>CM041785.1:61650359-62850359 GCA_023375725.1 Nephotettix cincticeps
CCATAGTATTACATGCGTACGAAGTCATTTTAGTTTTAACTATTTATTGTTTTGTTATCAGACAGACTCTTCCTCACTTATAGACTTGTAAGTGAAAACCAATAAATGATCTGTTATTGTTTTTACTCTGTTGTATTTTTTATTCCTAAATATACTGTTTTTCATGCAAATATTGTTTTCATGGAATTTACAGTTCAAATAACAGTGAACAATACTGTAAATTAGGTCAAATTTTTATATCTATATCTCACAAACAAAACTCACATGACTGGTGTCCTCCTATCTCTTCTCATTATGGGATTAATCATACACACTTATTAAAAAAATTCGTAGAATGAATAAGATAGGTCCCATTTTCTGGTATAAGTTGTAGACTGAAAATGCATAGAAATGTAAACTAGAGGATTTAGTTTTTCTATCTGAAAACGTCATTTTCTATCTGAAGTTTTCTACCTAAAATCTATTGATTATTCTATCTACTACAGTCTAAAAATTGAAGGCAAGGGCCACATTAAATCTAACAAAAAATATCTTCTCTTACCATTACGATCTTCTTCTCCTACTTCTATATGCCCCTAGCAACCAAATATTTTATAAGATTTTCAACACAATTCTTTAAACCTACCACTTTATATTACTATTCTACAATAACAAGTTGTTTTAGTTTTTTCCTTCAGTATGGGTGAAACCACAACCTTTTCGAAATAAAAATAGAAATAATTTAATGAGTGAAATATGGGTCTTTAAGAAATCCTGAGAAAACAAGAACTAAACAAATTCAAATTTTAACCAAATTTTTATTAATGTAATAAACCACTTTTTACAGTTATGCACCAATAGAAAAACCAAAGATTATAAATATTTTGCAGTACAGTCTTTACAGGATCTGAAACAAAAGAAAAAGTTTCAATTCTACTACACATCAAACAAATTCTTTCATATAGCAATTAATTGTTGCTGGTGTTAACTAGCCCTTAAAGCGCTACTGAAAATCACGGTCCCTGCTTTCATTTAGTTTTAAAAAAATCAAAATATTATTTTCCCAATGTTCTTTTTGGATTTAGGTAGCTTGAATAAAGTATAAAACAGAAATTTGCTTCATTTTCAATTATTGAAGATTTTAAGACTACTTTTAGGTATTAAAAAAAGTATTTTTTCATCTGGATGAGCCATTTCAGTTAATAATAATTAGTTAATAAATTCTATACAGTAAAAACACTCACACAATATACACTATTTGCCGCTAAAACAATGAAAATAAACACATACATCGGCAAAAATGTCAACAAACAAGGTTAGGGAAAGTGAAAACAGCTGGCTGTAGTGACTCGTGAGTTTCCTGTTAAAAGCAGTACTGGAGTGCACGAATATTGGCCAAAGTTGCATAACATCTAATTTCAGTCACTAAATATTTCAACAAAGCCGCCATATTGGTTTTGTAAGTGCATAGAGGCTAAAGCAACATCACCATGCACTGTTTCGCGAACTACAGCGCAGTAAATGGGGCAAAATTATTGATCGCGAGTAAACTCGTTTTACTGGTAAATGAGGGGCCCAGCACAGTAGGAACTGTTCTGCAAGAAAAGTCGTCAGCCACCCAGTAAGGATTAATGAACGGAATTCTGGTAAAAGAAATGGAAGAGATAAAAACTGTAAAATCAAAGCTAGATTATGTGACTACAAAGCTGGACTACGACTGGAATTCGGGAATCACAGATAGTCGGATACTAGGTCAGGTAAGGAAGGTTCAACAGTATTTTTTTTTGCCCGACCATGGGTTGGTTACCACGTTGAGTATGCGGAGCGGTTATATCCTTCCTGCGGTGACGGCACAACTGCCACAGGGCAGGAAATATCCCTTGAGCAATATCAACACCCCAGCTTCAGTGTGAGCTCAATCTCGTACTGACAATGTTGATCTGATGGCCACGTTTGATGTGTATTCTGCAACAAATTTTGGCACGCTTCGTCTCCATGGCAGCCATTCCATGCTTTGATGATGCTTTCGTTTTCTTCCTTTGTGCTCGATGACACACTTAAGCAATACACGCTAAATGCAAATCCAGCACTGAAGGTGTTAAGATTATTTCCACTGTAGCTAGTTGTAGTAACCACTCCCCTACCTTGGTGATGAGACCCGCTGCGATGGTGGCACCCCCTACTCTCAGCATGAACCGTCCGAGTTCCTTGACATCCCTGTACAACTCCACACACACCGGCCGTGAAGTCTCCAGCACCACCAGAGCCGACGAGTTCTTGGTGAGACACCTCGGCCGCCGCTTCACCACCTGGCAAGCACGTTGTTCATTTCTACTATAGTTCTAGAGTTCATCTTAGTACAAAGCTGCACTACAAGTGAAACGTATCCAAAATAAGCGTGTATGATGTGTTTAAGATAAAAAAAAGTGCTAGCTGGATTGTTTTGGTAATAAGTAAGAACTAAAGACACAGAGTAACTTTACAAGAATTTGAGTAAATAATAAACTACAAACGTGTTTTACCTCTCCGGAGCTTTTGTGTAGTTGCGCTACCAACTTGATGATGACAGCCGGCTCAGCCAAACTCTGCTGATGTAGAACCACCTGCACAGAATAACTGTTACCAACCTACGGTGACTAAAACTTAAAACTCACCAACCAACTTACAAACATCTCACCAACAAGCCTATACTCCCCATATTCTAAAATAGCTATCTTAAGACTTCAATTATGATGAATCTAATGTATGCAATTTATATTTTCATGCAGTTTCTTTTTCTTATGTTATTTTTTAAATAGTTTGATAAAATGTTTGTCCAAATTTTAGAGAAGCCATTTTGCCTATATCTAAATTGGAGTAAGAACTCATCCTTGTTTCGAGGAGGGACGAATTATTGTGTATACCTATGTAATACCTTATTATTTTCACAGGTTTCCAAAAGGCTCCAAATAAGGTTTTTATTTATTTTTTGGGGTAGGCCACTGAAAACTTAAAGACATTAATTTGATACATTATTTTTTCTTCCTCATTAGAACTTCTAGTGTAGAATTGTAAATTTATTAGGTAAATTTAACTGCCCCCATATAAGTGAAATTGAAATTATTGTATATTAAACTAAGACTAATTAGTGTGTTAAATCATAACCTATAAGACTCACCGAGAATCCCTTGGTGATGGGCACAGTTATGTTGAACACAACTATCCTCGCCTCAAACTTGGTGGTGATGGGTACGGGGCTGCTGGGGTCACATAGAACGTATCCCACGGCCATGTTTTGCTGGTCATAGTTGGCGATTGTGAGGCTCACACTGTCCCCAGCGAAGGCTGTCTGAGTGCTAACCTCCTCGATGGCAATGGCTGCAGACCACAAGGCGATTAAGAGTAATATTGAGTAGGCCTACCTAGATTTTTTAGGATTTAGGGAAGCTATGCTATGGCCTAGACAAATATGTAAATGGCCTAGTTCAGCCTTATATGCACTGATGATGTGGGCACCTCAATGTAACATACAGTAGGCCACCTGTTAACCGGTCACGGATCAATCTGCACCCGGTTTAACCATCTGGCCCACATGAAAGACCGAGATTAGGTAGGATTAGGTTGAATTTCAGAGACTTACGGTCACACGCTTATTGATTTACCGTAACCAAAAGAAAGGATACATCTTTCTGTTGTTTTTTATTTTCACTAGATTCTTGGGTAATTAATCATTTGATTTTTGGTAAAATCTTGTCAGTCTATCGCTACTCTGCTTCACGTACAGTACATACTTCGCGTGTGACAGTCCGTAGTGAAGTGTAGTTTGTCTGGCTTGTGCACCCGAACCATGTTAAGTACAGTGCCATGACGATAGTACTTATCAAGGTGTTTTATACCCTTATGAGTGAATTAGGTATTAATGCATGTTTGATCACTTAATACGTTGTAGTTCATTGTTAACTGAGCATATTTCATACTAAAAATAATTAATATAGTATCAATAATATGTTTAATTATAGAGCATTTTACAATTTTTTGAGGTTACCCGGTTTAACCATCCTTTAAGGTTAACTGACCTATGCCGGTCCTGAGCAGAACGGTTAACAGAGGGTCTACTGTAGTTGCCCTGAAGAAATATTGAAGGTTGGGAAAACATTCATGTACCAAAGTGGACTTCACTTCACATTGGTGTACCACCTAGCTGTTATATAGAATTAGGATATGTCTGTTAATGGGACCTTCCTCCAGAATTTCTAGGCAAATATTAGGATGGAAAAAATTCTGTTAGGAAAACTGTACAATAGTCTCCTGTATTCTCCTACAGCTCTCCAATAGTATACCTGAAATGGGGTTAGTTTAAGAGCCGTGTGTACCGGACCAACCATTTGTTCAGTGCCAGTCTTCTTTTGATCCTAATACAGTTGTGTACAAGTGTGAAAAGATATACTAAGTTGGCATGAAGTCCGGAATCATGTCTAGAACTGAATTCTTCAAAATATGTGTTGCAATCAGGGAGTGTACCACCTTAGGTAAATTCCTCTTCAATCAACATAATACAGTGGAACCTCTCTATAACGAACCTCAATCTAACGAATTATAGGGTACTAGCCAAAGTACCCGTTCTTCGCACGGGTAAAAAAGGCTGAGAGGTGTAGGCTCTACAGATACATTTAAGTTATTGATAATTAATTCATAATTGTTTACAAAATGACAAAACATGTGTCTAAGTATATATCTAAACATGACAAAGTAACATATGTCAAATATTGGGAGAGGATAAGCATTAACGTAATAGAGGCAGGCATCGGGAGAAAATTAAAAAATCTACCATTCCACTATTTCGAACTAATAATTCACTAATTTCGATCCAGCAGTTTATGTGTAAAAATTAACTTTATTTCTTTTTCTTCCCGAACTGTCAAAATGTAAAGTAAACGGATGTTGACATTAAAAAATGTAAACATTGAATCCCAGGGTATTTACAGCAACCATGTCTTCTGCTTCTCGAACTGTCAAATTTTAGTGTTCACAGCTGTTGACATTCAAGTTATTTTATGTTTTCATTTTCTAAAAATGTAAACATTGAAACTTAGGACGTTCACAGGGCGTAGCCCGAGAGGATTTTAAGGAAATGAGTATGCCTATGTGTTGCATGAGTTTAAGATCTGTCTTTGTGTAAAATTTCAAACTGTTTGGTTCAATATTTTTTGCGTTCACTTGCCACAACAAACCCACAAACACACAAACCCACAAACATACAGAAACCACCTCTTCTTTATAATATTATAGATAACGTATTATTTTTCAATCCCCTTGAAAACGTCATATAACTCAATAGAAAATTTACCCTTATGTAGCGAACAAAATATACATAAAACCATCTATGTAACAAATATTTATTGTGTTTTTTAATAATTTTTTACTCCTGTATAATGAATATCCAAAGTAAGAAATCCCTACATAACGAATATAGACTCTATATAGAGCATTCCCACGGTCCAGACCCCTGTATTACGTATTTATTCTTATCAAGGTCATCACTCGAGTAAGTCTAGACTTCAAAGTTTTCATTTAACTTCCTTCCGTCTGCCTCTGTAATGTTCGCAGAAGGTGCACATCTATCAGCGTTAAGAGAGTGTTAGAGAATGTCAATGTTGATCATTTAAGCCAAAAGTATGAATGAGAAATTAATGTAGGATGATTGTAGTGCAATCTTGTAGTCTTGTTACTGACTAAAGCCTGGCATTTCCCTTAGACAGGACTATTTGATTATAGCCAATGTCGTGTAAGAACCTACAGGTTAATGTTGGATCCAAACCACAATTTTGCCTCTGAATTACCTGGTCTAATGATGAGGTCTCTACGGATATTACTCAATAGTGCGGACATAAATCGACACCAGAGAACTTACTATCCATAATTTGTGACCTCCAAGTAACTGGATTACAGGACTGGGATAGAGTCCCAGTTCACATAGGAGATAGGATGGGCTCTCTCATGATGAAGTGTAAGTTACCGTACCTTTGACGGTGCAAGTCTCGTTCTGAGGCAGGACCAGCAGCTTGTCTCCCGCCTGGACCATCCCAGTCTCCACTCGTCCCGCCACGCAGAACCCCGAGCCTGTTCCTTTGAACACGTCGTTCACAGAGACCCTCAATGGCTTGGCCACTGGCCGCTCAGGTACCTTGAACTTGTCTGCAAATAAACAGATGCAACATTTTCTAATCTTACACATGAAAATATTGTACACTTATTTTATAACTTACCTCATTTTTAAACCCTACTTTAATTGTTATAATGTACACATACTTCATTTGAGTTTCTTGTTGAGATTTTAAAATGTAACCCGATAATTAAATGTATTTGTTGATTTTTGAAAGAAATATGTATTATTACTAACGTTGCCCGTTGCAAGTTGATGCAATATACCAAACAGACTAATTAGGTTTAGGTTCGCTGGCAAATATAAATCATATTAATTATTCAACAATTATTAACTTACTGAAATGGTGGCTTATTCAGGTATTTTAAGCCAAATTATTTATAGTTAATGAGCAATTATGTGGACTTGATACATCAAAACATATATGAAAAATTGAGATGGACTATTTCATCTTACACCAAGGTACCTTTGATCATTTTACAACGGTAAATACACAAACTCACATGTGTGCGCACACTCACGCACAACATAAAATATTTGTTAATAATACACAATATCAATCTTTTATACATTTAAGATAGCGAAAGGGTAATATGAAAAATGTACAACACCTGATTATTATAATAAAATATGTATAAATAGGAGTGTAGTTATTTTTTATCTGCCCAACATATAAACAATTGATTTTTAATCATAATACATAATCCTATACACAAAAAACTGTAAAATATTAACAAGATGTATAAAACTTTTCATTTTGTACAGTACATATTTACTTTATAGTTTTACATTAATAATTTGTATGATTCATACGGCATTGGATAGTAAAGCACATTCCTAATTGTTTACGTTTGAACAAATGACATTTTGAAGCAACTTTTTTTTCAAATTTTTTAATCATAGCTGTTAATCTTGTAAACACAATTTGTAAAACTTGACTATGCACCCTTTTATACCATCTTGGGCAGACACCTTTGGATGGATTTGCACCAATTGTGAATCTAAACCATTCCCAAAGCCCCTTGAATACACACAAAAATTGTTATCAGAATCGATCCAGCCGTTTAGAAGGATTTTAATTACAAACACAAGTACAGAGGATTTTTTACCGGGTGTACCACGAAGAGGTCCCTATTTTTGAGTTGGTGTGATGGACCTGTGGGTCGCCCTACGGACCTAGGACTCAACGGTCCTAACATACACATGTGCGAAAGAAATACCCCGAGTATCAGTTAATTCTGACACATTAGGACAAAATGGTGTGATATTAAAGAAATAGTACTTTTTCGTTAAAATAGTTTTATTTTCTTAAGTGTTAGTCATAATTACTGAATTTTAACGATGTTACTAAGCACTTAACAATGTTAGGACCAAACTTGTCTGAAGAATGCAAAATCCACCTGTACCTAACCTTAACCTGAGTATAACATAGTATAAACACGTTGAACTCACCAATGACCTCGAGCAGGCAAGGTCCGCTATACCAGCTGGCAAGCGCCTGCTCTGTGGGTCGGTTGACGAGGTTCTCCCCTGTCAGGCCGCTGCAGGGGACGAAAGTCACGTCCTTGTCCCGGAACCCGGCTTGCTTCAGGAACACGTTCAGCTTGGATGCTATCTCCAGGAACCGGTTCTCGTTCCAATCAACCGTGTCCAACTTGTTGATTGCTACGGCCAGTTGACTCACACCTGCACAAGCAGGAATGAAAAACATCAAGAGTCTGCAAGAATAAATAAATAAAAACTCTGTAACATTGTAAATAAAATTTTACTATTTTTGTTTACCACTAAACCAAAGGCCCACTCTGCTTTAAAAATAAGGTCAAATAGTTCATTAATTAAATTGTAATTTATAAAAATTGAGGTCTTTTTTAGTCTTGTAAACAACGCAAAAACACTCTTTTGTAAGAAAAGAAAACAAGTGAAAGAAAATCAACCAAAATTGTTAGTACTGACAATTTATAAAATTTTAGGGGCGAAGAAAATTAAAGAATATTTAGGCCTAAAACTATCCAAGGTTTCACAGTACACAACACACTCACTAATTCAGATAATGATAACGATTTGTAATTCTTATTCTTATTCAGGAGACACAAAACTACTATGTTGGATATTTTATGAGTGTGATCAGATTTTTGGAATTGATGAAATGTAGTTTAGTCAAAGACAAAAGACCATCTGACCTGTTTCCCACAGACTTATAATCAAAGGCAACTGGGTCCAGTTTTCAACCGTTATTCAGTCGTGTCCTTATCAGGATCGCACCAGCGACCTTCATACTGAATCAGGTACTGAAACCTCTGAACCATTTAATGAAATGTCTATTAAATTGAACACAAATTCGAAGTAAACTTTAATACAATATGTGATACCCCATACCGAGCGAGCGCACCAGCAGAGCATGTTCTCTCGTCTGTCCGCCAGACTCAAAGCCAGTCTCAAATTCTCCACGGGTGGCGTCCACAACGAGTAGAGCTACATCCGCCTGTGCTGCACCAGTGATCATGTTGGGGATAAAGTCCTTATGTCCTGGTGCATCCAGCAATGTCACCACCTTCGAGTCCGTCTCTAGCTGAGACTGTCCGACGTCCATCGTGATACCTCTTGTCCTGAGAAAATGTATCTGATATTCATCCATTTTCTTACTCCACAATTGTTTTCAAAAGATATAAAACTGTGTTTGATATATGTACATAAATCAAAGCATCCACCATGTAATAAGATTAATTTGAAAAATAAATTATTACTTGTTGAGTTTATGGCCAGGTCAGGTTACTACTGGTCTTTCCAGTAGCCCAACTCAACATCAACAATCTTTTGATTACGGACAAACAATGTAATGAATGAAGGAATAGGAAGGAGAAGCTCCAAATAGTCCAAAAAAATGTTTGTATTTATTTCCCTGTGGGAAATATGAAATATGTTAGATCATGGATATGTCTAAAAGAAATGATTTCAGTTCATCTAAACAGCTATTCTTATTCGTTTATATTAAAAGTTCAATACAATAGCCCTGGTAGTTTCTAGGGAAACCTGTTACATATTTTCCATCTTAAAAATCACCAACACCCCCCAGAGCTAAGACATATCCATGTCAAAATCCTGTAAGGTAGCAGCAAAATGCAGTATAGACAAAAACCGCAACACCGGTTGCCGTATACTACATGCACCTCGTGCACAGTTTGTCAAACGGAGTTGAAGGGTTAATAGTCTTTTTTACCTTAACTATCCCATAAGTGCATTTTAATTCAAAATTCTTATTTTTGTGTTAAGAAAATTATATTAAAGAGCAAAAACCGTTTATTAAAACCTATTTTAAGTGGTAAAATTTGAGTTAAACTTACACATTTTCAATCGTCTTCTCATCAAAAAACATACCATATAGCCTACTTTAGGCTACAAAAAACTTTAGGATATAATACTTAGGATACTATAGGATACTTAGGATTTTAATACTTTAGGATTATAAATAAAAAATAAACTATAATTCACTAATAAAACTAATTATTAGCAGTTCATAAAAGCCTAACCATAATAGTCTACGCAACAATTGTATTATGAATGCTGCTTTAAAGCCACGAGTGAGATTGCAAGTGTTCTGAATATCTCACGAGTGGCTTTAAGGCATAATACAATCACTGAATACACTATTTTATCTATGACCAACAATATTCAGACTTTTGAAAACAAGAGTTTTATATTTCATTTATCTACAACCATTGCAAAATTCAGGATATCAAAAAATAATTGGTGTGTATTTCATTTTCGGAATAATCAGTGGATGTGCGAATTACATTGTTCTTATTCGGTGAATGGTTCAAAACTCACATTTGAGGTTAGCCTAAAAAACGTACTATCTTTATGGACAAATCAGCTAATTTTGTATTTCATTATATCCATAGTGCCATTTCTTTCATCAAATGCTATGCTCTGATTGGTCTAGAACCTGTATCGTTATGAAAAATCTGTATTGTTATGAACTCATAATGCAACGGTTTTTAAATTTCATTTTATAATGAGCCACTTAATGATGTCTGTCAGTAAACTAACAACATATCATAAAACCAATAAACAAACAACTATAATGAACCTTCCTGAAAAGATGAAACTAGCAGCTGTGCAGTCAGCTGCTTTGGTTTTGAGTCGTTTATAACATCACTTACAAACATAAAGGAATAAGGAAACTGTTGATAAAATGTATTCTGAGGCATTCTATCAGTGAACTAACAAACTACAGCGATAAATCGAGAGAAATAACAATAAATGTTGTTTTACTGGGGAATGATATATTATGTCAGTGCCTCTTTATTAACACTTTTTGGTTACAAAATACCGTATGTCGGCAAAAACCATTAAGGGGTTAATGATATTCTCTTAGCTGTTTTGTGAACGTTCTTGCATTGAGTGTTCAAAATTTCTGCGAAAACAATATGATTGTGATTGTACCTTTCTTCACCCGTCTCATCCAGAATCCAGGCATACATGAAGCTCTGTTTTCCGACCTTCTTGCTCTCCTGTTCGTACTTGTGCATGAGCTTCTGGTTGACCCGACCCAGTCGGTACAACAGGTGACCCATCAGGGTACTTTTACCTAGGAGAGGAAATAGAACATTTTACACAACAGATGACGATTAACTGAGGATTTTATAAAGTACTTGAAAACCAAAGAAATTGTAAGTCAAACATATAGGTTATGACTTGTATTTGGACACAACGTAGTGAATATTTTTAATAAAGTTAATGAAATTGGCAGGAGAGTGTGATGAATTTAATGAATTTATTTGACAGGATCATTACTGCTAGCCTAATAAAAAAAGTCATGAGGTCAAAGTCAGGTCCTTAACCCCCCTCATCGGTCTATGAAACCGCAGTTAAATTTCAATGCACTAGTGTGGCAACACTGCTGAGCGGGTGATCTTGAGCAATTCAGTTCCTCTCTGCCGAACCCTTTCACTCACCCCAGGCCATACCGGTTCAGTCTGCTGCAACTGCTGATGTGTCACTTTACATTGTTTGTTAACGTAGCGGTTTCTGAGACCGGATAGTTCAGGTTGCGTAGTAATCTGTGCGATAAAATACATGTGATTTTTGTTTAATTTTAAAATATTTTACGTTTTTTACCGTTAGAATTAGCTATAAAAATTACTCAATTCAGTACTTTAAAGTTTTGCTCTATCTCCTATGGTTACCGAGATATTTAAGAAACTGAAAACAGTACATTGTATTTTGGGGCTCCAATGTTATGGAGGATAAGGAAAAATTCATATTTCACTTATTGATTTGTTTGATACAAATTTATATTTATGTAGTTATAATTCATGTAGTTGAGTTTAGATCCATACATTATATGCTCTAAAACTCATAGTTTATGTGTTTATCATGGCAGCTAACCTGCATACTCATTTCCTATATTAATCATATAGAGAATAAGCAAACTCCTTAATTTATGTACAGAAGTTGATAAAACAAATGGTCAAAATAAAAATTATTTATGCTAGAAATGCCTAGTTTCAGTGTTCCTCACAGCAGCAAACCTGCATACTCTTTCCCATGTTGCTCTTAAGGTGAATTGGCAAATAATTCTCATATTTATTGACAGATAGTGATCACACTTTTCATATATTATTTTATTATTGATTTGGAGATTTGCTGAGTACGCAGGACTGCTGCGATGGGGGTATTTCAGGGTTAGTGCATTAAATATTTACCCCTATATAAAAAAGTAAAATAAAATAAAGTTATAAAGAGGAACTGAATATATTCAGATTAGATTAACAGTTGCAGCTAATTGTTGAGAACACTTGCCAGCATCCACGTGTCCGATGGTGACCATATGAAGCTGCTCCTTGCTGTCTCCTCGGAACTTCTTCCACTCCTCCGCAGCATTGTTCTTCCTAACCAGAACATTGACGGGTTCAATCACAGGTATACATATTAAGAGTATGCTTGAATATTCGTGTAATGGGATGGTAAGCTCAGAAAACCCCCACCATAGTCAGTAGCTTATTATTTTGTAGACCTGAAAGACTAACGAAAACAATATCGACCCAAAGGCACATTTGAACAGAGGTCGGCAGCTTCGTAGTCACACATTGTAACCATTAGACCACGACTGAGTTTGTTTGACATAGCCATAATAGATTTAAGTAATGTAAATTATTCCGAATTTTTTCATCTCAGCATTAAATTTAGTATTACAGAAAATGTGCTGTTAATGTGTTACAGAAAATGTGTCGACAATTATTTTACTACATACCCTATTACTTACCTTCAATTTAAACCAACGGCAGTCGTAATTCACACCTTTACAATATAGAAGTGGCAGTGGAGGCTTTGTAATTTATTGAACTTTATCACTTTTGACCGTGTTGCCCTCTGGGGCAAGCAGAACCTTTCACGTAGTGCTTACTGCCAATGTCTTAAAAAAGTAAAGCTTTTACTCCTTTTTAGTGGCTGAAGCACTGAGCTGACGAGCGTAACGTTCTAGCCATTCGGAATAATTCAATACGACATATTCCTAATTTGGCTTGCAAATGTGCGTATCATTCCCACCTTAAATAAACGGTGGCCGACTTGGTTGGAAGTTGACGGCATTTTTAGGCTTAATTGGGATTGCAGTGGACACCTGTTTTGCTTTTGTGGTTAGTGGTTATAAGGGGGGGGGCATGTTTTGTGTTTTTTTTGCGTATGCTTGGTATTTTATGAAGATTTGCATAAAAATAACAAAATTTAAATAGTCATAGCACTTGGAGGGTTAAGTGAACAATTGCTGTGAAATTTTGTCATAGGCTTGATGGCTGTTTTGTCTCTGGGTTGTAACTGTAGCACCATGATTCATCGCCAAATTCACCTTTGAAAGAAAATGTGGATAAAGCCTGGGCTGTTCTTCAGTTCATGACATGTTTCGACTCGGTGTACTTTTTGATGGTCAGTCAGAGCCCGAGCAATAAATTTGTCACCATTAATTGTCTGTCAACAGTCTATGAGTACATGTTTTAAAATATCTTTAAATCAAGAAAACTGCTCACAGATTTAGTTTTTCCCATAGCAAAATTCACCAAATTTCACAGCGAAATACTGTTCACTTAAAACTTACCATCATAAAATATGAGTTATAATAAGGAGGGGGGAATGTTTTATGCTTTTTTTTGTTTATACTTAAATATTTCAAGAACATATTAGTAATTATTTTTATGTTACAGTTAAAAGTAAAAAGCTTGCCACTTTTAGGGTTAAGACTACTGAAATACACATAGAGAAATAAAATAGCTAATATATACGTAGATATTTATTTCCATAGAAATATATTAAATTCTTAACCTAAAAAAATTACTAATGGTAGGGCAAGTCTAATTTACCAATAATCAAACATTTATTAAATTTTATCAAAAGGTACCCAATCAAAAAATATTACTAAATAAATTAAACTCAGATTTTATTTTTATTTTTTTATGATTTTAGATTAATATTTTACAATAACAATAAATATCTTGCTTCCTAGTGTCAAGTCACGCTTCCCGTAGCACAAGGTACAGCGACAGATTATCTGCTGATAATAAGTATTTTTCTTTTTAAGTAAATTAAAGGTTTATTAGAACTTACACATACCTGGACGGAGTTTTAATGTCGATGTCTGCATTGTTTCTGATCTTCCTCTGTACCTCGGGGCTAGTCCCTGGCGTCCTCTCGCTAGGTGACTGAGACCTCGACGTTCCATCACTAGGTTTCAATCCACTGTCACCTAAAGTCAATTTATGCATTTTTTTCTCCATTTAAACTTTTAAAGAGTAATGACGTTTTAAAACGCCACTATTGCAGAGCTAATAAGAAGTACCGGTAAGGGGCTAAAAATAATTCAATATTTGTAAATGTTAAAAAAATATTTTTGTCTACACGGCTGATAAAAATTACTATTAATAAATTAGGTTATAATACCTGCCATCAATTTTTCACTTATTCAACAAGCAAAAGCATTATACTTCTTGGAATATTGAATATTGTATTCCCATTACCAAGCTTCTTACTTAATGTTTTAAGAATATGTGTAATAAAGTTGCTTCAACCACTTTGTTAAAATACACATTTAAATTGTTATACATCTTTTAAATTTATAAACAATTTCATTTGGGATGTCGAAGATTCCCACAATGTGTTTTCGTTCTTTCACACAAAAATGTATAATTTTAAATTTATGTACAGTATGCACAACAACGATATCACTGAATGTCGCTTTAGTGTGATGGTCAAACATCGTTGTGTACAGGCAGATAGTGGCATCTATTGTCAATTTAATGAACTCTTTTGTCAAATGTGCGACATGTGGGCGGATACTTGAACGGTTTCAGGAGTGAGCTCAATTGTCACTTGCTTTAATGACAATTAAATGCTTTCTCAGACGGTGTTAATTTAGTGTAGTAATTAAAGCATTTGCTAACGAATGAAGTGTTTGAAGCCAATCAGAAATACACAGGTTCAACTGGTTCAAATCCCTACCATGATAAATTTCAATTTGGCTTACATCTGTGCAAAATTATGGTTTAAAATACCTTACTGTCAATGGATCCTTGTGTAGTTTTTTGACTACGGCCGTTTCATATTTCTTGAACATATCATCAGGTCTTCATTATTGCCATCAACTGTTTACATTATGTGTATTGTAGTGTTATGTGTTACGTTATGTAGTGTTATGTGATGTGTAGTGTTATTGTAAATAGTAGTGTTTTAGTGCTTTAGTGTAATGTAAACAGTTGACGGCAATAATCAATTATAATGTGTTCAAGAAACACGAAACGGCCGTAGTCGAAAAACTACACCAGGATCCATTGACAGAAAGGTATTTTAAACCATAATTTTGCTCGTTAAAACATCCAGAGGCTATCCACAATGAAATTACAAATGTGGTATATTGGTTAGAGGGCCCAATTAAAATAAATGGTAATTGTCAAGGGTGTAAATTTAAGGGCATTTTTAGGCTTAATTGGGATTACAGAGGACAACTGTGTTGCTTCTTTTAACAATACGGTTAAGGGGGGGGACGTTTTGTGATTTGTTGTTAATACTGATTATTAAAAGAAAAGCTACATAGTGATTTTATCATTCAGTTAAGGCTAAAACATCCACCAGTTTTGGGGTAACCAGGAAGCAACTATATAATTTACATGAAAAGCTGGATAACGTCAATATTAAATCCACCAAACATGAAACTGGGAAACAAGGCTAAACAAGTACTTTTCATTTTGACATGGATATGTCTTAGCTCTGGAGTGGGTTTTGAGCAATCCGTCACACCAAAAATTCATACAAAAATCATATACCAAAATTTGAAACGGTCATATGGTTAGTGATGTGATATGGTTATATCGATTATCTAAGCTATTTCCCAAAAGGGAGTAAATACATTCATTTTTTATCTTGATTTGTAGTATGAGTAGAAGAACATACATGTCACATTTCAAAACGACCCTTACAGCCGTTCTTTCATTCTTGCATCCCATACACAAACACACACACTGACATGGATATTGAAAGTTTGAATACATAGACATTTTGTCTTCATCCATCCATACATTCATTGAGTAACAAGAATTACCTGAAGAGTCACTCTTGTTGACCTGGAAGCCTTTGATAACGGAAGCAGGTTTGGTCGGAGCAACAACACTGATCGTCGGTGGAGCTGATTGGTTCTCACAAGAAGTTATTGTCGGTGGGGCTTGTTCAGCCTCGACCGTTTTGTCCTCTGTAAACATAGGCTTCATTGATATTTGGTTACCATTGCAAGGTAAATTGACAGTATCAGTAACTGATGCATGCTTTTACTCTCAAAAATAAACTGAAAACAATTGATAAAACTATTGTTTTCTGAAGTACTGATTAACCCTTGATGTCCTGAGTGAACTTTTTGTTACAGACCGCCTATTTGGAAAAAACATTTAAAATTATTTTTTACTGTTGGTAATCATTTTATCAATCTAATAAGTTATTTGAAATCTTAACTATGTGAAAAATATTAAATTGAGTTTATTGAGTAAATACAGACTGCTGACACGACAAACAAATCTAGAAAATATCTATAAATAATACGACCAAAAGACAAGTGATAATGGGGATCGGTTTCGGTGGTGGGTAAGGATAACTACCTGACATGGCTCGGGTCATCGTCTTTTGAAACCCTTATATTCAAATAAATAAATAACTCAAGCAGTCTGTGAGACCACACACAGGACGTTAAGGGTTAAAATAGCATTTAAAAATAGTCATGATTCCAACTCAACACCCACCCCCCTACACTTTGAGGTAATAACAGACTTTTTGTAGGAGTTTTACTGAGCAATTGAGTTTAATACTAGGTTTTATAAAAATGTTTGAGAAATAAGAAAGGAACTGAGTTTTAAGACACAGATACAGATACGTTGAAAACCACTTTTTTGGGTTCAGGGAGCCCTAAAATGGATATTGACATTCAAATTCAAGTTGACAAAATGATATTATCTCTTTAAAGATCATATATAAATCCAATTTAATACTTTCTCTTTTATCCTACAGGTTACACAATATACTTTATTACATATTCATTGAAAGTAGTTGTAGCATCAATGTACGATTTTTTAAATATGCGAGTCTGATTTGTATTCTTCTAGCCAAAGATTAGATTAGATCATTGAAATGGCAACCATACTACAATGTAGGTATTTTAAGCCAATTATGAATGAGAATTGAGTGTAAGGTGATTGTGGCGCGATCTTGTAGTCTTGTTACTGACTAAGGCTGACATGTTCCTTAGACAGGACTATTAATTAATAGCCCAACAGCCGATGGCAAAGAAGGGACCTACAATTTAACGAGGAATCCGAAGGCCCCTGAATTACCAATTGGTCTAATTATGAGGATGGCCTTTGCGGATTAACATAGTATTCAATAGTGCGGATGTTAATCCACACAAGAGAACATTACATCCACCGACCATCGCTCACAACTATCTACAATTCGTGACCTCAAAGTAGCTGGATCACATGTCGTCTTTTGCCTTGCTTCTTAGATCTGAAGGTAGCTTGTTAAGGAGTTTCATGCCTGTGTTTGAAGGTTTATTTTCAAACTGTGCCATGCAATGTTGTGAAAGATAGTACTGCATGGTTTCTAAGGTTGTGTTAGTGCATTTCGTAATGCCTTGTAAGGTTGTTTTTACTGCAAACAACACAACTTCCTATATGAAGAGTGTTACAATGGTAAGCACTCTGAGAGACAGACATGAATGCTTCTCTGCAGCAGTCAAGTCTGTGGAGTCCTGCAACTATTCTGACTGTTTTTTTTTTTTTTTTTTTTGGTTGTTTGAGAACTCTTTGCATGTTAGTGGCAAAAGTTTCACCGCATGCTACAAGTCCATATCTTAAGTGCGACTCAAAAAGTGCAAAGTATGCTACTCTTGTTGAGATGTCATCTGTTGCAGGTTGGCGAAATTAAAAGAGAATTCCTTTAGATTAGGGTATTCAATTTTTGTTCAATGAATTTGGTACCCTACAAGGGGAGAAAGAGGAATTGGACTTGGGGAGGCTTTCTTCTTCTATGCAACAGAATATCATTTCTATAAAACAGAAAGTTGAACTATATTTAAATTGTAGATTTTTTATTACTTCATTTTAAAAACTAAAATTTGCTTAATTTCTCATATACTGTTCTATACAGGTGTTGGAAATTTCACAATATCCATTTTTTAAACAAAACACACACAGGAATAAAATTATTTCATAAATTACTGCCACGATCAAGAAAGTAAACAAAATCAATTGTTTCGAGAAGAAATATTAAACGAAGCTTATTATGACCAAAATTACCAATGCAGCAGCAAACCTACAACCTTCCACTCATTCAGGAATTAATTGTGATGGTTTAGACTAAGACTATTCACAAGTTAAATGAGGAAGTTATATCCATTTACTTATTCACTATAATAATAACATGGGAATTGAGTAAGTAAGTGAGCTTTTTTCCTCCCATGGTTACTTCATGGCACTCACATAAAAAAATAGTAGTAAGAAAAAAAGTAGTAGTATAGTAGTAAAAAAGTAGTAGTGTAAGCGAGCTACTCGGCACAGTTACTGGGCTCAGATGTTTCATTCTAATTTTGACCATTTTGACCCCAGTATTTGACCAGTTGTCTACATGCATTACATTTCAGACTGTGGCTGTTGAGTGTTTACTTATGTACACCAATTACCCTAGAGTCACATTTTTTCAACTTTTATTTTCAAAATTTCTTGATTGTACATAGAATGGCGGGTTTTAGTTGTTTACTTCGCTTTGGTTAGCCAAAAACCCTTCCGTGTTTACTTCCACAACCTACGCTTTCTGTTGCAATGATTCGCTATTCTTGTATTGTGTGGGACACGCATGTTCCACGGACATTCATTTTCCAAATATAAATCAACCAATTTAACAGTTTCATTTTCAGTCCATTTCATTTTAAGTTTTGACTTAAGTTAGCAAAAACTAAACAATTTGTTGCCTACATATAGCACATTTTGGGGGAACTCCCCAAAATGACTAACAATTGTCACAACTTATATTTAGAGACCCTAAAATTATTTTATTGCATTACCTATTGGAAATAAGAGCTATTACCATAATCCTCAAGTTCAGGCATAGGCTGGAGACCAAACTTTTTTGTTTTGGAGTAACTGTATATATTTAACAGACAGTGTTTCAGAACTCTCCACCATCATTTTGAGATATTGTTCCTGGGTCAGCATGAAATCTAAATATTACATTTAGATTGTATGAAAGTCCTCCATTACTCTAAGAGCCAAAATTTTGTCTTTTTCAAAAATAATTTTTTCTCAAAAACAATTTGCACTTTTTTGCGGCATACATTTTAACAGTAGTGAGCATAACTTATGCAAATAAAAATTTTCTAACAAATTAATTTAAAATGATAGCAAGAATAACTTTAAAAAAGGTATTCTTAAATATATATATATATTAAAAGAATACCTTTTTCTAAGACACTCTTATCTAAAATCTAAGGACACCTCAATTTTGAAAATCAAATGAAAAAATATGACACTTTTTGTGATGCAAGGCTGTTGGAATAGGTCGGATGTATTAGATTTTTCAGGCAATATTCTCTACAACAAAAATCACATACATTGGATAAATTCACTACCAGTTTCAAAATACGACATATGACACCACAACAAACTGAATAATGTAAAAAGTAAATGTTATCAGCATTTCCAATCTAATTATAATAATAATTTGTTTGGCTATTCGTCGTTAAACATGAGAATTTTAGCCTATTCTCAATAAGATTAATGGGAAAGAGTGAGTATTCTGCTGTGAGGAAACACTAAAGACCATTTTACCATCAAAAAATATTTTATTTTTTTAACATTTATACCAACTTTCATCAACATCTGTCCATAAATAAAGGAGTTTGCCTAATCTCCATATGATTAACATGGGAAAAGAGTATGCAGGTTTGCTGCCATGATAAACACATAAACTATGATTTTTTAGCACATATGTATGGATCTCAACCACATGAAGCTAAATATCAAGTTTCATCCAAAAATATTAGATAATAAGTGAAAAATTAAATTTTTTTAATCCTCCATAAGATTAACATTGGAGCCTCAAAAATACAACGTACTGTGTTTAGATTTTTTTATATCTCGGTAACCGTTGAAGATAGAGAAAACTTTAAGGAACTTAATTGTGATTTTTTTTTAAGCTAATCAATGGTAAATATAAAATTAGAAATTTTTAGAAACTACTTGTGAAAAACGCAAAAAACCCCATTTTGGGGTACAAAACCCCCCCAAACTACCCGTTCCCATTGACCGATATGTCTGGTTTACGAACTCGTCCGAGTATTTGTAGGAATACACGTCTCTACCAAATTTGGTCTCGATCGGACCTTTTTTCGAGAGTTATCGTGACACAAATAATATAATATATATATATAATATATATAAATATATATATATATAAAAATTTTAACGACTGTTTGTTCTCACCTGAAGAAAAAATACATTCTCACTACTCTTCCATAAACGAATAGCACTTTAATAATATGTAAAAAAGTAATGTATAAGCATTTGCAATCCTAATGTTCACCTGATGTAATCCTATCGTCGTACTCAGGAGTAACTTACTGGCCAACGTGGCTGTGTCGAAGCTAGTTGCAAGCGACTCCTATGAGATCATAAGCGGTCACCTCTGGCTGTGACTAATACACTACAGTAACTCACTGTCTTCAATAAACCCCATAACGATCAGTAATGACGGTTTTTTATTTGACATAAAAATCCAAACAACATCAAAACCCAATTTTTACAGAATTTGAGTATCTAATTTGATACTGAGTGTGTGTTTCTTTACATTTTTGTAGCATGTTTTCAGTTAATACTAGCAGTAAGACCGTCCTTTGTACAGGTTGTAGGATTCATTATTTTAAAGAAAAAAGATTAAAATGTAAACCTGAAATCCTAAACAAATCAGTACGAATAAATTAATCAATACCCAACATTATTATTTAGCATTACTTGCCAATTGAACCATTATTATTATTAGTTATATGTTAAAACAACTTTTTAATATATGTAGTACGATTTCGAAATGGGTTGAAAATCAATGACCAATATAAACTAACTAATGTTGATTTGACAGCTGTTTGTTTTTCTTTCTATTAAATCTTTAAACTACAAAGACAGCTGATTATTACCAGTAGGTGGTTCATTGATAATTGAAAGCAAAATGTGACTAATATCGCGTAAAAAGTGGGATTTTAAATGCTCATGATTTACTTTTAAAGAGGCGGCAAACAATTTCAAGCTTTGAAAAGCCTTCTCTGGAATGTAGAGAATGCATGAAATAAGTTTCATTGTTATCAGTTTTCACGTTTTTTTCGGAGAAGACGGCATAAAATGCCTCCTGGAGCGTCACAGACAAAGAGACACAAATTGAGATAAGACTTGTTTTGGCTTCTCTAACGCAAGAAACGTAGAAATAACTAAAAAATTAATAACTCTGAGCAATTTACAGACAAAACTTTAATTTTACATATGTAGATAGTTATGTTTTTTTTATTAGAATAGTTTGAATTACAGAATATTATCACATTATGCTATAAGAACTTTAAGATGAGTATTGGATTTTATATGAATTATAAGTAAACTAAAATTCGGAATTTACCTGAAAGTAAGACTGTTGGGTTATTTTTTCATTATTTTATTTTTTGTAGCAAAGTGACTACTTTTGAGTCAGGTTTTTAAAGTCCTGTTTACACACAACACTTACCAGTGACACTTTTGCATTTTCAGTTTTCACCAATAAAAGTCATAAGGCGCTTTTTTAGACATAATTTAAAAAGCATTGACACAAATTATATAGGTCAATTAATTGTGAAGAGTCCTTGAAAAATAAGTAATTTCTCATTTTGAAATAGGTTACTTTCACGGCTAGTAATTCAATTCTTTATAATGGATATTTCTAAAAATAATATTGTTTTGCAAGAACTAAACTACAAAAAACGCTTAAGTGATGAAATCACCAAATACTTACTTAAAGAATGACTAAATATAAAATTATGAACAGTGGTGCACATCCTAGACTGTCAGGGTCAAACCGCAGTTGTGTATATAAACATTTCAAACACTGTTTGCAGATGAGTGACTCATTTACTGATAAATATCTCCCATAAATCTGTATTCCCACGGTTTCTCCACAGCACATCCAGTTGAAGTCACATTTATGTTTTGCTAGCTTCCATTCACGCTTCCAATTTAAAACTTACTTTAAAACTGTACATGAACCAACAATTTAAATTGGTCTGATTTTACTACATAATGGACTTTTGTAGTACACAATGATTACATATTATTTTTAAATGCCAAAGACAATATGTATTTAATTAGGTGAGTTACAATATTTTGAAACTTAATTTTTGTCTACTTTAATGCAGCAAACCAATTAACACAATATTGTTATACAATTCGAACAATTAATTTAACTTTGTCTCTCTCTTGTTTTTATTTTCAGAAATGGGATGATTATTTTTGAAACAGTAAATTATTAAATGATATTTAGATTAACTTTGTAGAACATGATAGTTTTATTACAGATTTTTTTAAATTTACTTAAGGGAGAAAGTATGTGTCAGTGCACTGGTACCGTTTATTTTGTTTCCAGCTTTATATCGGCTTAATTCGGATTATGTGTTATGTTTTAGATAAATATTAGTTTGCCTGAGGACGGGATCAGATTCCAGATCCCGAAACGTCGTGAAACTTTGTTTAACATACAATGGTGATGGGAAATGTCCGCAGTAAAAATCTAAATAACATAACATAATATGTTTTACTCAAATATCTACAATATAATGCATCTAATAGTTTTTAAACACGATTTATAGAGTCTACATAAAATGATTTGTTTAAGTTAATTCCCACTGACATTCTAGCTTCAGTTAACCTGCCTCCATATTATCTACTCATGTCAAATATGTATTTTTTTAAATGAGATCATAAGAGAAATTATTGGTTTTATTAGGCAATTTTCTTTTAGGGATTTTTTGACTTCAGAATATTAATATTGATTTCATTTATATAGTAAAGTATTCAATTATACCAGAGATGACATGAAACAGATCAATTTTTCAAGTACTGTACATAATATGATACTTGAAACAGTCTCAATGTTTATCTTTATCAGAATAGATTGGCTAAGACGAATAAAATACCAGATAAAGATAAAAACCTCAGTCAATTATATAATAAGCTATTATTACATAAAAGATTACTTAGCGATTAATACTTAAGTTAAACAAAACACAAAATTTTTAATTTTCTTTTTCATGAGTACAAGTTTTGAACAAATTTTGGACTACAAAATAATTATAAAAATAATATTAGGTAATTGATGTTTCAATATATCTTGAATCTGAAGGTCATTGAATCATTGATTAAATGCCGAAAGGGTCGAAACTGGACCCAGTTGCTATTTTTTCATTGAGCTATTAAATAATTATGCTTCCTAACAACAGGTCAACGTTGTGTAGTAACAAGACCAACGTTTGGACAGTTCCCCATCATCGCGTTAAATATGTTAAAGGTGTAGAAAAACACAAAATATAACACAAATCAAATATATTTTATAAAATAATTAATTACAAGCTGAATAAAATTCTTACTTTTACCCTCATTTATATATAAGGTGAGAAAGAAGTTCATCTTTCAAAAAACCACTAGAGAATTACTTTTTTCTCAAAAGATACAAGGCATTCATGAATTTTTGAAATAATATTTATTTCTCTGATTACTGTGAGAATATTACATGGACACCCATTACTTTATTTTTATCTAAATATTTATTTCGATAAAATATTTATTTAGTGTAAAGATCTACTTGTAAGTATAAGTTGTAACGAATATGTTTAACATGTTAATGTATTGGTTTATGAAAACTTAACACAACCTATAATAACATGAACAACCGATAGGTGCAGGGTGGTGTACGATGGTGTGGATGCAGGTTCGATGACTTTTTCTATAAAGTTATGGTTATTATAATATATTTGGTTTTGAAGCCTACGAATCAATTATAAATACCTAAAATGGTTTTATATCCTTGCAGTAGTGATGTGGGCCGGCAATATTCCCAGTGGAAGGAAACTTATTGCCGGGAATATTTCCTTGGCCAGGGAAGATTGCCAAATAGTGGGAATTTATATTTTTTTACCTTTTATCAATTTGATACTTATTTATTTACCTGTTAAGACCATTTTAGTTGAGTTAATTTAGATATATTATTCACTTATAGTCAAAATAATAACCATTATAAACAAGAATCAATTTACAGCAATCACTGGGAATTTATGAAAATACACTCAGAATTTAACAGTTCAAAACGGTCATGGCCAATTTACTGTCTATTTTTAATTGACAAAATACTTTACTATTAAATTAAACAAAAGATTGGCCAAAATCAAATATTAAAAGTCAATACACTAGAGAGAGAGAGATTTGTATTACTGTAGGAGGGAAATTTAGTTCTTCAGTTTTAGAGAGGGATTTTTTTTCACTTTCAACCCTACAAACAACCATCTAGCATCACTGTCAGCTTTTTCATGTTTCATTTAATTATAATAGGTATGGAATTTGAATCAAATGTTTGCGTTATACTTCACCACAAAATTAGTAATTTGTCATTATTTTAAAATTTAAAAATAATGTTGTTAAATCATAAATTCTCAAGAGGCAAAGTTTTGTAGTTATCAATATATTGTATTTTTGTGTCATTAATATAGTTTTTGTTTGTTTTTGTGCATGATAGATAAGTATAGTATTAATGGCAACACGATATAATTAGTATCTGTAAATTAAACCTTCAATTTTAATGTAAATTATTAGATAATCACTTGAAAACAGGAGGAGTTTCTCCACCTCCAGACACCTTGTGTAGATAAAAACACAGACACGTTGGGAAAAGATAAAAGATGTTGAATAAAATTTACATAAAAGATATTGAATAAAACTGATAAAATTTGGCTACTGGACAGGCCAAAAACTACTACATGGTACTACATGGTAGACAGGCCATGTCGTCAGCTACCCCCGCTGGCGAAGTGGTCTGGCCACCTTGTCTAACAGGTAAAAATACAAATTGAGGTAATTAAAACTTCAATATTGAAATAGTGTTTATTTTATAACTCATTTGACAAAACCATAAATAGTCAACTAATTCAAATAACACAAGAAATAAATCCATGAGATCCGTAAAACCACTATTACTGCAAAGACGCATGAGCAATTAGTAGAACACTGAATAGAAATTAGTAGAAACAACTAGCTACAGAGTATAAAAATAAAGGTTTTTTCTACTAACTACATTTCTAAAATCCTATTAGCCATAGAGAAAATGTACCCAGAGTATGTAGAAATTTATAATAAAATATTAAGACAGAAAAAGACTATGAACACAAAATCAAGGAACGTGATAAAACTGTAATACCATACGAAACTTACAAATTAAAAAATACCATTAAATAACTTTCTCTACTTAAATTCACTAAGAATGAATTCAATTCCTATTTTGTTTTTAAAAGATTCTTCTCTTTCACATGGGGTCAATAATTAATTGTCATAATTTATGCTCATACTGTATTGTTATTTCATAAAGAACTCTTTACGTATAGACTCATATAACTAAGAAATCGGTTGGTCCAAACTTCTTGGAAAAGAGTTATTAGAATATAAGAGGAATTTCTAAGAGCAGAAATAGACTGGAATATAAAGTTTATCTCTGGCTAAATTGTAAACGATCTTAGTTGAATAGACGATTGCAATAAGTTTATACGCTGCAAATTTTAATTTAGTGTGTTTATTCTTGTTGCATTTATTGACTTATTCTGCGAGTTTCATTTTTTTAAAGTGAGTTAGTGTTGTATGTTGTGTTTTGTAAAGGGATTAAAATAAGAGTTAACAGATATTGAAAATAAGACACAAATACTATTATGGTAAAAAAACTTCATATTTTAAAATTATTCTATGTTAACGGTTGTTTTAGTGAAGGAAACTTCTCTATATATGGTGATTTTTAAGATGGAAAACAATCAGAATCTTTTCAGCAAATTAGTATAACGCCCGAGAGATATTTGAGATGTAATTCAATTATCAAGTCAAAACTACTGCAATAGGTAGCTAGAAAGCGTGACCAAAAAACGATATATAGGTCATAATATACACTGTATGAGATCTTTACTATTTGTGTGTATATATTTGTTTTATGAACATCAGTTTTTTTTAAAAAAGAATATTATATTTGAATTTAAAAAATCTTTTTATAAGACCTGGAAAATTTTTAATATTATTATTTTTTTTTTTTTTTTATTTTAGTTTTATGTTGTTTTCAAATTGAAAGTGAGATGAAAATGAACATTATGCTATTTGTAGAAAGTCAATAATATTTCTATTTTTTCTAAGTTTTTTGAGATTGAAAAAAAACTTAATTTATTTATTGGAACTAATAAAACTACACAATATTCCTTAATGCTTATTTCAGGTTAGAATATAAAAAAATCTAAATCACATAGTTTATTTTTTTTTCTAGGTTTAAAAAATTTAATTTTTATTATTTCAATATTTGGAGACATATTTATTCATTATTGAGACATACAGTTAAAAAATATAGATATTTATTATTCACATATTATATTTTATGTTAATTTTAGATTAGAATATTTATTTAAGGACATTTAAAATTTATAAATTTTAAAAATAAAATTTTATGGATATTTGATTTCAATTTTCACGCAAAACTACTGACTCTATATTATAGAATAGGCAAATACTCATGACTAAAGAGTGAAAACTTGTCATTTAACATTATATTATTTATGTTATTTTATTTGTTTTATGAACATCAGTTTTTATTTTTAACTTTGTCAGTCAAATGTTAGAAATATTTAATTTTATAATAAGGAAAAGGTTTGTGAACCATTTTGGCCAAGTCTGATGTCAGTAATTTCAGGTTGAATACTGCCGCTGACATGACCTTTTGACTACAGTAGAGCATCGATTATCCGGAAGTTGGTTATCCGGACGTCTGGTGGGTGAAACAATAATATTGAAAAACATGAACGAGGATTTAATGCTTTAAATTTCCCACGTGGTATGTTCTGCGCATTGCATTCCCACGTGCCCTGTTTATTGTTTCAAGTCTTAGCCAATTGAAGCATTTTTTGCAGTTCAAGCTTTAGCCGCTGAGCGTGCGTCATCTTTCATGTCCGTCAAAGTGGCTGGAGCATCAAGCTAAATGTGACACAATTCAGCTCTTGTCATTAAAAAACTTAAAGATTTAGCCGAAAAAAAAACATTTTAGTGGTCTCAAGTAGAAACAAATATCTGATTTCTTATTTCAGAATCCTTAATATTTTAGTCCATGTGTACTGCAAAGCTATAATTTACATTATTAAAGTGAAATCACATAATTTTTTTTACATAATTTGTGAAAAATTTCATGGTTTTTAATTGCTTTCTCTCGTTGGTAATACGTAATGTGTTGCTTTCTGCTATTTGCTGATTTGTGCTGCTGCTTCACGTCCGTGAATCGAGTTAGTCTACCTAATCTGTATTTCAAGCGGTTAATTGGTCCACCGCAATCAAGGTACAGTACGATATTTTAATGAATAAAGGATTTGAGTTACTGTAAAAATTGAATTACACAACACAGTGTGTAATTTAACTAGAATGTGAATGAAAGATAAGTGTATACAAATCATGTTACATGCAAAGCATACTACTGAACTCTGTAGGCCTAAGTTTAAAGTTTTAATTACGTCTCCAGTTTTGAGCTAGGTAAAATTAAGTTTAAATCGGTTATTCGGATTATCAGTTATCCGGACACTGTAAAGCATCAATTAGTCCGGATAATCGATGCTCTACTGTATGAAGCCTAGAATAATGACTTTAAGAGTGTCTTCTGAAACAAAGTGACAGTCATGGCGTAGTGGGTAGAGTAAAGCCTACTACCCATTAGACTGGGTTTGAAACCCACCCATAAAACAAATGGAATTGGTTCTAAGACTGCCACCTTGCCTCAAAAAAACATTAGTGAAGTCAACATAAGTAGTCGATAGGACGTGTTACTTACACTAAACCTAGGCTTGGTTACAAAAACCATTACCTTTAATTTAACAAAGTATTCTATAACTTCGTATCCTGCAAATTGTGGATGTTGTTTGGATCATTTCCAGGAAAGTACTGATTAATTGTCTTTTTAAAGTTTTAGATGGTCTGAATTTAAAATATTTGTACTAAAATCAGGAATGTTGTACTGAATGACTGTTGAGAAAAGTGTGAATTACCGTGGCGTGACCTGTAATCTAGCAATTTGGAGGTCACAAATTGTGGATAATTTTTAGCGATGGTCAGTGGGTGTAGTGTTCTCTTGTGTGGATAACATTCACAGAGACAATCATCATAATTAGACCAGTTTGTAATTCAGAGGCAGTGGTTCGGACTACATGTTAAAATGTAGGTCCCTTACATATTCCATTGATTGTTAGGCTATTAATTAACAGTCCTGTCAAAGGAACGTGTCAGCCTTAGTCGGTAACAAGATTACAAGATCGCGCCACAATCATCCTACACTCATTTCTCATTCACACATGGCTTAAAATACCAATCTGAGTAGGTCTCCATTTAGTTAAAATTATACAATAAGCCCTACTACTCATTTTTATGACATAAACCATGCAGGATTTTATTTATTGAAAAACAGTTAATCTGACTCAAGAGTTAAGAATTAATATATTTATTATTATAAAAATATATTTACCTGAAATCAAAATAAGTCAAATAAAAAGCAATACAAATACCCCCGTCGCAGCACACCTGCAAACTCAACGAATTTCCACCTCAATAATATGGCAATAATATGGATAAATTAGAGTATTTTGCCTATTATCCGTAACATTAACATGGGAAAGAGTATGCAGGTTTGCTGCTTTGAGGAACACTGAAAGTAGGCATTTTTACCATAAACTATTTTTATTTTGACCATATACCAAGTTCTATCATAAATAAAGGAGTTTGCCTATTCTCCATAAGATTAACATGGAAAAGAGTATGCAGTATTTTTAGCATAAACGTATTAATTCCAACCACATGAAGCTAAAACTACTGGTTAAGAAGTGAAATATTAATTTTTCCTTATCCTCCATAAGATAAGCATTGGAGCCCCCAAATACAATGTACTATGTTTAGATTTTTTAATATCTCTGTAACCGTTGGAGATAGAGAAAAACTTTAAGTAACTAAAACGTGTAGTTTTTTGAGCTGATTCTAATGGTGATAATGGTGATGACGGAAGATAAAATTTGAAACTTTTAAAAACTACATAGGAAAACGCAGAAAACCCATTTTTACCTTGTTTAACCCTTTGAGGACCGACTGAAGATATATCATCAGTAGCTAGTACTGTTAAAAACCCCGATGACCCCGATAGGCGTGTACCCGATATGGTACACACAGTACGTTACTAGAGTGCGGTGTGCCCGACCAGGTACTCTCACTGTGTTTTCTAATGCTGTTGATGACCAACACGGTCACACTTAATATAGCTGAAATGTGTTTCCGCAGAAGATCTTTAGTAAGTATGTACCTGATTAGGTACACGTTCGCATACATTTGAGGCATGAAAAAAACTCAAAAGTTGGGTACACTCTATAAAAATTTATAAAAATATAACAAAAATAATTTTGGTGAAAACAGTGAACTTTTTTTATCAAAACAAAGCAACATTTTTAAAACCCTAATTTCGGATTTTTATCATTTTTTTATACGTATTGGCCAAGTACCAAAGCATTTTCACTGCCGTCGCGAACATGTTAAGATATCTTAAAAATAGGTCTGAGTAAAACCTTTTTTTATAAACCATTACAAAAATGCTGGTTTTACACAGTCCTTTTCAAAAAGCCTACCTAAAATGGCTCAGGTCCTCAAAGGGTAAACTAATTTTTATATTTTTAATTATTGCTCATTTCAGTAACCGTGTTTTGAATAAACACTCTTTCCCAACTTATTAGAGAAACATTCTTTAAGAGCACTGAGACCTTCAGAATAGAAATACATTTTTAAAACCCGGTTACGGTTATGCACAAGAAGACATGCTTTTGTTATCACAATTATTAAAATCTGTCCAGTAATAAGAGAGTTTTATTCACAAGAAACGTCCTTCGCAAATTTATATTATTGATGCTTCAGAAAAGGAATGTTTAAAATTCTTCATTCAACTAGATCCAAACATCAATTCAATAAAACTTTTTAGTTATAGATCCTTCCAAAATCTTGACAGCTCAATTACTGTAATTCTAAAAACCATCATTATACTACATTAACAAACTATAAATACAAAAAAACTTAGAATCCTACTAAATTCCCTAAACAGCTAAGAATAAAAATTAAAAACATCAAATTATCTACAAAATATAATTTACATTACCGTATAAAAACTTGACATAGAAACATAAGTTATTAAAAAACGTGAAAGTTGTACATCTAATATTTATAAATGTCCTCAGCACTGGATTCATAATCTCCTCTTGAATGCATAAGCAATTCTATCATCAGGCGAAGGTTCCTCAAAACTAAAGGGAATCACACTTGTCCGCCGTTTTACTTTTTTTATATAAGGGCTTCTGAGAGATCTCCATTTTCTACAAACCACTTTACCAAAAGAAGTACACTTTCTCGTCCTCAGTTTTATTTTCAATTCCAACACATGAGAAACATCAATCGAGCAGCTTTCATCTTCTTCTCTGTTAAAAAACTGTCTTTCCTTGACCTTACCATCTTCAACTGTATCTTCATCGACTAGCATACTATCCAATAGTGTAATAATTTTTTCGTCCTCATCACCATCTATGTTTTCATTGCTGCCTTCCGACGTCAAAATTTCACTTGTTGATTTCTTAAGTGCACAAGATAAGTTAATTCCTCCTTCTTCCCTACTGCCTACTAAACATGTGCTTCTCCCAACATTGGTAGAATCATGTAGAGAAACTTGATACTTTAAGCTTAGCGTGAAATCAGGATCAGAATCGCAGACACCAGGGGATGACCCGAGCTTCTTTGAATTAGTTTCCACATCTACTGAGGTCAAACTTGAATTTAAACTATGGCAGGCATTCAATGATTTGAAAGAGCCTGGAATAGAACCTCCTGGAGAAAATTGAAATTCCTTATCTGAATATCCACCACCTCTCAAACTTTTCAGAGACGTAGACACATTGTTTTCTAGATTCTTCTTGATGAGGTTGTCTGAGGGGTGAGCAGTGCCGGAGCTGTAGCGGTCTGACTCGCTCTTGGTGTGTTGCCTATGATAACTGGTGAGGGTCTGCAACACCTTTACACCGGGCCTGGGACATGGACACTGGACGTCATCTGCAGACCCAGTCCCCTCGACATTCACACTATGAGCATGCTTCATTGCAAGACCCATAAGTGAGACAGGCTCACTGTTGTCTGAATCATCAGAGAAATTTGCGGAAACATACTTTGTTGTGATTTCTTCAACTTTAAGATTCTCCAGTTTCGAATCTAGGCAACTGTCAACTACGCAAGTTTCTTTTATTGTGTTTTTCTTCATCAAACCGACCAAAGTTGACCCTTCGGTTTCAGATGAAGAATCACTGGAATCAGCATATCTACTTTTTTCTGCCGTTGACGGTAAAACAATTTGCGGAGAAACTAAACCGCTTTTTTTATCTGAAGTCAAAATAGTTTTGTTTTTAAGTTTAACAGCTAATGCCATCAAAGAGTTACTTGAAAATTCAGTCTCTGAATCATCATCGCTAGAATAATTAACTGACTTTGGACCTTTAGGATTATACGGCTCTGAACCTCTACCAATGTACTTGGAGGCCACTTCAACCCCTATGTCGCTGTTGGGTTTTGCTGAACCCTGAGGGGTTGAGTTCAGACTGTGATGAGATTTATTGCAATTCAAACCCAAACTGGCATGTTTTTCTGGTCCTAAATCAGTATAGTGCTCCATTTTCAAGTTAATAAAGTTTGGTTTATTTTAAACCTATTCGATTTCAGTTCAGTACTAATGCTGTTTATGTATAAAGAAAAGTTTTCACTTGGACTAAATTGTTTGAATATGAAATTGGTTAGCTGTAAAAAGTGGGAAAACTATTCTTTGCAGAATTGTTGAAAACGGGAACTTGCTTCAAACACTTTTCACCACAACACCAACGCCCAGGTTCTGTGAGAACTTGTTTGCATAAAATTTCAAAAATGTCTCTAGATTCTGTCACTGACTGGCAGATTCTCTCTGAGGTTAATGTAATCTTACCTTCCCAACAGCACAAAAGTTACAGAACAGCCCCAAAGGAACATGCAAAAAACAAAAAGCACACTCAGTATTTGAATTAATGGAATCTTTACATAAATAATACAACAATTTATTCACAAAGTATACCGTACAACATAATAATTTTTAAGTAAAAATTACAATTAGAGTAATTGTCAAATAATGTTATACAGTATCTGTTGGGTTTTGGGATGATACCTAGGAAACAATACTATTTTTTTTATTAAACCAAAGGCTTGTGTTCTTAAAAAATATTAAGTCAACCCCTCAACCCTTACAGAAGTTTATAAACCCTGTTACTGTTAGTACAATAACCCTGTCAATATATTTGTAGAATGACTAAAAGAACAATTCAAATTAGAAGCATCAATCATACTACTAAAAGACAAAAAATTAATGTTCTTAATGATTTTAAAAACCTAAACGCTTAAATTCTTTATTTTATATCTTGATAGTTTATATCTAGATTGTGTTCAAATTGCGACATGTTATGTTTATAACGATAATGCTATAGCAATATTAAGGATTTGTAGCTTAACCCTAGAAGTGTCAAGCTTTTTACTCTTAACTGTAACATAAAAATAATTACTAATATCTTCTTGAAATATCAAAGTTTAAACAAAAAAAGCTTAAAACATGCCCCCCCCTTATAACCACTAACCACAAAAGCAAAACAGGTGTCCACTGCAATCCCAATTAAGCCTACAAATGCCGTCAACTTCCACCCAAGCCGGTCACCGTTTATTTAAGGTGGGCCCCCCACTCCGCTTTACCACACATTTGCAAGCCAAATTGGGATTGCTCATGGTCGGGATTCGAACCCTAGCACTTCCGAATGGCTAGAACGTTACGCTCGTCAGCGTAGCGCGTTAGCCGGCTCGACCAATCAGTGCCTAGGAGTAGAAAGCGCTTACTTGGTTATAAACCTGCCCGGTGGCAGGCTCGTGTACTAGGAGATCAGTTTCAGTTGTTTGCCCCCAGAGGGCAAGACGGTCACGTAGGCGATTGTGTCTAACAAGTACACTGAACTAACGATTAACGACCTAACGAACTAACGCCAATTCTTATTGAATATGTAAATGCGTCGTAAATTACGACTTTGCCATTTCTAGGGTTAAAGCAGAGAATGTATTAAGAATAATATATACATCAAATGTAACACTATAACAATACATTAGTTGTTCATTGAAATATTTTATTTTATAATATGCTTCTCTGTAGAGTATATTACAGTATTATATTTTCATGATTATAGAATTTTTTACTTTATTTATATGTTATTTTCTCTTGGCTGCAATAGTTAGTTCATAGAATAGATTTTGTTAAAATGTCTTAAAAGAGCTATGTATTGTGATTAACAATTTTGTTTAGCCTAAGGATTTGTCCAAAAATATCCGGTTGTTTCATATAAATTGTAATTTAGATGAATTGATTGTATTAAAAATTATCAGCCATAATATAACAAGTAGGCCTTTATTACAACAACTTTTCTGCAGTACATTTGAGATCCCACTTACAGATGCGTTTTATAGTTTTCATTTGAGAATTTTCACCTAATAATAATTACTATTTTCACAAATAATATGCAAAAATGCTAATTAATTGCCTACAGTTTTATTTTGATTACTTAAGAATATAGATCCATGCATGGTACCCCCAAATAATCTAAATTGATTTTATTATTTCAAAAGTGAAAATTTCAGGCTTTGTGTCGAAGTTTGTTCATTTTAACCCTTACCGGGCAGCTGACGACGTTTCTATCAGCACAATAGGGTCGCACAGCGCGGTAAACAAGTTTATTCGTGATCAATCATTTTGTCACATTTACTCGCTGTAGTTCGCGAAACATCCGATAGAGTGCATGGTTATGTTGCTTTAGTCTCTATGCACTCACAAAACCAATATGGCGTCTCTGTTGAAATATTTAGTGACTGAAATTAGTTGCTAGGTGACTTTGGCCCATATTTGTGCGCTCCTGTACTGCTTTTAACAAGAAAACTTGCGAGTCACTACGGCCAGCTGTTTTCACTTTGGCTAACCTTATTTATTTACATTTTTATCGATACATGTTTATTTTCATTGCATTTTAGCAGTAAATAGTGTACATTGTGTGAATGTTTTAATTGAATAGGATTTATTATCTAATTGTTATTAACTGAAATGGCTCATCCAGACGAAAAAAATACTTTTTTTAATACAGTACCTTAAAATAGTCTTAAAATCTTCAATAATTAAAAATGAAGCAAATTTCTGTTTTATAGGCTACTTTATTCAAGCTACCTAAATCCAAAAAGAACATTGGGAAAATAATATTTTGATTTTTTACAGTAAATGAGCAGGGACCGTGATTTTCAGTAGCGCTTTAAGGGCACACCACAACTACATTACAAAATTATAAAAAATGTGACCGAACACAAACAACTTATGACTACAAACAGATAACAATCGTGATTACACAGTTACCAACACGTATCGCCGAAAATGTTTTTTGAACTGGGTCAAGCGACAACATTTGATTCGATTCTTTCAGGAATTTGTTTCAGAACATGTGACTCAGGAGTCATTATAAACTTGTTTCTTTAGCGGAACGTGCATTAATTTTCATGTTGCTCATTTTTGAAATATACAACATAAGAATTCCCTGGTTTCTTATTTAGTAAAACTAATAATCTAAATAAACTATTAAAGTTAAGTGTCAATTAATTATCCGTCTTAAGTGGAGGCCACAAAGTCTGATAACATAGGAAAATAATAAAGAACACAGAAAAAGAGTAAACAAATATCACACAAAAAACTTCTAAATGTGCTGTGACAGTACCTTAATATTAAAAAAAACTAAAAACAAACAAACAAAGTAAACTGTATATTAATTTTATAGTTTACTTAATACGTTTAGTGCACATTTTTGTTTAGCGTATATTGCTAAGTGCGACATTAAGCACGAAGCAAAAACCACGAAAGCATCATAAAAGCATGGAATGGCCGCCACAGAGTCAAAGCACGCCAAAATTTGTGACAGAACACACATAAAACGCAGCAATCAGATCAATATTCTCTGTGCGAAGCTGAGCTCAAACTGAAGTCGGGTTGACATCGCTCAAGGACGATATTTTCCGCCCTGCGGCAGTGGTGCCGTCACCGCGGAGCGGTAAATTCTCGCCCCTCGCAGCAACGTGTTAATCATATTAACCCTTCGCACGCAGGATATGTGGAAATACCTCTAAACGCTATGTTATCTTAAAATTTTTTTAAAGAAGCTCCTGCACTCTAGCGGAGCTTTGGTGAACTACAAGTATACTCAGACAGTAAAGAACGTTGTACACGGATATATTCATTCGATATATTTGTTTGGGTCAAAGTCAGTCAAACGGATATATCCGTTTTCAGCGTGCAAAGGGTTAAACTTTAGTAAAAATGGCATAACAGTTGTGATAACAGTGAAGTGCTGACACAATATGTCACAAGGGCATGTCAATAGCCTATCGCATTTACAGTGTCATGGGGATCCTGCATAGAATAGGTTCGATAAGCGAGACTTTACTGTACAGTATTCAAAAGTCAGTAAAGGTTTTTTTCAAAACATTTTAATCACTGAATACTAAACAATCCAAATTTGTCCATTTACTTCTTCAATTTAAACATTAACTTGGTAAAAGTTATCAAGAGGCATCTGTTTTGGGAACGAGTACCCTAATCTCAAATCCTAATTAAGCGTTTAACTGGGGCAATCTAAGTTATTCTCGACGCTTAATATTTACAATTATTTGTTTCCACAAAACATCATTTATTATTTATATTTTCAAAACTAACTGCTCATCACCGTAGGCCTACAGCAAGGTACGTTAGAGTTAGCCACATAGGTTAGCCAGAGACGACTGCTCATGATCTGTAACGAGTCATTCACAACTGGTTTCGAACCAGGCACACTGGGCCAGCACATTACTGGACCCTGATCTACTTCGTCGGATTGTTATTACAGCCCGCCCTCGCTAGTCCGACAGGTATGCGACCGACAAGGTGTCAGATTACCAAAAATTTCGGATTATCGAAAATGGCTATTCTGCAATGCATTTAATGGCGAAAAAGATATGACCTTAATTTCAAACAATGTATTAATCACCCCTCAATACTTGTGGCGAATTAAAAACACATAGCAAAGGTAATCAAGTTCTAATTTATGTAGGTTTTTTTTTAAATATGTAGGCTTACTTATTGCACAACGTTACAAAAAAGAGAATACAAATTTTATCTTACCCGTACGGTCTTACTCGTTTGTGAAAGAGACCGTCCATATATCGACCGCCCGGTTCTCAAAGGGTTAATTACTTTTAGCAAAGTAAAATAGCATTTAAAAATTAGAATCTTAGTAATCTATTAATCATTAAAGTATTGAGATGATTCCAAGAGCTTTTTGATGGTTATAAATATTATGTATGTTAATTATACTATGCCATGTGTTTAAATTTATTAAGTTACGAACAACAGAATCAAAAGTCCTGTACCGTACCCAGATTTTTAAATTTTGTGAATTATCATTACCGTCTTAGTGTAGCGTCTTAGTGTACGCTCTTTGAACAGCTAAAATTAATTGAACAATTAAAATTTTAAGTTGGATTGAATGAAACAAATTGGAATTTATTGAACCTTCCATATTTCTGATTCTCTTATTTGTATACTGATCAAAATATAAAACGTTTTAAAGTGATATTGGTGACGAAAATACACAAAAAAGTGTTAAAAAGATAAGCCAGTATTAGTGGTGGTAAATGTGTTTTAATACCTAGAAACAAAAGCTTACATAAAAATATTCTTTCAATACTAGCTCATACAATGTATCAACTTTTCAAAACTCGTAGCTAACTTACCGTTTTTGTTATCGATAGCAGTTTTGATTGATACAATATAATCTGATGTTTATCCTGTTTAACTGTTACCTCTTATTAAATAAGTTTTTTTTCGGAGCTAAACTCTGCAATAGGTGTCATGATATGGCACCTTACTGACTATTACAAATTCTATCATCCCGCAAAAATAAACCACTCAAATGTTCACTGCCTACTTGGTTCTTGATATCCAACACAACCTTTAGAAAATGTAACCAAACTTCTTATCAATATCTAAATTACAGTAAAATGGTTTCTCACCTTTTTCAGTAGGTCTGGGGCGTCGACTCTTCTCTCTCTGGGGTTTCGGATCTTCTGAAACATTAAAAAACAATAAATTTATGAAAATTTTCTTCATATTTTCATCATATCATTTTATTCACATTTTTTCTCTATTTCATAAAAAATGCTTTAGCATTAAAACCTAATTTTATATTTGTAAATACATATATTCATACTGATCAAATTGGTATATCATGTTTTCAGTATTTCTAAAATAAGAAATGATTTTTTCAAAAGGCTTGTAAAACCCTAAAATCATGGTGACAATGAAGAAAATATAGTGGACACTAGAATTAAATCCAAATTGGATATTGCTAGCACTAGCTCGAGCTCCCATGGCCATTTGTACCCCAAGACTTGGCCTCACCAACGCACTGCCTCCATCTTGTTCTGTCTCTTGTGGTGTCTTCATCCACTTCCATCCTGGCCATGTCTTTTTTTACTTCATCCTTCCAGCGTTTCTTTGGCCTGCCTCGTAGTCTCCTCCCCGTCAGATTGCATTTCCACACTTGTTTTATTGTGTTTCTTTTTTCTCTTTTAATGATATGACCCATCCATCGGGTTGCTATATTAATTGGACATTGGGGCATTGATATTTTTTAAGTTAAAATGTAAAGTTTAGGATAACTTAATCTTCAAAATGAGGGCCTTTGTTGCATGTTTACCTTGTTTTTGTTGACTGGATGATTTCAAGAGGGCATCAAGAGATTGAGCCAAATCAAAGTTCTTTTCAAGTACTGTTTCAACCACAATATTCTCAGGGACAGAATCTCCGATTACACTATGAATTTCATCGAGGCAGGACCTCAGTCTTGCCTCATCTACTTCACTCAGTTGTGGATACCTAAAAAAAATATTACAATAAATAAATATAATGTCACACGGTTTGGGTCTACTATAGAATTCACAATTTTGGATAGTGTAATTCACAGCAATAAACGTTTCTAAAAATAATTCTTGGCAGAAGTACGACATTTAATAGAGGAAAGGTGATAATTTGTGATTTCCTTGTTGAAATCATTGAAACTGTAAACCAAGATTCACTGCTTTAAAGCATTGTGAAAACTTAAAAGTTTTCCTTCAAAGACAGTAACTATTTCAACTAAAAAAAATTATTTTAATAATTATATTTTATGACACTAAAACCATTAAACTTGGGTAAAATAAATGCTAATTGGTTATTGAATAACTTTAGGTTAAATGTGGAGCATAAACATGGATACTAAATAAAAAAAGAAGAGAGAGAAGGCTCATTGTTTTTGGATCACTATTAGGGGAAGTAGGAGAAGGACAGCCAAATGAGAGAAGACCACCAGGAAGGCCCAAGAGAAGATGGTGGGACAGTGTGAAAAACGATATCACAAGAGTAGGAGCAGAAATTGACGAGGCACAGGACAGGGAGAGATGGCGAGCTGTTGTTGGTGAGGCCAAAACCCTACTTGAGTACCAATGGCCATGGAGGAGTAAGAGTAAGTAAATTTGCTTTCAGAGGAAAAAATATTAAACACACCTAAAACTGTCAGAACGATGTCTTTGTACTTCAGACTCAATATCTTCATCTACCTCCTCAATGTCATCTTCTTCTGTTAAAAATGCTGAAATCTGGGTTTGTCGGTTGCTACGGTCATACATAAAAGCAGCTGAAAACCACAGGGTAAGTTAATACTAGGCAAATCCTATATAACCAAGAAATCCTGTCTGTTTCTTGTTATTTATATATATTAACAATTTCAACAATAGAATAGAGACGAAAACTTCTCTCATATCTCTTGGATGTTTTTCAGTTTTGATGTAAAATGAGGTGACCTAAGTTTATATGTTCTAAAACTTTTTGACATGGATATTTTTTAGCTCTATGGGGAGGGGTTATTAGCAATCCGTCAGACAAAAATTTGAAACAGAAGTAAATATGGTATAAAATACAATTATCTTCAATGGATTAAATCATATGTGACAGATTGTAAGCAAAGAACTTGCATAACTGAAGATGGTTCCAGATACTACTCTGAATGTGAACCAATAGATCGTAGCATTCCTCAGGGGTCAATTATGGGACCACTTTCTTTCTAACATATGTTAATTATCTCCCAAGTAATTATATATGCGGATGATACCACTGCTCTAGTGAAGGCTCAAACTTTAGATGAATTAACACGTTACGTGCGGACCACTCGGATCCGAGAGGCACAGGTCTCGGCGCATGTGGCGGACCACTCGGATGTGAGTGGTCCGCACTAACAATTAGGTTAAAATCAAGATAGAGGATCTGGCAATGTAAATTGTGCTGCCACCTGTTGGAATCTGAGAGAATTATGATCGGCTTTGTTTGTATCTATTTCTGTATGGGTCGCTTAGAATTTTCCCATTGCTTGATTTTGAACTACACTGGCCGCTCCGTGTGAGGAATGGGGGTTTCAGGTGACGCAGCAACTATGTTAAAAGAATGTGTTGCTGAGATAATTTGAAACTACAATTGGAATAAATTGTTCTCGTTAAATTGTCTCCTCCAAAATAGAGCAAAAACTCAATCATTTTTTTAAACCCCCTTTAATCTAAACAAAAAAATAATGAAATTCATAAATTTTTAGGTGTTTATATTGATAAGCTAAATTAAAATGATTATATAGAATATATTTCAAATAGACTCAGATCATTTACTTTTGTTTTTCAGTATTGTCAACTTGTGCCCAGTCAAAACATTGTAAAACAGTTTATTTTACTTTCATAGAATCTATTCTCCAATATGGAATTACACCGTAGAACAATCCTTCATATAGTAAAAAGGCGTTTCTTGAAATGTTAACATATGTTCATTGAAGCATAAAGGATTTCTCTGAATATCTTCCTCAAAATGGTTATTAAACAAGAAGCAAATATATTTTAAACTGTCCCATTCGCTGAATATCAGCAAAAGAAAAAAGCCCCTTTTATACATGTTTAAAATTTTACAATAAAATTCCAGATTAACTTAAATCCCTCAGCAACACTAATTTCAAGCAAAGAATTCAAAATATTCTCATAAAGAGGTGCTCCTATTCCCCAACAGAATTTCTTTCTGACCAATGTTTTGAGATTCAAAATAAGAGCTGTAATTTGGACTTTTTTACTGTGCCTAGAAATTTTTATTATTTTTGTGTCTATTTTGTGTATTTTACTAAATTCTACCACAGAGGACCCATACCATGGGTTCTATACTCAATGGTTCTACTTTGTAATATAAAATGAATTGTCCCGGTATTAATATGTAGGCCCTACTCTAATGAGAAGACACTAATTACGGCTTATGTAGCAACTCATATAATATTCCCTTTGTGTCAATAAATAATTTCAATATAAATGATCTAAGATGTTTCCCAAAGGTAAGTAAATATACACAGAAAAAGTCTGGTTAATCCGAATCATCAGGATTTTGGATCATCTGGATCGGGTTTTTGAAAAAAATTTACATAGGCCTAAATAACAGTTAGAATGTGAATTTTATCTCTAGCTTCTTCAAAAAATTACAGACTCAACTGCAGTACCTTGCTCAACGCGGCAAGTATTACTAACGATAATTTGATGAACCCTCACTCTGTATGTTGGGGGTGTTTCCAAACGGGGTGCTACAAGCACTTAGTGCATGAAAAAGCGGTCACCGTTTGACATTTCATTACTGAACTGTCAAAGCGTAGCTGTTTGATTATGAGGTTAGATGTACAAGCACTTAGCACATATGCGAGCGGTCACTATTTGACATTTCAATACTGAACTGTCAAAGAATAGGAGTAAGAGGTTAGATGTACAGCACTTGTTTGTTTCACCATTATTTTTACGGTCATAGTGCAAACTGAATCTACGGTCATGAGAGGTTGTAAAAGGAAGAAGGTTGTATAACGTTAGAAGAGTTTTACGTTATTAACGTTTTATTTCCTACCCAATAATAAATTTATTTTTCAATAAAATAAAAAAATATTTTTAACATGTTATAAATGTTTGTGATATTATATTTTGCAGCTATATTTTTGTACAGTGGTTATGTGCAATCTGCGGCACCAATATAGCAGGAGCTATTCAAGATCTTTGTCTATGCGATGTGAATGTTTATAATGACATATTTTCAGTTAAGTTTCAGATCATCCACATTTTTGGCTATCTGGTTCAAGACATGCCACATTGATCCGGATAAACTGGTCTTTACTGTACATTATATTCTTCCAAGAAATGGTTTTTACTTTCAAATATATTAAGACATTACATAAGACATAAGACATGTTTGAGTCCTACTTGCTGAGGATGAAAAAATAAGATACACTGATAAGGGGCTCACACTCCAACTGTGAAAATAAGTTTTCTTTAAGTATGTCTTGTGTTCAAATCAATTTTGAATAGAGAACTTTTCACATTTTTCATTTCTAACTTCTATGCTGAATACTCACCATCACTTGGAGAAATACAACTGTCGTCTTCTACTGAATGGCCATATACATCATCATACCCATCATATTCTAAAAAAAAGATAATTATCAGACCAAATTAATGTGAACTTGGACAAAAATTATATTTAAAAGAGTTATGTGCATCTCAGAATAGGAAAAAATCTAGGTCCCCATGGCAGAAGAACCTGCATACTAGCAAAGATGAAAATAGAGATACATTGATTTATGAAATTGTTTGTGATGAAGGGAAGTAAGTAATTACATTATATTTTACTCTACCTACATCACAGATTTTAATTTTTTTTTAATCAGAGCCTAAATAAACTGAGTATGAGTGTCTTTTCTGGTGGTATAGATGAATTTTTGCGTAGACAAGTATGTGATAAAAGTATAGATTAATTAAAGTTAAAATTTTAGACTGGAAAAGTAATAGGTCTACAATGGTCTAAATAGTTGGCCCTGCAGAAAGGCACTACTACTACTACTACTACTATACAACTATTAGGTACTTTCTTTTAATAGAATCAATCTCTCTTTAAAAACTGAAGACGCATGGACCCAAAATATTAAACCATATGATAGGCCTATATGTGATTGAAAAAACCCTAATAAATAACCATTCTTAAATATTCTGAAAAAAGTAGGCTACATCTCTTCATTTGCATAGCAGATAACCAATTCCAGAAATAATTAAGTCCAGGTAACTCGTCCCATATACCTGGAGCAAAGCTTAAGAGCATAATTTTAGGTTATTAATGGGACGCTTTGAGGGTTAAAACTGGGAAAAACATTAGCAATATTTTTAATGGCACACTAGACAGAAAGACCTAACCTAAAACCTTGCATACCTGCTCGTCCCGGGACCCAATCCTACATAAAAATCCATTACACCTCCTCCATATACACTGACATTGACACTAACACACACTATTACCAACCACATATCCAACACAAACTCTCAACACATGCTCTTATCTTCTTTCTCACTAGGCCTATCAGCTAACAATGGTCCTTGTTTGTAGTTTGACATTAACATGTTTTGAGTTGAAACTAGGACACTCCAAAAATATGATAGTAAGTCTACATACTACCATGTTTGGTATTAAATTATTATGGTATTACTTTATATACATTTTCCAAAACAACCATCAATCAACGAAGTAACTTAAATCGTTTAAGGCTGAAAGTTGAATTACTTACCATCAGAGTAGTTCATAGACCTAACATTTCGATGGCGAGACATTCTAACACTACCAAATCATTTTTTGAAGTTAAACACTCAAATATTTCGCAAGTTTAACCATACAATATTAACCACAATGTACCATCAAATGTAATATTTACTGTTAACGCAACGTGATTACTGAAGTAAAGACTAATAACACATTTTTTTCAAGATACACTAGCAAAATCCTATGATCAGCTATTATATAGCTAAGCCCAAGAAATCGCCAAACCATAAAAGTGAAAATGTACCAACGTAACATGTAACGGACGACAACAAGGCCAGAGCATAGAGTAATATTCAACATCGAATAATTATTATAAAGGTAAACGTTTAATTTCTAAGGAACTAAGTTGAAGCAGAGAATTAGATTAGATTATTTGAAATGGCGACCATACCACTAGGTAGGTATTTTAAGCCAAGTATGAATGAGGATTGAATGTAAGATGATTGTGGTACGATTTTGTAGTCTTGTTACTCAATAACTCAATAACTCTTTATTCAAGCCAGATTGACAATGTACAATTGTATTAGCCAGGTCAAGAAAATATTAAAATATAGCTTATACCAAACAAAACTTAAAATTAAAATATTAGAAAGACATAAGCTATAGTCCGCCAGCGATGCAGCTATGGACACTGTAGTAGCACTTATTAACAAGAATAGACCTAAGTTGCCTTTTGAAGCGACCCGGGTCAATTTCAATTTTCAGATTATGAGGCAGTACATTGAATAATTGAACGGCCTTGTTACTGACTAAGGCTGAATAAAGAAGGTTAGTAGTATATGGTTGAAGGTTTATACTGGATTTCAATCAAGCCACTAGGGGAGACAGGAAGTAATCTCTAATATTCAATTATTTATTTGTGAATTATCTCCTGTTCATCATTGACCATCAAGGGCCGGATGGACAGCTTTAAAAACACACTTTAATACTTATCAGATGGCGGTGAAGTATTTAAGTCCCAGCACCCTCAAAACCCCCCGCACAGTATATTGAAGAGGAGAATACGTATGATTCCGCACTTAAAACTCACAGCTCTTAGGCAAGCCGTTAGAGCATTATAGATCTTCACTGATATCTCTGGAAAGCTATCTCTAGTAAGAAACAGTCTGTATCGCTGAATGTCCAACCTCTGCGCACCTGAATTCAAATCAAATCTTCATTGTTAACCCTTTCAGTGCCAGGAGTTACTCACATAGCGTGTGCAAGAAATGCCAGGTTTAAATGAGCAGTTTTTAGCTGTTTGAGAAAAACTGTCATTATTTTATTATTTATCCATTGATGAAAATGGATCTCTTGGTTTTGTTTTGTTCATAAATAAGTTATAGGTAAATGGAACAGGTAAAATAAATATACTTAATATTTTTATTCATAGAATAAATTATGAAAAACTATTACTTTATTAATATTTTAATAATATTTAGTGAATTTTTCAGTTTTAAGTAAAATAATTGCCAGTAGAAAATTCCTTATGCTTAAAATTGAGTATTTTTGTTGAACTATACTTAGCTTTGTACATAAATGCAAAAAGTTTGAACATTCATCTTCAAAAATAAAGTTTTTGTGATTATTTTAGGAAATATCGTAAGTTTTGGTTTTTCCATAAGTTACTGAAACTATTAATCACCCTTGAAAATATTTTACATTAGACATGGAATTTGAACTTGTTCTATATCTGAGTAAATGAATAAAATGATTCGAACTATTCTGCTTATTACTTTCAAGAGTTTCTGATAATCAGGATCAAAATCTGGATCACTGTCCATTTTGTGAAAGCCTAAACTTGACAACTCATTACTCCCACTCAAATTACTCATGGAAAAATTACTATCACATTTTTAACACTCTATGAATTGTTTTATTATTGACAGGTGAATCAATACACTTAATTTACAAAAGAAACTAAACAAACAATAATAATAACCTCAAACTTCCTAAGTCTCACTGCTACTTAAACAAGTAAACAAACAACAGAAGTTGATGTGGACTGCAGTCAAAAATACTTTTTAGAATAACATTTTAACTTTAATAATTATATTTAATGTGCTCTTTATATCCTAAACACAAATATAAAAAAAATTAAAAAAAAATTTTGGAATTTTTTTTTCAAAAAAGTTAATTTTTTTTGACGTCCGTATATACGGACGCTGGCTCTTCTTGCACGTTTTGCCGACATCCGTATATACGGACGTTGGCACTGAAAGGGTTAAAAACATACAGAACAAAGTCACAGTATTCTGGGTACCTATATCAGTATCATCTTAAGAAATAGTGTAAATACATGCTCATAGAACTCATCTACCTTGTATATACCTGATGTTATAATGGTGGAACTGGCCAATCGTTCGTAATTCAGAGGCAGTGGTTCGGATACCAATTTAAACTGTAGGTCCCTTAGTTGCCATCGGCTGTTGGGCTATTTTAACAGTCCTGTCTAAGGAACGTATCAGCCCTAGTCAGTAAAAAGACTACAAGATCGCACTACAATCATCTTACACTCCTTTCTCGTTCATTCTTGGCTTCAAATACCTACCAAGGTAACTTGCCTTTTCAGTATAAAGTATATTATATCTACTATATCTTATCATAGATTGTATCAAATATGAATATTATTCTAAATATGGTTTACATAGTCTTTAATATAACATTTATTAAAATAAAATATGTTAATAGGTTTTATTAAAACTATATAAAATCCTTAATAAGAGAAATGAAAATCCTTTGATATTTTCTTTCCTTCTTTGCTCGTAAGATGACAATGACCATGGAGGAAGTGAATAATCTGCTATTCTGCCTCTGTTCCATGACTCAACTCTGTCGTCTGTCAAGAGTGTTTACAATTAATTCTGTACGTCAAATTTGTTCAAACAAAAACTAAAACACAATGTCTGAATCTATTAACTTAAATTTGCTTCCAAAAAGTGGTAGAGACTCAAACAAACAATCAGAACCCTTAAGAAGGAATTATAGAGGTGGTTTTAAGCTTATATAAATTTAAATCTGACCAACAGGATCTAACCTTTAATAAATTAATGAATGAGGTTCAAATTCCTAATTGTGTGATTAGTGTTGACTAATATTTGGTTTATCAACTTGTGATTACTATCAGCATGCATGTAATCTGGTAATATTTTTTACTAACAACTTAGGATTTTACTTACAAAGCTACTTCAAAATAACAAGGCAAGTAGTAAAAGTTTTTTAGTAGGCTAAATCTTGAAAAAAAAGTTTTTTTTTATTATGGCCATAAGATATACATAGTTAGACCAGTAATATTTTAGTGCTGCATAGATTTTGTGTTATGTGATGACACATCGTGGTATATTCAGAGTAGAACTAGATTCCTTTTTATATCTTTGATGTAACCTTTTAAATATAAACTAGCCAAAGTACCCGTTCTTCGTACGGGTTAAAAAGGCTGAAAGGTGTAGGCTCTACTGATACATTTAAGTTATTGTTAATTAATTCTTCATTGTTTACAAAATGACAAAACACGAGTGTCTACAACATTTCAAAGTAACATCTGTCAAATATTAGGAGATGATAAGGATTAATGTATTAGAGACAGTCGTCGGAAAAAACTTAAAATCTACCATTCCACTATTTCAAATAATTCACTAATTTCGATCCAGCAGTTTATCTGAAAAATCAACTTTATTTCTTCTTCTTCCCGAACTGTCAAAATGTAAAGTAAATGGATGTTGACATTAAAAACTGATAAACATTGAATCCCAGGGTATTTACAGCAACCATGTCTTCTGCTTTTTGAACTGTCAAATTTTAGTGTTCACAGCTGTTGACATTCAAGTAATTTTTTGTTTTCATTCTCTAAAAATGTCAACATTGAAACTTAGGACGTTTACAGGGCGTAGCCCGAGAGGATTTTAAGGAAATGAGTATGCCCATGTGTTGCATGAGTTTAAGATCTACCTTTGTGTAAAATTTCAAACCGGTCGGTTCAGTATTTTTCGCATTTACTTGCCACAACAAACCCACAAACAAACATACAGAAACCACCTCTTCTTTATAATATTATAGATAACATATTTTACCACAAAAAATCATAATCTATGAAATGTTTTTTTTGGGCTCAATTTTATTAGAACTTTAGGTGTATACACAACTTCACCTTTTATTTCTTCTAAAAACTGCTTTCTTCAAATCTAGTTTTAATTAAACAAATTTAAACTAGAGCATAGCAAAATATATCAAAACAGAGTAATGACGACAGTTAAATCGAAACACAATATTATAACTTACTAATTTCAAATCTTTTGTAGCCCTAGGTTATCAAAACAAAACATTGACTATGGCTAAAAAAATCATTTTCACAGTGATAACTTATTTAGGCCCTAAAACGTTTCACATTAGCGAGTTCTAATATTTTTTCATTTTACAGTCGACTTTACTCTATGGTATTAAATATTTCTCTTTGCTCTGATTTAAACTAGCTTTCAAGTTATTCTAGATTTAAGGAAAGTGACCCTTAATGGTTTGGCCTAAGTGTTTCATTAAGTCTATTCTCATTTCAATGTTCACATTTTTATCTCTGTGATGGAAATTGGTTGATTGAAATGTAATAAAAGTTGTCATTGAGCTCCAGTGTACAATTTTATTGTAAAGATTTCAAATTAGCTTGTACCGATTTTTAGTACCAGTACATTTAAAAGACATTTATCCTTAACAGTTATTTTGATAGTTAGTATATAAATCAATCATTATCCATGTGTCCAATATCCCTTAAGCTGTGTGAGTAATTATTAGACTAAATTGCTTACCATCGTTGAACTATTTTTAGATATGTAATTAATCAATAGATCAAATACAATTGTTGTCTGGGCCCAAAATCGGACATGCAACCCTTGAATTACAAGGTGAGCACTTCACCTCTGAGCTACTAAGCTGTTGATCATCTTTAGGAGTACGATGAATGAATGAGAGATTCTTTATTTAACTTTTTCAAATTATTCTAAATATATGAACGGTTTTAACATCACTGTCACAATACAGGTGCTCCTATAGCCCTTGTTGAAGATGATGCACTCCTTCCTCCTGAAAAGCCTTCCAGTGGACCTGAGGTTGATGACCTCGAACCCAGATCAAGAACTGCAGGGGGCTCAGAGGTTGATGATATGGTGCCACTTCGACCAACAAACAAGCCGACAGAATTTCCTGGTGTGGATGATGCATTGATACCACGTCGAGAAGGGTTTCCTCTTCCTGTGGATCCAGTGCCTGTTTGTATTTCTCAATTTTTTAATTTTACTTATCAATGAATGAGTATAAACTTGAAGAAAGTACCCACCTTTTTTTGTTATCAAAGATGGAAATATGAAACATACATTCTATTCTAAATTGGACTAAATTTGGTAGGCCTACAAGTGAAGTTGATCAGTAGAACATATTCAAATTTAAAATTACCAAAAACGTGCGTTTGCACTTGGTTGAGCACTGGCATAGATAATCAAACCTCCTTGAGTTCCTTAAGAATAACTCCTCCCTAAGCCGCTGCTAGTGCTTTTCACCATAGATTCACCTCAATCTTCAAAAGATTTGTTTACATTTTTTTTAGATTATGTTGTGGGTTATTGATAGCAGTTGTGATGAAATTAAATGAAACAAAATTATATTAAAATAATGGTTTCTTTACGGTCTGGGAACTGATTTTTTTTTAAATCAGAGATCCCTAACGTTTGAACCACTGTGGATATGGACCAAAAATTACCCCTAAATTTTATGCTAAAATTATGTCTGAGGATATAGACATATGATTTTTGTTTCCATTTTATGTACTTTTATAAACTTTACCAACCGTTTTAGTTTAATCATAAAAATCGTTATAAAGCTGTTTGTGAAAAACTAACATTTGTCAGACTTTGAGGGATTTTTATGGATAAACATTCTTCAAAAAACATGAAAAATTGTATTATATTTCCATTTTAAAATTTCAAAAATAAATTTTTTTAAGTGTTTTTAAAAGTTAAAAACTTTAAGAGTGATACCCAACTCACCTGCCCACCCTCTTCATGCGAGGTAATTACAACATTTTTGTTTGGGTTTTATGGGATGATGTGACCTTAAGCTGCTTATCAGTTTCATAAAAACGGTTGAGAAATTGATTTTTAATAAACTCCATAAGAGTAACATTTCTCATTGAGCACTCTTAGCAATTTTATAGTTTTTGCTGGAAAGTATTGACAATACTTTCTCCACATACCATGTATAAGGGAAGGAATTAAAAAATGTGAATCAGCTATTGATATAGAAAACGAGCTGCCACTAGCTCACATTTTATTGTCAATGCTCTGATTGATCCAAAGTATAAGAGCATCTTTCCTACTTAAATAATATTCCTTAAGGTAAAGGTTCATCAAAACAACAACCATGAGTTTTAAAATTAAATTAAAGCAATAGGTTATTGTTTTACACTAAATATTTGTCATAACTTAAATGACAAGTATTCTTTAATTGAATTCTCTACCGACCATTTTCGAATTAAGTAATCACTTCAATTTATAACATAATTAATACTTTGTTTACTGATTGGTGTTTCTTATAGTTTTAAATTTGTAGTTATTTTGATGCAGGTAGCTCCTAAAGGGCTTCCAGATGTCAATGTGTATCAGCAAAAGAAGACGTTGGCACAAGGAATGATGGACTTGGCATTGCTCACGGCCAATGCCAATCAGCTGCGGTACGTGTTGGACTCGGGTCCAGTCCACACCTACTTCTATGTCAGCTTGACGTTTATTGTCATCAGTATTCTTTTACAGGTACTCATTCATTCAGGTTTAAGTTTGTATATTTACTTATTTTTTATCAAATACCATACTGTAAATTCTTATAATTTAAAATGTTAAAGAAGGCTACAAATACAGTGGAACTTGGATAATTCGAACTTCTGTAATTCGAAAACTTCTTTATTTCAAAATTTTGTCCTGGTCCCTAGAATTTTATATAAAATCAATGTTAAAATATCTTGGTTAATTCGAATAATTTTTTGGATAATTCGGGAAATCTATAGTGTGTGTATAAGTGAACAAGTCATTGTGTGCGATTTTCCAGGAAACGACGTTCGGGTTTCCTGTCCTCAGACTATTTTTAGCTAGATCAACATGCCCACCCCACTCACTAGTCCACTACTGCTCATAAATCACAACATTGACATCTGTGTGTATCATCGATGGTGGTTTGTTCCGATATTCGTCGTCTTTGTTTCGTGTTGGCATTTGTGACTTCGTCTGCTTTCATGTTACACGTCTTGTGTATGATGGCTTCGTCAAAGCGAACCTACAAATCTCTGACGTTGCAAGAATAAATAGCGGCGATCAAGGAGGTAGAGAAGGGATTTGAAAAAGTTTGTAATAGCTAGTTTCGGGATCCCTCCAAACACATTATTGACATTTAACAAAAATTAGGATTTTTAATCAATAATATCTTCATTAAACTTTTTTAATATACACTGTTAAAACATGATGTTTGATTGTTTATTTCAACCACTTGCATTAACTTTTCTAATTCGAATTTTTGGATAATTCAAATTTTTTTCTGGTCCCTTGAGGTTCGAATTATCCAAGTTCTACTGTATAATCTAACAAGTCATCAGCATCGACATTGTTTGTGAATGTGGAAAAAAGGAAGCTCAACCTTGTGTTCATTATTTGACAAGAGTTTAGTGTAAAGCAGAGTATTTGGAGTTTTTTTGAACACTTTAATTATGTGAAAAAATATTTTACATTGGGGGGTATTAATATTTCTACTGTCTTGGTGAGGTACAGCCAAGATCAGGAGTCATTCCTGGACTTGGCTCAGAATAAACCATTCATCTCATGCAATGGTTTTGTTTTGTTTACTCCACGATATTGGGTATTAAATTTCACTTAAAAATTATCTTTCAAAACTTTTTTAATAATCTGAATGAGACTTAAATATAACTATAGCTTAAAAGTATACTAAAACCTCGTTTATCCGGTTTTAATGGGACCAGGGACATTTCAGGTAAACCGTTTTACCGATTTTTTGAAGAAAGAGCTAAACTGTAAAAAGCTACGGTTCTTTGATTACAGTGTTTATACACAGTTGACTTTTTTCAAAAAAAGCTGCGGGGCCGAAAAAGCCCCGCAGTGCCGGTCAAAAATGCCGTGCAGAACCGGCTGTACTCGCCACGCAGAGCCGACCGAATACAGACTATTTAAAAATATTTTTTATTTTTATCTTGGAACCATTTCAGATAAACCGGAATTTTAGATAAGCGAGTACCGGATAAACGAGGTTTTAGTGTATATAAACAGTATCAATGGACAGAAACTTATCCAAATATCGTTTAGTATTTTTTTCAAACGTAATCATCCAATTTCTTAAATTAGAAACAAGAAAAAATAAGTTAAGAAAAATTAATTAATTGTTAGACATTTTTTTACCTCCTCCCATCGTAATACCAAACCTTTTTGAGTGGGTTTTGTTGGGTGATAACCGCACACTACATACTAATATGGTTGAGAAATAAGGAAGAAGTATATTTTTAAATACAGTAAAGTCCGGTTTATCCGGATCAGGGGTTGGAAAAATGTTTATACAAATAACAGTTAAGACTTCTTCAAAATTTCAGATGCAACTGCAAGCTGGAAGCTGCAAGTGTTGCTAACGATGAATGCATCATAACATGATTATTGTACTCTCTGCATATTAGGGGTGTTTCCAATCGGAGCGCTACAAGCACTTAGTGCATGCACAAGCGGTCACTATTTGACATCTGAGTGAGCAGGGCGCTTTATCAACCCTTCGCCAGAACTACGGCTCACATCAATTCACCTTTGAATACTATACTGTATACTATACTATACTGTGTTACCATTTAATTAATTAAATAATAATATAGATTTTTCTTTCCACCGTTTCAAATTTAAAAGAATATACCGCCAGCTTCTAACTTGATATGTTAACATAAATAGTTACTTCAAAACATTAATTTTTTTAGACCATTTTTGTTTGTCACAGCCCTTAATATAGTAAGGTTGATTTTTATTTATTGAAATTGTATGTTTGTTATCATGGATTAGATGTTTCACTTTATTTTATTTTTATGTATAAAGTTTAGCCTTTAGTTTTGTTTCAGTTTGTATTCCTGGTCATGCAATTTTTTTATTAAATTACTTTGAAGCTTCGCCTATATTAGTAGGTGCTTGAGGATAGATGTACGGTGGTTTTTTTGTTTTGGCATTATCTTTACGGCCTAAGTGCTTACTGAATCTGAATCTGTGGTCATGAGTGGTTTTAAAAGTAAGAAGGTTGTTTTAATGTCATAAAAATCTACAAACAGTGAGGTGTCGGGGTTTATACACAGACAAAAATGCTGACAGACATTAGTTTGAAAACCCTTGTTTTTTGCAGAGGGAGCCTCAAAAAGGATATATCTAAACTCAACTTTGACAAAAACAATACTTTCTCCTTATATAAGGGGAGAAAGTAAAATAAACTAAAAATCAAGAGCAAATTTAAAATCCAGTGTTTGTTTGCTAGGTCTGTGTCGGCATCTTATTGTTGTGGAACAGCAGATTCAACATCAACAAGGAACACCACATCATACGAGCCAATAGAATCAACAACTTCACTCTCATCGGGATATTCCTCATAACAATATTCAATGTCTTCATTTCGGCTTTTGGCTTGCCTGGCAGAGCTCTTATGGTAGCTCCCTTGCCACAGATCACAAACGATGCCGAACTCATCTCTGTAAATATTACATCTAACGAATCAAACTAGACTTGTTGGCTAAGGAATTGCTCAATTTGTTTTAAGGTTTTTGGTCTTTAAAACTAAAATCATACTGTATTTTTATTCAAAAGTTATCTTAGTATCTAGTTTTTCTCTTTGAAAAAAATTAGTTTAAACTGGGCTTTCATACTTGGACTGAATTTTAATCTATTGGTCGTTTAGCGAATCAAATGACTGATCAATTTTGTAATAGATCTATGTCTTCTATACTTAAAAATTTACATCATTTTAGTAAACTATTTTAAGTACAGACATAACTGGATGGGTGGTTATAACACGCTTCATAATCTGAAGGTCATTAGCTTGATCCTGAGCAAAATCTGGACACAATTTTGTGATGGTTCGATGCCGAACCTAATTGCCTTAGATCATTGGGCCATTAATTGATCCTGGCAAAATGAAACAGATGATCGGTAATAACACTAGGCTACATGACCTAAAATTCATTACACTCACCTTCGCCTTAACCCTTTGAGGACCGACTGACAATATATTGTCAGTACAGTTATTGTTGAAAAAGACAGCATGAAATAATGTCAGCTAGTAGTTTTCCATATAGTATATGCTCTCTGGCACATTTTAATCTTACTCATTTAAGTTTTTAAGTTAAGTTTTTATGGTGATAGTCAAATTATTTTAAATTTACTGTTTTGTTGGAAAATCATTAAGAAAAATTTTCTTTCGGGAATCTACAAACCTAGAACTGTCACTTTTATAGATGTGTAAGTGATGTTATATTATTTGGGACTGTAAGAACTAAAGATCATGAAATTTTAATCAAAATCATTAAGACCTGTTTTTGAGTTTATAAGAGTTTTCAAGTGTAAAAGGTTTTTCAAATAAAAAAGTCTGTTATCTGTGAATATATACATTCATAACAAATTTCATCTAAATTGGATCATCAGTGTAAGTGTGTGGCTCTGTACACATCCACACTCACACACACATAGACATCACTTCATAAAACACTTTATTTGGATTCAGGGAAAATGGATATATCCAATTTGAACTCAAATTCAAAATTTTTTAGGGAAAAAATACTTTCTCCTTACACTGTCATACAAGTTGGAGGAAGCATAAGTTATGCCAAAATTGTAAGATATCAGTAAAATAAATATTACTTATAATGTTATTTTAATCACTCTGTATTTAATGTGGCTACTTTCCAATCCAGTTTGAGTATGGAATTTATCGATTCATAGTTACTGAATGTAATGTTACCAAAATACTTTCCATTACAATTATTGAAATTTCTCTTTTGTTAAGAATTACTGTGTATGTTTATTCATTGCTATTTTAACAGCTGTGTTGATTGTTACAAATATTTTAAGATAATTGTGTCATATGTCTTCATCACCTTACAAAAATATCTTTAACATGAATTTGTATCCTCTAACTGATGTAATTTTTAATCCAAACTATCAAAAATACTAATGACTAATCATGGCAAGTTTGTACTTCTTTAATATATTATATAAGTTCCAAATTCAGTACAAAAAGCTAAAATTAATTGTTTACAAGTTAGGATAAAGTAGGTCTACTCTATATAATTGCTGTTCGCTTTACACAGAATCGTATACATATAATACCAGCAAACCGGTTTACCTAGGTGAAAAATTGTGATATTGTACCTATAAATTAGTTTGCACATTTTTGCTATTGCTTTAAAATTTAATACTCAAGGTATGTTATTATTATTAAAAATAATAATTTATGGTTATGTTAATTTTTAATGTTATGTATTTTTTGTTTACAAATTTTTTATGAATAAAGAATTTATATTTCCAAGAGTTTATTTATTTATTTTTGCTATAGCTTTAATACTAAGGTATGTATATTATTATTTATGGTGATGTTAATTCTTAATGTTATGTATTTTTATTGACACTTTTTTAGAAATATAAAATTTATATTTCTAAGAGTTTATTAATTTATTATTAGTGACATTTAAACCCTCGAGAGGGCGCTTGTGAAGTTTTCCACCACGTGTGTAGTTTTTGTTAAAATAAACACGCATATTGGGTATCGGCAGCATCGGTTTCAGGCTCCATACCTCACACGCCTTATTCCAGGAAATCCCCGAAACTATTTACAACCCCCACACTCCTTTTGTTTCCTTGTGAGTTGCAATGAAGTGAAGCGATGTCAGTTTGCGGAGGCTTTCTCCAATTGAAATACATATATTGACGTGTGTGAGTGAACCAAAATATAATTTTGTTTTTATTTAATTTATAATACTATCATTTAATATATTTGGTTTGCATCTATGTTCAATTTTATTTTTGCAGAACAATACTCCGCATACACACTCTCCCGTAACACCATTCTTATACTAGAAAATTACTAACTATGTTTATTACTCAAATTTAGTAAATAATTAATTAAATTAACAATGGAATTTTGTATTTTATCAATTTATTTTACATTTAAATGCAATGGTATAAAAACAAGCAAGATGGGTGTTGTTCTCATGTCCTATTTCGATCAAAATTTGAGTCTGAAATTTAAAATAAATAGCCCCCAACTCGAAATTATGAACAAGAATTGTTTTAGCGAATTTCCCATAGGGAAGAAGCTATTACCGTGGGTCTCATGGTGAGACTTAAGCCCGAGACCATGTAATTTTTTTGTCTTTAGGTGCCCAGAGTACAAAAACAATAGTCGTTATTGCTACACAATATATGTGTCTGTTAGCACGATAACTCTCGTAAAAATGGTCCTATTGAGACCAAATTTGGTAGAGACGTGTTTTCCTACAACTGCTCGGACGAGTTCGTAAACCAGACATACCGGTCAATGGGAACGGGTAGTTTGGGGGGGTTTTGTACCCCAAAATGGGGGTTTTTGCGTTTTTCACATGTAATTTTTAAAAATTTCTAATTTTATATTTCACCATTGGAATCAGCTTAAAAAACTACACAATTAAGTTCCTTAAAGTTTTTATCTATCTTCAACGGTTACCGAGATATTAAAAAATCTAAACACAGTACGTTGTATTGTGGGGCTCCAATGTTAATCTTATGGAGGATAGGGAAAAATTAATATTTCCCATATTAATCAATATTTTTGGATAAAACTTGATTTTTAGCTTTAAGTGCTTGAGATCTATCCATTTATGCTTAAAAATCATAGTTTATGTGTTTATCATGGCAGCAAACCTGCATACACTTTTCCCATTTAATCATATAGGGAATAGGCAAACTCCTTTATTTATGGACAGATGTTGATGAAACTTGGTATAAATGTTAAGATAAAAATTATTCATGGTAGAAATGACTTCTTTCAGTGTTCCTCACAGCAGCTAACCTGCAAACTCTTTCCTATGTTAATCTTATGGAGAATAGGCAAATAATTCTCATGTTTTTGGAATTATTGATTTGGAAATTCGCTGAGTACGCAGGTCTGCTGCGACGGGTGTATTTTTAAATGTAAAAGTATTTTGTAAAATATATCAGAACATAATACTGTACCAGAAGATTATTCTATACCAGCATGAGTACAGACAGTATGCTGTACCAAAAGCTGCTTACAGCCTGTGTGTCATGCAAAGACCCCTTGGCCAAACAACACCTTGGTTGTATTGGTATCATATGTTTTTAAGGCAATAATATTAATTTTTACTGCATGTTGAATAGATATTTGTCCGAGCAACAAAAAATAGTGTAGCAAAATTTTTAATTATGCAATTCTCCATCTTAAAGTGACTTGAAGATTGTACAATTAATTTGTGTTCTATACTTTTTTAATGCATTAACTGTGTCCTGATGATTTGCCGAAATCTCATATTATTTACTATTCATGACAAGAGAGATCAATCCCCAAATAAAATTATCTATTTAATAATATTTTTGACTTGATTCATCATTTTCTTTTGTAGGCTTTTACTAAAAATTCCATATAAAATAGTAAAAATATAGTAACTATAACATATTATACACCTTAATCTCATTAATTATCTATAGATAATAGCATGTTTATTTTTATCTTGGTTTTGATGTGTATAAATGAATTGATAAAATTTTTTTCAAAGATTTTTCAGTTTGCTCACAAAACAAAGAAATAAATACCAGTCAAAAAATCGAATTTGCCAAGTTTTTCATAATTTAATGTAAAATAAAAAAATATATAGTTTTATACACTTAAGTCACTGCTATCATTTTAAAATTGTGAAATTAACATCAGACACCAAACACCACGAGAACGTGTAACGCACCATTGTAAACAAAGACATACCGCGCAACTGAAGACCATGTTTTGAACTAACATAGAATTTCGCATATGTAAGCAAAACAAAACATACCTCGGCGGAAATTATGATCTGTAGAAAACAACGATACTATATTCAATGTAGTTTTAACCGAAAATGTATTCACACTATTGCTTTTTGTAAAAGCTTACCTACCGTCGTTTGATCGCTGATCTCTTCTCCATGACGTCGATGAATCGATAAAATTATCTATTTAATAATAAAATGTTACTATTCAACTGACATTGGTGTTGAAAAAATATAATTTTATTCCAACTTGTTTATAAAAAGGTAAATCAAACAACATTTGAAACAGTTTCTTTATGTTAAGCTGTATAATACAAAAGCTGGACTTAGTCTTCATCCTCGCCATCTTCCCCGGCACTGGGTGCATCAACATCATCCTCCGCATCCTCACCGCCCTCCCCATCCTCTTCCTCATCATCATCTCCAGCCACCTCAGCGTTCTCAGCCTCCGCACGCTCCATCTGCCGAGCCAACTCCGCTTCATCTGTAGCTGTCACCACCTTTGGCTGTAAAAAAAATATCACATGTCAAGAATATCCACATGGGCATAAAAGTTGGCTTCAAAATACTCTCATCTTCGATGGACTGACTTTAAATTTTTGACACAAATATATGTTACTTTATCTTGTCCCATAGCGGACAACTCTAAACTGCTTCTCAGCAAAAACATTTGCCTACCCTCTAAATCTAGAATATTAAAGAAAATGACATTGAATAATAGTAAAAACTTGAGGAAAAACCCTCATTTCGCATCTTACCGCCATTTGGATTTGGAAAACGCCTCCCATGCTTTTTATCGTCTTCTCTATTTCCTCTATCGCAGTATGCAAAGCTTTTAAACCATCTGCCTTCTCTGGTGTAGCTGTTGTCATTACTGCAAAAATAATTTCATTTTGTTAAAAGATAGGAAAAATAGGAAAACATATCACACTAATCTAGTAATTCGTCCATCACAAGATTTGCATTTAGTGTTTTGATTCTGAATAAAATATTTATAAAACAGGCTAATTTTCTATGAATCCTTATTTAGAAGTATAAAATAGAAAACCCCTTTGTTTGACACTTACTCTTACTCTCTTACTCTTACTCCTGTGGCCATGTAAACCCAAGATGGTTTTTAGCCTCGCCAACGACTCGCCTCCATTCTTCTCTATCTTCTGCCAATTGTTTGACACTTAATATAAAAAATATTGATTAAAATCCATATTTCCTGATGAATCATCATCAGTTTATTATTTTCTAGCTTCACTGTAGAAAATAAAATTAAAGAACGGAACATAGTTTATCTAACCATAGAGCGGGGGAGCAATGAGGTTGATCTTGATGGGTAGGTCCTCTGTGGAACAAGCCAGCCCAGCTTTGAGTGCGGCCTTGACTGCATCGATGCCTTCGTATCCGTAACACGCCACTTCAATGTCCGCTCTGATTTTCACTGCTTGGGATGTCAGCTTTCTTTTTATGTTGTTGAGCAAGACCTCCTGAGTCTTTTCATCAAGGCCACACTCAGCGAGAATTGAAGGGTCTCTGGAATTATATGTTGCGATCATTAGTTTAATTTATTTGGTAATATTCTACTAGGGCCTATATATTAGTGTTGCTTACCCATTCAACAATTGATTTCTGTATCAAAAATATGTACAAATTAATGAAAACAGTTTCAGCCTATCATAAGACAATTTTCTATAGACCCAGCCACTCTCAAACTACTCAAAAAAGTTTGTCTTTTATTTTTGACATACTCTCTCAAACAAAAAAAGGTAAACACAAGTAAACAATTTTTTTCAATGTATTACTTAAAAAATATTCAGTACAGTAATAAAAAAGTCTTGTCATAAATAGCCATCACTTCATATTATTAATAATCTCCTTAAAAATTCGGAGTTGTATCGGCACTGAATGATTAGTAAATAATTACATGAATACAAAATATACACACATACAAAGAGTAATTCCTAAATTGCATTATTAATTCAGTAGATTGTTGTCACAGATTACAAAATCAATTAGTCTATGAGACTATCTTTAAACTAGGGGTGTATTTGTGTTTACAATAGTGATCAATAAACCTCTTTATGGTTAAGTATAGGTTTTGTATTCGTATTTTAATTTTTTTTTAATGTTTTTGAAGAGAGACATCTAACCTGTTCTACTCTTTACCATTCATTATTAGCTTAAAACACACCTATCTGCATTGCCATATAGGTGGTATTACACAGTACCAAAGCTGCCGAACTTGCCACAGCACTTCTTTTATTTTGTAAGGTAGTACTGCTGCTGGTCAAGTGGCACCTATCAGTACGAAATAAATTTTAGCACACAAAAACAGTAGATTTATTTTAAAATATTCATCCTTTTACTTACAGAACAGCTTGCTTGAAGTAATCGTAAGCCGATGCCTTCTTTTTCGTTTTCTCTTCGAAGAGCCATGCAGTCCGTTGGTACAGATCCTCGAGTTGTTCATTAGTCTCATAGTCCAGTAGCTCGGCAACATGCCTCAGGATGGAATTGACAGCTTTTGCTTTTGCAAATCTTTCAGTGCATTTTTCAACATCTTCAGGTGACACTCGACGTTTACTCAAATCAATATAACCTGTATGGTCGGACACATATATTAACTTAGTTATAGTTTTATCTTAATAAAAAGTATCTATGTGAAAATAATTTCTAATAAGATAAAATAATGGAAATTGAACTAATAGATTCTTCTTCAGTAAACAAAATAAATTTGTTTTATTTTTAAAAGAATATTGGTCAGGCCTAACATTAAATCTTAAAGGCGGTTTACGTGCTGCCGGAATTCCAATAGAGGTTTCCAGTCACTGTATGTCAGCGACTGGCACTGTAAACAAGCGTTGTCAGTCACTGGAGACGCCAGTTAGCCGCTGACATGCCAGTAGCTGGAAGCGCCAGCAGAACAAAAATTTTTGTTTTTGTGGTGTGCCAGTTACCCCCACCACCTCATATCGAGGCTGGCGCCAGTCGATTGGTATTGTGTAGTCTAAACAGTTGCAGTCCCATGTCAGACCAACCGCTGTACTATGGACATTGCATTTAATTAAATGTTTGAAGAGTTAAGTTATAATCACATTTATTTTTAAATAAAATACAAGTTTTTTTAGATAATTTTTTTATTGCAGGCTTCAAAATACAAAACATGATTGACAACATTCATTAATTTTTGCATGGGGCTAAATAAATATGCAAGTATCATCTCCGATTTAAGCCTGGCTGGGAGGGCAACAGGTTGTGATCGAACTTATCATAAACACAAGTTTAATAAACCGCCCAGTTGTCAAAGTAAAACGTAACTTAAAATGTTTTACCTTTCAATACTCTATAGGCCTAAATTAACTTTCAAAAACTTTAAATTAATTAACTTATTTCATCTCTTTTATACTTGAACACTAGGATTTCCAGAAGTTCCTCACATATAACTCTTGGTAAGGAATACACTGAATTTATAACTATGATAATCTATGGTGTTTCTGCCATTCTTTTTCCTCTTTAATTCAATATAAAAATGTATATAAACAGGGTTTTTCTAACAACGGAGGTTGGTAAAGCATCATTTTACTATTCACGGGCATTCCAGTCACCGCTTGCCAGTATCTTTCCAGTTATATCTCAACTGGCATGCCAGCCGCTGGCAGCGTGTAAATTGGCCTTAACTTACCGTAGAAAAAATAATAATAACTTGTCATTACTGAAAGAATCAATATTTATTTACTTTTTAAATATAAACTCCGTAAAGAATTTCTGAGGAAATAAACCAACCCATCAACTATAACTATGGTTGAATAAGATATAGGACTCTTAAATCCCAAACCCATTTAATCAATAATAATTTTCATAAACTCACCTTTTTCTTTATCTACTCGAATAACAACTACTGGTTCTGTTTTACCAACTCGAATGAGTTTATTGATGGATCTAATACGTCTCCTTGAAAGTTCAGACAACAGGATCATGCCTTCAATATTGTTGTATTCCAGTAAGTGAACATAAGCTCCCATCTCAGCTATACTTCTGACATTAACCATTACAACATCCTCTACTTCTGGATACTTTTCTTTGTAAAAGCGACACGTAAGTGGCATTTCTGAAACAGTTAACTTAGTAGGTCATAAAAGTTAAAGACTAATACATTTTGCTAGCAACAGTGTGTAACATATTTTCGACTTGCCACGTATCAACCTACACTTCAGAGGAGGATATTTTTCATAAACATTAGCCTGATCCACGGGATATAAACAAGTTCGCTACGGACAATCGTAACATCCAGTGTCAGCCGCAATGAACGTGTTAAGTTTACTTTTAGTTACAGACTATATTCATGAATACAATATTAGGTATTAGGTATGAATTAATTTATGTATTCCAAGTTGAGGGATCAATCAGATTAAATTCCTCATAAAATAATCCAGTACTATAACACAAGCAAGGTTTGTATATTTGCACAAGGATCTTGAAAACAGCTCTAACGAATTTCTCCAAATTTTGGAAAAAACTAATTTCCGAGTAGAAAATAAGTTCTAGATAGCTCTAATGTCCCGGAACATTCTGGTTTTCTTGTAATATTAAATTTAAAATCTAAAAAAATGACATTAAGCTTATAGAGACTTAAATGTAAACAATACAAATCAAAACATCTGTTAATAACGTTTAACTGGCTGGGTGGTGTAGTGGTTATAATAGCCGCCTTCAAAACTGAAGGTCGCCGGATCTATCGCAAGGGTCGAATTGGACCATCGCCATTTGTCATGACTAATATTATCTTCCTAACAATCGATTAGGTAGTAACAAGACATTTGGACCGTTCTAAAACGTTAAAAGACTGTAAATACACAAAATAAAAAAAAATAAAAATGACAGTTGTTGAGTGAAGATGGCTAACAATATATTCTTTGTAAGATGTGAGTAGAGTTTTTGCATACATTTTTATTTTATGTATGTATGTAACATATGGAAAAATCAAATTAGTAAACAATTTGTAAAAACTAACAAGTAGAATAACTATTCAAAATAAAAGCAGAGAAGAGTATTTTCAAAATCTATTGTTTTTGATTTTTAATCCTCATTCTGTATCTAACACAATCAGTCAACCACAGATTATTAATAATCATACAAATAATTATGATAGCTCCAACAATAATGCCTGCTAAAACATTCTAAACCACGTTACAGTACCACTGCACCTTAGCACATTGCCTACGCGGCAGACTCATGCGATGAAAGTAGCAGGATATAGGAGGATATAGTAGTAGGATATATTTTTGTCTAGAGTTTATGCAGGTTAGTAAAAAATGTTTGCGTTAATTGTTCAATAACCACCTATCATTTGTGTTCTTATTTAAAGAAAGCTAAGAACACCATGTTGTGCCACCGTCATAATTAAAACAATAATTATCAAACTATTTGTATTGTCAGTATTATATTTATTCCCTTAAAATTGTCTCATTGTATCCGAACAAAGCTCGGTCTCCAGGTACTATCTTATAAAAAGGCAATATCATATCCAGTAGCGGCTCGCCTGTAAGGACTCTCGGACGCCGCCCCCCCAAAGATTTGAAAAAGGAAAAAATAATTAAATACTAATTTAGTTATAACTATAGATCCAACTAACCAAAATGTTTTAACAGTCGTATACAACGTAATTATAGCGGGAAAACATACAAAAATAGTGCGAAAAATTAGTTTTTGTAGCCGTGGGATGCTCGCCAGAACATCCGAATCCATCACAATGCATTTATATGAAGAGAGGTAGTGGTGGGGGTGGCTGGTGCTATGACGCGTCTAAGCGTATCTCTTATGGAATTCACGCATGCGCAGAGTAACATGTGTGGCAAGTTGACAGTTGATTGCCGCACGCCGGTTGTCTGTTTGTTTTTGTGTGTAACAGAGGTTATGTCTGTGTTGATCTAACTAAGTAGTGTAGTTTGGGTACACAGTTAACAGTAAGTTTACCAGAAAACAATGCTTCTACATTAACAAAGCTCACGAATTCTAGAAGTGTTTGTTGTCTAGAGGAGGTAATCATTGCGAATATATTTTTTGTTAAGAACATCTTATGTTTGCAAAACGAAAAACAGTAGTGTATTGCAGGTACATCCGCGTGAAAAATGAAGGTGCTAAAATGTTAAGTTAGGTATTCACGTCTTTATTTACAAAATATCGCAACAAATAAATGTTTTTTTTAATATAATTTATCCATAAAATTGAGAGTCCAAATTAAGTCGATCGATAAGACCAAGAGTATAGTATTTATTATTCAAGGTTAATGTTGTTTTACTAAAAACCTTTTATTGAAATAGTCATATTCCAATTCCTATGAAACCGACCCACAAGACCAATATAGATTTGAAAGAACTAGGTTATATTTTAGAGGATATGCTGAAATAAACATTAGATTGCATTCTGTGAGCATTATGACTATAAAATCTAGCATTGCACATAAATTATCCGAATGAAATGGATTAGTAATATTATTACTAAATTTACAGTCTTATCGTATGGTAGGAAAACATTTTTAGGTTATGTTACGAATCGTGTCAAGATAAACAAAACTAAAAGAATAAGATACTAAATTTCTTGGTTAAGCCATTAAAACTTACTGAGTGTTTGCTAAACCTCGTTGAAAGAGTCTGATTCAAAAACACAAATATTACTCTTGATAGTGAATATCAACAATAAATAATAGGTAAGCCTAACCACTGACAGAGCGCCCAGAGCGGCGAAAAGGCGTGTGGCGTGAATACTAATTGAGTTTTTTTTATCTGTTTTGTCAGTGGCAAGCTCAGTTTAAGCTACATAACTTCAAAGTACGCTATTTTTTATAAATATTCTCATCTAAATTTTGTGGACATTCCAGGGATCGAACCCGTTGCCTCTTGCACCGAAGTCCAAGACGCTAACCACTAGGCTAGCAGATGCCTTGATTGAAGTCTGAAGTCTATTACAGACACGACTACAGTACAATGCATTTTTGATACAGCAAAATGCAAAAAAGACCCTTTAGTACGATGCCTATAGTGAAAGGAGACAAAGAGACAAAATGTATTGGTAGTGTAAACTAAAATGCACATTTATAATGATAATCATAGTACTTTTTCAGTTTCTCTTTATTATTTCAATACCTTAATATTGCCCTTGTCCGTTTAATAAGCCTCCCTTTGATAAAAATACAATCATTTTTATCATGTAAAAATGATTGATTGATTGATCACATATTTTTTTAGAAGTTTATTGTCGTGAAATTGAGAAAGGTTTGATAATTATTTTCTTCGATAATTCTTTGTCATGGAATGTTCATATAAATCATGTATTGAAGCGCCTAAGTTCTGCAATGTTTGCGATCAGAGTACTAAAGCTTACATGCAGAATTCCAATCTTGATTGACGTGTACAGGGTCTATTGTGAGAGTCTTAAAATATTAAATATTAAAATGTCTCATCCGTTACGGAATAACAATGTAGGGAGCTTCACCACTTCTTAGCAAAGTTTTGAAGTCACAAAAGAAGATATTGAGATTTTCTCAGTTCCTTCTCGAATCATGTAAACAGCTTTTTAAAGAAATACAAAATCATGACTCCATTCTTTACCTGCTAGATTCTAAAATTAACTTACAAAAATTCCGTAAAATTTTAAAAAACTGAGACTGGCATAGTCACAACACAAGACATAGAGATAAAATTTTTTAAAACACAAACAGCAGCTTTCGAAAAGAGTCTTTAAATGCAGGAATAAGATGTTTAAATTTACCTTTATATATTTCCAGCAAAATAAAACTCCTTGTTTAGGAAATTTAAAATTATATCTAATTGAGAACCCTTTTTATTCGATAAATGTTTTTGAAATGCCTTCATGGTGCAGACATATTACTGTACTTAGTTTTGAGATTTTAGTTTTATTTTTTCGGAACTTCTTGAGTTTATTCTAGTTTTTAGATTTAGCTCTTATCCTTTTAGTTTAAAACATTTTGACTAAACCCAAATTTGTGAGCATTTTTTGAAAACAATAATATGTTATAAAAATTTTATTTGGATATGCTGAAATAAAGATGGTGCATTAGTCTGTACTCCGTTTTATAACTTAACTTTTTAGATCATAAATATTACGAGAGGAACTTTATAATATTTTATACTATTATGCTATTACCGTATTATTTTAAGGACTATTGTCGTGAAGACCAAAAACAATAGTCGTAAAAATAATATTTATATAATATTTATTTGGTTATATTAAAATTTATTTATATGTTATATGTGTCTGTTAGCTAAACTCGTAAAGGTCTGATTCAAAAACACAAATTTGTTGAAAGTGATCACAATAAACGTGCCTAACCACTGGTAAGGGGTACGTGTGGGGGGTTTTGAATAAATTGAGTTTTTTTTTCTCTGTTTTTTATTAAACAATTTTATATTTATTGGCAAGCTTAAAAAACTACACAATTAAGTTCTTAAAGTTTTTCTCTATCTCCATTAAATATTAAAAAAAAATCTAAACACACTATTGTCTGATTCTTATGGAGGAAGGGAAATTAATAACCCATATTAATCAATATTTTTGATAAAACTTGATATTTTGCTTAATGGGTTGTGATCTAAATACTAAAATCATGTTTATGGATACAGCAAATGCATACTACCTTTAGTATCTTTAGGGATAGGCAAACTCTTTATGGACAATGTATTAGTTGTATAAATGTTTAAAAAAAAAAATTTTTTTATGGTAAACCTACTTTAGTATTCACAGCAGCAAACCTGCACACTCTTTCCGTTAATCTATGGAGAATAGGCAAATAATTCTCATGTTATGATAGAATAAAATATTGTTATTGATTATTATTATTAATATATTATTGATTTGGAAATTCGCTGAGTACGCAGGTCTGCTGCGACTGGGGTATTTTTAACTTTTATAAGTATTTACTTTTTAAGTGAGGTAACTGAAATTCTTTATTTCAGCTGAAAATCTTGTACACGAGCATAATGGTTCGAGAAAGCCCAACCTTTATAGAACAGCTAATAGCGTAAGGGCCGCGCGCATAGACTAATGACACTGTCTGTATGTGTAGATGTTATTGTTCAATACCGATTCATCTGTAAAATTAACTACCTATATCTAACGTGTAACCGGGTCATTTTATGTAGTTGTAATTCGTTCCTCTCTGATTTAATGGAGTCGGCTGGTTTGCTGACGCAATAACGTAAATGACAATTGATAATTATATTGTTTATATAATTAAAAAGTAATTTTTAAATAATACTTGGTCCTAAATTCCTTCAATATAATTTATGCACTATAAATGTTGATAAAAACCTACATCTTTATGATTAAGATTATACATTGGTGTAATTTGCTCGGATAGAATAAGACATGTATTTCACAAGTTAATTAGCAAAATTAAAACAAATTTACTGCTCAATGAAAAAATTTATGGGGTTTAAATAAAACCGTTTTAATACCCCTTAATTAATATGGCATAAATACTGAACAAATATATAGTCTTCGGGTGGGGATCGATCACGCGACCTTGCATACGTGAGATTTAAGCGCTTAAGCTACGGCGTCAGCCGATTTCGTGTCGTCGTTTAAGAGTTTTTGGCCAACCTCAATTGTTTTAGCTAACCTTATACTGAATTTAAATGTCCATACTGTTTGTTATTATTATCCTGTGATCAACTGATTTTGTTAGAAACGCAATGAGGATTGAAAAGCAAAAGATAAATTTAATTTACACCAATTATTTGGTTTGTTACAGTAGCTTCAAGCAATACAACGAATACGTTTTCTATCAAAACACGGAAGATTTTAGAAATACTCTTTCCTGATTTTATTTCGCACAGTTATGTTGCCCTTAAGTTTTTACAAATTGTTTAGTAACCTGATAATTTTACATTTATTACATACATAAAATAAATATTTATGAAAAACCTCTATTCACATATTGTTCTTTGCCGTCTTCAATCAAGAACTGTCAAACGTTTATAAACAGCTGTTTTGGTTTGCATTGTTTACATTTGATTCTCCATAAGCGTAATGTTAAATTTTTAGATTTTAAACTTAATATTACAAGAAAACACGAATTTTCCTGGACATTAGACCTATCTAGAACTTATTTTCTACTCGGAAATTAGTTATTTCCAAAATTTAAAGAAAATCCTCGGCGCCGTTTTGGAGATCCGTGTGCAAATTTACATTTGATTCTCCATAAGCGTAATGTTATATTTTTAGATTTTAAACTTAATATTACAAGAAAACACGAATTTTCCTGGACATTAGACCTATCTAGAACTTATTTTCTACTCGGAAATTAGTTATTTCCAAAATTTAAAAAAAACCTTGGCGCCGTTTTCGAGATCCGTGTGAAAAATTTAATATACAAACTTGCTGTATTATAGTATGATTTGGTTGTAAGAAATTTTTTGTATTGAAATTAATTGTATTGAAAAGCATTCCATCTTTTCACACTGGTTTCTATATTGTTAATGGCTCTTCATCCATTTTAATGAAATATAATGGTGAAGGAGTATAAAACTTAGCTGGTCGGCCAATCTTTTGAAGACATGGGGGCATATGGGGGTCCTACCACCAAAGTGTGATCTATAATTCCTCTAAACATTTTATCGTTCCTAAATATTTTTCATGAATGCTCTTAAACATTATCACGATATTAAGAGTTAGCCGATTCTTTTTGAAGGAACTAAGTCCAATGACTCCTCAACCCAGCCAGTATTTTTTTCATGACATAACCAACATAGATTTTATTTTCTACGCCAGGGCTTCTATGATTGACTCTTTTCAAGAAACTTCAAGCCTTGGATGTAGATGGAATACCGCTAAATTGGATTGCTTCCTATCTTAGGGATAGAAGGATGGTCGTTTCTATCAAGCATATGGACTCTCACAATGTTCTGCGTACTTTTAAGTCGGCTGTCTCTCCTCCAATAAATGTAGGTGTGCCTCAAGAGTCAAACCTTGGACCTGTAATTTTCCTCCTGTATATAAACTTTGAAGCAAGGTGATGCACATAAGGCACTCATAGATACGGGATCGACGTGTAGTCTCATAGATAAAACCTTTTTTAATAATATTCGGAATTTAGATTGTGTTAGGAGAGTAAGACAAGTATTAGGGTCAAATCAATTAATTCATAGGAGTGTATGGTTCGCAAAGTGAATACATTTCAAAGTGGGACAATTTTCGAGTTTACATTTTTTAGGCTACAATTTCCATTTTTAATGGGAATAGATTTTATTGAGAAAGTTGGGTATGATTCTGGACTTTGTAAATAGAGTAATTAAATTTAAATTCAATGATCAGATTTTTTTGAAATGGAAAAGATTTTTACAATTGATAATAATAATAAAAATAGTTTTTTATTGGAATTTGATCATGCTAAGGAAAATCATACTAAGCAAGCCGAATGTTATTTAAGAGAATTAAAAGAGAAATATTCTTATGTGATAACAAAGAAGATAAGGAGAGCCAAGGTCAAATCTTACCACATAAGTTACTCTTATAAAAGCTGATTATTACTAAGTCTTACAGTATTTTATGCCCATAAAAGAGTTGCGACTTATAATTCATGAATTATTACAAACTGATTATTACTAATTTTACATAATTAATAATTTTTTGAAAAACGTGGGGAGGGCTATGGTGGTTTGTAATTATAAAATGTAATAAATATGAGAATTTTTTAGATGTTTGTTTAATACATAATGATCTAACCTATTTCCCACAGGGAATTAAATAAAACATTTTTTCAACTACCAATCTTCAATGAATCGCGCAAGTTTACAGCATTTAGTACTCCATTTTTGGGCTTTATGAGTTTATCACAATACCACAAAGTTTGAAAATAGGTTCACAGGCGCTTACTTAAGTTTTAGATGAGATTTTGGGAGAATACAAATTTAATTTTGTTTTCAATTTCTTAGATGATTGTTTAATATTTAGTGAAACATGGGATGACCACAAGAAACACATTACTTTTGGTTTTCGTATGGAATAACTGTGAATCCTGAGAAAATAAATCTGGGAGCGAATTCTGTTAAATAATTGGGTCACATTATATCTATTGGGAAACTTACATTAGATAAGGATTGCATACAGCCTATTAAGGATTATTCAAGGCCTCAAAATCTCAAGGCATTACAAAGATTTTTGGGTATGGTTAATTGTTATGGGAGATTTATTAGGAATTTATCGCAGTTGGCGGCGCCTCTAAATATATTGCGTAAGAAGGGTGTCAGATTCAGGTGGACTAAGGATCAGCAGCTAAAGCATGCGATAATGACTACGCCAGTGTTAGCACTGCCGGATTTTGATAAAACATTTTGTGTAACATGCCTGCGATGAAGCCATTGGTTCAGTATTGCAAATTGAGTTGAACCGGCATTTACAACCGGTGCACTTTGCTTCCCGATCTTTAAATGAAGCTGAGAGAAAGTATCCAATGAATAAAAAGGAACTTTTAGTTTGTTTTTTTGGGTTGAGAAATTTAAGTTGTATTTAAATACAGTAAGAAGTTTATCTTACTAACTGATAACTCCGCTATCACGTATATATTAAATCAAAATAAACAGACGGGGCAATTAGCTAGGTGGGCCTTGAGATTAAGTGAATTTTCTTATGAAATACAACACATAAGGGAACTTTAAATGTAGTAGCTGATGCGCTCTGTAGAATTTTTAAGGAAACTAAGGATTTAGGGGAGAATTGTGAAGCGGTTGAGACATATAATCTGCATTTTTTTCCAGAATCATTTCATTTCAATCTATTAAAAATAAACAAGCTGAGAATCCGGAACTAGGAAAAATAATGTGAGATTTGTAGAATAAAATACCAGTAAACAATTATTATTTAAGAGGTGGTATATTATATTATTTTAGTAAATATGATAAGAATAAGTCCCGAGTTGTAGTCCCACAATCAATCTATACTTTTATTACTAGGTACTTTCATGAGAATCCTATGATTGTGCATGCTGGTGTAGCAAAAACATTAAATAGAATACAGAGGCAATTTGTTTGAAAACATATCAATGCCAACGCGCCAAATCTGCGCAAAATCAGAAAGTCGGTTTGCTAAATTTGAAAGCACCATAATCATGTACAGATGTATGGTTTTGCAATTTTGTGGGTCCACTGCAGAGAACACATAGAGGTAATACCTCAATTTTTGTAGTCGTAGACAATTTTTCAAAGTTTTGTTTTCTTTATCCCATACGGAATCAAACCTCAAGTGCGGCTATTCAGGTTCTCAAGAGTCACATTTTTGCACGACATGGCCTCCCACGCACATGGTCAACCGATAACACCACGTCATTTATGGCACAAGAGTTTCATTAATTTTTATTTGGGATTGGGGTCAAACACAACACAGTTTCACCATACAGACCTCAGGGTAATGTTGCTGAGCATGTTAATTGCAATCTTGTAACAGCTCTTAGGATTTACCAAAATGGGAATCACAAACAATTCACCTCCCTTATCTGATGATGGCTTTTAATTCGGTGATACATGGGGCAACTAGAAATACTCCGTCAAGTGTATTTTTGGGGAGGGAGTTATTACACCTGTACAACTGTTGTGGGATATAGGTTCTGATGTCAAAGAACAGCCGTCACTCACAAGGGTTTTTGAGAATTTAACAAGGATGCATGAGAGAACTAAACTTAAGTACAATAAAGGTGTATTGAATCGAAGTATGAGGTTGGGGACAAAGTACTTTTAGTCAAACACTCATTAAGTAGTAAGGTGAAGGGTGTCACAGCAAAATTGAATAATAAATGGAAAGGTCATTCATTATTACTAAAATTCTTTTAGGTGTGAATGTTCAAATTGCTCTCGAATGTGATCAATCTCAGACAAAAATAGTTCCACGGAGGTACAAACATTTAATTTGTGGGGGGGGATGATGTTACGAGTCGGCAGATGAACATGCTCGACTCAAATAACAAGTCAAGAGGTCAGTTAACAACACAATGAGAGAGGCAGTAGTGTTGGAGCGGCAATCTGATTGGTCAGATTTGTCCAGCCAAGGTTATAAGTAATCCCGGCGGTGTCACGCTCTGCCCATTTCTCCACGGCCGATTAGCTTATCAGTTTCAATTGTAAATTTCATTTGCCTACACCCGATAGACTGACCAACTAGTGGGGATTTTTCTTGGAAGTTCTTCATTAGCTTCAATAAGAATTAATTCCCCACTTTATTTTATTTTTTTATTTATTTCCCCACGTGTCTAGTCTCTTGGGGATAGAGCAAATTAACTTTTAATTTGGGACAAAATTCATGGATCTTAACATGTGTCGCGTGCACGTGGTTGCGACCACGTAACCGAAGTTCTTTTTTCAGTCTTTTATTAATTTAAATTATACACCAGTGAATAATAAGTATGTTATGAGTAATTTAATCAAGTTATTATTGTTATTAAAAGTGAATTAAGGTGTTTGTGAAACAGAAAATGATTGCAAGTAATAGTATAAAAGATTCTATTTTTAGATGTAACAATTATCATCTCCTATTTGATCAACTTGTGCATTGTATAAATAATTTGTAAGCTTTGTTGTAATTTTCATTTAATTTAGATGATTGGTGGTCAACTTTTGAAAAGCTATATTCTAGGAATTATATTTACAAATAAGAAAACAATCTGGTTATTTAAATTACATATACAGTAGTATAATTTTTTTTAATAAATATTAAATTGGACCCCCAGTTGGTCTAAATTTAGGAAAAGCTGTGTGATTAGAAGTGTTATAAATTTTGTGTCAAAGCACCAGGGACTAAATAATACAGTATAACATAGGCTGACATAGGTGTAGACTTCCCAGCATGAGGTATTAAATTTGAGGATCTGGCAGTTAGGAGGTGCGAGGTCCATAACATAAGGTTGCCCTTTGCCACCCTCACAGAGGTGCCTACCCCACAGTCAGGGTTATTTTAAGTCGTAGGTCCTGCTCTTTACACACAGTAAGTCTACAGTAACAGGAACACTATTGTGGGTGTCCATATTTATTGATCACATCTTTTTGCATAATAGTTACAGGCCTATAAAATAATCAGATTGAGAAGGGAAATAATTGGTCTTACTTACTTCAATTAAAATAACCAGCAACCGTCAACTTCAATATTTGTCAACTTTTTACTAAATCAATAAAATATATTTTTGTAAGAACTCAAGTGTACTTATATACTTTGAACCCCAAGTAATAAAAATAGAATATGAACAGTTCAATCAAATAATTTTAAAATTCACGGGTGCCTCATTGGGCCCAGCCACCCAGCTTCCACTGCACTAACATCTTCTGCTACTATTAATTAATTCAAATATTAAATTCTAGAACAACAAATATAAAATTATTTCTGTCCTATCACACAAGGGGTGTAACAATACACACTGAGACGTACAATACATGAAATAGAATATACATTTTTCACATTGATTGATTGAAGACAAACATATTTATATGATGAATTATTTCATACTCAATTTAACTTTTTGAATCAAATTTAAATTAAATGTACAGTGATAAATTTTGTCTTATTTTTTAGAGTTTTACAACAGTTTGTTTGAGTAGTATTAGTTTTTAAAGAGTATTATTTTCTAAGGATGGTTTATTTTACAATTCCTTATAGTAGCAATAAACATGATCATGAGGGGGGTTGGGTGTCAGCTGAATGGTTCTCCCAGAGAGGTGAGGGTAGTCGCTGTAAGCAAGGCGGTAGTGTTCCTTCCATCCAAGACTGCGGGCAATTCTGGCAGTATATTCATTGATGCAACACATCATTATTGAGCTGAACCCTGCGGCTCGGGCTGCATCCACACTGGCCTCCACTAGTCTGCGGCCCACTCCTCTCCCCCTCCACCTTTCTGACACTGACAGTACTCTTAGCTCAATCCATCTCTGCGGCAGCTTGTCCTGCTGTTCCTGCTTTTCTACATACTTCAAGAACTCTATTATCTGAAAATTAAAAATATTTTATTGTGAAATTGGAAGTCAAATCGTTAAAACAGGTGATTTAGTATTTATGTATCAAACCATTAGCCATCTGATTTGCAGTATTGTAATTTACTCAAAGGGATCTATTTGGTAGAAAAATTGACTAGTCTTTCTAAGAAATTCTACTATCTCAAAAAAACCGTCCTTCTGAAACATTCCTTTATTTTCTAATGAATCTCATGCCTACCATGTGGTAAACATGAGATTCATTGGGAAAGTGAAAAAAAATCTAAAGAAATATGTAGGCTACTTTCTAAGACATAAAATTTGTTTAGTGTTGTATAATTTTCCGTTTGGCCTGGAACTTCACTGTCCAATTATGAAAAACACCTTTTGCCGCAGTAGACAGCTGCGCTATACCACATTGACACAAGCGCAGAATACTTTGAAAATAACACAATAAAAATGCATTACACAACATATTGTATATCAGAATATAAATATAAATCACAAGCAATAATAATATAGTACCTGGTGACCGAGCTTTGCTCGGATAGAATAAGACATGTATTTTACAAGTTAATTAGCAAAATTAAAACAAATTTATTGCTCAATGAAAACATGTATGTGGTTTAAATAAAATCCAAACAAATAACAAATAAAACACTGAACAAAAATGTGGTTTCCTGGGCGAGAATCGACCTCACGATCTCCAGATTGTAAGACCTGAACACTAGCCACTGTACTATAACGTCGAAAAATTTCTAGCCGTCGTTTAAGAGGATTTTGCCGACCTCAATTGTTTTAGCTGATCTTATACTGAATTTAATTGTCCATACAGTTGTTATTATTATCCTGTGATCAACTGATTTTGTTACCAGTTAATTGGTTTGTTACATTGGCTTCAAGCAATAGAATGAATACGTTTTCTTTCAAAACACGAAAGATTTTGGAAATACTTTTCTCTGCTTTTATTTCACACAGTTATTTTACCCTTAAGTTTTTACAAATTGTTTAGTAATTTGATAAGTTTTCATTTATTACATACATAAAATAAATATTCATGCAAAACCTCTATTCACATATTGTTCACCACCATCTTCAATCAACAGCTGTCAAACGGTTACAAACAGATGTTTTGATTTGTATTGTTTACATTTTGACTCTCCATAAGCGTAATGTTAATTTTTTAGATTTTTAATTTAATATTACAAGAAAACCAGAATTTTTCTGGACATTAGACTTATCTAGAACTTATTTTCTACTCAGAAATTAGTTATTTCCAACATTTAAAGAAAATCCTTAGTGCCGTTTTCGAGATCTGTGTGCAAATATACATATATATATATATATATATATATGTATATATGTACAAACCTCTTGCTCGTATTATAGTATTGGATACAGCGCATATTATATAAAATATGCATGAAACAGAATATAACAGAATTTTTGTTCATTGCGGCGCACATAATGATTTAAGTTACTAACTCGCAACATTGCCAAGCTAGATTGCTGACCAAACAGCATCTTAATATAGATGAAATGGCTAGGATATCCATTGAAATGTCCCTTATGTACCCTAGAGTACTTACTTTATAATAGGTTTTCAGTCGAGGCTATATATATTATATCCCCCCGTGGAAAAACTGTATCTACATCACTGAGGGCATGAATGTAATTTTAAACTATAATATAAATGACAATTATGAATTTAAATTACCGCGAATCAGTCAGTCAAAAGTCAGCCGGCACATATCAATTTGTATTAAAATTTAATTTTAATTCTTTTTTTATGTAAATCAAAAATTATTCATTCTTAATAATATCGGCTTAGTAAGCACTGGTTAGATACTGAGCAAAATCTTGACACAAATTTGACATAGATATATATCTTATATCGGGGGGTGGGGGTGTATTGGCGGTAAACGGAAGTGACAACATATAATTGTTGACATTATATTGTTAGAAGGACAGCTGTTTAGAGGAAACATTCCCTTTAGACGTACCCATGATCTAACCTATTTCCCACAGGTAAGTAAATGTAATAATTTTTATGGTAATTTCGTACTTGATCTAAATACCTTTGTTCATTGGGATTAATTTGTTCAAATAATGGTTCTGGCAAATCAAATCAGCTGGTAATGATAATTAAATTTAATTTCACCAAACTAATTTAATTATTAATACATATCATTAAATTAATCATTACCTGCATCACACTCACATTTATTCAAACTTACAGTAAAACTAAAAATAACTCCCAGAATGGATTTGGAGTCTTATCTATGAATATGAACATTAGGTCCATCCAATATACTAATACAGCATCAAATTGATTAATTGAATTGTCTAATTAGGTAGAGGAAGATTGAATTTGAACCTCAATTTCTTCTGGGGAATGTACAGCTCGCTGAGGCACTGTGGCTTTGACTTTGTTGGCAGCGAATCCCACCAAGTCTCCCTTGCTGTCCTTGGCTACGATAAGGAAGTCCTCGGGTCCATACGTCGCTTTCGGTAGATCATCAAAATCAACGTTTCCAGGGTTTCAACAAACTGAAATGGGGTAATGTGGAAACTGGTTTATGGGGTATTATGAAAATGATAATATGTGACAGAAAATATGTCCCAATGTCAACACTCAACATTTATGACTGTGATTCATATACATATCAAGCATAGGCCTATTCATACAATCATATTAACTGTCTTGTCAATGGTGATACAAAATAAGCCTCATCATTAAGTAGATACATACCAAAAAACAATTTGTATAGTAACAGTTTTTACTTTCCCCCCTTAAGATGGAGGTTTTAAAAAACAACACTGTGTTTACCAATTTCTATATTAACTGACTAATAATATGGAGTAAATTATTAGAGCAAAAAATTAAAAAATAAATGGTAGATTTTTAAAACTATTTTAATTAAAACATTTTTTAATATATTATAAGAGTACAAATTGTTTGGTATAAAACTTCAATGAACCAGAAAGATCAATCTGTCTTGTTTTTTAACTGGACTAAATCAATAATGCACACAGTACTTGACTTGTATGTACCAAATTTGATCAAGTTTTTCAAAGGATTTAATATAAGTCATTTCATTATGGCTTTAAAGATAATTTTACTAAAGTTTAAGATAAATCAAAAGTACACATTCACTCTTCCAACATAACTCAAATAAACTATTAATACAACTACAAAATTCCATTCAAAAGTTTGTACATAGTAGAAAGTTGTAGTTTCTTGTAAGTAAAGTAATAATAGTTTGTACATAACTTACACGTAAAACTTAATATAATGTATATTATCCACACGCAGTTGCTTCAATGTTTTTCTCAATTTAGGAGCAGACAATTTACTTGACATCCAAAGCACATGAGCGGAAGTGCCGGAATTATTTAACTTTCTAATCTACGTCGAACCATAATGATAAAAGAACCAGATGTAAAGCCCAGCCCAGTGTATTTTTTGTGAACTGGAAATTGTTCTGTGCATACGATACTATTGATGTAGTAATCAATGTTGAACCTAGAAAGCGTTTGAGAAGCTTTTAGTACTAACATTAGCCACCAGAGACGTTGCATTACATATTATAGACAGTGTCACCACTTTTGAAAAATAGAAATCCCCACATCTGGATTTTGAAATTCCCACTTTTCACTCATCAATTTACCTAACCCTACCTCAACCTCGTAACTTTAACCATAGATGATAGAAGAATTTCTATTCATTAAGAATTAGATTAAGATTAATTAGATTAATTCATTAAGATTAAGAATTCTATTCATAATCAATGCTTTAACGCTTCGTAAATTGTGTTATTTACACCCATCCATTATTTGGTTTCCTTTTCGAATAAATCCGATAGATATTGTTGATTATTGATATGTTTCACTTGTGTTGTCGGCTGCCGACAGCTGTCGCGTCGTCGTTGGCAGTATATATATATATACCAAATTTGGAGCTGGTCAGGCAACCGGAAGTACCCGGTTAGTTGACCTTTTCCTTGTTAGTAAAATAGATAGTCCCAATGAAACAGTGTTTCGTCACGCATAGTATTAGTTTAAAAATAGATAATTAAACAACCCATCCCTTTTGTTACAGTGAGCACTTTTTTGGGCCAAACCATTGTTCCCATTTGAAGCGTGTAGTAATATCATAGATGAACGGATACTACTTATAATCCGTTCCTCTCTGGTAATATGCACGTGGACCTGGTGTTTTTAATTTGCTTGGAAAGTAAAAAAACTCCACCAAATATTTTTGTATTTTCTTCCCTGTGGGAAATAGGTTAGATCATGGATATGTCTTATAGCATAGATGAACGGATACTTTATAATCCGTTCCTCTCTGCTTATAGGAATGTTTTCAGTTCATCTAAACAGCTGTTTTTGTCTTTCAAATTTTGGTCGTTCAAAAATTGCTAACAACCCCACCCACCGCTCAGCTAAGACACGTCCATGTCAAAAGAGAATATTTTAACCTAATAAGGGCAATTTTTATATGCAGTTGGTTATGCTGATGGCGCCATTCCTGACGCCTCTGTCCTGTCAATTAAATAATGTGTTGTGTATAACATAACCTAAACCTAAAATGTACTTGTGTCAGTTTCAACATAGGTGATAGAAGAACCATAATCAATGGTTTCAAGTTTGTAACAAGGACAAGTTAATTTTGCTTTGTTGTGAATCTCATGTATCATTTTATAAGGAGCCGAATTGAGATAATGTTTCATGTTTATTATGTAATATTTAGATAATTTGTATTGAAGGTGTTATGGTTTTGTTGTTTTGAAATTTATTGAGATCATGAACAGTCTTGCCTCAAAGCGTAGGTAAAAGTCAATGTATTACTAATTTTCACAACTATTAAAGTTCGGGCCACAACCATGGATTTCAATTATTAACTTGAATAAATAATATAATTTTATTTATTTTGCTAAAGCAATGCCATGAGCCATTAATAAAGATAAGCCTATATTTACCTTCATTTTTTGTTTTTATCTTATTTTTGTTTTATTAAAAACATTACCAGGCCAAATCTTTAAAAGCTGAAATCGTGACGGTGCAAGACACCTGATTTCATTTTTGATTATTTTTTACAGCATATAAATTGAAGATGCATGGTTTGTTACGATTTTATAGGTCCTAGAAACCTAGAACCACCTACTGTGTCAAATAAGTCATAAGTCTTTATTCAGCCAAATTAACAAGTATACATTGCATTAGCCAAGTCAACAATGAAAATTAAAAGCTAATTATGTAAGATCTTATAAATAAAAATACTAATGATTAGTGGGGCATGTGTTGGACCATTACTGCCGTTTCTTCTTTAGTACAAGCTCATCTCATAATGTTTGCTAATGGGTATTGTCGACACATACAAGCATACTACTTCAGACATAGACATGAACACACATAGATAAAGTTTTTCAAACAAAATACATTAAAAAGATACTAAGACACTCATGGTACGTAAAAGATCACAGATTTATACCTGTTTTATATCCTAGTTTATATTATGCAATTAAAAAAAACTAATAACTGTGTGCAGTCTCTTTCATGCACATTGCTAAAAGGACACTTTTTCAGTTATTTACGTAATGAAGAAGATGTGAAACTTATGATCAACCATGCAAAACTATCAGAAAGTGAGCTATGTCCACTATCACAAGCAATATATTTCTCAAATAAATCTGAAGAATATAAACTGTTGGAGTTGAATGCTCAAACTTTGAACTCTTTAAATGAAGGTCAAAGGTAAGTTTTATGACAGTGAGCAAGTAAAATAGAACCTGGATAATTTCAAATTGTGCTTAACCTTTTCACAACGTTTATGCAAAAAGCCTCTTTACTATATGAGGTATCTTTCATTCATTCATTCATTCGAAGGGGCGGATTTCCCAAGGCGCTTCAGCCGTTGCAGCTTTTTGCGCACCCCTAAAATTCTCTTTCCTGGAGAATCAGGAATCTTCTAGATGAAGAGACCTGTAAAACTGCAGCATCCTGTCAACGAGCTCGTCAGGAGGCAGAAAACTACCCCTTACCAAGTTGCCCAGAGTGGAGGACCTTACCTCTGCCAGCTCTGCGCAATCAAAGAGTAGATGATCTGCAGTTTCCTCCTGCAGATAACATTTCCTACACAGGGGGTCGCCGTTGAAGACCCCCATACGTAGTTGGTGCTTCCTCAGATTACCGTGACCAGTGACGATACCTGTGACAAGTTTGGCATCCTTCCTGCCAAGTTTCAGGAACCTCTTTGCAACTTGACGAGAAGGAGAACGAAGATTAAGCTTACTAACTCTATGCAGGGAAAGTTCAGCCCATCTTTTCTTATGACAATCCCTAGCCCAGGAATTGATAGTCTGAAAAACCGCAGCGCGGGAAACACCACAGAAGGGTTGAGGACCACAAAGGGGGGATGATGCAGCCCTATTGGCCAGCCCGTCTGCCACTTCGTTACCATCCACCCCTGAGTGCCCTGGAACCCAACAAAGGGTGACTTCATTGTGTCTGCCTACACAGGACACAAGCCTAAAGCAGTCCCACACAACCCTAGAGTTGAACTCTACCGAGTCCAAAGCTTTAAGGGCCGCCTGACTGTCAGAGAAAATATTGATAGAAAGGCCCTCACGACCCAGCATCAAGATGTCTCTGGCACATTCCATAATGGCAGTGATCTCGGCCTGGAAAACAGTGGGGAAGGTCCCCATGGAAATACCTGACCGTACGTTGTCCTGCACCCCGTAGATGCCTGCTCCTGCGCCCCGGCTGCTCTTGGACCCATCAGTGTACCACTCCTGATCACAGGGTGGTAGTGGGCAGGCTCCATCCTTCCATTCGTCCCGTTGCGGAAAAAGAACTCGGAAAGACCTGCCAAAAGAAAAAGTTCTCGGAAGATAATCAGAGGGCATACCTAAAATGTCGCTCTGAACTATCCCCGAAATTCTGGTATGACCACGTAATTCACCTGGCCTATTCCAGAGGCCTTCTCCACAGAGGCGGTATGCACCCATTCTGGCAGTCATCCTGATGTGAATGTCTATGGGCAAAAGATCAAGCAAACAGTCAAGAGTGGCCCCAGGAGCGCTGCTGATCGCCCCTGTGATCATGAGACATGCCAGCCGCTGAACGGCTGCCAGCCTTTTCACAGCAACACCTGAGTCCATCTTGGTCCACCAAACCAGAGACGCATACGTCATAGTTGGTCTAACTACTGAAACATAGAGCCAATACATTAGCTCCGGTTTCAGTCCCCATGCTGCGCCGACCATACGCATGGTTTCAAGTTTGTAACAAGGACAAGTTAATTTTGCTTTTTTGAATCTCATGTATCATTTTATAAGGAGCCGAATTGAAATAATGTTTCATGTTTATTATGTAATATTTAGATAATTTGTATTGAAGGTGTTATGGTTTTGTTGTTTTGAAATTTATTGAGACATGAACATATCGCCTCAAAGCGTAGGTAAAAGTCAATGTATTACCAAATTTTCACAACTATTAAAGTTCGGGCCCACCAGGATTTCAATTATTAACTTGAATAAATAATAATTTTAACACAAGCCCTCGAGTTGGAAGCAGAACAAGAGATTAGTTGCCCCCCAAGGGCACCTAGTCCTGAAATTCTCCCATTCCGAACCCACGGTTCCTGAATGAGAGCAACATCCACAACTCCTCTAGCTGTGGCCTTGTGTAGGACTGCAGTCGCAGCCTTACTGTGTTGCAAATTTACCTGGAGGAGGTTTAGTGTCATCCCCAGATGGTGCGAACCCCACACCCGAGAGCACCCTTAAGGTAGTTCTCGAGATCCCCAGGTAGGTATGCCAGCCCCTCTCCTTCAACAAAAGAGCGCTGCGTTCATCAATGATTATAACTAATGATTGATGAGTTTTGTCCTTCCTGCAGCTGACCACCCGCCAGCCCCCAGTCAGGATTCCAGGATTCTGAACCTGCACAATCTCCAAAATCTTTTTGGGTTCGAGGTCGCAGGCGCGCCCTTCCGCCCGCAGAAGAACCTTGGCGGACCGCAGGAGATCCTTGTAGTCCCCTACAACCACCCCCTCCTTGAACTCAAGCCCGTCAAACGACCTCTTGACCCAGGACACCGTCGCATCACTGCCACAGGCGATGACAAGAGCTCCCAGCTCCTGATAAGTATTGTGGATCTGAACCGGTTCTGTCTGTTCGATAACCTTATCGAACATAATTCCCTGCAACAGACCACAATCTTCGGCAGACAGTTTCACCTCCGGAAACGATGTCGGGACAATGGCGATCTTCGTCATCATTAGGCGATCCTTGTAGGAACCACCTGCAGACGTTGACACCATCGGAGCCGGCGTGTTCTGACCCTCCGCCGGGGGTTTGAGATCCCATCGGGGTTTCTTTCTCACAGGAGCAACTGCCGCCTTGGTTGCCCTGCGCATAGGTGACACACCTTTATTGTCTTTCAGCTCCCCTTTGGGGCTGGGGGTTTCAAGCCGCTTCCTCTTCATCAGCTTGCGGTACTCCTCTCTCGGAAGCCAAGTCCCATCCTTGGTCTTTCTCTCCCTCACCAGCTCCAGCCTTCGAGCGTGCAGCCCCTTCCGCTGTTCCTTGGTGAGCGAGGCCCAGATCACATCGTCTGAGATGTCCAGGGCAGACTCCTGCTCTGGCTTTCCTTCTGATGTCGTCGTACCAGACACATCAGCCTTCGATGTATCTGAATCAACATCATTAGCGATGGAAGGTGCCTGGACAGCCCTGTGCGCCATCTCCAACACCTCCAAGGGTTCCAAAATATGCTGTTGTTTGCCCTCCCCAGAATCCACGGGCAAGCCCTCCGAAGAGGGGTGGGATTGAGTGCCAGTGCACCGACCCACCTGGGGTATATCCGTTTGTTTTCCATCAGCCATTTTTTTTCGAGAATTGAGAATTTTTGTGTTAGCAGTTTGACGACCATTCCGCAAATATTGCTCCGCTCGCCAATATCTGAAGACTGGGCCCTTTCGGAGTTGCACCCCTCATCGTCCCCAGCTCAGTCCTGAAACAGCTGCACACATACCTGTCCCAGTCGGCAGTGCGGTGGCCGTTGAGTAATTACCAATCACTCCGCCCTTCCGCTAACTGAGTGTTAGGCCGTTCCAGTGAACCTCACCTCCGCCCCAACACTCTGCATGAGACGCTGCTCCCCGTCTCACGGGCAATTTGTCGACCGCCAGGTCTAGATCCGCTGCCTTCTGCTAAAAACAGGGGCACCCCAAGTAGGCTGTGTGCAAGCACACAGCACGACCGGCAACAAGGCCAATCGGGCAGCAAAAATGCTGCTTCACAGCGGTCTTGCAGAAGCAGTATGCCCCACGAAACTCGTGTGGCACTGACTTCTGCCTGGGGGCCTTACGGTATCCCCTCACCCCCATGAGGTATCTATATCAGTCATACATAAAAAAAAACATGTACTATTTTGGAGTGGAATATCTTGTAAGAATCATGTAGACGGCGTGCACAAAAATAACAATCTCCCAGAGAAATGTCAGTTTCAGAGAGCCCTAACAAAATGCATAGCAATGTGTACCCCGTTGGGTACACGACACTCTTTAGTAATCAACCGTGTGTACCCCATCGGGTAATGACACATTTTAGTAACCAACGGTACGTACCCCATCGGGTACACGGCGTTATGAACGTAACACGTTCATGAACGTGTTATTTCAAAGTTGTCTTTGGATCTATTAGAAATATAGATTCAACTTTTAAAAATTCCAACTTAACTACTTGAGTATATCATCTCTATATATAAAATTGAATGTATGTCTGTCTGTATGTATGTATGTATGTCCTTTATGCGTTGCCAAACTACTCATCCGATCGCCATGAAATTTTAGGAAGTTGATCTATATGTGTCCGGGAAGGTTTTAGTGAAAAAATATTTTGGAAAACCCCATGAGTTTCCATTTTATGGCGTTTTAAATTTCTAATGTTAACCTTATGGAGAGTAAGTTTGTTTACAAATTGTCTACAATGAAAACATTTGATTTCTTAGCTACAGCTGATTGGTTTACTTTCCATTAGTAATACCGTATGCTTTACTATCCAATGCCATCTGAATCATTCATTAATGTTAAACTATGAAGTAAATGTGTACTGTAAAAAATGAACAGCTTTATTCACCACGTTAATAGTTTCGGTTTTGGGGATTATGTATTTATATTTTTATTTTCTGTCTGATTAAAGTCACGTGTTTATATAATAATTACAATGTGAATATCTTGTAAGAATCATGTAGACGGCGTGCACAAATTAACAATCTCCCAGAGAAATGTAAGTTTCAGAGAGCCCTAACAAAATGCATAGCAATGTGTACCCCGTTGGGTACACGACACTCTTTAGTAATCAACCGTGTGTACCCCATCGGGTACATGACACACTTTAGTTACCAACGGTACGTACCCCATCGGGTACACGGCGTTATGAACGTAACACCTTCATGAACGTGTTAATTCAAAGTTGTCTTTGGATCTATTAGAAATATAGATTCAACTTTTAAAAATTCCAACTTAACTACTTGAGTATATCATCTCTATATATAAAATTGAATGTATGTCTGTCTGTATGTATGTATGTATGTCCTTTATGCGTTGCCAAACTACTCATCCGATCGCCATGAAATTTTAGGAAGTTGATCTATATGTGTCCGGGAAGGTTTTAGTGAAAAAATATTTTCGAAAGCCCCATAAGTTTCCATTTTATGGCGTTTTTAATTTCTAATGTTAACCTTATGGAGAGTAAGTTTGTTTACAAATTGTCTACAATGAAAACATTTGATTTCTTAGCTACAGCTGATTGGTTTACTTTCCATTAGTAATACCGTATGCTTTACTATCCAATGCCATCTGAATCATTCATTAATGTTAAACTATGAAGTAAATGTGTACTGTAAAAAATGAACAGCTTTATTCACCACGTTAATAGTTTCGGTTTTGGGGATTATGTATTTATATTTTTATTTTCTGTCTGATTAAAGTCACGTGTTTATTTGATAATTACAATGTTTATATTATTACGTTTATTATAATGATCAGCTGTTGTATATCTTTCCTATAAAAGCCGTATTACAGTTAGGTTTCGTTTGGGTTTGGATTGGATTCGAAAATTGTGAATTAATCCACACTGTGAATTAATACTTTATGGGAATGTTATTAATATGTTTTATCGTTTCAGTATTGTTATTCACTATGCAGCGACCCAGAATATATAACCTTTGACAATGAAGCCGTATTGCTATTCGACTTCAGAACATGGCCAATCTTAAAGTTAACATGTGTTTACTGTGAGGCGTTACGAAGTTCGCCGGGTCAGCTAGTTTAGTATAAATTAAAGATCTTGTAGGGCCTACATAAAACACTTGCGAGGAATCAAATTATAGTTCCAGGAATCCCTAAAACATTATCTGATCTGTAGAAAAAAAATCATTGACTGTGGACAATAGAAGGTTAATGCTACATTCCATCTTATCCTCTTGTAATTGTCCTTTCTCTGTCATATTCTCATTGACATTCCTTTCTCATATATATATCCTGTATCTTTAATAGTTTCAGGAGCACTTTTAGTTAAACTAAAGGCCTACAGTTCTATAATAGTGTAGTTTAAAACTAGATTAAAAATACAATTTTGTTTAATTTCCTAATGACATTTTGTCGTATCGTTTATATCGTAAATAGAAAGAAAAGTTAAAATCAGCTTTGTAATATTTAAAATTTCAAAACAAGAAAATAAAAATAGTCATTCACTTTTGAAAACATCTCATCTGTTATTGCGTGCTGTATATCTTTGTTCTAATTAAATACACCAAACGGCATTGAAAATTAGGCTATTTGAACATGGAACATTTTTACCTTGTACTATTCTTAACATTTAGGGGCCTATACCGTTTTTAAGCACTTAGTAAGTTATAGTATAGTTATGATCAGGAGTGTAACCAGAGGGGATATCAGGATACATCCCCCCCAAAAAAATTCTGTAAAGAAATCCTAATATGTGTAAATATAAAGATACATATACACATAGAGATATGTATATTGTATATACATAGTACAAGTTATTACTAATATTCCCCCCAAAAATATTCAGCGTACAATACTGGTCATGTTCACTAAACAATATTAGTTATTTGAAGTTAGTTTCATTCATACTTAAATTTCTAAATACGCTCCGCTTAATTTCTTTCTCAGAGATTGTATTTTATAAAAATACTGAAAAATTGTTGAAGTTTTTTTATTGTTAAATGTAAATTTTATTTAATTAATGACATCCGTTAAACGCTTTTGTTTTTAATGTAATTTGATACCTCTAGGGTTGTTTTCCGCGGAGTGCGAGATGACAAGGCAGTGCTTTGTACAGATGATCAGACATTTGAAGTCAAAGAGGCAGAAACATCCAACTCACTACTTCTTCTACCTAACTTAAGGTTGGCTAACGATTGTCAGAAAGGTCATGAAGATGGTAGCAGATTGTTAGAAGACACTGAGGTACCATTCAATATATTAATTGTTTTTTTAAACAGGTTTAATTATTCTACCAAATTTTATTTAAGAAGTAGAGCTAACTATTACCATAGTCATCATATAAAGGTCTAGACCTGAAACCAAGATTTTTTTTCCTTTTTAGGTCTCCATGTACCACAAACACTGTTCGTTTAATATAATATGTGTAATATGTGTATAATATGTGTGTCTGGAAGCACAATATATTATATTGTGCTGTTGTATAGTTAGGCCAAGACCTACATAATATTTATCTTGTATTTTTTTTACAAGTAATTTTTTGTTATCAAATTGGTTCTAATTGTAGTCTATTCTAGCTGGCCAAGCGAACTTCCTACCGCCTAGCCAGGTTCTTCTTCAGTTGATCAATTCGATATGTTCTGAAGTCGAATAGCATGCCAGCTTTTTTGTAAAAGATTAGATATTCTGGGGTCAAGGAATAGTCAATAAAAATCCGGATACGAAAATATATTAATAACATTCCCACTAAAAAAACAAGTCTATGTGGATTGATCCGCAATGTTCAAATCGAACCTAAACCCAAACCATACCAAACTGCAATACCTTTTTTTAAAAGAAAGATTAAATCTTATGAATCACGGCATTGTTAATAATAATACTCGCATAATCCAACATTCAATAATTTATATGATCAAAATGCATCGCATCTTTTCCTCATAAGCTTAACATATACAAACTGTACAGGCCAGTGGGGCTTAGTCCTAAGGTTACCTACAAAACTGAATAAGCCTACAGAAAGGTAATAAAAAAAGGTGAGTGCGCTGGTCTAGGTGTAGAGCGCAGGCCTTTGCTGCCCAAGGTCCCGGGTTCAAATCCTGCCAATCACCAATGGCTTTTTGCTATGTGATAATGCCGCAACCCACACAGGGGTGTGCAAGAAGCCGTTACGGCTGAAGTGCCTTGGGAGTAATACACCCCTTCCAATAAAAAACAAAAAAAAAGATAACAAAACATAAGCAGAAAATAATTGCATAAATTAAAATAAAATAATTAAAAATTCTATTTAAAAGAAAAAACCTCAAGGTGAGACAAACAAGCTCCATTCTTTCAATCGCTGTCACCCTAGTTCCTGCCCCGACAATTACACCCATCACTACCTCACCCTAAAATATGATGCTTCACCTCCACCCCCCACCGAGCATGGTTAACCTCATTTTTAAGTATATTAGGAAGGGAGTGGGTAGAATATTAGCATAATAGCAGGAGACAGTGAAAGAATTGGTATAAAGGGTTGTTCGATGAATTGGGTTTGAAAGAAGTCGAGATCTTCTGCGGGTGTTGTGAGTACGTACATCAGAATTAAATGCAAAATTATTGAACAGATTGTAATAACCAAATCAAATTTAAAATTACTAAAGAACTATAGATTATTAAATATTTTTTAATTATTGTAAAATAAAATGGGCTTCATCCTATTTGTGAACATTATTTTTTTTACATTACTACCAGTAAATTACTCAATTTGTTAGGCAGTTTCAAGTTTGTAAAATAAAGCACAGAATAAACATTTTACTATAGACTATATGATCAAACTGTCAGTTTAGTTGAAACCATTTAATGGTACTACAGGAAACATTTTTTCCATCTCCTTGTCCATCTCACTGTCAAGAAACACTAAGGTTCGAATATATCTCGCAATAATTCAGCCAGTTCTCCTTTATGGTTCGGAAGTTTGGACCCTCACAAAAAACATAGAGAGAAAATTAATAACTTTTGAGAATAAAATCCTGAGAATAATATACGGGCCAACATTGGAAGATGGGGTGTGGAGGATTAGAAAGAACAAAGAGTTAAGGGAACTTTACGGAAGACCTGATATTGCAGCTTTAATCCGAAGTAGGAGAATTAGATGGCTTGGGCATGTTCGAAGAAGAGTAGAAGATAGTAGTGTAAGAAGAGTGTGGAGAGGAAAGCCTGAAGGAAGACGCCCACTGGGGAGACCAAGAAACAGATGGGATGACCAGGTGGTGGAAGACATCAGAAAACTGGGCGCACCTGTGGATGAGGTAGAGGATAGAGAAAGATGGAGGCATCTTGTTGGGGAGGCCAAAAATCTCCTTGGATTTGTGTGGCCACAGGAGTAAGTAAGAGTAAGTACAGGAAATATTTTTTACAACCTGTGTTTTCGCAGATAGTTGGAGTGTTCCACACCTACTTGGAGCTTCGGCTGATAAAGCCTCGTCTGCGCCGCATCCACAAAATACTGCTGCCAAGCAGCTACAAAGGCTCGGAATTGGAGGAGCAAATGCGAGAGTTGGGAGTGAAATTTTACACAACACAAGATCTCTTAGAAGTGGTGCAAGCCAGTGAACGGGAGCTATTGGCTGGACTGGCTGAGCTCGGAGCTTGTCAGATTGACGGTGAGTCTTTGCTAACACCCTAATAATCTATGTTTGCCAGTTTCCCCAAACTTAAAGATCCTTGTTTAGGCCGTTTTGAACTTTAATTAAAACCAGTGAGTGTTGCATGAGCAAGTTTCTAATAAATTAATGTTTCTTTAGTTTAACCTCATATTAAGAGAAAATTAATTGTAATCTTAATTAATAGATAAAGAGTTATATATTTTTCTATTTGAACACAAATACATTTAGATTTATTTACTTTTTAGGTGAGTTGGCAGTTTGTGAAAATATGGCCACCTACTGAGTTGAATTAGTCTGCAAACTCCAATTTCTATGTTATTGGATTGCCACTTTAGAAAGTTTTCCTATAAGGGAATGAGCTATTACTGTAAGAAGAAATGGAAATTTGCTACTGAATTTCAAAATAACTACTCTCAACTGTATTTGATCTTTGAAATAACTGATGAATTACTATAAAATGTATTTAATATGTAAAGGATAACAATTTAAAAAAAAAGTGTATCAACAGGTCATTGGAGACTGCTGGAGTTTGAATACCACTTCCGAGTCGTCTCTTACTATCTGAACCTCATAGACGCCAACTCGTGGAGTGTGAACAGCATCTCGTACAAAGAGACAGTTGAAAATCTGCAAGAGTTGGTGCCGAGACCAATATTGGACCACGTTTTTCATCAGTACACAGAGATGTCGGGGGACAGAGATGATGAAGGTCTTGATGATCTCTTGATGTTCATGTTTAACCCTTTGCGCTCGGATGAGTTTTTATAACTTGTCCTGTGCACTTGGATGTCCAGCTGTACTGGCCGTCACCATTTTCTCGCCCAAGTCGAATTAATTTTGAAATGAGCTGTCCTCGCCGCTCGAATGGCCAGTGGTACTGGACGAGATTAAATCCGTGTTAAGGCCAGCAGTACTGGCCACTAAATATAATCATCTGTTTCTTTTGTGAATATTATGTGCTAGGTTTGGGATGTGCTACAATCTTTCGGGAAACTAATGAACTAGCGAATCAGATGAATTCCCGCTTCTAAAACCAGATATGTGTTGAAAATTAAGGTTATGATTGTTACGTTGTTCTGCTATTCTACTGTTGTGTTTACTGAAGAGTGGTGATATTTAATGCTAGTAACAGCTGTTTTTTTTGTAAATAACTGTACACTTTATTAATAATTCATTATTTATTTTAGTAGTAACCACATTAGATAGTAAACGTAAACATAACAATAAATGATAATTTAAATTTGGATGACTTGTGGCAATTATTGGAGGAGTATGACAAAAATGTTTCGTCATATTATTTAATTGAGAAATAGGTAATGTTGTATTGACATTATTCTTTATTTTCGCCCGTTGTTTGCTTTTTATTATCCTTACAAACATTGTTGTAAACAAACCACGTTTGATACAAATATAATTCCGAGCTGGTGGGAAAGGTTGTCGATCATGGCTGGCAGGCCGACAAAGGATCATAGCGCGGCCAGTACTGCTGGCCACCCGAGCGGGTAGGACATCACGGAAAATAATTCCGAGCCGTCAAGGCATTGGCACGGCCAGTGCTACTGGCCAACTAAGCTCAAAGGGTTAATGAAACATTCTATGCTACAGTGTGAATTGCTTGCTTACTTACTGCCGTGGCTCTACAATACTCTTTTTTGGGCTCTTAGACCAGCTTCTTTTACACAACTTTTGAGCCAAGGTGATATCTGCTCCCAGAATCTTGATATCCTTCTACACCTGATCCAGCCACCTCATTCTTGGCATTCCTCATGATCGCTTTCCTGCAGGTGTGGCACTGTATATTTTATTTAGTCTTGTTCAGCTCAGCATTTGTGCTTTCAACCCTTTGCACTCTAGTGGTGTATTTAACTATCATCCTCCAAGATTGTGTGGCTAGCAATGCTGGACGCAGCCATTTTCTTGTCAGCTCGGCTTGATTTTCGTAATTGCGTTCCTCATAGCTAGGGCAACCAGCAGCGCTGGCCGCGTTAAAATGCAGTGAACACCCGGATAGCATTGTATGTGAACACTGTATGTTTTTTGAGTATTTCTACGCCTCTTAGCATTTTTTAACATTTTGATGGGGAACGGTTCTATCCTCGGTCTTATTACTACCTAACGTCGACCTGTTGTTAGGAAGCATCGTTAATTGATAGCCCAATGAGTAAATAGCATCTAGGTTCTGATTCAACCCTTGCGGGATTCTTGTAATAGAGCCTGCCTTTTTTAATAATTTTTATTGTTTGAAAAGTCTAAGAATAAATATCGTTTGGCAATTTTACTTATTTGAATGGTAGGCCTAACTATGTATAACCTTCAGCCATTTGTTGTTTATAAAAATACAATTCCAAGAATTATTGTTTTCATAACATTAGTTTATTTTGAATGTAACATAATACTAATTTCTTCAAAAAGTCTGTGAAAGTAAATATTTTCAGTCATTTTAGTTATTTATGTAGGCTCAAACTATTCCTGTTTTCCATTAATTATTTAATTTCTTTAACAGGTGAGCCAGTATACAGCCTGAAGGAGGGCAAGATCTGCAGGTTTTTGGCCCAAATGTTACTCCGTCACACCAATAAATTCAATTTTCAGGAGTTTTTAGTAGCTTGGCAGGAGAGCGTTCCAGAAGGTATTGCAAACAATGATATTGTTCTTATAAATACCTTGGCTAAATTAAATACTTGTGTCGCAGCAGACCTGTGTACTTTGCAAATCCACATTAAACTGGAAACATGTCAGTGTTAGTCATTAAAAAGAACACAAGATCATCTTACACTCAATCCTCATTCATACTTGGCTTAAAATACCTATCTTGTGGTAGGGTCACCATTTCAATAATATAATCTAATTTTCTATTTCTTTATTAATTCTTAGTAACAACATCTCAGGTAATAAAAGCCATAATCAAACAAGCTAGAGTATTCTCATTCTATATAATTAAGAATTGGAATGCAGGACTTTCTGCAGCTGGCATTGCTGAAATTTGTTTACATTGTAATTTACATTCAAAACTTGACAGAGCCGTCAAGTGATTTTGTGTTTTTTATTTTGGATCAAGTTAATGTAAAATATCCCCCAAGGATCCCAATTTATTTATATTTGTACATCAATATAATTACTTAAACCAAGGTTCGTAATTCAGAGGCAAAATTTTTATGTAATAATAAGAATGAAATACAGAATGTAATATTATAATCAGCAGGACTATATTGTTCAGGAAACTTATCTTCAACTGTTGCAGGACTCGTAACTGATTTGAAACAATTGGATGGAATGGCTCTGGTCGACCTTAATGCAAAGCCCCAAGTTATTTGGTTCTATCCTGAGTCTGAACTCCCGGAGGACATACAGGAGAGGATTAGCACTCTATTTCAAGTCCGGGATAAATGGACTTTGGATGAAATCTACCCTTATATTGAGTGAGTGATGCAATAAATTATGTAAACTTCACAATAAGTCGACCGACTTGTATTTTTGAATGATAACTAATGTCAACCAATAAATAAATACAGTAATCCCTATGTATCCGCGGCAGTTTGTTTCCGGCAAGTAACGCAAATCGCGAAACTGGGGATAATGGGACCTTATTTAACCCACGGATGGTAGGGGGGTGGGTGATGTGTGTTGATCATCAATTCGGCACACAAATGCGAGTTAAGTCATGTCAGCAGTGTCTGGCCGCTACTGCCGCCAGATTAAGTTCAGTGCCCGATTTCATTTTTCAATGTTTAGCAGTGTTTCGGATAATCGACTCTCTACTGTATTTATGAATCTTTAATACAACAAAAAAGCCTCTGCCAACGTGTATCTGTATGCCAGATTTAGTCCAGCTTAAAAAAACTTGGTTGTTGGTGCTTGTTTATTCTCTTTTTTGAGCTCCTTGTGGACATCTTTGTTTGGTAGCATCAGTTTCTGGAGTTCTCTTTTGAAACAAAGCGCCCTTTCCATGAGAGCATCTGTCTCCAACATCTGTGTTTCCATGCGAAGAATTTCACTGACGAATTTGAAGAAAATCTTATCGATCCAGGATCATCATCTTCATTTTGAGCATTATCAATTCCTCTAACCTTTCCACAATCAGTTCTTTGCTATCCCAAGTGTTACTTGATTGTTGGAGTGTGGCGGGACGCCATTGCTGTCTCAGTTGGCCGTAAACTGTTGACGAGAACGTTTCAGCAGCGCTGAAAACGTTACTGCGTTGTACCTAAGCATAACATTTTAGGCTCCAGCACAATTTGCGGATAACTAAAGTCCGTGAATGTTGAACACATGGATACAGAGGGATTACTGTACCACTAATATGTACTTATATTCCTTGATACATTAAATTTGTTTTTCTTCATTCTGATTTTACATAACTTCAATGCAGGGTAGCAGTAATCCATTGATTTAGTTACAGTTTCAAAGCCAATTCAGCAAAACAAATTGCTTTTTAATTAAACTGATTTGGACTCAATATCTAGGGGCCAGACTTAATGGCCTGATCTGATCCAATATTTAAAATGGCTTGGTCCACAGACCTCTAGAATAAAGACATCTAAACTCTCTTTGTGCAAAAATTAGTCTCAACAATTTTAATGAAGTCAATTTTTAACCTTGCTTTCCTACAGAGCTTTTTGTGGATATATTTACAAAATCCATTTAAAATTCTAAACACCTAAATTAAATTATCCACATTTAATAACCTGAATGAATAATATCCCACAACATAAAATTAATTTGCTGAAGATTTTCTTAAATTTCTAGACCTACAATGCATTTTCATTCATACAATATTAATAGAAGATTGTTGAAAGAATAGTTTTGCTAATTCACCATTTGTTTTTTTTGCAGAAAGTTAACCACAGAAAAACTAAATGTGAATGCATTGCTTACCAAGTATGCAAGAGTCTCGACAATAAATGGTGTGCGTTACTACAGTGCAAGGCATGGAAGATGAAGAATACCAAAGAGTTTCCTGCCTGAAAGTTTCTTTTAAATGTGTTTCTGATTGTTCAAGGCCTTTTACTAAACTTCACTATCAGAACGATTAGATCTTTTAAGATCACCCAATATAAAATTAGTTTTAAAGTTTATAAAAATGGTGTTTTCATTTTTTACCTTGTTTCGTATAATTCATTTTGTTGCTAATGTCAACTAGTATGGCAACCATTATTATTAGATATTATTACCATTATTATCAGGCCAGTCAAGGATGATTTCGCTGTAATCAGAAAGCTCTTTAAAATGAAATTTTAATTTGGCGAAATAGCTCATACTATATAGGTATTGAAAATATTATTGTAAGCAGACTTTGGCCTAGTAAAACCACACTTGTGTGCCACTTACATTAGTCTAAAATATCTTCATTTGTTCAAAGAACATCACAAATAGTTTTTCTCTATTCTTTTAAAGTTCACTTTTTATGATTCATAATTCAATTACTTTCTGGCAATTACTGCAGAAAATGAACATTATTTGGCTCTTTTAGACTCGTTGGAATTTCATTTCACTTGAGTCACTCACCCTCATATTGATCGTGGATTAAAATGTGAACCATCAATCCCAACATTGTCAAGAGCATTTGCACAAAGATAAAAACACAAATAGCATCCCAGGTTTACCCCAAAACATACATCTGGAGTAATCTTAGGATACTTTGTGTGTGTGTAAATGTTGTTGACGAACAACTAGTTCCCTAGTTATAAAATATTAGACAAAAGAAGCTGATTAAAGAATCAGATATATCTACACCACCACGAATCCTTGTCTTTTAAATACTAAATAGATCCCCACTCTAAGCGAAAATGGAAGTTTACAATGCAACAAGATAGGTTTTTTTTACGAGGGTAAATGCTCATGCACCATCAGGGAAGAAATATCGGTACACTCCCCGGTGCGTGGGACTCTCACCCACTAAAACCCCCTTGCCTCAGGCTGAAATCCGCCTTGGAAGCACCTAAGGTATTACATCAAGGCGGAGCCTCGTATGTGAAGCCACATGGCTACAACACCTCCTTAGCCACCTGAGGAAGGATCAAAACTGGTCCTGATCCTCTTCTGTCTTTTTTCTCTTGAGAACGTTCTTGTCGAATACAGCAATACGTCGCCCGTTCTCAAGAGATGTCATCATGAGAGGGACAATGTTCTCGGGCGAGATGGCCCCCACTTCCAGGTCCATACCTCTTCTCTGGTCTGCCCACCGCTCACACTCAAAAAATGTGTGATAGGCATCGTCCCAGGGAGCATCCCCGTATCGACAGGCTGCACTGTCGACCTTGCCCATCTTATGGAGGTAGTCGCGGAATAGCCCGTGCCCAGTGAGGAGCTGCGTGATAAGGAAGTTGACCTCACCGAACCCGCGCTCGACCCACACGGACAGTTCCGGGATTAATCAACGTGTCCAGGCACCTCTCGTCTCCCGGTTCCACCTCTCTTGCCATGATGTCATTGTGGCCTCTCTCGCCACTCGTGTTGCCTCCTGGACCCCAAGATCGGATTTGGTTGAAAAACCAACAAGATAGGTTAAGGGAATTTAATTTTAAAGTTATTTTTAGGGTGGTTGTTTTCACTAGCTTCTAGCACAAAACAATTTTGTACTGTGTAATGAACATCTTGCCTGTATTGAATTAAAACAGATAGTTAACACATAATATAAACTCAAGATAATTAAACAGTTTACAACCAGAATAAAAAAAACGTAAAATGGAAAAACATTATTTAATATCGATGAATTAAATTACAAAAAATTAAATCTAGCTTTTAAAGTAATGTATGCAGTTTAATCTTCCGGTTTCTCAGGAGGTGGTCCACAAGGCTGTAACATTTTCTCCATTAGATTGAACCTCACTCGAGCTTTGGCTTCGTTTTCATTGATGGCAAAGTAGTTAAGCATGTCAAAATGACCCATGTACGATGAGAACGAGTCCCGATGTTGGTTAACAAGCCATTCAAACTTGTTTGTGTCAGCGTGGCCTGTCCCTATGTACTTGGACTGAAGATGCTCTAACTGACTGTGTATGTTGTAACGGTCACCCATTGTTTTCCAACCTGAAATAGAAATCTCATTAAAGACATGATGCAATGTTAACATTATGTATTGTAATCATGTTGGATACCCAATGTACCCATTGCTTGTGTGGCTAATCCATCCATAGAGAAGGTTGTTCTACAAAATGCGATGGTTACTCTTTACAACAGTAAAACTAAACAAAATATTAAACATGGGGTTCTCGGTAGCTGCCGGTATTCAGGAGAATCTTTTTCGCTAATAGCGAAAAATGTTTTAAAACACTACAAGTTGCCGCACTAAGACAAACACAATAAGGCACATGTACACAAGACAACATGGCTTACATAATCTCTATATATAAAAATGAATGTATGTATGTATGTCCTTTGCGTTGCCAAACTACTCATCCGATTGCCATGAAATTTAAGGAAGTTGCTCTATATGTGTCCGGGAAGGTTTTAGCGAAAAAAAGATTTTCGAAAACTCCATAAGTTTCCTTTTTATGGCGTTTTAAATTTCTAATGTTAATCTTATGGGGAGTAAGTTTGTTTACAAATTCTCTACAATTGAAACATTTGATTTCTTAAGCAACAGCTGTTTGGTTTACTTTCCAGTAGCAATATGCTTTACTATCCAATGCCATCTGAATCATTCATTAATTTAAAACTATTAAGTAGGCTAAATATGTGCTGTAGAAAATGAACAGCTTTATTCACCACATAAATAGTTTACGGTTTTTGGGAAATATGTATTTTTTTCTGTTCATACATACATAAACATGTTTATTATAAGAATCAGCTGTATTATAATAACATCCGTATTAAAGTTAGGTTTAGGTTGAATTATAAAATTGTAGATCAATTCGCTCAGATTTATTTGTTTTCTGAGAATATTAAAATATGTGTCTTATCGATTTAGTACTGTTAATAACCAGCCCGCGGCCCAGAATATCTAATCTTTCACAACGAAGCCGTAATGATATTCGATTTCAGAACATTAGCCAAATTAGAAGTTAACGTGCATTTACTGTAGGGCGTTACGAAGTTCGCCGGGTCAACTAGTAGTAAATATTGACAACGGATTACAGTTAACAGTTTCTCTCATAGTTATGTAGAGGGGAACAGTGAAGAGAGGATAAGGTGAGAGATGAGTGGCAAGGCTACCGTCTTATACAATACTAAAAGCATTTGCTGTGGAGTTTTGTACACTTCGACCTATTAAGGGTTGAGAACCCCTCTAAACAATAAATTAAACTAGGGTAGGCTATATCAGGCCTAACTTAAGTATCAATTACTGAGATTAACGGTTCTAATAACATGCCTCAACATTAGTACTAAAACTCTACCAACATAAAATGTTGACTTTAAATATGACTATAACGTATTTAACATGAATGTCATACCTCTCCTAAAATATGTTTACAAAAATAATTAGACAACACACAGCAGTTTACAAAAAACACGAACTATCAACTATTCCTTTCTTCTTTTTAGAATACTTCTTCTTCTTCAGTCCATCTGTATTCTTCATTTTCCATACAGTTTTGGGTTTGTTCAGCCATTCACATCGTTTAGTAACCAAAAGATTAGTGACATTATGGGGTCGAATAAAACACATTCAAAAATAAGTCACGATAGCAGAAGCTGTCACATTACATATTTCACATACAACTGAATGAAAATTCATCCATAATGTAAACTAATAGGAATGATAAAATATATTATTATTTATTTATACACTTTAATTAAAGTGCACCTATTTTATTAAAATGGCGTAATCATTTATATAAGGTTATACTATCAATGAGAGAGAGATACTGTATTATACAATCATTAAGATTAAAAATAGTGTCTATTCTACATTAGTGTAAATTCATGAACTTGGGAAAGCTTGATTTTGCTAGGCACATGGCCTTTATGAAAACTTGCATTGATAATTTGGAGCATTAGTCGTAGTTCACTTTGGCATTGTTTTAGCATCAGCGAGGAACATTCATCAAAGACTATGATGATATGTTATTTTTCAATCTGCCTATGACGCCAAGGAGATCATCCGTAGAAGTAGGAGCGAACTTAGTCAAAAAGTCAATGGATGGCCAATCTGCCAATCACATGACTGCACATGATTCGTCTTTTGATACTTGATATTCTTAAGGGTATAACTCCTACAATTGAGGTAAAATAGTGATTAAGTTCATTCGATATGACCATTTAATCTTAAAAAGTTAGACATCAATAGTTCATCAAGTTGAGTTCCTTATTTTTTTAGTTCAAGGTCTCTCACGATAATAATAATGTGTTCTTGAATGAAATCCATCCGTTCAACGCTGCAGAAATCGTCCCCAGAGATACAGCGAAAGAATCCTTGTCTTTTCTTGGAGGTCGATAGATTCATTGGATGTAAGTAAAATTGGATGGAAGTAAAAAGTATTTAGGACATTGTTTCCCTAATTGTAAAAGTAGCCTATTTGAATTTGTTAACAACTGTTTTTATGGTGATACTCACTGAATCCCGGTAAATTTCTGACGGTTAATTTTGGCAGGTAACCCGAATCATCTTAATATTTCCCAGATTAATCAATTAATTGCTACATCACCATTACTACATCTGTCGATTACTAATTAGTATTATATTCCATTTTGGAGCGCGTTTTAATTCGATGATGATAATACATTAAAAAGGTTATTGTAAATATAACTGTAGTTTAAAATTTTTTACTGACTTCACTGCTTCATTAAAACTACAAAACGCGTAACGGTGAAGAACTACAACGGTGTGACCTTTGCTATGAACAGTAAAGTGCCCCTTTTGTTATTTTTAGTGTTACAACACAAACTCTTGTCACATTTACATGGATTTTATGACTTTCAAAATATATTTGATTATTCACGATTTGTCACGACGTACTCCCCACTGTTGCTATAATAACGGTAACCATTACTCTCAAGAAGCGTGACGTAATTTTACACAACTTTTTTCATTTATGAGATTTGATTTTCTATTAAAAATTTCAATTTTTAATAGAACTAAAACACTTTTCAACATTATAATTATTACAAATAGTTGAGCATTAATTTGTTTTTGTATTATGATTATACTGAATGAAGTTATGCTAAATATACCTTGACCAATAATACATGACAGATTTCCTCAAGTTTACATACACATTCTCTAATGACATAACCTATAAATAAAGTGAATAGTAGACGTAAATGAAACTTTTGATGTATTAGAATGTTATTTTCAGTTTTTATTAGTTATTAATTGTCATACACTGTAAATTATATATTGAAAAATTAATATACAGGCAATTGAAATAACAGGTAACCCAATTTACGTATATAATTCAGAAATGTATTCTATGAAAAACTTACAAGTCAAGGTCCATTGGATCACTGGTTTTACCCTTTAACAGGTCCTTAGATTATTGGTTATTTTAAGGTTTTTATTGTATGCACTGTATTAGGTAATTAAAGAAAATTGATCATACGTTTATGTATATTTAATTATATAATTTTGTTTAATTTGTTTTAACAAACATTTTAAAGGCAAAAAGAACTAGATTTAATGTTTTAGGTAGTTTAAACATGTAATGACTCATTAAAGTATTTTGTGGACCATTTGAAACTTTTTGACATAGGTAGGCACCAGCCTACCTTATATTTCAGGGAGGGCTTACTCTCCTTATACCCATCTACGTTATTCATGAGCACTTAGGTGAGCCTTAATCTTATTCTTAATTTCTGTTATTTCAGATATGGCAGTGCAGCAATACTGTTTACGATGGAATAACCATCAGCCCAATTTCATTTCAATGTTTACGAGCTTATTGAACAGCGAATCATTGGTTGATGTCACATTGGCAGCCGAAGGAAAACATTTACAAGCACACAAAGTTGTTCTTTCGGCTTGTAGTTCTTACTTTCAAGTGAGTATTGAATTCCTTGCTTGACTATGTGTACGCTAAATTTTCTGAGGAAACTTTGTGCTTTAAACTTAATTTGGCTAGGCCTTATCCAGTCCTGGTTTTCATTCTCAGGGAATAATAAAATTTAAATGTTTTCTCATAAATTTCTTTTTAAAACCATAGGAAATGATTTATGAGATACTAAAGCAAAGCTAGTAAAAGTTATCTGATGATATTCATTGAGAAACTGTTATGGCCAATACAGTATGATGTCATAAATTATATTAACTCTTCAGATTTTGTCTCTAAATCCTCTATGAATCATAGTAAATTTTGTATGTTTTGATGTAAAATGTCTTAGGTTTATTAATTTTACGACTTCCTGCTTAAATTCTGTTCCACTCTGTTTACATAAATAATAATGATATACGGTAATTGCAATATTAATAATAATAGTAAACATTCATAATTAGGCTGTGGAATCAAGAAAAGTCAAACGAGGCAAAATTAACTAATAAAATAAACTTAATTGCCTATATATTTTAATAAATGATAGTTGTCAAGGAAATAAACATTATCCTCAGTGATTTATTGGGTATAAACATTGTACATTAGATGTTTACAAAATATGTTATTAGTAATTCATTTGAATGCTACCAGAATACACATAAAATTAGCTAAGACACCACTTAGTAGCTATAAATATTACCGGTACCTAATACAATTTTGTTAAAAATATATTTTTGTCAAAAATGCTAAACTATAAATATTAACCAAGTATTTCGTTAATCACAAAGCTCACATAATTTTGATTAAAGAACACAACAATTACAAGGGCAGTCAGCAACAGTATAAGTAAACTATAAATCAGATTAATTTTTCACAGACCGTGAAAAATAGAATAAAAATATCATAGGTTTATATTATGCTTTACTTTAATTAATTGAGGACAAGCTAAATTAATTCACTTCAGTTCTACCAGAGTGAAGAGTAAAAATTAAAACATTTCAAGCATTATTGTCATTACGTTGTAAAAATAATATATAAAACAGTTTTAAGGAACTTAATAAAGAAGTACTAAATGAATGAAAAAGGAAGAGATGTGATAACCTTGAAGCTTCATTTCAGTGTACTAGTTTATATAGGCTCCTAGGGTCTATCTACATGAATTGAGTTCACAAGTTTTTCTGCTAATTTACATTTACCTCAGTTACAACACAGAAATAAAAAATATTGATAGATGATTCCAATCACATTTATATCAAAAATATGTCATAAAACTTACCTTAAATGGTATTGCTAATGATTTGGTTGGTTACGAGTAGGCTTAATATTATAACTGACAATGACTAATTCTCATCTTATTAGTTAAGATATGTGGCTTCCCTCCAAACATGCAGCATCTGTTTCCAGAGGTGTTGTCTCCTCCGGAGTCTTACTAGACTACGAATCTGGGAAATGTGGTTTTAAAACGTTGCAAAGTAGAACTAATTTGTTGTATTTAGATTTATTTAAAGTGAAATTATCTTCTTACGATGTCAATCCTCATGCTAACACATATCTGTTGGGATTGAATAACTTTTGTAGTAATTGTTTCCCAAAAGGACCAGTAGAACAACATCAGAAACTTTAGACACATTCAGTTTTTCTAGTTTCTAAATTATTCTAGTTTTTAACCATGAATTTTTTGTTTCAGTCACTGTTTACTTTGAATCCTTGTCAGCACCCTATAGTCATACTGAAGGACATTAAATACATAGATTTGAAGGTGATGGTAGATTTTATGTACTGTGGTGAAGTTAATGTATCCCAAGAACAGTTACCTGCAATTCTTAAGGTAAAGTTGCCTTGGTATTAATTGTTTTATGTTATAAAAATAAAACATAAACATATAAATAAAATATTAAGTTTTGTTTTATTTTGGATGTATTATTTAAAAATAAAAAGTTGAGTTTTCATTGAATGTATTATCCTCAAGTAATTCAATTAACTCTTGTACTTCTAAGGTAAAGGCTATGGGATTAGGTTATGAATTTCATAAATGAAACTTGATCCAGCCTAGGTCGAAGTGTCAATATAGTAAAATAAACGGTATCAGTGGACTGACACATACTTTCTTCCGTAAGTAAATTAAAAAACGACAATCATGGAAATGGACACAAATTTCATGGAAATCGGTTGAAAAATAAGGAAGAAATTGATTTTTTAATATTCTCCTTAAGAATAACATTGGGCGCTCTCAGACAACGTACTGTGTTTATCATAGTTCAACTGCTTTTTTTCTTACAGCATTTAAATTTAGTTTTATAGTCATATAGTTTGTGACACTATTATACAGATTTTTCTGTGCGAAATAAAGATGATTTGATTTGCCAATACCACACCCCCAGAGCTTATAAATATCCATATCAATAATAAATTTATATCAATTAGAACCTTGATGCTGTGTACTTGATTAAAGACAAACAACACAGTACAGTACAGTATACAGTACAGTTACAGTATAAACAAGAAAGTTCATAAGAGGAATCTCTATCTCAGGCTCCACATGTGTAGGTCATGTGATCTTTGTGCGAGTAGCTTCTATGATTACAAGTAATTTATATGATCTTACCATAAATATAATTCTGATTTATACTTATTATTATGCTTTTTTATGTTACAGACTGCTGAAACTTTAAAGGTCAAAGGCTTGGCAGAAATGCCGGAACAGAATATATCACTTAGTAAATCAGTCAGTGTCTCATCGGATAAAAGCTGTGATTCACCATCAATGCGACGTAAACGGCTGCGAAAATCATCGACAGGTTCAGGATCTGGGTCTGGATCGACGGAACACACAGGAACTGTGACTGGAGGCAGCGAGGAGACAGTTGGGAGTGTCGAGATTCCGACTGTCAAAACGGAACTAGCTAGCGAGGGGGAGCACTCGTTACGCAACGAGCCAAGCACAGAGTCAGAACAAGGGTTTACATCGCAAGAGAGTGTGGAAGAGGAATCTCAACAAGTAAGTATCTTTAGTATCTCAACAAGTAATTTTTACCTTAAAGTAAAAATTAACACACTTGGGAAAGTATACTAACTTTTTCTCTCATAATTCCTTTTTCTTCTTTTCTTCCTCAAAATTTTTTTCTTTGAAAATAGAGCAAAATACCCCTTGTAGTATTTTGTAAGTAAGGCCATTTCATTTTAGACACAAAAAAATCTTGTGCATACCACGATGAGCGTGTGTTTCTTATTCCAGCAAGCTTGGAGAACAACTGTGTTCAATTTCAGCTCTATAGCTAACCTCTATAGCTAGGTTCTGTAATGTGCTATCAAATTTTTAAGTTTACCATCTCGCCTGCCGCGCCCTCAAATCCTTGGTTTTTGTGTTCGACTGTGATTTTGTTTGATATTTGGGTCCCATCGGAAGCACGGTTTTCATAACTTTGGGTAGTCAGAAACAATTTTGTAAAGCATTGATCTCAACACAGCAGGAAATTTTTTTGGGAGACCAGTTGTTGTAAAGTATTTGTTCTAAAGAATCTTCACTTCCACCAAGTCATCTGTAAATGTTACAGACAACTTGGGTAGCTCTTCTTTGAAGAAGGGCTACCCGTTTGGATGACATAATGGGCTTTGTTACAGCTATCTTTGATTCCCCTACCCTTTTTCACACTTTGCTGTCATTATTAACAAGTCATTATTATTAAGTCCTCTTCCCGAAATGACAATTAATATCTAAAGCAGACAGTTTCCTTTCCAACCAAATACAAAACCAATATCAGTAAGCTAAACTCACACATGGTGGGCAATTGATGACCTTAAAAATTTGAAAGCACAGCACAGGTCCCTACAGGTTAGCTACAGAGTTGAAATTAAGCCCAGTTGTTCCCGTAGCATGTCGGCTCACGATGTACATGCTTTTTTGCGACATGCGTACAAAATATTTCTGTCTACGACAAAACGGCCCTTACTTAAAAAAACCCCTCATTGAACCAATACTTACCTAACAACAGTAAATGGGCATGGCATGTGATGAATTGGAAAAGTAGGTATGCATCCATTACTGTCAGCTGAATGACTGTGATCACAGTTCTATGCTGAAGCAGCTGTTAGTCTGTGTTCAGCAAAAAAATTACACCATTTTGAGCTTGCTATTGTTATTGTTCATGTGCATTGACTTATTTATATATTATTTAAATTAGAGGTGTGCGGATATCCGAAACCAATCTGAATGTATTTTAGATATCCGGTAATATCCGATAAGTATCCGAATTTTCAGATAGACTGTATATTTCAGCAATTTGAACAAAAACAACGAGATTTTCGTGGAGTTAATACCCGCGAAGCCGGAATAATTTTTGCTTAACGGTATATTTAGAAGTATGGAAAGATCAGGATTTTGAATGATTTTAATTGGTTTAGATATTCAAATTAAATTTCAAATCATTATTCTGAATTAACTAATCGATAATAAACAATGAAATAGTGAATGAAACAATCGAATGTAGCAACAACCAAACCAAAGTAAGGTTACGGCTTCCTGGTTTTTGTAATGCGTAGTAGACGCTAATAATGGCAAAATGCCAGCGCTGCTGTGTCCTTTAGTGCACGATAATTAAATATCGTACTGCTATTGTGACTACATCTTATTAGTACTTCTTTACATTTATCACGGATATATTTAAGGATGATACGTCCTTGAGGTATCAACTAATTATTTTTAATGATGTTTTAATCGGTATAAATAAATATGATAATACGACTTTTACCGATACCTATACTATGACTAAATTAGTACATCGCTAAGCACGACTGAATTGAATTGTTGATTTAATGTTATTGGTAACAAACCATCATAATAGATCGTTTTGCGACGGGGTTTCCAACAAAAATAATACTACTTCATTCTGATCGTCTATGTAGACGATCAATTGTTTAGTTATCACATTCTCAACTACTCCGGGTTTGAGCAATACGATAAAGTGTTGCCAAATTTACATTTGGCCTATTTCGTCGTTCGGTGTTCACATAACCAACAAATTTTCCACTTGTTTTCAATTTACATTTTCTCTTTGTTAAATGAATTAAAGCGTTATTAGTTTTACAGTTTTAGATAGTTTTAAGATGAATAACTAACTAGATTACGACGAGGTACCATAATTTCACGGGTTTCAATATTGTTACACAGCCGATCGGGGTATTTTATCTGCCAAATATTCCAACTCTGCGCCTGCGCACAGGCCTTTGTTTGATAGCAGCTGCACTGTCACTGCCCCTGCCGATACGCAGATAGCCGTTGGCATCGAGCTAACGTCGTCTGTCAAATCTTGATTCTTTGTTAATGGTGATTTGTTTTTATCATTGTAATAAATAAAATAATTGAATCGTGCAATAAAATTGAGAATTAGTTGATGATTAGTAGAATGAATTAGTAGAAAGTTGATGTCATTTAATGGCGAATTATAAGGTTTCTGTTGATTTAATTTGTGTATTACGCCATATTAAAATTTGTTACTGGTACTTTAAAATGCAGTGAAGTAAACATTTTAGTTTTGTTGTTCATTCTATGAAGAATTTATGATTTTTTATGTACCATTTAATAATTTTGATAAAATTTTATTGATTTTTTCCTAATTTATTCTTAGATAAGTCTGATTTCACTTCGTTATTGCGAATATCCGAATCCGAAAACTATCCGATCCGAACCCAAACTATCCGATCCGAATTTGAGCTATCCGATCCGAATCCGATCCGAAAAAATAATTCACTATCCGCACACCTCTAATTTAAATATTAGTTTCACTGTCTGGGAAACTTGTGTAAATTCTAGTGGTTCTAGTGGGTCAGTATCTTCTGAATAGGAAAAATAATGAGCACTAAGAACTTACAAGTACCTTTAATTCACTCATCTATAACACAAACTTATTACTAAAGATGATTGTCTACCTTCTTGTTTTGACTTTCGTTGAACTATCAAACTCATTTTTCTCCATAAATCGCATATGAAATTTTATCCCATAAATTTTACAGAACTGTCGATGAATGTGTTTTTTTTTAAGTTTGTCACTTAATGCAATCATTGTTGAAATTTAACATGAAATTTAAATTTAAATATTTCAACTGAGTATAGAATAATTTATTGAATAAAACAGATCAACACAAAAATGGTTTTCCATATCATAAAATATTTTCAATTTCATTAACTCATGAAATCTTACAGGTAAATGAAGATGATAAAAATGAAAGGAATTCTTTGGAGACAGTTCATCAGTCGTCAGCTTCTGTATCAGGTAGATCTAGGCTAACTATTTGCTAGAAGTGTGCAAATATCCAAATTCAAAACAAGTATTCCGCAAAAACCAATAAATATCCGAACTTTCGGATAGCCATATAAAATGAATATTAAAACCGAAAGATAAAATAAAAATTTTCCGTTTGTGATTAAGTCGGCGATACGGAACATCTTTGATGGAACAAAGTGTCGAAGCGGATGACGAAATAACGCAATTCATATCTTATTGGAATGTAAGAACATAATTGGCTGCTCCGAGGATGTGATATGATTATTTGAATCATCAACTACATATTTAAGTAACCAATTAAGTTTAACCCTTTAAGGAGTAACGACGTTTTAAAACGTCATTACTTGAGAGCTGTTAAGGAGTAAGGGTGAAAACTCAAGACACACTTCAAAAGAGTAAAATTTTTGTTTAATTTTCATCAAATTATATTGCAACATAAAGTAAATATAGTTTGAAACGTGTTTTAGGTTCAAAATGCCCTAAAATAAACATTTTAGAACTTTTTTCAATCAATTTTTCAAATCTTCAATCAAAGTAAGATAGAGCTACTAAAGAAAGCTCCTAGTGATGTTTAGCAAACGAATAACTCTCAGCTACTCTCAGGCGTCAATAATAGGGGAGTGTAGAACGCTTTTACTTTTATTACCCGCTGAAACTTCAGTGCTAATAAATAATAGGTCTAGTTAAACTTCATGCCGCACTGCCACTTTTAACGCCGAAACTTCCCACCGCGACCACCCTGCCTAAGAAACCCTCCGCAGATTACCCACAACCTACCGAATACACTAATACACATGTTTCGTGTATCTACGTGTCTTTAATTATCGATTTATAGCTTGAGAATCAATCTGTGTCAGGTTATATGTATATACTTACGTATTTGAACAAATTTCGACAAATGACGTTTTAAAATGTCACTAGGCCTATTCCTTTTTGTTGAACCTTTAAAAAGACGTTTTAAAACGTCAATACTATTTTTATGCAAAATACTGTACTCTTTAAAGGGTTAACAAGATATCGAATTTTGAAATAGAAATCATAGCTTTATCGATAGTTGTACCAGATTGCGGTTTAATAATATTCCGTATGAAATATGATTTTGGCTATAAAAAACCTTGAATCGTTGATCTAATATTTGTAACAAAGCTCAATCATCATAATAGCTCATTTTGCAACGTTATTCTCTGCAATAAGAATTTTGAACAAAAAATTATTATTTTTTGAGTTGGTTTAACCCTTAAGGTGTTAAAAAAAATTCCATATTTAGGACTTTGAATGATTATCTTTTCATAACTCTGTTACAGTAGAAGAGCAGACTCCCACGCCGTCGGTGATGGGCTCGAAAAGGGGCAGACTGCTCATCAGACAGAACCGCATCAAGAAGGATTGCGAGGGAGATGAAGGCATCGTGGTGGTGGGGGGGCTGGCTGTGCCGAGGGTGATCGAACGTCAGAGCTCAGAACCAGGCTTGTCCACATCTCAAACATCGCCGAATCTGCTCACAGTCCCACAGCCTGCCTACCTGGTAAGTGCACCAGTTTTCTAATTCATCTTGTGATTCAAATTTATTTTTACTTCCACTAAAAACACATTTGTACTGTTATATTTAAATCTCTTTTAACTTTTTATCATGGACAGAATCAGGTTTAATAATTTTAAAGGACTAATAGTTTCACTAGTTCTCTTTTAATAAAAGGTTTAACCCATTGAGAAAGGAGTTAATTTGAACTTGGAGAGACCTTCAAGTAGCAATTAAATTGACCCATTTTGTAGAGTTTTAAAGAATGTCGCATAAAATTGCTTAGTTCTAGTCTTAAAAGCCACTGAGACTCTCCCCCCTTATTCATAGCTCTAATAGGGGAACCAAGCATCAGGTATAGGGCATGTCGCAGCTGCCGTATGGCGAGTGTTTCATCAGATATGCTGGACAGCTGCGAATAAGGGGTAACCCGAATAAACAGACCTGAGGATGCAGCACCGAAGGGTGTGTGAGGGTGATCTGTGGCGAGGTCACACTCAGTAAGTCCATGATAGTGGTGTGTCATGGTGAGGAAGTGCCGCCATCAAATACTTGTACTACCTTGTACCCAAAGGCTAGGAGAAGGATACTCCGATGTAACGCTGAGGTTAGTTACGGATCTTGGAGCTGCAGTAGAAGCCACTTCACTTCGAGGAAAAACCTTTGTTCACCAACACTAACAAAATACCTCAGATCATGATAAAGAACACACCTGAAAACTATCTCAGCTCAGAAATAAGGTCTTGAGACTTAGAATGTAAGAACCCTAGTTGTACTGGGAAAAATAGATATATTGAGCAAAGAACTAAAGGAATACAACATTGATATAGCAGCCCTACAAGAGACAAAATGGCCATTTCGTGGCAAAATAAATACAGAAAGTTACCAAATACTATATAGCGACTGTGATGATTGCAGATACTACGCAGGCATAAGGCCATAAGAAGACAATTATTAGAATCTGTGATATGCTATAAAGCTTTAAATGAAAGAATTGGTTAACTTAGGTTAAGAGGAAAGTTTAATAATATATCTATGACTAGTTACTATGCGCCAACAGAAGAAAGCAATGTTGAAGATAAAGACAATATTTATTTACAATTAGAAGACTTAGTTACCAATAAATGCCTAAATAGGCAGAGAAGACATTTGGAGAAGTGTAGCTGGAAAAGAAAGCTTACATGATGAAAGTAATGAAAATGGTGTGGTGTGAGATTACTAATTTTGCATGCCCTCGCTAATAGAATCGCTAATTTTGAAATTTGCTAATAGAGAAGAGATATTAGAAGCAGACTGACAGCAGCAGAAATATTGTACTGGAGTGTTTAAGTTATTTAAAAGCAAACTGCCATAAAAACCACTAAAATATGAATTTATAAGAGTATAGTGCAATCTGTACTGCTATTATAAAAATACACAATAAAAAGAAGGGAGATTGTGAAGATGTTGCTAATAGGTACCATTAGGAAGACCAAGAATGTTTTGGGTGGGCGTGGTGATGTAGGACCTAAAAAAAGGGAGCAGACTTGGAACTGATAGAACACAGAAGAGCGTGGAGGCATATGGTTGACTAGGCCAAAACCCAACTAGGTTTCCAATTGCCACAAGAATAGGAGTAAGTAAGTAAGCCTTATCACTTCTAGGCAAAATATATGGAACAGTATTTATAATGGTGGTTGAAAAAGAATGAAAATCATAATTGATTCTTGAATGATTACAATTGAAGAATCTAATCAACTACCTACTGGGTTGGTTTGCAGAAAATCTCTACAGTAAAGATGAAAGCAGTTATACAATATAATGGCTGTTTTTAACTACTAGGTAGCTAGAAATGTTTATTTTGTGACATTAGTTAGTGAACAGAGATGAAAGGTTCTCCTTACACATCTGTTTGTGGGATACAGGTGAAGCAGCATTCGAGTCCACTGCTGTCCACCCCTGCCTCCGCCCCCGCCACGCCACAGGTCCAAGTACACCTGGTCGGCCCCACCGAGCCTACCGCCACCATCCGAGTCAGGACTGACGAGTTACGACGAGCATCGTCGACACCACAGGTCAGTTTGGGAACTGGTGGGTGTTTTAACCTCAACTGAAGAATGTTAAAATCAATGTGCAAGTCTTCTTTTAATAGTAATTTTAAACAAAATCACAAAAAATGCCTTCCTTATTTGTATTGTTATTGTATCGTGTTTTATATTTCTAATGACGAGTCCATAATGGATCAAATGTCCCTGCAGGAAGACTTGAGGCCGTTCAAACAAAACATGTTGTGGAGTAACTAATATGTAATAATAATAATAATAATATTTTATCGTTATCAAAACAAATAATTGTAATTAAAAAAATGGTGGTTGAAAAAGAATGAAAATCACAATTGATTCTTGGATTACAATTGAAGAATCTAATCAACTACCTACTGGGTTGGTTTGCAGAAAATCTCTACAGTAAAGATGAAAGCAGTTATACAATATAATGGCTGTTTTTAACTACTAGGTAGCTAGAAATGTTTATTTTGTGACATTAGTTAGTGAACAGAGATGAAAGGTTCTCCTTACATATCTGTTTGTGGGATACAGGTGAAGCAGCATTCGAGTCCACTGCTGTCCACCCCTGCCTCCGCCCCCGCCACGCCACAGGTCCAAGTACACCTGGTCGGCCCCACCGAGCCTACCGCCACCATCCGAGTCAGGACTGACGAGTTACGACGAGCATCGTCGACACCACAGGTCAGTTTGGGAACTGGTGGGTGTTTTAACCTCAACTGAAGAATGTTAAAATCAATGTGCAAGTCTTCTTTTAATAGTAATTTTAAACAAAATCACAAAAAATGCCTTCCTTATTTGTATTGTTATTGTATCGTGTTTTATATTTCTAATGACGAGTCCATAATGGATCAAATGTCCCTGCAGGAAGACTTGAGGCCGTTCAAACAAAACATGTTGTGGAGTAACTAATATGTAATAATAATAATAATAATATTTTATCGTTATCAAAACAAATAATTGTAATTAAAAATAATTATATAATAATAATCCTGTGGCTTTTACATCCCTATGAAGGGATTTTGCCCGCAAGCCACGGATTTTGTTGTACGTTCTAGTAAAAGAATATCATGTAGTCAGCATAGCGCGTTCTTCACCACCTTGGTGCTAGCTTTCTGGACCAGGATTAATTAAAACTGGACTTGAGTCATTAAAAGAACAAAAATTATGTGAACTGTTATTAGATGTTAATTTATCTAAATACACAATTCGGGTCTAAAAAAATGGGTTTTATTAGTATTTTTAATGCAACTTTACACTGCATATCCGGATAATCCGTACAACTTGGTAATCCGAACAGGGTTTGGTCTCAATTAGTTCGGATTACCGGGACTGTTGTATTTGATTAACCGAATGGGATCTGGTCCCAATTAATTTGGAAAATTGGAATTCTACCATAGTGTGTTTTAGTTAACCAGAGATTTGCCAACATAGTAAGCATATTGTTGTTAGATCGTGTAATAAGGTGAGGGGTTTTCTATCCTCACCTTTAGGTTTTAAAATCAATGATGCTAAATCACCCTCCCGCCTAAACTGGTGGCCGCTACTACAGTTATGTTACATCTTGATGGGTTGATGGCATAGTATTGAATTATATATTTGCTTGGTCAGAGCTCAACCAGTTCGCTGCCTGAAGGCTCTCGTTCATGCCACTGTCCTGTGCTGAGGCCAGGCCCGGCGCTCGGTTGCAACTTCTGCTGGAACACGATAGACGATCATGGTCGCATACTCCGACGCAAGACCAAGTACCACTGTCCTGAGTGCCAGACCAACTTGTGTATAGTTCCTTGCTTTCAGGTATTTTTTTATTATTTTACTGTTGGGAGTTTCAAAGTTTTAGAATAGGTCTATCTGCATTGTGTTAATAATTGGATAAGTTGGGCTTGGAGAATTTTTTTAACTCTTGGAAATAAGCATTAAACCCTAAACCATTGATCCTTGGAGGATAAACCCTATAACTTAGACAGGCCTTCAGATTTTGACTGACTACTCCAATTAGATCTTTCGTTTACGATTGCATGCCTAGTACTATCCAACCTAGCAAGCCGAGACCTAGTATGTAATAAAGACAGGAATGACCAAATTGATAGGGCAACTTGTCACTCAGGGTTATAAACTTAGAACTCATTTTGTGTAGTGTGACCGGCTGTGAGTCAGTGAGTCACCTGGTTGTGTTGTAGCGTTGTACGGCTTGAGGAGTAAGGCCATGCTGAGCATACTTAATGCTTAACGCAACAGATTTTAATCTTTAAAACTCATAATGGCGTTGGTTATTAATTATTCAACATCTTTTATCGGACTTTTCCAACTCGTCTGTGTTTTTAACTGCACAACATTTCTGGAGGTGGAGAAACTCCTCCCGTTTTCAAGTGATTACCTAATAATTTACATTAAAAATTGAATGTTAATTTATAGATAATAATTATGTCATCTTGTCAATAATACTTTACTTATCCATCTATATTGATATTGATAAAGCACCAAATAACCACAACATTATTTTCTAATCATGAAATGTATGACAATTTAATTTATTGTGTTTTGCTGCATTAAAGATATTTACTTAAAGCACTCCGCCTCTGAGCTAGCGGGGTGACACAAGATAGAATGTGCTCGGAACAAAACTTTCAGCGTCTTGCTCCAACTTTATTTCCGAGTGCATGCTATATTGTAATAGATAAGGTGATACAGCCAACCCAGTGCTCCAACCTCTGTTCTGAATGCACGCTATCTTGTTAGTATCATGGTCTCCAAACTGGAGAAAGTGATGTTGCTGGTCACATCTTTGTGAATCTAATCGGTTTTTATCAGTTCTGCCAATCTAGTTTTGTAGTGCATCTAACTTTGCTTGATGCATTCCATGCGTAGCAGATTCGTAGTCCTTTTGTGAACAGGCGCAGACTCGGTGAAATGGTTTGCCACCCTCTTATGAAATACCTCTTATGAACTATATCCATATCCACTGAGGTATATCCGTTACTGTGCCAAATAATTTCTATTTACAACTGTTATAAAAAAAAAACAGTCAGAGGGTTTTTTTCTTACTGAATCAGATGATAATGAGGCTGTTAGAACTCATTCACTATTCCTGAAGCAATTAGAAAATCCAAAAGGCTCAAAAAACCTCATTTACATTTTTTGTGCATTTGAGCCTAGATCAATCATGACAAAAGGTTTTCAGACAAAAACTGTTATATCACATGCAGCAAGATACATAACGTACTTGGTTACATTTTCTGAATTTTGAAGTTTTTACCTACAGTTCCTCCTTAACACATTCGCTGCGGCGCCTGAATCCCCCGTTCCTCGCGCGGAGCGGCCTGCGTAGTTTAAAATCAACCAATAGGAAAATTCCAAGTGACCCATACAGAAATAGATACTGTGTTATAACAAAGCTGTTCGTAGTTCTCTCAAATCCGGTGGAACAGGTGGCAGCACAATCATCGCCAGATCCACCATCTTAATTTTAACCTAAATGTCACCACTCGGATCCGAGCGGTCCGCTCTGCGTGCCAGGACCAGTACCACACGGATCCGAGTGGTCCGCAGCGAACGTATTAACACGTTCAGTTCGATGAGCGCCGAGTGGTGTCCGGTTACACGTGTGGTGGATGCCAATCGGCTCCTTGCGCAACAACACATTTGGCGCTAAAATATCAACTAAAAAATATATGGTTAATTTCATATGTTTTCTGCTAATGTTTGTTGTTTTTGATGAGTTTGGTTATGTTTTTGTAGTGATCATTCATAGTTTGGCGTGTGTTTGTAATAGTAAAAATTATGGATGAAAATCTAGGACCTTTAAACAGTAAAAAAAGAAAAGGTGATGGTGATTACATTATACAACCTATTATACAATACAGTTATAATACTGTTGGTGAGATCAACCAACAGTATTATAACTTATGAAGATTATGTCTCATCCCATGAGGATGCTTTTAAAGATGGTGGTGATGGTGATTACATCCCAGAAACTGATTATGATATTTGTACAATATAAAAATACAATATATACTTGTTAACTTGTAGTGTTACCTTTTATTTTTGTTTTCCCACATGTAGATGTTTTACTATTCATTCAAAAACATATTTAGGCCTTTATATCAATTAATTCATGCAAGGACGCATACAGCATTCATCACCAAAACTCTTAAAATTTCTTGCTGGGGGCTGTGGGTGGACGCACATAGGCGTCCATACATAATTTTTATATTTAGACTAAATTTTACTTAGAGTGAGTAAAAGATGTAGCACAAAAAACTTAATTTTAAATGCATGAACAATTTTATAATGCAGCTCTTGAGGAAAGGATTGTGAATTTTTTCAAAGCAGTGAACGTGTTAATGAAAATGGAACAATGTCACCTTCACCTTATAACGGTTTGTATTTCCTTCTTCAGGAGTACCACGAAAGGCACGGGACCGGCTCTGGGCCAATGGACTCGCCTTCCCCAGGTACCATTGTCCCTACCATAATGAAAACTAGCTCAATGGGTTGATAGTCATGTGTGTGGGAATTAGCAAATTGTTTGCGCTCATGTGAGTCTCTGCTTCAGTTCAGTGTCAAGGTAACTGAGGATTGAATAACTGGTGAAAATAGAGAGTTGTGTTCAAATTTTGGAAAATTATTATTTAAGTATGGCTGGATGACATTTATTATTTTATTGTTAAAAAGATAATATACCTTAGTCAGTCTCCAGTTCAAAGGTTTATTTTCCATTACATGTTTGGTTTACACCATTTTCAAACGATTCTAATTGGTGGAACTAAAACCTACATAACCACATTACATAACAAATATTAATTAAAATTAGACACCTGTCACTGACACAACTCTTCTAAGAACAGACTGTGTATTATCAGTGTTATCAGCAGTCAGGAGATCTGCTTGTGTAGATGTTTTCATCTTGGAAGAGGGTGTTGAAAATATAAATTTGGACTTGATTTGAACTTTCCTGACGGTCTGTTCTTGAAGGAATTAGTGACAGTAGGCTGTCTTATTTTAACCCAGTGTCATACCACCTATTTAAAGCCTGACTTGGCCCAAAGTATTTCTGGTAAGAATTAGGTAATTTGAGAGCCTTTAAAAAGGGCTCATAAAAATTTTAAATATTAACTTATTGTTCTGATTTTTTCACCATTAAATCCAGGATCAACCAGGCTTTCAAAAAATATATACAGTGGAACTTGGTTATAACGTCATTGAAGGGATCACACAATTAATGACGTTATATCAGAGTGACGCTATAAAAGAGGTTACATAATTTTAATTTAAAACCGAGGAAAAATAGGGAAACACATTTTTTTAATGAAATTACGACATTTAATGAAGGTAATTTGAAATACATGGTAAGTTTATGTTTATGACTGACTGACTACTCTACTATATAAAAAATCGAATTTGAAAATATTGCAATGAAGTTCGGCTTGGTGAATTCAACTGTTGGTTCGATTTTAAAAAACAAGCCCGAACACACGTCTGCTATCTTACCTCCCTCCTCACACGCTCTTATAACTCACACCTTTTCTTCAGCAAAACCTTTCTCTTAACACTTGCCATTATTTTTCAATACTGTATTCGTAAATTAAAATAACAAAAAACAAACTGTAAAAGACGTACACTGAACTAACGATAGCTGCACGAACTGTAGGTACGTACGTACGGTATCACAGTGCTTTGACGCGACGTGAGTCACTGACACTGACTTTCATGACAGCGACAGCGGAAATAGGGTAGGGGGAGGGGGTTGGGGTGGTTAGCGGTAAGACAGCAATAAAATGCCGTTTCTAAAAATAGAATGTAGCTAAACAAATAGCCGCAGCCCTCACGTTGCACCACCGACCGAACTTTCTCTATTTAGCTATATGTTGCCTTCATCTCGGCCCGATTTTATTGACGTTATATACGAGGTTTGAGAATTTACTGACGATATATCCGAGGTTTTTTCCTATGTAAATACATATAGTTTGGCGGGACCTAAAAATAAATGACGTTATATTTGAGTTGACGTTATGGCCGAGGCCGCAATAACCGAGTTGCACTGTAATATCAACTTTAATGTAATAAAAAATATTCTAAATACTATATATTTCTTTAACTTTTAAAATAAAAAAATATATAATTTCAAAATCAAAGACATGTTTATTGCAAAACAAATTTTATGCCACAAAAGATGTCTTACAAGTGTGTAAGGAGATTGTAATTGATTTTAATTTTAACATCTCATAGTTGCAATTATGGATGGGCACCTTTAGTGTAAACTAGATATCTTGTAGTTGTATGCAAATGGGTTATTTAATATTTATGTAATGTGTTGTTTAGGTAATGTTGGTTTTAGTTACACCAGTTGGAATCGTTTGAAAATGGTGTAAGCCAAAACATCTAACGGAAAATAAACCCTTGAACATCAGACTGACTAAGGTATATATTATCTTTTCGATTTAATTACAGTTTGGGGCTTGTAAGATGAATTTAATTTTTTATTGTTGTCAAACAGATATTTTAATTAAATTTGAATGGTTTTTAGTTTTTTTTTAATATATGAAACATTATAGGTGCTAAGTTTGTATGATGTCAAAAAAATGTACCCATTAAAATTTAAAGGGGTTTCAAGGCTCCATTATAATCAACCGATTCCAGCCAGAAATTTACTCACTTTAGACTTCTTTGTCAACAATTAAATGCTTTGTTTATAGAAAAATATTTTGTTTAAAAAATGTTTTAAATACCATATATTTCTTTAATTTTTAAAATAAAAAAATATAATTTCAAAAGCAAAAAAAGATTGTTATTGCAAAAAAGATTTATCCCACAAAAGATGCCTTACAAGTGTGTAAGGAGATTTTAATTGCTTTTTGTAATAGTTTAAAATCTCTTCTAAAAAAGGTCTTGGAATGTATAATCCACTTCGTAAAAATAGTTTGGGTGATTGATAAATCAATAATATGATTTAGTGGACTTAAGGGGTCTAGAAGTAGAATGATTAAAATTAGGATGTATACAAAAGATTTTTTTGGAGTGTCAATTTTAGGCATCGGTTTACCTTAAAATACCCTTCTGGATGGGTCTTTTGGTATCTAAAATGAGTATAAACATGAATTGAGGGTAAACAACTAACTATTTTCATTGCTGAGTGTAAGTGAGATCACTACGATCGCATCCAAGCTTGATTACCAAGATTCTTTCATGTTTTTGTGTGTGCCGAGTCATCAATAGAGCTGTTAAAGTTGGTGTTTAGTTTATTGTATATTTATGTAACTGTTAAGAGCTTTTATTGTTAATATTCATGTAAATATTGATGGAAAAATGCAATGTAGTTCTATATTTTTAGCAGATGTAATATTCAAACTCCTAAGTCTTATCTTCAAAATGTTCTATTTTCTTACAAAAGGTTTGCATATCAGTTAATTGTAAGCAATAGAAAATAGGTTTATTTTTATGAGCTGTATATTTTAATAACAATTATTGTTAGCTATTTAAAGATTGTAACTATTCAGCTGTTGATAAAGTTTTAATTTAAGGCGCTTGACCAAAATCAGTAGTTTTATTACTTGTCCAATCTCATCTGAGTGGTGACTGGAAGTGTCATAGTTACTAACTAGTAAGTAGTGATGGAATCAACCAAATTAAAAATAAATATACAGATTTGAGGTTATTTCTTGAGAATCGAGTCCACAGAGACAGGGTCAGGCCTCGGCTCTAATCACTGCTTAAGAACAATGGCTAGCTTATATTTTGTGACCGCTTATGGTTATAAATATTTAGGACCACCTCTAGGTATTATAACATATTCTTATATATTTTTGTGATAACTAGTTCTGGTCTCACATGACCATTTTCAAATCCGAACAAAATACCAAGATGTCAGGTCTTGACAGTACGTAGGATAAGTAACCCAAAATATTTATTTCTACACGATTCGGGAGGAATATAAACCATGAATAGTTATTTGTTAAATTTATGGTCTTGAACACTTCAATCTTGTGCAGTTTGTAACAGGTAAAAAATGGCAAATCATCTTTTGTTAAATAATTTTTTGTTAGGTAGTTCTTTGGTTTGAAAATTAACTAAGTCCAGAATATATCGAGAATTTACTGTTAATCTAACCTTCAGTTTTGAAATTGTAGGAATGTAAAGTAGTATATATTCACCATGTATTCCGTTTGAAATTATTCTTCCTAAATTTTCACATTATTAACCCATTCCTGTCGAACGGCGTACAGCCAACAACGTGTTAGCCAAATGACTAACAACATGCACTGGATGTCCTGAATAAACAATGTGCTTTGACTGCATATATTTTGACATATTTCTTTTTTCCCCATTTTGGTGTGCTAGTTCATTTTTCATCCAATAGTTAGTGTCAGCTTCCTCATAATATTGTATTAAATACAATATTATGAGTCTATTAATTTATAAATCAATAATTTATGGGTTATAAATTTTATAACCCAAATTTCATTTATTCATTATTTATAATAACCGTATTTATAATTTTTCACTAGTGTTCTTGCTACCATGTTGACAGTAAATTATTTTCTCGTTTGCACAAATTGTTGAGCGATTGTTCTTTTTTAAATGTCAATAACTATTTACGTCTGCATGTTAACTGAAAATAAATGTGCCAAGTGAAATAAAGGGACCAAAAACACACAAAACAACAAAACAAAACACAATAACAAAACAAAATAAGTCTTGATCAAGCACCAGTAGTTCTTTCTGTGACCACCGTTTGGAACTGGTGAAAATTAGTATTTCTTTAATTATTAATCCTTCCCTATTATTTTACTCTTCTTTATTAATTATTTTTTTGTTAAAAGTGAATATATACACACACAGTTAATATGATAAAGAAATCAAAAAAATTATTTATTTATGAAGCTACTGTTAAATCTATCAACCTAATAGTGAAGCACAGTCACAATGAAAAAGGCTTGATTTTAATTCAGACCAGAGGTCCTCAGGCATCTCACAGAAATTCAGGCAGGAATGGGTTAAGTTGCACAAAGCTAAAGCCATTGCAGTTAAGGCGGTGCGAGCGGTATTAGGGACAACTGAAATCCGCTAGGTCGGCGCTAGCGCCGCTTATTCGTTACGCATATGTGATTGTTTCATACAAGCTTCCTCAGTGATCTGTTTAAGATAACAATTCTGTTTTTATATACATTTTTAAACGTCCAAAATTATATATTTTATAATATTATCGGATCAAAAATGTGGCTTTAAAAAATCATTTTCTGTAGTATAAAACATTTTTTTCTTATTTAAATATATCATATAAGGTTACGTGGAAAAGGTCTGTTATTCATCCAGGTTCCCAAAATTTCAGCTCAAAAGCATAAGTCGTTTTCCCACACTCTTTGCGTGAAAAACACCAAATTTTCAAAATTAATCACCCTGTTACTAAAAAATTGTTCACTAAAAACTTAAAAAATTGTGCCAAAGCATGTTTATGATACAATTAACAAATGAAGGTTAAATTTATGATTTTTTTCGCTCGCACCACCTTAAAATGCTCTCTCTCATTTTGAGCACTTTTCACAAAGAAATTATTTCTTTTTAGTAAAGTATTATTAATATTGATTGACATTAGTAACTGAAGGCAATATGTAAAGTTATTCCATCAGATATGCATAATCATGGTTCTGAAGGTAGAAATTAAAAGCTTTAATTGTTGTACTATTAGTGGATGACATTCACTTCCTCTTCCTGTTTGCAAACCTGATAACCACTTCAGTCCTTCAAGATCTGGCTAATTTTCTTTAAAAAAATGCAGCCTACAATATAGCAGACAAACTGATTAACTGTTAATTTTAGTTTTGACATATTAAAATAATGTTTTGTTTTTTTAACTCAAATATTTTATGTAGCTTCAAATGAGTTTTACTTTAATAAATGTCTTAAATAATTAACTGGGTTGTTTTGGCTCATAGGTGAAATGAGTCAAACATCAAAAGAAGCCAAAATTAAATTGATTAATTTTAATTTAGTTTATGTTAATTACCTTATTTACAGCAAATTGTTTAGACTATATTTTTACAAGATTTTGGAAAATTCAGAAAACACTTTTTACATCTTGACAAAATATCTAAATAAATATACTACATATAATATATCGAAGAAAACGATCTTTGTGCAGCTGGAACTTTCTGCTTTTATTGGTTTTGTAAAAACAGTGGAACCTTGATGTATAAAAGGTGTTTTACCCCCCATAAATTCCTCCAAATTTTCTATTTCTCTTCTGTATATATGTTTAGAAAATGGCCAAAAATAATATCTACTATATATAAAAAGAATCCTGTACCTGGGTGTTACACAACACATACAATTTTTATTTTAGTAGTTAAAAAAGCTTTGGGATAATTTTTTTATAATATTAGTTTGTGTTACATTTCCCAGTGTTGTGCCCAAGTGTGTTTCTTTAACAGAAAAAATCGTACATATTTAGAAATGGTTTGTGAACTTTTTTAAATTGTTTAATACAGCTAAGTCTGGTTTATCTGGATCAATATGAGGTTAAACAATTTAATAACAGTTAAAAATTTAATTTAATCTTGAGCACCTTCAAAATTTCATTCGTTTCCGCAGTATTTGCTGTTCACAAAAAGTATCACTTGCGATGATTGCCTAACTTATGACAGCACATCCCAAAAAGTTTTTTTTTATTTGGAGTGTTTTTTGGATCTTAAACTAATAAAAAGTACAGGTTGTTTTTCCAGACTATAATATTTTTTAATCAAATTATGACATTTTAACACATCAAACGCTTTAGATATTTTTCGGTTATTTGCCGTACATTAGTAGTATGCAATTTGCAGCACTAATATTGCAGGTGCTGTACACGATTCTTGTTAATGTGACATCCCCGGCTGTATCCTTTCATATTATCCGGATTTTTGGCTATCCTGATCCAAACTCTGCCATATTAATTCAGATAAACCAGACTTTAATGTAAATAACTTTCATAAACCATGTTAATACTAGTGGAGATAACAGACCTCGTTTGATGTCTAGATAATCCAAACACCTGCTTTTCAGATTTAATATATCAAGATTTCACTGTAAAACCTCTACATTATCCATAAACAATACTAAAAAATCTGTGTCACTTAAAATTATTATTAATTTTTTCACAAAACTCATTTTTAATTTAATAATTAATTATATCTTAAAGCTTTCCAGTGTACTAAGCTACAAACTAAAAATAATAACAAAGCATTACCCTCAATGGTATTTGAGGGTTTTGTTTGATCGAGTGCAATATAGCATTAAAATAGAATAGTGCTGTAAGTTGATATGTTTTTAAAAAGTTGTGAATCTCTGAATGCTTACTAATACGTGGGAATTCTCAAGCCCTTCTTGTAATATATAGAGTAACAATGTGTAGCAAAGGATGCTAGAGTTTGCTGATCTCCATAGCATTATATATTTTTAATATAACTTAAAAGCAAGTATATAATCTATGAGCTGTGTTATTCTCTTCTGGGAAACTTAATGATAAACATAAAGAAAAATCTGTTCCAAAGCTCTAAACCCTGTGATTTTGGATCTAATCAGCTGTAATTTACAATAGCAAACCAAGATGTTTGGACTCAGCTGGAGGTAATTCTCTAGAACCATTTTTATGTTAACAAACTGATAATGTATCATTAACGTCTGCTAGTGTGACGTTATAGTGTTGGGACTTGTGATAAAAACAGGAGTAGTATTGGTTTTATTCAGCTCTGCTCGTGAGTTTCTATTGTTTGAACCCACAAGTTTCTGAATAATATTGATAGCCTGACTAAAAGCAGAAGTTTTTCCTTTGAGTAAAATTTTATTATTATTTCTTTCAATTACTGAAATTTCAAATTCCAAAAAGGAGTTATACCTTTTAGCAATAAGAGTGTGTGAGTCTTAATGTATTAAGACTGACACACTCTTCTATTCATCATAACTGTTGATTTTTTATAGCAAAAAATGTAAATACAATTTGCATGTTCAGTAGACACCTAATAAATAACTCTTATAGATTTGTGTATAGTTCAGAATCTAGCCGAGCAGGATCTTTGAAGAGTTTTTTTTACAAAATCTTGGATATTGTTTATATACCTGGGTTTTAAAGTTATCAGTATTGTATTGTATATTAATTATAAAGTAATAATCATTTAAACACACGTTGTCAAAGCCCATAATGGTTAGGTTACAAGAAATTTTTTTGCACATTTTCAAATCAGAGCAGGGCATCTTTTTTGTACTTCATTAATTTTTGACATAAGCGTGGCTTAAAGGTACCTGTCTCATTTTTATAGGGCTCGTATTAGATTCAATTATATGGGCTGAGTCTACAATTTTGTTCTCTTACTATTTTAACATATTTTTTATTTTTCAACTTAGTTCCTAAGTTCCAAATCAAATTAAGAGGAAAAATAAGATTTCACTATGGAATGAAATAACTACTACCTTAATGCCCGGCTACTAACAAAGTTGATATTTTAATGATTTATTTATTGGCACCAGCAAACATATTGATTAAAATTCAAGGTTGCGACAAAGAAAAACCTATTCTTATTAAATTTATTACATAAACTAGAATCTATTATTTAATACTCTAATTAAAAAATTTCTAGCTTAAAATCAGGCACTTTTTAAATAATAATCGGCTGAAATCAAAATTACTGAAACTAATAGGGAAAGTTATACACTAATTATTAGAAGGACGTTTTGGCATGGAAAATACCCATTATAACAGTACTAAAATTCGAAACTTGAGGGTTTTCACATTTTCAAGATTCAATTGAATGGTTACTTAGAGAGAATAAAACACTTGATAGAGGAAAAACAAAGTACCTGAAGTATTATTCAAGCGTACTCGAGATTAAGCAAGTACCTGTTATAAGAAATAAATATGTGATGGAGTCATATGAGTAATTGTTAATAAATATTGTCTGAATTACAACAATTTTATTATTACTGCTTTCCCTACAAATTCCCTCACTTCTCACTCAGAATTTACTGTAGTGGCGTTAGTTTCATAGATTTGTCGTTCATAATCTGATAGAAGTTGGCTGACAATGGATTCAGACCAGGCATTTTTTATTTAGTATGTCAGCATGTTACTACCAAACAAACCAAAGTAATGTAAGACAATTATTTGCAAAATATTACATTGTACTGTAGTTTGATCATGATTATATTTTCAATCCAACTATCCTAATTAATTTTCAGTAGTGCAAATAGGTGGAAATGCGAGGATATGTATGATGAGAGTAGAGCAAAGCGCTTGAGTCGATGATATGACGTGACGTCGTGCATCATGATTTTCCATGATGTTAATATTAATGTTAACAAATGTTAATATTAACATTTTTGGTTTAATTAACTATAACTAACTTCGGATTATAACAATCAAATCTACCTCGGTGCCAATTAATCGGGATAGTCAGAGTTCTTCTTTGCCTTTAAGTTAAACTGCAGTTAAACTACAAAATTTACTTATGTTAATTATTCAAGGCATATAAGTACTGAACAAAAGTTTATTCAGGAATTTTATTTTATTTGGAATCTTCAAACAGAGTGATCCACAAAAGACAAAGCCACTTAAAATTTGTAACACTAATTCAAAGTAAACTGATCTTTATTATACATGTACCCTGACAAAAGTCAAGTCAATAGACAATCAAAAGCTAATAGCTAAATAATATACAGATAATTTAGTTTTTTTACAGATTACAAATTATTATACAAATATACAAACAGATTGCCAGTATTAAAGAGGAATTAGCTTCGCTGATTATTTAAACCCTAATGTGTATGAGGTTTTCTAGCATTACATTGGGTTTTTAAATACAATTGAAATTAATTTAAGCTTAGAAGCTAGGTGGCAGCACAATCTACATCGCCAGATCTATGCAGTGGCGTAGATACGGGGGGGGATAAGGGGGATATATCCCCCCCCATAACGATCACGTTTACTAATAATTTCAAAACAAAAATATCCAGAAATACCACCAAATAGAAAAAGAAGTGCGTTGTTGTTACTGCATGTTACATGTAGAAATATAGTATACGAGAGTATTCGAATTAAGAGATCTTCCCCGACTGGTCTCCCGGTCATCCTTCCCGCCATCAAGATCGCTCAGTCGCAAAATCTTATAACGTATACTGTAGGTCTAACCTAAACACCAAACAGTTGAGATCTTTACGATTGTGATCTATGACGTATTATCTCATATATTTTCCGTACCCTCTACGTTTTGTGTTCGGCATTCGTGTTTTTTGTCTACTTTTCCCTTGTTTCATTATACAGTTATAAATAGCGTAAACACAAAAAAGTCATGTAAATTGTATCTAAAAGAAACCCCGAAAGTGATTAATTAATTTCACGGTGACTTTGTTCGAGTCGAGACAGTACTAGATTATTGTGGCATTGGTAACGATAGGAAAAAAGGTGTTTGTACGTCCACAGAATAGCTAGAATAAATTGTCTTTAGTAAAAATTGTTGTTCAAATAAGTAATAAAGGATTGAAACATTTATGTTCTATATAAATTAAATTATCATTGATATAAAGGAAATAAATTAATATTGTGAAAATGATAACAGTGTTATAAATAAACCTTTTTTTAACTACATGTCATTGTTAATTTGTCTGTTTGAAAAAATAATGTTAGGGATATTCGGCAAAAAATATTTTTTATGGTATTTACTTTATATGTTATTTAACTCATCGAAATGTCCATTACGTACCCTACAGTACATACTCTAAATAGGTTTTCACTCGCGGGGGGGGGGGGTATTTATATCCCCTCCCATGAAAAAACTGTATCTACGCCACTGGATCTATGTCACCACTCGGATTCGAGTGGCCCCCAGCAAACATGCTGAGGAGAAAGTATGTGTCAGTCCACTGACGCCGTTTATTATATTTTTCACCATTTAATGACTGAATTACTACTAATACAGTGTAACAAGCTCTCAAAAATACAATTTTGTGTGATATTAAGCATAGTTTATCCAAGTTTTACTGGACATATGATCTTCGAAAGTGATTTAACAGAAACAAATAAATCAGCTGTAAAATTAAATTGATATTTATTTACATTTATCTTTATTCTTTATATTGATTTTAAACTTATTTCAAAATTATACTGTATTCAATTGTTATCTTAATGTGAAAACCTTTTATTGGTAGAGCAAAAACTAATTTATCTATAATATTATAAAGAAGAGGTGGTTTCTGTATGTTTGTTTGTGGGTTTGTTGTGGCAAGTAAATGCGAAAAATACTGAACCGACCGGTTTGAAATTTTACACAAAGGTAGATCTTAAACTCATGCAACACATAGGCATACTCATTTCCTTAAAATCCTCTCGGGCTACGCCCTGTAAACGTCCTAAGTTTCAATGTTTACATTTTTGAGAATGAAAACAAAAAATTACTTGAATGTCAACAGCTGTGAACACTAAAATTTGACAGTTCAAAAAGCTGAAGACATGGTTGCTGTAAATACCCTGGGATTCAATGTTTACAGTTTTTAATGTCAACATCCGTTTACTTTACATTTTGACAGTTCGGGAAGAAGAAGAAATAAAGTTGATTTTTCAGATAAACTGCTGGATCGAAATTAGTGAATTATTTGAAATAGTGGAATGGTAGATTTTAAGTTTTTTCCGACGACTGTCTCTATTATATTAATCCTTATCCTCTCCTAATATTTGACAGATGTTACTTTGAAATGTTGTAGACATTCGTGTTTTGTCATTTTGTAAACAATGAAGAATTAATTAACAATAACTTAAATGTATCAGTAGAGCCTACACCTTTCAGCCTTTTTAACCCGTACGTACTTTGGCTAGTTAATAAATAAAAATATCTAATTGAAGAAATACAACAAAATAATTAAGCTCAGTTTATCTTTTTAATTCTTATTTATTTTGCTTTTGCTATATATAGCTTCGCTTTCTATATTCTTTATTTGCAATTGAACTGGAAAAAACAATTAATTATTAAAGAAGGAGGTTTGATTATTGGCGCAGCAAATTAACAGAATATTTTCAAAGTAAATAAAATACAACCCTCTTTTCTATTACCATACTAAAATTCTCTAAAATCCAACAAACCCTGAACTTGACAATCTTAAAACAGAATAAAATACTTGACTTAACCGTTTAAGGAGTTTCATATTTTGCATTAAAATAGTATTGGCATTATAAAACGTTTCATATGAAGACTTTCATAAGAAAAAAAATAAAATGTTCATTTTTGTGTATTTTGAACCTAATACACATTTACAGAAAGCTGCAATAAATTTTAGTAAAAAAATATTTTACTCCTTTGAGGTGTGATTTGATATTTTCCCCTTACTCCTTACCAGCTCTGAGATTGTGACGTTTTAAAACAACATTACTCTTTAAAGGGTTAACATGATAAAAATCAATTGAAATTGGTAATATAAGCTTTCATATAAATTTAATGATAATATAAAAAATTATTCCTGAAAAATATTTTATTATCTATAAAGATACTTCTAAAATTCTTATTCTTATAAATTAAAATGACCACAAAACTTTACATGAGGTATGGTTACACTTTCACCTGCCAAAATCCCAAATAAATAATATTTTTTTAAACTTCTACTTCTATCATTCCCTTTCAGAATAATAATAATAAATAATATCTTTCCATAATAGATCAAAACCAGATCTAGAATATGGCCGACGTGTCTTACTGCAGACCTCAACATGTTTGTCTTCCAAAGCAATGTCGAACAAGGAATACAACAGCGAATATTATGGTCTGACTAGGCGTCACTGAGCATCCAAAATGGAGAAGATAAAATCTCACGATTTTTGCAAAACAGCTTCAACATCCATCAACCAAATCATGAGCCGATCCAGATAGGCTGAATCCAAGGAATAACTCATGAGGAGCAAGGTCATGTGTCGGCTAGCAGTGCTCGAGGTGAGAGACTGAGCTAGCTGGCTGTCCCGCAGTGACAATCTGAAAAACAAATACAATAACGTAAGCTGTTAGCTTCCATAAAAGATAAAATAAACGCTAACAGTAGACTATGTAAATTAAAAAACTTCACACTTAAATAAAACTAGATCGTATTCTTTATTTATTTAAATATAATTTAAAAATTTATTGTTTCAAAAAATATCATCCAACTTTTTTAAACAAGTTAAAATGATTGTTAGAAATTTATGGGGACATAAGACCCTCAGGTAAAATCTAGCTTTTTTAGTGGGTTTTGTTGGGCGATGTGACACCCCACACTGCATACCAAGTTTCGTGAAAAACGGATGAAGAAATAAGGAAGAAACTGATTTTTTATTATTCTCCATACGAATAACATTGGGCAATCTCAGACTACGTACTACATTCATGGTCAATGGTGAATTCATGGTGAAATGTTTATGTCCATGGTGGACATAAACATAAAAATTCAACTCTTCTTGCATTAGTCGTACACTAATGATTCAAAATACTAACTTGTTTAGTTTTTAAGCTGGTTTTAATGATCATAGCCCTATTATAAAATTTATTGTTTTGCAAAAAAAAGTAATTTTTGACGTTTAAAACCCCATAACTTTTGATCTATTAGTTTTACAGATACTATTAGTTTACAGAGCTATTAGTTTATAGATAGTTTTACAGAGAATTTTATTAGTTAGTGCCTGGTGGAGTCATAATTTACATTTTTAACAGTAAAAAATGAATTTATTTACCATAAAACAGGAACTAAACTGAGATTTTAAACAAAGCTAAAGGTTTTAGTGCTATTCACATTTTACTTAACAATCAACACAAACATTACTTTCGTTTTCTATCCAAGAAATCGATTCTAGTCTGTGTAATCGTCAACAAATCCTTCTTCCACTATTTTAAATCAGCAAAAAACCCCCAAACCAGATAACAAAAGCACTAAAACTAACACGAGAGACAAAACAGACATCAACCAGTCAGTAATCTTTCTCAGAAGCAATTGGTTATTATGAATGGTGAAAATAATGTAGAGGTGTCAGATAAACCCAACAGATGTAATGTGTTGGGTATTAGATCGCTCGCCAGCTACTGTGAGAATTCCAAGAACGTTAAAAAACTTCATCATACACATTTTCTCGCTTTTCTTGGCATGAAAAGCACACGCATAATTGTTTTTTATTGGTTTGAATGATTATCACACGGATAATCGAGAGTTTGCTGTCTTTCTCCTTCATACTAAGTGAGAAAATAAATAGTGAATTACAGCTGATACCACAGTCAGCTGTGTTATCATTACTGTCATTAGTTTTTATTTTATGTTAAATGAGCATAGCCTACAAAAATATACTGAATTAAAATACATACAATTTAATGATAGCGATTGCAACCAGGTTCCATTCTGCCGGTTTCATGGTGATATTGTGAGCGGAGAGTGTAAGTGTTCCGACCAGGATTCTGACACCTTCTGTCAAGTTCATTCCTCTCAAACCGAGGCTCTTTTGTAAATCTTGTATGCTGAAGAAAATCGATCAAATAATACTTTCAATTAGTAAAGATTATAAATCATTTCATATGTAAATTGGATGGATAACTATTATAGAAATTCTTCAAAAGAAACATAATCAAAACATACGATGTCATAATATAGGGAACTTAACTCTCCAAGCATCCGTAAAAAAGCCTAAATGTCTGGCCTATTTTTATGAATTTGCAGCATTTAATATAAAACTAAATAAAACATGTATAAACGCAATAAGGTGTATAATGTTATATATCAATGTGTTCACCGGAGCATAGGCTACGAGAATATGTACATACATTTCTTATATTTTTATAGCATTTATAAAAATGAAACTTAAAATTTGTTTTAAAACATTCAAGTCATAATATATTAGTTTTAGGCCTAGGAAAATTGCAAAACAGTCAATTCTCTCAGGTATTACAAATATATACACATAAAAAGGGTTAAGTAGTTAAAAACAAGCTACAGGTGAAAAAATGAAATTTTGCAAGACATAAAATTAGTCAGGTATGATTTTCATATGTTGCGTAGTTCAAAAAAATAAACAAACATGAAATGTAAATATCTATACTTTAACACCTATATACCACATTATAATGTCAAAAAACATATGTTTTTTAAATTTTTGACATATACATAAATAATTCAGTTATACACAACTGTTCAGCTTATTGACGTGTGATTTTATAAAGGTGGTTGGCAGCTCAGGGGGTTAAATCATGAAGTAATCATTTCAAATTACATTTTAGCTTCTCATTTTGAAATTGGTCATAGTTTTAAGCTCTGTAGGTAAAATTCACAAAAATGAATTAAGAAGAAAATAGGCTTTTACAAAATTAAATCGGCTTACACTTTTTTTAGTTTGTCAATAACAATTCTCCTTCTCAAGGCCTTCTGGGCATGTAGATCAACAAGAGGCAGAACAGGCTCCATATCAACTTCTTTACTTTTGTTTTCAATTTCAGGACTCAGTTCAGAGTTCATAAATTGAACTTTGTCACCTTTATAAAACATCTTGACTTTAATTTCCATCTGTTTAGCTTCTTCTTTGAGTGCTTCGTAATCTGGTAAAGGCTTTTTAGCCTCGTCCCTACATGATGAATCAATTTTCGTATCTTCCAGCTCTAATATATTGAGTTTTTTACAAATTGCCACGTAACGTTCATAAAAATGCACATCTTGAGTAAAAAGTGGAAGATTTTTATCATTTTTTTCAGCTAAAATCTCTTTTATTTTATCTTCACCGTATATAAAGCAAAGGGAATCTATGGATATCCATTCCCTTAAAATTTGTTCAATTTTCAACACAACATTTTGGATAGGATTCAAACTAGCATGATTTTTGTTTTTATCACTTGAGGCTTTTCTTTTTGAAGAATATTTATGTGATGCAATAACTTTACTCTGGGAATCAGATCTACCTGAAATTGAACAATCTGGTCTATTAATTTCTTCATTTATTGTCCTATTAATTGAGGTTGATTTTTGTTGTACCACATTTTTATCATTAGGAAGACTAACACAGTCTTCAGTACCTTTTTTGCAATCTGGCTTTGATAAACTTTCGTACATAACACCATCATGACTTTGAATTTTTGGTGTGGTAAGAGGTACTTTAATCAAGTTTTGTGATTCACTTTCTTCAGAACAGTTTTCCAAAGAAGCAAGTCTAAAATCCAAAGGTTTTGTAGAACATGAACTCGCAGTTTCAACAGTAACATTACATTGTTCATCAATATTTTTGCTCTCTTCCGCAAGATTTTTGTTTTTCTCAAACTTCAAATCATTATCAAAAGTTTCTAAATATGATTCTTCATTCAGCTCAGGAAGTTCATTATTTACTGAAACCTCCACTTCTATCTTGACAGGACTTACTCCCAAGTCGACTTCATCTCCAGACATGCCTCTAAAACATAACATGAATGAATAGTTAGTTGCCTTGTGTAAGCAAATGCTTTAAACTTAAAGTAACATAGTGAAAAATTGAATTTGCTTAACTTAATAAATACTATATTACAGAATAACCCTGTCAAAGTAGACCTGCGTACTCAGCGAATTTCCAAATCAATAATAATATACAACAGGTTTATCAATATCCGTAATAAATAAGAGAAGTTGCCTATTCTCAATAAGATTAACATGGGAAAGAGTATGCAGGTTGGCTGCTGTGAAAATCACTGAAAGTAGGCATTTTTACCATACACTATTTTTATTTTAGCAATCTAATTGCTTTTTATCTGTCATAAATAAAGAGAATTTTTTCCATTCTCCATAAGATCAAAAGATTTCAATTACTGCTTTCAACATGACTGATTTAAATGTACTAACATTTTTATTTTAACAGTTTTTCAATTTTTATTAACCATTTTTGATGAAAACATTTAATGTGGAATAAAACATAAACACCAAATTATTTGCACCTGAACAAAAAGTAATTTTAACTCACAATTCTCAAAGACTACACAGTTTTGTCATGACGATCTGTTTAACTCTTTTACTAAACGATCATACTGTTTTAATATATCCGTTATTATTAGCTGTGATTCAAGTTTTTTTTATAAACGACATTTGAAAAGCAAATAAATTTAATTTACATCCAATGTTGCTTCTGTCTTCAGCAATATCAAGTTACAAAACATGAAATTTTGAAATATTCTGCTTTTATTTCGAAATTTTTACTTAGTAAAACATAGTAACCTGATATTTTGCATTTATTTAATTAATAATAAATATAGCATAACTCCTATAGTTTCCTCTTCTTAAATCCAGAATGTCAAAATATAAAACATGTGGTTTGTATTGTTTACTTATTCTATAATATATGGAATTTTTAATAAATTAATATTGACGTAAAAAGGAATTTCCTGGAAAGATTTCTAGAAATTATCACTGAATTAGTATCAATAAATAAAATTTCTCCTTTTTCAATATCAGCATAAAAATGGAGTTGGGGATTAATATTTATTTACACAAACACTGACTGTAGGCATTTAAAGCATAAACAATATTAATTTTGACCAATTATACTAAGTTTCATCAACATCTGTCCATAAATAAAGGAGTTTGTCCATTCTCTATATAATTAAACATGGAAAAGGAGCATGCAAGTTAGATGTCAAGTGACAAACACATAAACTATAATTTTTAAGCATAAATGGGTCTCAACCACATAAAGCTAAATACCAAGTTTTATCCATAAATATCTTAGTAAGTGGAATACTATTTTTCCTTATCCTCCTTAACCCTTAAACCGCCAACGTCGCGATCGTGATGCATTATCTCACACATTGTTTATTGCGTGAAATGTGTTTGTACAACTACATAAAACATATTTTCGTATGTTATTATATATCGTTATGTTCAGGTTGAGTTTGTCTAGTATATGCATATATAATAATATTACAGTGGAACTTGGATAATTCGAACTTCTGTAATTCGAAAAAAATTCTGAACTACCCATTATCGAAATTGTTGTCTATGGCATAGAATTTTATATAAAAACAATGTAAATATTATTTTAACATTGTATATTAAAAAAGTTAGGTTAATGAAGATATTATTGATTAAAAATCCTAATTTTTGTTAAATGTCAATAATGTGTTTGGAGGGATCCCGAAACTAGCTATTACAAACTTTTTCAAATCCCTTCTCTACCTCCTTGATCGCCGCTATTTATTCTTGCAACGTCAGAGATTTGTAGGTTCGCTTTGACGAAGCCATCATACACACGACGTGTTAACATGAAAGCAGACGACGAATATCGGAACAAACCACCACCGATGATACACACAGATGTCAATGTTGTGATTTATGAGCAGTAGTGGACTAGTGAGTGGGGTGGGCGCGTTGATCTAGCTAAAAATAGTCTGAGGACAGGAAGCCCGAACGTCGTTTCCTGGAAAATCGCACACAATGACTTGTTCACTTATACACACACTATAGATTTCCGCTGTAAAAACTTCGATCATCCAAAATATTATTCGAATTAACCAAGATAGTAAAAAACATGATGTTTGATTGTTTATTTCAAGGGACCACTTGGACATAAACTTTTCGAATTCAAATTTTTGGATAATTCGAATTTGTTTCTGGTCCCTTGAGGTTCGAATTATCCAAGTTCTACTGTATTTTCTTATCGTAGACATTTATATTGGCAGCATTGAAAATAAATATTTCCGCTAGCAGAACTACCCATTATCGAGCATTGTTGTTTATGGCATATAATTTTGTAAATATATATTATTTTACGTAAACTAAAGAAAAAGTGATGGCTATTTAAAAAAAAATAGCAATCACTTTTTCTTCATTTTTTTATGCAGCATATTCACACCATATTCTAAAAAGCATTATTGCAACTGCTGTTAAAATTGCCTGTTGTTCGATATCCGGAAACTAAAACAGATCAGCTACTAAAAAAAGTTATCAAAAATAGCAATCAGTCAAAATCAAAATCAAATTGGTTGATCGGCAAAAATAGACAAAAATTAACATTGTTGTTTTTGTCTATAAAATGACTAATACTATGAAATTATTTTCTATATTTGTAAGAATTAAAAATAATACTGTGTCCTACATATTATGCATCCCTTAATTTCCTGATTTAAACTACCTGTATTTTCTAAATTTTTTGAAAATACTTTTCAAAGTTTTTAAAAACTGATATTATTTTACACTGTAATTCAAAAATCTTCTATCGCCAGTAGACTTTCTGTGCACATGGTGCCGATGATTCGCCAACCGCCGGTTTTAGTACTCTACACACATTAGTAGCATTTTGCAGCTGCCTTACGGGATTTTTGTAAATATGGTATTCTCAATATTGGAGGACCCTGGCTACGTTTGTAGAGTGATTTTTTTGCCATTCTGCTTTCGTTGATAGGAGGGAAACTGAAAAAAAATCTCGAGCAGACTATAATCACTTAGTTTTTTTACTCTCATCTGATGTAATATGGGGCACCAATGTTTTTTTGTTAGTTTGACAATGCTTTGAACTGAAATATAATTAGTTATAACCTCTACGAGTATTTTATATTTTGTTAGTGTTAAGTGTAATGTCGTAAATTTTAGATTGAAAATTTGTTTCAAAAAGACATTTTATGGTAAATTGACATTGTGAGCATGGCCCAGAACTAGGTTATATTTGGATGTTTCCAAAAAAATATTAGTTTGTAATGGTCTTGGATGATAACATTGCATTTTGGTTGGATTATCAGTTATTTTTATAGCTCAGGATTGCTGAAAATAGCTGAAAATCCCAAAATAATGTTGTCCGTGGGTGTTAGAAGGGCTCTTAACATTCTAGGGTTGATTAACAATAGTCAAAATATTTAATGTTCGTAAACAGGGTACAGTATGCATGAAAATTGTGAATTTATGTGTCCTTGAGCATAAGGGTACTTTCACTTTTAAAATATAAACAGCTAAACCTAGATAATATTATTCAGTTGTAAAAATATTACCGTTACTGATATATTATTTTATATTAACACTTATAACGTAACATAATTTTTAAAACGTTAAGAGAAACATACGGTCAATTTGACCGTCACTGTGCTTTATTGGTGTTTAGTGTGTTTATTATTGTTTTTATGTATCATTTGGCAATCACATGAGTAACAAATGATGTTTTACAACATTTTATGACAAATAATATTTATTACGCAAAGATCATGTGACAGAAAAAAAATGAAACTCCAAACTCCACGCTTCAAGACGACCAGCTCTGGCCTCGGGAAAAAATCTGTATAGGATTGTTGCCCAAGGCCATATTTGTGGTCTTAATGTGGGTAATATAGCTGTTATTTTACTTCTAGCAGGTGTTCTTTTGTTTGTTGCGTTTTACTACAGCCTTATACCGATTATACAAGGTATAATCACAGGTATTCGACCGACGATTGCCAGCCGGTAAGCGAAACACGCGGTAAATCTGACCGACCGTAATCACACAATTCGTCCAATATGTATGACAACGTCGCGCCAACTAGTTGGAAATGACCAAATATTACGGAGAGGGGTTTGGGGGGAAGGTACTGGGGGTGACAGCCGTCAAGGTCAAGCAGTTTAGCCACTATTACGTAGTAAAATTACCGATCGGTCAATTTGACCGATGTTTCGTTTTAAGCGTTAATATTATACTTTTGGCTTAACGGCTAAGTTACGCCCTCCAGAAAAAAACACTTCTACCAATAAGGGAATTCTTGCTGTAACAATTATCATATTTTTTAACCTACCCTCTTGACTGGAGGGATATGAGCTTGAATGTGATGTGTTCATCATCCCTGAGCCAAAGTGGACTGGTAGATACTTGCTCTTTCAGAAACTTAGAAGCTTTATAGCATATGTTGCAACAAAAATTCTGAAACATAAGAATGGGTACAGATTGACAAAATACACAGAATAACTATTTTATTTCACACAGCCTATAACCTCCAAAAGAAGGCACAGGGACGGTAATAGTAATAACAGCAGTCATCATAAAACAAGTAAGCAAGAAATTTAAAAAGAAATCATACAACCCCTACCTAGATTAGCCTGCACTTACTTTTCTATCAGTGATATCAAACACTTTGTTGAGGGTAGTTGAAATATGATACTGCTTTGATGGTATGTTTTTCAGTTGTTTTGAACATAAAGGATAGCCGCAGAACTTATTGATAGCTCGTTCCTCCACGATGTCTTGATAATGCTCTTGATTAATGAATTTAAGCTGAAATGAAAATAAAATAATCAAACATATGGTTAATGTTAAATTCTAAACTAAACTAACTTAGTCGTTATATATCATTAGAAAATATTTTACGGTTTATGGGCTCTTCTTCACAAAGCATGTAATGAAAACATATTTACAAGATCTTAAGTAATACATGGTAATCAACAAAAATATCCCCGATGCAGCAGACCTGCGAACTCAGCAAATTTACAAATCAATAATATGAGAGTTATTTGCCTATTCTCCATAAGATTAACATGGGAAAGAGCATGCAGGTATGCTGCAGTGAGGAACATTGAAAGTAGGAATTTCTAACATAAACAGTTTTGATTTTGACCATTTATACCAAGTTTCATAAACATCTGTACATAAATGTAAGAGTTTGCCTATTCTCTATATGATTAACATGGGAAAAGAGTATGCAGATTAGCTGCTGTGATAAACACATAAGCTATCAATTTTAAGCATAAATGGATAGCTCTCATTCACATGAAGGTAAATACAAAGTTTAATCCAAAAATATTGATTGATATTTGAAATATTATTATTGTGATATGTTAAATATTTTCTTATCCTCCATAAGATTAACATTGGAGGGCCAAAATACAACGTACTGATTTTAGATTTTTTAATATCTCTGTAACCGTTGGAGAAAAAGAAAAACTGAAAGGAACTAAATTGTGATGTTTTAAGCTGATTCCAGTGGTAGGCTAAAAGATAAAATTAAAAAAATTCAATAACATATGAAAAACAACATTTTTGATTTCCACCCCCCCCCCTTTGGAAGCTATCTGTTACGTTTCACCGATATGTGTTCACAGACAGACAGAGACACACACACACACACACACACACACACACACATATATATATATATATATATATATATATATATATATATATGTATATATATTTGTATATATTCTTCATAAGTACCAAATGGCTATTATAAATAGTATATATATATATATATATATATATATAAATAACATTTTTAACAACTATTGTTTTTGGCCTCTGGGCACCTCAAAACAAAACAAAAATATAATGGGCTTAAGTCTTGCCAAAAGACCTATGGTAATAGCATACTTCATATGTAAAATTTGCTAATAAGGTTTAAACATATCTATTTAAAATAAAACCTAAATTTTACGAAAATTGTACTGAATACATAAACATTGGTGGAATAAAAACTATTTTTACTGCATTTTGAAAATAATTAATGGTAAAGACATAACATCGTTCAATGTAAGACAATAAATATAATGCCGTTGGTTGCGGGACCCTGCTGGGTTGGGGGGGAATTATGTAATGTGCGTAATCTTTTACCCTCCCAACATCATAGTGGTAATACTATAGTTTTTAAACACCAAAATTCTTTCTTTATCTTTTTAGTAGTTAGACCAAACGGTATAAAGGAGCTCAGAACTACAGCAATCTTAAATGTAAATGGTTTGATACTACAATTCTTAAAAGAGACAATAAGACATTTTGCTACAGTTAATTTGTTAAAATTGACAAAAAGGCATTTTTGCAGTTAGTAGCCTATGCACACTCACATTGTCCAGTAACATATGTTCTGTAACAGTGTCTTCTGATAACTGTGTAACAATTTCTAGAGCTTTGACATTACATTTCTTCTTTTTTTCAATGGATACTTTCAATGCTTCAATCCTGTAAACAAAGATTATTGTATAACAAATGATTCATTTAAATACTTTTCTCCATCATAATTATAACTTAATAATATAACTATCCCCATAAGATACCGTAATAACTTTATGAAGTAGGTAATTCATTTAAACTTTGTTGAGCTATTTAATTCATTGATTTGCTTCTGAAATTCTTCACATCAATAGTAACTATTGAAATATACTTCTGTGACAATTGCGGTACATTAAAATGAATGGTAACAACCATGTGGGTTGTCAAGTATCTAGGCCTATATCCCCAAGACCGGCCAAGTTATTTGGTCTGCTTAGTTTAGATGCATCACTGCATCTCAATAATTGAATTAGACTGTATTTTATCAAATGATTAATTGAATGATTGAAATGGGACCCAAATGAAATAAATTTTGTACTTGGTAGATTGACCCTTTTAAAAGGTGATGTCTACCTCACCAGGACTCCTTAAAAGGAATAAAATAGGTGTTTGAGTGATACATAGATTTAACTTAGGCCTACTGTTAATATAACAAGTAAAAATAAATAAATAGTTGGCTGTTAAAATGACAGTGTCATGTCCATATTAATGAGTAACATATCAGTTATTATTGACTGAAGCTATAGTGAAAAGCGTAAAACTAATTAATGGTTTCCACTGTGATTTTTATTGTAGCGAACAAGCTGTGAAAACAGCAGTTATTATTTAGTGTAACATTATTGAAAATATAATTTTCTTAAGCTAGTTGTAGTCATCGTATAAAAGGTAAAAAGGCCAGAGGTAAGAACAATCATCATCTAGTTTGTTTTAATTCCATGTTCACCTAATTCTACAAGTAAGATACTCTAACCTCAAAATAACTTAAAGGCATGAACCCTATTATTCGTTGTAAAATGAGTGGAATTAGGGATTGACACAGAATACTAACCTTTGTTGAGATTTCTTGATGCTTGCAGGACTCTTTGATTTCCCCCTTTTCCTTTCATTGGAGTTCATATTTTGTATAATTTTGTCAACTAGACTTCTGATCAAAAATTGAACGTTATTGTCACAGATCTACTGTAGGTATTGCTGAAAGCTGAGGATTGATCAAAGATTGTCAACTAAAAGATAATAATATTCTTGATAATATGATAAGATTTATCATATTAAACTCTTAAGCAAATTAAAAATTGAAAATTGATTGACATTTCTAACTTTAAGGTTAGGTTCTTGTTTGTGTTTTTGTTTAACCTTTTTTAGCTGTTTTGCCATTGGCAAATTCAGCTCTAGTTATGTAACTTCAAAGTACACTAAATGTTGATGAATATTCTCATTTAAATTTTGTGAACATCCTGGTTTCTATATCTCTGCTAAAGTAAAAAACCAACTACAAAAAATTAGCGTTGCTTCATGTATTTACTAAAATTATATATATCCAATGTTAAATACAAATGAAAATAAACCAACACCTCCCATAAAGTATACTGTATAGGATGTATTGAATTGACTCTAGATAAATAGTTAATTAATAATAATATTTGTATTGCCATCAAAAAATAATTGTTTTTAGCAAATTTAAAAGAACAGTTTTTCAATTTACTATAATTATTATTTTACAACTTTAAGTTTCAATAAAAATCATGGCCAATGGGTGTTAAATTAAGTATCGGCAAAATACGTAAAGTAATAAATTGTATTTGTCGTAACATTATGTTTTGGGTTGCAAAAATTTCGATATTTAAAAAAGTTAAGGGACTATTTGAGGGGTAGGCCCCTTTACTCAATGAGCGAGTTGTGTAACACACCACTTTTTGATTTAAACAATCAGAGACACCGCCTAGTTTTTAGTGTAGAAATTTTAAATTTTTGACGCAATATGTCCAATAAAGTTGATCACTGATGAAGAATACAAGTATCAAGTAAGTAAGTACTCCGAACCTTCCCCCATGATCATACATATAAAAACAAAGTCAGCATAGAAGCTGGATTAAGTAAATATATTCTATTCTCTACGTTTGTAGGGTTGGTACAAGGGGAGAAAAGAATAATTCATGAAAAGAAAAATCAAAATAATAATGGAAATGGAATGAACAACGGGAGATGGGAGAATAAAGCGAAAAATGGTAGGAAGGGAAGAGTGAGTGACACTGAGCACAGAATAGTAGAAGGAAGAAATTATTGAAAACTAAAATTTAATGTTGATGGTTAGATAGCCAGATCTAAATAAGGTTGGTCGGATGTGTTTATATTAACTTATGTATTATTAACTAAACTTTTCTACAAAGCAAATTCTTTTTTAGGAAGAAAATGTCTAAATACTTAACCTTTTCTGACACGAAGGTAGGGTAATGTTTCTCAGTAAATGTTCGATTTTGCCCCTTTATTTCAAGAAAATTTGCGAAGTAAACGTATATTTCAATCTAGGTATACCATAGAATGAAAGTATTGGTTGATCAAGTAGTTAGTTTGAAATTTATCTCTCCTGTTAATGCTTCAAGACACAGGCTAGTACAATTTCTCTCTATCACTGTCCATGGATTAACCCTACTCCTTTCATTCTAAGAATCTTTAATTCTATAAAGTCATCTACAACTATTGTAACCTATAACTTTATTACCTTGGAACAGAAACTGTCATTGGAAAACCTTTAACATAAAATAAAATCTGTTCTGCTAGGCTTCTGAGATCACTAGGGCCTTCATCTGGGGTCTACCCTAGTATTCCAAGCTACAGCAGTTTTATTTAAAAGATGTTTTATTTAAACATTGGATGTCCTTAAAAGTGTAGGTTTAAGAGTAGTTATAATTTAAAGACCCACAACTAGGCTTGTTAGTTCTAGGTTCAGTGGTTGCACCACCTGCCTTATAATCTAAAGGTCGCTGGTGCTTTTCCGTCTATAATATACCTTCGTTTATAAGGTTATTTATTAATGATCCTGGTTATGATTCAGCTAGTCTTTGTCAATACCTAACTAATGTACAGGTCATCATACTCATCACACTCACCCTTAACTATTATTACACTCTAAAAAGACATTCATGAAACTCATATGTTAATTAGATTTTTGATATATCTAAAGGTGACATGAGTAATCCAACTAGCTATCTGGCTCACACTAGACCTGGTTTATGTAAATGACGTTTTATAAACAAATCTGTTAAAAGATTTAAAAAAAGTGTATAAAATGGTTTTGTTGACTAACACACATGGCTTTCCACATTCACATTCAATAAACACTCTGTTATTCACACTCCTTGAATTTCTTCTTGATAGGATATTTCTTTCTGTAGGTATTGATTAAAATATTTTCAAGTATATTTATGTGTAGGCCTATAAATATATTTGAATGAAAATAATGTAATAGGCCTACATAAAAAAATAGTGAAATAGAATGAGATTAAACTTTGTATCCCAAATATTAACTAACAGTTTTCTTCAGATGGATATACTTAAATATGTTTTGTGTCTGTTGTCTACAAAGACGATTACCACATTTATAATATAATACTTTATACTTTTAACTGAAATGGCGACCATACCACAAGGTAGGTATTTTAATCCAAGTATGAATGTAGGATGATTGTGGCGCGATCTTGTAGTCTTGTTACTGACTAAGGCTGACATGTTCCTTAGACAGGACTGTTAATTAATAGCCCAACAGCCGATGGCAACTAATGGACCTACAGTTTAACGTGGAATCCGAACCATGGCCTCTGAATTACGAATTGGTCTAATTATGAGGTGCTTTGACATTATTTATTCTCTGCAAGGTTATATTTTTTTAAGGTTTGATCGTTGATTTTAAACATGAAAGTTTTAATTTAAAACATTAAATTTCCAATCACTTTATGTTAGTGTTTTCACTATCAATATCATTTCATTTTAAATAGGTAGGCATAACTTAATTACCAACAATACTCTTAATTTGTAAAATGCTTCTGAACTACCTAGGTGAAATAATAACTTCTGTGTAATTAGTTTTACATGTAATATAACAAACTATGTAACTATTTATTTTACAGAATGGACAATCCTCAGGATTGTCTGGTGACGAGTTCACAAGATGTTATATCAAAACCAAGTCCTTCAACGTCAAGTAAGTGATATGATTTGAAGAAAACTCATTAATTTTTACCATGGTCATGGATTAAAGTAGTAGAAAATCAATTTTCTTGGAGAAAGAATTATTTTTCAATTGCCAATTATGGTACTGTGGATTAAAATTGTATAGGCCTAGATAGGCTATTATTATGGTACTGTGTGTTTAAATTATATAAACTTAAGTAAGTTATTGCTTTACCGGAGTTAAATTACTACTGTGTAAATGTAGTAATAAGAAAATGCAGTAATAATTTTGAAAGCAAGTGAAGATAAAAAATGCTTTAAAGCCAAAATCGATTTAGTAAAAATTGGATTAAATTTAAAACTATTAGAACTGGTAAAAATTCGTACAACTACGAGTCTACATTATGTATTACAGTAGAATATCCCTTATCCAACCCTCTATCTGTTATTCCCACGCTCTCGATGACGCTGATTCTATTCAAATGTGAAAGGCTTATTCTATAAATATTGCCATTTTTCAATAGCAAGTTTGTGTCTATACGTAAGTTAGTTTGCATAATCCATATGAAAAAGGAAGCTTATATCCTACCTACTCCAAAGCCTGAAATTTGGTTCATATTCAAATACTCTACAACTAAGTTATATATACAAAGTTAATGAAATAATATACTTTTTGTTATAGTAGGCTACATTTATTGTTTTACGCAACTGAAATGAAGTTTTTATGTTTCAGGTCATTCAGCAACTGTTTATCAAAATAGAAATGGGCGAAAGAAAAAGATCAAAAGTGGATCAGAACAATTTCCATGGTTTCTTAGCTTCCAGAATTTATGCCGTTCGGTCATAGGAAGCAACAGCATGAAAGACCTTTTGAATGTCATAACAGTTTACACAGAGTATGTAAATGTTTAATTATTTATTTGATCAAAATATTAAGGAACAATCTTTTAAGCTTTTTTAGATAAAATATATTTTTTTAATCATTAATATGAAGTTGTACGGTATCACATATAATTCAATAATAAAATCCAAGGCCAATTACCCGTGCAACAAAAAAAAATGCCACACCTCTGCAATCTTCCCGAGCTAAAAGCTCATTGCGCCATCACAGTGAGTGGCTTCTGTTCTGTTCTTCCTTCGCAGTATGGCCGACACAAAGTCGTTCACAGCCTTCCATTTTTCCTCACCCTATGACATCTTTCCCACTATGTTCTCCGGGGCCAGATCACCATAAACTGTGGCTGCAAGGGCAGTACAATCTTCTTGAAAAAATAACTTAAAATCTGTTAAACACACATCGACCGGGTTTCAGATTTTTGCTGCGGCCATTTTGCTTCTGGTGATGTAACATGTTCCAGGGGACATGTCTACTCCAAACCAGTGTCTTGTTGTGTCAGTCATTGGATGTTTTTTGTTACTTGTTAGCTAACTATTGGTGATTAGTATTGTTTGTAAATGTTGTAATGTTTGTTGTATGTGTGTATTGTAGTAAATTTTTTATGACAGCTTTAACATTTTTTGTTTTCAACTTTATAACGGCTTATTCTGGATTATGTACTAATCGTGTTATGTTTTAAGTTCTAGCTCACCTGAGAACGGGATCAGATTCCAGATCCTGAAACATTTTAAAATTTTGTTTTCTTTTTGTGATGGAAAATGTCTGTAGTGCAAATCTATATATATTGAAACTCCTCAAATCGGAACTTATTGGAACTGAAGCCTTCTCGGATTTCCCTGGAAGTAATATCACACACTTACTTCATCATTGTATTTGCAGTGAGCGATGGGAGTCACGGCGATTGGGGTTATACTCAGTGTTTGAAAGGGCAGTAACCTTGGTGGGTGGATGTATGTCCCATGACCTGTAATTGTTGCTAGGCGAGTGTGTGCTTAAAATAAATCTCTTTCCCCCTATCCCCTCTCCAAGAACATGTTCGGATTTGTCGGGATTTCGGATATCCGGGGTCTAGATTTGAGGGGTTCCACTGTAATAATTAACCTCATGAATATAAACAATAATTTCAAAGTCAAATTGAACATATTTACTAATTATTGCATGGTATTTTTATGAAAATAAATAAGAAACACAACAAAATCAAACGCAGTATAAATAATCAACATGACATCGTAAAAGCTGATTTAATGTGTTCCTCTAAACTATCTCCATCTCTTGTATCCACAATAGTAATATGTATACAGATAGAATAATACCTTGTATTCTCTACGACATTTTTAATAAGTCATGGATTCAAAATAGTTCGCTAAAACTCTGTGGTATACCAGCACATGACGGGCTGATATTGTGGCTACCATGTATGTCCCACCGCGCCGTAGTAGACGTTATTAGACTTAGTATACATAAGTCCCCATGAGAAAGTTAACTGCAAAGCCTATATCAGGCCTGATTACTGTAGTGCCAAACAATTGTTGGGTTTGATTAATTTATTTGTACTCTTGTTGAGCTTGGTTGGAATTTTTTTTAAGTGAAAATTACGATCTGTCGTAAGGAAAAGACTAAGCACCGATCAGCGGCACCAACAATTGTTAGCAAAATATTGTCATAAAATATCAGTGCTGACCTGATTGGACCCCATAGCCTTTATAATTATCTTACTATTTTACTTTGTGTGGTTAGCATTAGTGTCATTTCACAATGGCAACTTCCTACACCATCAAATTTTGCACTAACCCCCAACGCTTTTCTCAATATTCCACCACCCCTCCTTCCGATTAAAGTCGGCGTTTGTTGGGCACACTGACAAGTAATTACGAGTCAGATGTCGAGATGACCAGGAAGCTTCTGCTTCTATCTATAAGAAATGTACTTAGGATGTACTTTGTAGGGATGACGATTTATCTTGTCGCAGCACTACTATTAGATCACCCGTAACTTAAATTACGGTCAATTAGTAAAACAGTGCGCAGAAATGGTCTCCAGTTCATTCATCCAACCTATCTATGCCGACCCAATTGGTTCGGCATGGCAGTTAACATGTTAAATATTTATTTAATTTTGAAGTATTGGTCAATATTTGGTAAAGTTTTTGTTTATTTATTACAGTGTTTGTTTTTGTTAAGTTTATTGGTTATTTTCTTAGAAATACTGTGCAATAGTTTGAAAATATGTTTACTTTAACTTATTTGTTTTATCTTTGAAGTTATTTCTTGGAAACTTTGTTTTATGTTGTAAAATTTAGCAGTATATAGTTTGTTTTTTGTGCTTTTGGAACTACTTTGTGCATAGGCCTGATGGTTTTTAACCTGTGGGTTTATTTTGTGAATATGCTGGAATAGGGAACTTTGTCTTATGTATAGTATCCCGTTTAGATCTGATCGGTCGGTGATTGTGAGCTCTGTGTTTTGAAAATGTCAGTTCAGTGTGATTGGTTAGTGGGAGCGAGCCCACTATATATTTGTTCAATTTGTAGACAATGAGGTTTGGTACTTGCCTTAAAATAGTGTTTAACCCTACATTAATTATGATGCAATGAATTACAGACATATTTCGAGAGATGTAGAGGCTAGTTATTCAAAGCCTAATAGAGCAGCAAAAGTGAAAACAAACATTATTAGCATGTTGGGATTTTTCCATAACTGCTACATCACCATGAAAGAGGTAAGAAGCTTTTATAGGATTTTGTAAGTCTAATTTAAATATGTTCAAAATTTATATTAACGTTGATTGTAAAATTGTGAAAGTATGAATACTGTGAATTTCACTATGAAAGATTTTTTTAGGAAACCAAGCATGTACCAAGCAAGACCTGGATGTAAAAGCATGTATCCTTTACAATTTTCCCTTTTGTATGTTTATTTCTTTTGTATTATATCTGTTAGCTTGATAGACCTACAGTCAATCGAAAGTTCATTAGGAAATTAATCAACCAATATAAAAAGTGAACTATTATGAACTATTTATGATCCTTGGATTTTTGTTATAAAAAACTCCTTTGTCATGTTTACGTGTATTTTTATTTTCTGAGATAATTGTATATTTGCTAATTTACATTGGATTTTCACAATATTCATTAACTATTGTTTAACACATTCGCTGTGACGCCCAAAACCCCCGTTCCTCGTGCGGAGCGGCCTGTGTAGTTTAAAATCAACCAGTAGGAAAATTCCAAGTGACCCCAAAGCTGGTCATAGTTCTCTCAGATCCCAACAGGTGGCAGCATAATCTACATTGCCAGATCCACCATCTTGATTTTAACCTAAATGTCACCACTCGGATCCGAGTGGTCCGCAGCGAACGTTTTAAGAAGCAAACTAGGCCACACTACGAACATCAACAGTGTAACAATTGTGCAATAGGCGTACTTGAGACTTCTAATGATACAAGTAACCATTTATTTTTTATACGTTCTTGATTTTTCAGCCATTTGATGAAGCTACATATTTGGAGAAAATGTCCAATCTTCTGACTTTGTATTTTGACATGGAAGTCAAAGCATCAAGGTAAGACTAGAATTTGTTTTTGTTCATTATTACGAGAAATTCTTGAATTTAAGTGGGATACTTTGAATTTTGATTGTCTAATAAATAACTATCCCTTTATAAGAATAAGTGCAAATGTTGTATTTAGGCACTGCTAGTTTTTTGTGCTGTTTAAATAGTCAGATAAACCATATCACATGTAAATCTGATTTTATTTCCACTTTTTAGTAATACTTTATTTGGTATCTGTAGAAAATGATTTAATATAGAATTTGATGGGATGATTACAAACATTATTCAATAAAACTTACATAAACTTAAAATATAAAATTGTTTTTAATAGGCCCCTACACGATTTGTGATTTTTTTTCAGGCGCGGTAAAGAAAGTGTGAAGAGGATTACAAGCAAACTTATTTCAGCTTTATTTATAATTTTGAGTAAGTATTAAGCATAATTTTTATTTGAAAATCAATATCAGACCTTAGGGTGCTTGAAGTATTATGTAAAAGAATAAACGGTATCAGTGGACTGACACACACTATCTCCCATAAGTAAATTTAAAAAAGACAGTCTAAAATAAAACTATCATCTTCTTTAAAGTTTATCTAAATATCATTTAATAATTTATTGTTTCAAAAACAATCATCCTATTTCTGAAAATAAAAACAGAGAGAGAAAGTTAAATTAATTGTTCGAATTGTGTGGGAGGAAACCCCCCCTCCCACCCGGTAATACCAAGCTTTTTTGAGTTGGTTTTGTTGAGTGATTTGATCTTACACTTCATGCCAAGTTTCATGGAAAACGGTTGGAAAATAAGGAAGAAATTGATTTTTTAATGTTCTCCATAAGAATAACATTGGGCGCTTTCAGACAACGTACTGCGTTTATCACGACAAATAATTCAAAATATACTAATATGTTTAGTGTTTTAAGCTGGTTTCAATGGTGCTAGTCAAGTTGTACTTTACTTTTATTGTTTTCGCTGAAAATTTAAAATTTAAGTTGATTTTTTTGACATTTAAAAGCTCATAACTTTTGAACCGTCATTTTTACAGAAATGCGGGTGATGGCAAATTTGTTAGTATTCTGTGCACTATAATCTATCAAATTTTAATCGAAATCGTTGGAGCCGTTTTTGAGAAATTTGGATTTTCCACGTTTTTTAGGGGTGAACTACCTTTAAAAATCAAAAAACACCTCGAGATATGGTGAATATTTATATATATGCCAAATTTCATCTAAATCGCACCAAGGGGATAGGCTGTGGCTCTGTACACATCCAGACACACACACACACACACACACACACACACAGACAGACAGACAAACGGACGGACAGACATCACGTCAAAACCCACTTTTTTTAATTCAGGGGACCCCAAAACGGATATATCCACCCTCAACTCAAATTTGAAAATTTTGACGAAAACAATACTTTCTCCATATACTATGTATAAGGGGAAGAAGTAAAAATAATATTATTTTTTGTCTGTTGACTAATTATTGTAAAATATTTTTACATCTTCAATGGCAGTAGGCCTCAATGCTCAAAAAGTGGCACTAATTTTTTTTTATTACGGTAAATAAAAACAGTGATCAATATGTTTGTGTAAAAGTGTTGGCAAGTCTAGTTGGTTGGTGGGATTTCTTTTGTAATCCAAAACCAAAACTTCAAACCATGTTAACTCCTTCCCTGAAAAAGTATTCAACTTCACTTAACCTATGGTCAAATAGATTTCATAGTGCTGCACAATTTTCATTATCGGTTATGGCATTAAAATTTACTTAAATTATTTGAAAACTATTAAAATAAAATTGAATATTACATTAAATTTGATAATGTTCCTAACTCTAGATTCTGTGTAGTAATTGAATATATTTATTTTACAGACAATTCCGCTGAATATATCTTGGATACAATTCTAAAGGCTCGCTTTACTGTTAAGAGCTACAGTGAGATATGTATTCCAATCTTTAAGTAAGTTATTGTTGCAAGGTAAAGTATTAACTTAAAATTATTAATAATTTAAATACATTAAAAAAGTTTGAAAAAGCTTTAAATTGATAACTATAACATTATCAACAGTTCATTGTATTTTTGTTCGCACTGCTACAAAAACCTTTAAAAGTGGTCTCTCGGTTTGAACAAACTCAAATAAATTAAGTTCAATTTTCACAAAGTTGTGAAATTGAACTGAAAAACTAGAATGCCTCATGTCTGGAAAAGTAATTGTAGAATTTATTCATTGAATTGCATTTTATGCTAACTCATATTTGAAAAATAGTGAAATAATCATAACATAAAAAATCAATTTCCAAGAAAACTTCTTAATGGTCTTCTTATTGGTTAACTAGTTTCCTTAACTTAATAGACAACAACTTTTTATGAAAAAATTGGGTTGAGTCGATTCCAAACATAGATTCTCGATTCGACCAATTCTCAGCTAGAATCGGAATCAAAAATAATTGTCCATTCCAAGCATTTTTTGTTCCCCCGACAAAGAAGGGCAAAAGAAAGAATGTTGTCATTGTTTTGATGAAACTCAGGAAAAACTCGGATCAGGAAACCAATTGTCGCCCGGCTGACTCAAAATTACTGTGCACTTTCAGTTTATTGTCGTAGCCACGTAAATAAAAACAAATATTTCTTTTCAAAGTAATTGAATATCCGGCTTCAACACAAAAATGTAACAAATACCCAGTAGCATTCAATAAATATCCTAAATTACTGATAGACCCAATAAAATTAACTTTTTGTTTTAGATTACATTGTCAATACGGAACATCTTTGCTTGAACACAAAAGTGCAAACGGCGAATGATGTAATTCGTATCTTTTGAAAATAATGCAAGAACGTCTCAAAAGCAACTGTTGATTTTTTTATCAACTTTTTTATCAAATAACTTCCTGTGATTTATGTCATTTTCATGCTAGTGATTTTGTTTATACCTTTGAATTAGAAGAATTAGGCCTAGTAAAAAACAAATTCTTCTACCAAATATACCTAAGAAAAACATAGTCGGCCCCTATATAACCCAAATAAATTAAAAAAATTGATTCATAAAACTTAGATTTTAAAAGCTTAAAACTTTCCAAAATGGTTTTTATCAATTATCTAAGGTTCGAGAAAAATTTAAAAATCAAATGTTCCATTTGAGTAATTTGTAACAATGCCATGTTGCTCATGCTATGGTATGTTCAGAACAGTGACAAACTTACCTCAGTCGCAAGAAATGAACTACGTCCGCTGTCTCCTTGTGTTCAAGTTGTGGAAGAAAATGCTACCTTGCAGGGAAGAGCGTAACAGCATTAACCGACTAGCTACATCCAAGCTGAGCCCACCTCCTGCTCAGGTAAATTTGAAAATACTCCTTTGTAAGATTTAAAACATAAAATGAATTAAATTCAGCTTTCAGCATCAATTGCTGTGGCTTTTCAAAAAAAATTTTTTATTCATAAAGTCAAATATAAGAATTCATTTTTCAGGAATCATGTTTCCTAATCTAGCTGTAACATAATCTTTGTAAATAAGCTTATTTAGTGTAGTATAATCTTGAAATTTGGCAGTCAATTCAACTGAGAAGAAGATAGCAGAAATATTAATTTTACTAAAAGGATTTCTCTTAATCCTCTGAACGCCATAAGCGGATTTATCGCTCACGTACTCATCGCCATAAGCAAGTATACTCGCATATTCCCATAATGGCATTTAGAAACAAATTTCTCAAATAAATCAGTTAATTGGGACTGAGGTTGATCCTGATAGTCAAGGGTTCTATATTATAATTTAGAAAGAAACTGAACCAAATGTAGTGTTAACTATTAACTATGTAAAAATATATGATCCATGATAGATGTTTAATTGTAATAATAATAGCAAATACACTTCTGTTTTGTAACTATCTTTGTCTCAAAACTTGTTTAGTGCCGCTGCTCAACAATATTGTCGTGTTGCGTTGAACACATCTGTGCATTTTTACTTGTTTATATTCGGATAATTGATGTTGATGTTATTAATTCATGATGTTGTTTGAATAATCGATGCAAATGTAGTTTAAATAGAAATTGAGAAAAATGTCTGCCTTTTATCGCTAGACATTTAATGCCTTAGAAATTAGCTGAGCTTTGAACATAATGGTTTAAATTTTTCAAATTTCCTCAGAGAAAATTAGAAAAAATTAGTTGTTTTCTTGTACAGTTAATTAATGTTGAGGGTTTAATAGCAAATTTTGCTTGGTTTTCATATTTGTGTTTTGTAAATGATCGCAAGAAATATTTATTAGGTTGCTAAGTGCATGTCTTTTTTTCTTCTCCTGCACAGGTGATGGAGTTCATCAAGCGTGGCCTGCTTACAAATGTGCTCCCCAATCTGCCAGAGGACAACAAGAAGGCATCCCTAGTCACCAGATTCTACATGACCAAGAAGTTTAACTTGCGAGAAGCCATCAAGGTATGCTAACCACCTTCCTCTGACACTTACTATCTAGAGGTATTTCATGAGGAACAGAGTCAAGAGGACAAACACCAGATTCCCGGTAATCCGAACTAATTGGGACCGAAAGCCGACTACCCCTGAGGGGACTTATTAAAATTAAATGATTCAGCTAATAAATTTCCTTTTAATTCAGCTAATTAATAATTCTTTGGAATATTTTCTGCTAGCCACAGCTATTTTTGTCCATTATATTACAGTGAGTGATATCTGGTTAGCATAGGGCATTCTTCACAGACTTAATGCTAGCTTTCTAGACCAGCATGCACTACTGAAGGCCCCCCAATCGCCTCAATGAACCACTGGTTGACTTGAGGTGCGTTTTTGTTACCGACTTCCACAGGTGAGATTTGAACCCATAGCCTCAATGATAAATGATAAATGATAGATAACTAATAGCTAATAAATAAAAACTATGTTAAAAGTCATTTTGGAATTATAAATTGTTAAATATTATAAGTATTAAGAATCATAAACAAAACATAAAAATGGGAATAGAGATTCACATTGAAACCTCATGTATTCGGTTTTGATGGTACCAGGGACATTTTGGATAAACTGTTTTACCGATATTTGGAAGAAAAAGCTAAATAAATGCCTCCAGTTTTTTCTATACGGTACCCATAATACGGGAGCACATTACGGTTGTGTTTCGTTGATTACAGTGTTTATACACAGTCGACTTTTTTTGGCCGACAGTATTGTGAACGGACGGCCGAAAATGCCACGCCGTACTGGCCAAAAATGCCACACAGTACCGGCTGAAAACGCCGCAAAGTACCGGCCATAGTGCGTAGTACCGGCGTGTAGTGCTGGCAGAAAATGCTGTGCAGTTCCGGCCGAATTCGCCACACAGTACCGGCCGAATTCGCCACACAGTACCGGCCAAAAACGCCGCTCAGTGCCGGCCGAATACAGTCTGCGCCATTTATGTTGTCACAAATAGCGTTATACTTTTCCAGCAACATTTTTTATTTTTCTCTTGGAACCTTTTCAGATAAACCAGAATTTCTGATAATAGTACCGGATAAACGAGGTTTTAGTGTATTTCAAAATTTGTTTGTGTTCTTACAATTTGCCCAATTTATAAATTATAAAATACACATATACAAATTGTCAATATTTGTTGTTTAATATCTAAAGATGGAATTGTGAGGTTTTATGAATGAGAAATTGACTGCAACTAAATAGAGAATTACTGTTGAAGTTTTTTGTTATAATTCTAACTCTTAAAACGTGTTTTCAGGCCTTCTTCAAAATGGAAGCTGAAATGAAGTTGAACGACTTTACTTCAGCGATCGACAGCATAAAATTTATTGAAGAAGTAGAAGATTCGGTTGCTGTAGAAAATAGCTTTGAGAAGGTACAGTTGAAACTCAACTCTATACAATATATAGTTTCTTTGATGAGTTTAAGCGTTAGTAAGGCATTAACTTTGGTATTACCAAGAGGTTTTTTATACATGATTTTCATATCTCTTAACATTATTAAAAATCTGTTTATCTCCTATGTTGCAAGATTTTCTAGGTCACTAACCTCAACCGTCGTAACAGGTAACTCATAATACCAGTGTATATTAGTACAGTAGAACCTCGATTATCCGGGGGTGGATCAACCGGGCGGCGGGTTAACCGGGGTCCAAAACTAGCAAAAAATTATTATTTTAAAAGAAGTTTTTCATCGTCAATTTTCTCATGAAAACTTTTTTAATTTCAAATACGTGATAATAATACTCTATACTAACGTGAAATTAGTTTTGAAAAAAACTGAACATTATATAATAATTTTACTGAAAATATTCTGGGTATTAACTAAAGAGTAGATAAACACGAACTTGAAAGGAAAATAAAATATCGATCAACATTCTGACGAAATAAGCAAGCGCCAGACTATTAATATTTCTTCATTACACAGCTGTTCACAACACAACTCAGTATCTGATTGGCCCGTGGCCATGACGACACATACACTATATTGCGCAATAGATACTGCGTATGTGTGTGAGCGGGGAGAGAGAAGGCGGACAAAGGAAGAGAGATAAGGAAGGAGACTGCCAGATGTCGATGAGTCATCACCCCTCCCCTCAGGCCTCAGCCGTGTTTTGTTTGAACAACAGCTCAGCTGACTTGATTTTTTAGTTGCCAGTTTTGATTATTCTGTCAATGAGTTACAGTTTTGAACTAGTTTTTCAATTCATTTCATTAAATCTATTGTTTCAATTTAACTGTTTGTTTGTCTGTATATTGTAATATTTTTAATTAAATTAAGTTGTATATAATCTTTGTAAAAATGTCAGATAATGGTTTGTATGCGATAACAAAATGCGCATTCAAATTTTAGTTAATTGATAAAAAAATATTTAAATATGAATAAATATATATAATAATTTTTACGTGTATACTTGAATTATTTCTTTTTCGGATTAATATTTTCTTTTTTCATTCGGTTTATCCGTGCCCTCTCTCCCGCTGATTACCCCGGATAATCGAGGTTCTACTGTAGTAGTCAGTGTAGATTATGTACATTTCGGAGAAACAAGTTGACTAAAACTCTTTATTTGTCAAGGAGCCTCGTCACTATTTACACATCACAAAAATTGAACACATACTCACTTAAAACCTATAATATGTGGTTTCCCAGCTGGTATCCGTAATTTTTACTGAAGGTACATTTTCAAGACCTCTGATTAGTAAGTATGGTATAAAACTTAATTTAAGTAAGTAAGCCTATATATAGATGATGATTACCTTCATAACTTAATAAAAAAGTACCTGGTGACTGAGCTTTGCTCGTTTAGAATAATATATGTATTAGAAAAATTAAAACACATTTATTACTCAATGAAAACATTTATGTGGTTTAAATAAAACCGATTTAATACACCATAATTAATATAGCACTGAACAAAAAGTATCGCCCCTGGTGGGTATGGAACTCGCGGCCTATAGTTCTTGAGGCCGACACGCTCAATTGAGCGATGCCGTTTAACGTCTTTTAGCCAAAGCCGATCATTTACTGTTTAATTATCCATACCGTTATTATTAGCCTGTGATCAACTGATTTTTGTTATAAACGGAATGAGGATTGAAAAGCGAAAGAGAACTCTTAAAACGTGTTTTCAGGCCTTCTTCAAAATGGAAGCTGAAATGAAGTTGAACGACTTTACTTCAGCGATCGACAGCATAAAATTTATTGAAGAAGTAGAAGATTCGGTTGCTGTAGAAAATAGCTTTGAGAAGGTACAGTTGAAACTCAACTCTATACAATATATAGTTTCTTTGATGAGTTTAAGCGTTAGTTAGGCATTAACTTTGGTATTACCAAGAGGTTTTTTATACATGATTTTCATATCTCTTAACATTATTAAAAATCTGTTTATCTCCTATGTTGCAAGATTTTCTAGGTCACTAACCTCAACCGTCGTAACAGGTAACTCATAATACCAGTGTATATTAGTAGTAGTCAGTGTAGATTATGTACATTTTGGAGAAACAAGTTGACTAAAACTCTTTATTTGTCAAGGAGCCTTGTCACTATTTACCCAAAATATTTACACATCACAAAAATTGAACACATACTCACTTAAAACCTATAATATGTGGTTTCCCGGCTGGTATCCGTAATTTTTACTGAAGGTACATTTTCAAGACCTCTGATTACTAAGTATGGTATAAAACTTAATTTAAGTAAGTAAGCCTATATCTAGATGATGATTACCTTCATAACTTAATAAAAAATTAAGCAACAAGAAATTCTGAAACAATTGATAGAAAATTTAATAAACAGTAAAACCCCTCATAACCTGCCTCTGTATTCCCGGTCCTCGAAATATCCAGCCGCTTCTTAGGCGGGTATTTCGACTAACAAATAAAAATGTAAAATTTAATATAAAATTTAAAAAAACAAAATATACTAACGTATAAATAAGTTTCCTACAGCTTACGTTTGCATAAAATATGTACTAGCTTCTGCTACTTATCGGATCTCATGGTTTTCGGAGATTGCTACTCAGTTGAGCTACCGTACTAGTTTTAAAGGTCGGATTTCACTAAAAACTAAAACCGCCGATCTAAACTAAAAGAGTTTATCGTACAAGGTTTTTAGTAATGGCATATCTCTTGTTATATGATTAGTGATCACCTTAGATTCGTTGGCGATCAAGAGCCACTCATTATTTTTAGCTCTGCTGGTAAAATCGCCTGTATTTTTGCAGGACTGCAGACTAGTAATAAAATTTGCAAATGAAATTATGGTTATCAAGTTAAGTTTTGAGCCACTATTGGTAAAATATTGGAAAAAAATTTTCTTTTTATGGTTGTACTTTTATTATCAATAATTATTAATTCTAAGAATGCTTCCTGATTTTCATCTGTAAGTAAACTTCTTTATACTACTATTTTTGAATTTGCATGAGATTCTTCCAATATTTGTGGCAATTAAAAAGCTCAGAGAGTTATCAAAGTTGTTGAAGAGATGTGCATAATGAATCTGTTGGTCAATAATATTTCCCTGTCGTATCGTAAATGTCCTACTATCATTCCTTTGTTATATATTCTTTTAATGTCATTCATTTGCAATTTTGTTCTTGCATTCCCTTGTTGCGTTAGATTCAAGATAGTAATAGGCAGTGAAGTAAGGAAAAATTTAATTTAAGTTTTTTTTAAACAACTGTTAATTAAGATCAATAATTCTTTACATGATACAACACAATAATGGTTTTTTTTTAATTATGTACATACAGTATACATGAATAGTGTCAACATTTCATAGATGATAGTAAATTCCATAATTAAATAACAGTATATGCCTAAAACTGTACTCTATCATATAATATACATGATGGATGTTATACTATATTTTACTATTCTTTACAGTATAATAAAAAAGAATTACTGTAGTACAAAAATACAAACTACAGGTAGATTATTATTCATTGTAAATGTAATGTTTTATTTAATTTATAAATTTCCTCAATCCCAGCCCTTGATTTCTCCCCAATGTTTATAATTATGGTAACTAAATGTGAGTTTTGTTTTCCAGGACTACAGTTTATTGGAATCAATATGGAAAGATATTTCAAATTCACCTAAATCCCCCGAACATTCTACCCCTTCCACATCTGGAAATTCACCTCTAGATGTTGGATTTGGTGGAAGTACTTGTCCGTTAGAACTAAGTAAAAGTGTACCTAGGAAAGTGAAAAAATCTCTTTTTAAATGTAATGCTTTAAAGAAGAACAAACAAACAAAGATAAATAGCAAAGGGAAGCTGAAAAAAATTCAAGAAGACTTGGTGATAGATCTTAGTGATGATTATGAAGATAATTTTCCAGAAATTACACTAGACGTTTCAGAAAATGTCAAATCTTCTCTTCAATCTGAAGAAGTTTGTAATAACATTTCTCCATCTAAAACTGCTGTTGATTTTGTAGATAATGAAATCGAATCTGCTTCTTTTTTATCCGAAAGTATTTCAGAAGTTAATTCCAGTGAAGATTTAAAATTATGCAGTGAACCAATCAAAAAGGACTTGAAGGACGTGAAAACCAGTACAAACCCAGATTCTAAATCTTTAGTTAATAAGCAGGTAAAATCAGAAAATAACTTTGTTTCTGAGTGTTTAAGTAGTGCCTCAAAATCTTTAGTTGACAACTTCCCAACTCCTTCAATAGAAGTACGTGAAGTAAGAGACTTTTCTCCCAAAATTTTGTTAGGAAAAGACCATAGGTTTGAGAAAGATAAGGCACCAGAAAATGTTAAAACTAGTTGTCAGTTAAATGAGAAACCTGTTGACAAAGTGGTAATTCATGAAAAAAATAATCATCAAAGCAAGAATAAGCCAATCACAGAATCAATAAAGACCAAAGAAACAGCCCAAAAAATAATAGAAAATGTGAAAAGCAATTTGGGAAAGGAATTAAATTCTTCATGTGCACAGTTGTCGGTCGAAGAATCTCCAGCCAATAAAATTGTTCTAAGCTGTAAAAACTTTTCTAAAATAGGTTTTAAACACAATGAAGAGATTGAAATGTTAGAACAGATCCAAATGACAAATGAAAATCCATTAGAACTAGTATCTAAAATTGAAATCGATGAAGATCCTATTTTAAAAGCAGAAAGTGTTCAAGAGGATCCTTTTCTTCTCAAACATGAGGAGATACCTTCATTAATTGAACAGGGCTTGAATGATGAAGATATTGGATGGGACAATGGATTAGAAGTAGTCACACAGGTAAACCCTAGAAAGGAACCAACTGCAAACGAAGTAGCTATTTTTTCAGAAGATATCAATAGCAAAGCTTGCCAATTAGATGTATCTGCATTAAACTCCAATTTTAATTTAGATGCAGAAATACATCAAAATTCAAACTGTGATGGTGTTGGAGATATTTTTCAAGATAAAACTGTTGATTCCAAAAAGAAGGAACCACTCAGGCGTTTAGCAGTATTTAACTTTGAGGATGATTCTTCTAATGAATTTTGTGGACAAATGTATCATATGCCAAGTTATTTTCAAGAACTCGATAATGACAAGCATAATAATAATAGTACACTGATGAACAAAACTGTAAATATTAGTGAAAGTGATTGTCAGGATATGGTCTCGAAAGTTAATCCAGTGAAATCTGTAGATAAACTGTCACAAACATTGAAATCACAGAACTCAACACTGTCTGAAACTGATGTGATTTCAGATATCACAGGGGTTGACTTAAAGTCAGGGACGAAAATGGTACACAAATCAATAAGTACAATTATTCAAGAATTGAAAGAAAATTCTGCATCAAGTGATAGTTCCAACCAAGAATCTTCAGAAGTTTCTTCCTCTTCATTTGAAGATAACAACTATCAAATGAGGAGTTGTAACGTATCAAATTTTAAGATTAATCCTCTTGTTGAGAAACAAGACCCAAAGTTATGTAAGGTTGAGAAACCACACTTTAATGAATTTTCTTCTTGTATGCAGACTCCCTCAAATAAGATATCTGAAAAATCTCTATTCATAGAGAAACGTGATAAAAATACTGAAGTTCCTTGTGATAGTTATAATATCAATAAATCAGCTGTTGATGGAAGTTCCCAAAGTACTGCTGCACCAAAGAATGATGATCAAAATCAAACGTTCAATTTACATAAAGGATTAAATACATGTTTGTTACACAAAATTTTGGGAGAAGAAGATTGCTTGAAAAGTGGTTGTCTTTTGAAAAACTCTGTGGTCAATAAAAATCCTCAATACCTTGATAAGGGTGGATTTCATGATGTATCTTTGAAACAAGAGCTAGAAAACTCGTCCGAACTCCCTTCTGAAAATTCTCCACCAACTATTCCATCCTTGTGGAACCCTTCCGTGGGCGTAAAGGTGGAAAAAGACACTGAAAACATCAGAGGCTCTGAATGTATTGAAGGACTCCGTAATACTTCCAGTGAATTCCTAATTAGAAGTGTTACTGAAGCATGTAATTTCAAAGAGATAGATTACAATATTGGAGCAAATGATTGTGATAATTTAAACAACAGTTATGAAAGTGATGGTGACGATAGAAATTTGGTAATTGATGAAGATATTGATTTTGTAAAAGACCATAATGAAACATCGGATAGCCCACTTAAGAGTAAAGCTGACTGTGTGAGAAATGATGATAGCAAGTGTATAGTTGGCTCTATTATTCTGACTAACAACAATAACATGGAACCAAAAATTTGGAACAACAATGTACCGTGTACAATTATCAATGTTACAAGAGATGCTAGAAAACAGGATCCTGGAAAAACCAATGTTCCAATAAAGGAAGGTGAAACTTTGAAAAAAGAAATAGCTGGGAAACATAAGTTGCCAAGAATAGTTGAAAGTAACATTAAAACTTCACATCGAAACAAATATGTGAGTGAAGAACCGAGAATCAGGTTTCGATCATTTAGCAATAGTGAATTACTGACAGCTGAAATTACTGCACCTTATATTTCATCTCAAAATTATGGCAAAGATGTCCCTAAGTATTGTACACAATCAAAAACCATCAAAAGATGCAATGAAAGTGGTAAAATTGGCCAAATATCCTCTAGTAGTCGAACGACTCCGCCTTATACACTGCCACAACATGTTGGTAATCCAAACAGCATTCGCAAGAATCGTGATCCCAGACTCGGGCCAGTGGATAATAGTTACAGACTCAAGCCGGACGTCAATGTACACTCTAATCTAAACAGCCAGCCTTCTCAAATGAAGCCACTGGAAAATCGTGGTATGAATCAAACTGTTTCATCACCAGAAATAATTCAAGCTAATTCACCAAGATTAGTTCCAAGTCCAAGTCGCTACGAAACCTACACCAAGTATAACTCGGCCAATAAAATGTGTGTTCCTAGCAACCGAGGTAACAACTCCCCTGTTGATCGGTATTGTCAGACAAACACCACAAGATCTGATAAATATAGAAGTTTAGAGAAAATATCCAAGAATCGAGAGTCCGCTGTAAGTAAGTTTCAGGAAAATACTAATAGTGTCTCACATGCAAATCATCCTTCTTTCATTGAGGGAAGCAACTTGAATGACAATTCCAATTCATCTTATCACAAGTACAACACTGCTGAACCTCAGAAAGTCAATGCAGGAGAACCGCTTTACAACATCAACTCGGCAAGGGATGCTTTGTGTTTGGTGAAAAGTAAAGACGATCCTAAAGAATCGTATGATTTTGAATTTAATGTTTGCAGTAGTATTGCACAAGAAGTAGAAGTTTGTTCAGGATCTGAAAATTTAGGTGGAGAATGGCTCTATCCAATAACAAGTGAAATCGGTCATCCTGACTGGCCAATAGCGAATGAACAGAATGTGATCGATAGTTCAAGTTACTCCCAGACACCAGAGCAATTCATGTATTCCTTACTGAAGAGCGACGAAGGAAGTGCAATGACAGATATGGAACAAACTTGCTACATACCTCTAGAGCTGCAGCAAATCGACAACCGGCATCCAAACATTGTGGGGAAGAATGTCAACAAAGAAGAACTCAACTTGCACCTACGCACTTTGGAGAGGGATAACAATATTTGTTGTTCTCAGAGTGAGTTCAAGGAGTTTTACTTGTCACAAGATCTTCCACCGACAATACCGGTTCCTTTCCCTCCCCAGGGCCGCGTGGACAGCTTGAACTCTTCTGTGAGGTGTCCGTGTGAGCAATGTTCGGATAATCATCAAAAACTCGTAAGCAACTACAATATTCTAACACATATCAGAAACTCTAAAATAAAACCGATGGGTGTATATAAGACAGAAGAAGCTTTTTATTCAGAACGAGATCCGAATGGTGAATTTGACAGCAGTTTACCTCTAAAAAAGAGAAAAACTTTAACGAATTCCAAATCGACTGATGAGCTTGTGTTACCGTCTTATCCGAACACACCCATGATCAGTATTGCCCAGCTGGAGCTGACGGGGTACGAGCAAAGCAACCAAGTCATAGTTCCTAATCCCCAGAGCCAGTGGAGGGAAGCTTTGACTTACAACCCCATAAATCTAGTTCAGCCCCCGTTTGTAGAACCATTCGAGAACCAGGCAAAGGGAAAACGGAAAGCAAGCAAACGTAGGAAGACAACAAGGTAGCACAATTACTCCTGAAATACATCACTGTGTTAACATCACATCTTGTATTAATTCCATTTTTTCATATTTATTGTGGTCAGAACACAGCATTTTAAACTCAACAATGAACTTATTTTTTGTATATACGCTAATAGTATACATGTATATATTTAATTATAAATAGAGAAAAATATGTGGTGGTGATTCCAAGATATTTTGATTGCTGCGACACAGCGATAAAACACAGACTTTCTTCGGTAGCGAAGCATTTGAGTAGAATCAAAGTTCCTTGCACTTAAATTTCAAATACTCACCGAGTGTATGAAGTAGCCGACTGATATCCATTGAAATGTATATTTATTCATTGAACTCTAGTCATTGTGTATATATTTTTTTATAAAATATTAAGTATTATTGTGGTTTTTGGCATACTTTTTTGGATACGTAAATGATTTATGTACTGTAATGTTCATTTGTTCTCTTTATGTTTATAAATGTGTGCACCATAAAGCAAAGCAAGTAATGTAAATTTTGTGAACAATGGGACATCACTAGAACTGCCTAGAGTCTTTATGTAATGTGATGTCTGATGAATTCAGCATAAGCAATCATTAACGTTGGGTTCTGTTCCTAACCGCATAATGATGGTTGATTGCATAACTTTGACCTACAATAATTTCAAGTGATGACTATGTGGAATTCAGCTTTGTGAGACCTGAATTTTCTGGAGGAGCAACAAGCGATGAACGAAGATGAATAGATTCTTATCCATTTCATAAGATACATTGGAGGTTAAATTTGATATCAACCCCAATGAAACAAGAGAAAGTGATAAGTTTTGCTTTACAACTAGTAATATAAAAATCACAGTTACAACATTCATCATTACAACATTATCCATAATATTCGTTCATTCCTATTAAATAGTATACTTATTTTCTGATGAGAGTTCAAGTGTGTAAAACACAAATTTATATCCACCTTATAACAGTTTGCATCTAATTTTATTTTTCACACTTTGTAAGATATAAAATTGTTCAGTTATGAAAATATATTCATATTTCAATTATTTAAGTACAGTATATTAATACAATATACAAAATACTGATTAATTTCTACTTGTGAATAGAAAGTGAAAAGGAAAGAAACACATAGAAGATTATTGAAACAATGAAACATTTTTATATACTTCAGCTTCAGATAACTCTAATTTATATTTAAATAATGGATTTATTAATTTTCAGTATTTTGTAAAATCTAACCAATGCAGTTTTAAAAATATAAAGGTATGACTAATAATAATGATGAGTTATGAAAAAATCATGCAAGTATATATATTCTTGTCCATCAGTTTCCTCACATAAATTTTGAGATATTTTTTAAATGTATATAAATACTACAACAGATATTCAAAATGTTGAGCTTTTGATTAAATTATATTGAAAGTTTTTAATAATTGGAAAATGATAATTCCATATAAATCCAAACTCAAAAAACCATCAGTGATATCTGACTCAACTACCAGAAGAAGTGGAAATAACAAAATATGCCTTCCTATGAGGAATTGTGATTATTAATCAAGAGGAAAAAAAGATTTACGAACTGGGAAATAGTAATATATTCATAATTTTAAAAAATCTCTTCAATATCATTAAATTAATATATTTTTATGATAGATTTTTTTAGAAATGTCTTTTACTCAGAACATGTTTATTCAGTTTTACTGAATTTCTCCAGTTTTTTTTAAATACTCTTTTATGACATGATAAATTGAAGTTCTTATGTATGTGTGTTCTGAAATGCAGTAAATACAATTTTGGTATTTTTATTTATGAGTCAAAATTGAAATGCTATTAAATAGTAATTTTAGATCAATTATTCTTTAAAATCAACTCAAGGACATTAAGGAAAGACAGAAGTCGTCAGCAGGAACAGGACCAGTAGAATTTGGAATCTGTTGATATAAACACCAAGAGGTTTTTTGTTCAATTTATCATAACTTCATAACTTTTTGAAGAAATCAACCTAAGGACTACAATTGGAATGCAAATGTTTGACATAAAAAATAATTCAAGGATTTGTCAAAAAATATTTACACTAACTTTAATAGTTGTAATAGTAATAAGAAGACATTAGAAAAAACTTTATATAGAAGCTTTTTTTCAATAATGCTTTATCACAGTAATTTTCTTTAAATACTATTTTTCAAACTAAGAAAATTAATTAAGTGATCTGAAGTATCACAAATAATCTTTGCAAAAAGTTGTTAATTTTTTCCAAATTAGTAAATTACAAGATCAAAGGATCTCTTTCAAAGTAGAGGTAAGTTTTAAATTTTAACTCGATCTTCAAAATTAATGGGGCCATTTTTTATTTGTGGGTTTTGTATGTGGGGAAGTGTATTTATGGGGTTTTTTATTCAAAGAAACTGAAGTTAGCGTTTTACCCACAATGTCAAACATAACATTTTCATAAATCTCATATTCTTTAATAAAAGATTTTACAGCTTCAAATTATCTTGAAAAATTGTTCATTCCATGTGCAAAAAATATAGTATTTTTTTTATCATCTGAAACAATATTATCAACTAATTAGCACAATAACTATGTTACAGCAATGTGTGTTATTAAGATGTTCTCAGTGGTTTGTTTTCTGTCTAGGGCTTAATTGAACACTCCCGTCGAAGAATACGGCAGGCATTTTCTTAAAGAAAACAAGCTGCAGGCTTGTTTGAACATGCAAAGAAGCCTTATTAATACTCGTAAGTATGTTTATTGGTAGGATTAAAAAAATGCTGTAATTAATTAGTTAGTTAACTGGGAACCTACCCAAATAGGTATTTTAAAAAATACTGTAATTAATTAGTTAGTTAACTGGGAACCTACCCAAATAGGTATTTTAAAAAATACGGTAATTAATTAGTTAGTTAGTTAACTGGGAACCTACCCAAATAGGTATTTTAAGCCAAGTATGAATGAGAAATGAGTTACGATGATAGTAGTGTGCGCGATCGTGTACTCTTGTTACTGACTAAAGCTGACATCTTCCTTAGACAGAACTGTTAATTAATAGCCCAATAGTCAGTGGCATATCTAAGGGACCTACAGTTTAATAGGGAGTCCAAACCATTGCCTCTAAATTACGAACTGGTCTAATTATGGGATGGTCTTTGCGGATTAAGATAATTTACAAAAAATATTTAGAAGTAATTTAGTCCTTCGTTGGTCGTTGGGCTATTAATTATAAGTCCTGTCTAGGAAACATGTCAGTAATAAGACTACAAAATCGCTAACACTCCTTTCTCATTTATACTTAGCTCAGAATACCTACCTGGGTAGATTGACATTTCAGAAAGGTAATAGGTAACTGTTCCGTTAATGAGTCTCAATTACTATGATATCTGATAATCAAGTTTGTAACAGTTTTTACCGAACAATAGACTTGGCTTGTAAACAAAATAAGAATGGAAACGCACCCCTTTGTGAATAGGGGGTATATCTTTGCTAATCTAAATCGGGGTAGAGAATATTATTACTAAATCGAGTTTCATATTTATGTGCATTACTTCTATAATCAATATGTTGCAAATTAGCTGTAATGTGTATTTGTCATATTCGTCTTGTGAGGCTATAATATTTTGCAATATTTGTAGACACAGCGTTAACTGATTTATAAGAATAAGAATTTTATTCGGCCGAAAATGTTTCATTCAGCCTGTAAATATTTCATCCAAATACATCGGCACGTCATATTGCTAAGTTCTAAAATATAAATTCTTTTTTAGTCCACATTCTATATAAAAATTCATCCACACAATAAAAGATCGGTTACAGAGAAATTTCTTTACTATACATTTAAAATCATTATCAGTAAGTAGTCTTTTATCTAATATCAATTTGTTATATAATCTACTGCTATTAGTTAATGGTCTTTTGCTGGTCTTTTATAATCTAAATTGGGGTAGAGAATATTATTACTAAATCGAGTTTCTTATCTATGTACATCACTTCTATAATTATTAATACGTTGAAAATTACCTATGTAAACAAGAGATTGCAATATAAATTAGGAAAATAAATAATGTAACAATATAAATAAGGAAAATAGTGTAGGAATTCTAAAAGTTTTGAAGAGTTCCCTGCACTTATGAAATCTATCTACACCAGAAATTACTCTTATGGCCCTTTTTTATAATAAATACCTCTTAGGCATGCACAGATAAACCCCATGCAAATAAACCATAGCCTAGGAAGAGTCCATAATATGCCTGTATGAGAGAATCATACTTTAATTCCCCACACAGCTTTTCAATGCAAATATCCTTGAAGTAAGCTTTTTTTACCAATAAAATATGCTCATGCCAATTTAATGTAGAATTGAAGGTCAATCCTAAAAACTTTGGATTCTGGTATTCATCATGAACATTATGCATTCGAAGATTAATACTATACAGTAGAACCTCGATTAACTGTCACCCTTTTAACCGTCATGCTATTACCGTCAGCAACGCAAAAAATTTTTGTTCCTGTCAGCACCGAGGAATCGTCTGTTGAGGCTCTATGAATATGTGACGACTGTACTGCACACCTGCAATGTGCGTGAATCATTGGCGGCAAGGGTAGGCTGGTTAATCCCTTACACTGTCTTCTGCATTCCACTGCTACTTTTTCATTGCAGTTCAGTATGGTACGTGGCTACAGTGAACTGAAGTTATTGCCAATTTCAAATGCGATGCCTACTAGTTTTTTAAGTATTTTACCGTTTATTGTTAACAGTTCTGTGTTTACGTAGTGTGTAAATTCTCTTCTGTTATGGCTGAGAAACGAAAACGTGTAGTTTTGGGACTCGACAATTAATAATAAATTATTAAACGCTGGTGTTTCTTCTCAGAAAAATTAGAAACATGACTGCCTGAAAAGCTCGACGGGGAAAGAAACAAAAGAAAATGACGGATTATTTTAAAAACTAAATACCGGTAACATAAGTTTTGAGAGTTGTACAGTTGATATTTAATTGTTTTATTAATAAAGTATTTTTCACTTGAACTGGCGTAGTTTTGTTTTTCTCATTTAAAATAAATTCACATTAAGTCAAACCATGAAAATTAATTAGGACTTACAATGGCGTCGTTATAACATGCAAGGCAGTGAATTGCGATGTTGCCACGCCAAACACTGTCTAGGTGCGAAGTTGTATCGGCGCTATTATTATTTCTGTTATCCGTCTATTCTGTTATCCGTCATGGTCCCGGTCCCGAGGGTGACGGTTAATCGAGGTTCTACTGTACTTGTCTTGTCTTCATTCAATGCTAAATAATAAATCAAATAATAATGAATCTCAATAAAAGAATAATAAATTCAATACTCTTCAACATTTTCAAAAATAATCTTGAAAATATTAAATTATTTGAATTCAACCAGCTTTCTACCTGATTCTGACTATTCCAGCTATCTGTTATAAGTTTTTCATAGTTGTTATTCCTTGTAATAATCGTGGTGTCATCTGTTTATAGTAATATTGACACTTCAACCAGCTTTCTACCTGATTCTGACTATTCCAGCTATCTGTTATAAGTTTTTCATAGTTGTTATTCCTTGTAATAATCGTGGTGTCATCTGTTTATAGTAATATTGACACTTAAATCATTGACTACCACTAAAAACAATAAGGGTCCCAACACCGAGCATTGTGGGACTCCACAGTTGACAAGTTTATTGAATGTTTTAATGTATATAAAATCAGAGGCAGATTATCCGTGCATGCCATGAAAAGCAAGAAAATATTTATAATGAAGTTTTTTTAATTTAAAACGTCTGTGCGCCTTCTCGGATTCCACACAGTAGACTGGCGAGCGATCTAATGTCCAATGCTTCCTGACATATCTGCTTTATAGTTTCACCACTCATAACGCCCAATCCAGTTGCTACTGATGGCGATTGCTGACCAGTCAATGTTATTTTTTTGTCTCTTGTGTCAGTTTTTAGCGCTTTTCTTTGGGAGTTTTGCCCCCAAACTATATTTTATTGTTAACTTATATTTTTTTATTAAAAATAGCGGAAAAGCGGAAGAATGCTGTGTTGACGATAACACAAACACTGGAATGATTTATTATATAAAACAAAAGAATACGAAAGTAAAATTTGTATCTTCCTGATGATGTTGTATTTTATGGATCTTGTCAGTAGAATAAATAATAGGTCAAATATATTCTTAGCTGCTGTGTGCAAAATTGGTTGTAAATTTTGCTAAGTAAATTATGAATTTCACTAAAATATTTAACTTTGTTTATCATCGCTTTGTAGTTTATGTTTTACAGTAAATAATAAGATTATTCAGTCGAAATATTTGTTCTGTTTCATGTAACCCGCTAAGTACTTAAGTGAACCTCATTAATCGCAATTTTCACTATCCATGGTAGCTGTACCACTCAGTTCATTGTAGTTGAAAAAGGCTGTTTGAAAGGCTCTGTAGCTTATAAAAACTTTGTAAGTTCAAAATGGAAACCCATTCTTTTATAACATATTCATATTACTTAAACAAATTTTACAGCTGATGAGAAAGTCCGTCAAGCTACATTCTTGCTGCTGAAGGCTACAAGTCAAAGCTCTATGACGCAATATTAGTCTGGTTCATTTCCAGTCATAAGTGACAAGGTGAGTCAATCATTCTGTCCCATATGTTTCAGTTTTAAATACAAAGTTATACTAATTATTGCTCATAACAAATAAGTGTGTTACTAAAAGCTATTATTTTTAATGTGTTTCAAATTTTAAATTGGCCTTACTAATTTTTTTTTAAATTAAAATTCTTGTTGTGACCTATGTGCTTACTCAGCAAATTTCCTATGAATGTGTTTGTTGTATTAGAATATTAGAATCATACAATACAGAACATTTTGTACCTACAATAGAATATTTTATTTACGTTATGTTGTTTATTTCGTTATTATGTTATCTACGAAAGGGATCCTAAAATACTGGTTACATTAATTTCTACTAATTGATGAGTTTATTTAGATATTTTTGTTTATTACGTTAACAAATAATTTCTTTTCTTGCAGATTTAAGAGAATCATGGTATCTGGACGTAAATTGGCAGCTTCGGAGAACGGTCGAGATCTCATTTCCGTGATTAAGAAAACCAACATTCTTAACTCTGACATTAACAACTCTATATCAACCTCTTTATAGGAAAGGTTTTGGAATTTCGTTGTAAGGATGGAAGAGATTGGAATTTCAGATTTGACATGGTTTTATACCCCTGTTTTGAGGATATGAAAAGGAATAATTTTGGGAGACGTTAATTGATAGACAAAAATATTTCATAAATTTTTTATAAAAACAATATATATTCTCAATTATCCATTATATACATATAATTATTATTATCTTCTATACATTCTTATATACACTCATTGAAGACAATATGGATGCAGCTATACTAAGTAGGCCTAAATAAATTTTTATTTTCTTTTCATGATAATTTTATTGATCATGTCAGTAGAATAAATAATAGGTTAGATACTTCTTTAGCTGCCATGATTCACACAACAGCTAAGAAGGCATCTAACTTTTTTTTAAATTTTTTTACTTAATTGTTTTAAGTTGGTCATGGTTAATTTTAAACGGAAGAAAGAACAATTTTATCTGCTTATGGACATCAATATCTAAAAATAAAAATATAAATTAGGTAGTTTCTCATTTCAATCTTTTTACATGAGATCTTCTGAAATTCCAAGGCTCAACCATCCCTAATAAATGTAACAATAATTAACATCTCCTGTTGTGGTTTCAAATTCATTCACATTTGTAAAACATGTGTTTACTGATGTATTAGTATAAATTTATAACAAAATTTAAATTTGAGCAGTAAAATCGTCATTCAAAGTTAAATTTTATAGTTTAATTTTATTGAACATCACACTTTTTGAAAGTGTACTGTCTGACAAGTCAAATGATGCCTTGTAATTTTTTGAATAAGATTAAGCTGTGTTTAGGTTTGTCACTAATTGTTTTCTGTTATAAACATGGTTAAATCATTATTTAAAAATATAGGCCCATTAATTTCCAAAGTGTAACTCTTGGTTGCGGAAAGATGAAACAAAATGCATCACATAGTCTGATATTGTACATATTAATGTGATATTTATGGTAAGACTTTTTGAATAATGGTTTTGCTTTCTCCTGTAAATAACAAAACTCAGGATATGGTTATATGTAAGAAATGATCTCATAAGTTTAACAGTTGAATCATTCGCAGAAGTTTTAAATTAAACCTGCCTTTTAAGTGGTGGACAGCTGCTTTTGGTGCTTTTTTCCTCTTGATTTATAAAAATTGTATTGTGTTCTAGAGCAGTTTATGATTTCTGTATTGAATGTTCTAAAAAATGGCACTCCCTCAGGGGCAAAGGTACAATACATGCACCAATACTTAGAAATAAGCAATACCCATCACAATACATGTCGGTCAATCAGTTAGTATTGTTCATGTAATATGTTTATGTTTTTTTTAAACTAAACAAATTTCAATTTTTTTACATTTTATATGCTTTGAATTGTCTATTACTGGTTTTTATTGGTATATCTGCTTAAAGCTAATTTTTAAGTATGACTTATCTTTCATTCATGTAAAATAATCAGTCACCTAAACAAAAATTAGTTTCCATGGCTGAATTAGTTAACAGTGACTTGGAGTTTTAAGTATTAAAACTTATTGTTTTCATTACTAAAGACAACTGAGAGCAAAAACTCCAATAGCTTGTATTTCCAATATGTTAAATATATGTTTATTTTTAAGTAATTCACAATCTTTGGCTAGAAGTTTTGGTTACATAATAGTTTTCCTATATATTTTTTGCAAAATTTAGCACAAAAAGACTTAAGTTAAAGGAAACATATGAAAAGAGCTCTTTGTGTCTGAACAATAGAATACTGATATGGAATAGGTTTTTTACCCACTAGGAGATACTTTTAAATCTAATGGGTTGATGTATCCCATCAATATGTATCTTGCCCAATAGATTTTTCTAAGTTCACTGTTAAACTAATCCAACTATTATATATGATTTTGGTTTTTTAGTAAACTTCTCTTTATATAATTACTTTGCATATGAGTTATGAAACTGATTGGTTTAATGCAGAGAAAATTATATGTGAAATGTTCAAATATTTGTGTATTAAAAATGAATAGTTATTTTATGATTCTGATTTATTTCCTTATATGTTCTCTTCTAGGAATCATAAGTATTGTTCATAAATTCATATTGTAAATCAACAATTTCTGAAAAACCTATGACTAGTTTTTTTATTATTTCTTGGAGAAAATATGATAATACAGTTAACACAAAAACTGACATAAATTTCTAACATTACATTGGTCCTAATTATTAAAAATAAAAAAACTTAGTATTTAACTGAAGAGGAAAAATAATAAGAAATTGTATTTCAACTATGTTGATGTTTAATAATAATATAAATACAGTTAAAGGTATCACAGAAGGTAAACCGAAGTGTTGGATGAAATCGCATCGTAGAGAAACGTGTTGTTGATGGGCTTGTACTGACCTGTTATCAACTTGATGGTTTCCTGGGCTACACAACCACCTGTGAAACACAGAAACAGAGCAAAAGGTTATATTAATGCTGTATTGTAGGCTATGCAACCATCAAAAGAATAGTTTGCAAAATATATTTTGTATATTCAACACAAATTGCATTATTAGACGATTCTTGAGAACGTTCTATACTCTTTTTGTGTTTCTGCACACTAACCTGGTGTTAAATGTGTAGTGACAATTTTAATGACAAACTGGAAGTAAAGTGAAATCAATTACCAATGAATGAGGAAACAGAGTGAAGTTCCGCTCCACCGTATCGGCAGACCTCGTGAACGTAGTCGTCCTTGGCTACAGATGGACATCCCCATTCATTAAGGAGCTTTGCAATGCACGACTGAAAAAACAAATTAGGTCCTATGTTCAATAAACTGAAACAATGAAATGGTTTTGATACATTTCTTATCGACCATTAAAAAAACTGAACCCTTACACACCATCAAAAAGATAAATACATCCAGAATAAAAAAATATTAATGATGAAACAAATATTTGGTAATTAATTAAGCAAGACAGGAACATCACAGCGATCTCTATCTGTTAGATTTTCCACAGGTAAAATTTAAAAAAATACATCAATAAAATAGTAAAATTTAAATCCTGTGTAATTAATTTAAAGGTCAAAAAACGTTTAACTTGTTTATTGAAACCTCTCAGACCAGCAGCAACTATCAAGACGTATCAAAACAAAGCTTCCCATAAAGATTTGGTCTTCATTTTAAAAACTAGAAAATTATTGGATTTTTTGTTATCATGTCAAATTCAAGAGTCCCTATGATGGAGAAATCTTTCTGTCCTATTCAGAAAATAACCTGGCTTTTGCTCACCAGTCTTTTGGTGGTGTTAGCTATTTTTACTTTCTCCCCTTATACATAGTATATGGAGAAAGTATTGTTTTCGTCAAAATTTTCGAATTTGAGTTGAGGGTGGATATATCCGTTTTGGGGTCCCCTGAATCCAAAAAAGTGGGTTTTGACGTGATGTCTGTCCGTCCGTGTGTCTGTGTGTGTGTCTGGATGTGTACAGTGCCACAGCCTACCCCGTTGGTCCGATTTAGATGAAATTTGGCATGTATATATATAGTCACCGTATCTCCAGGCGTTTTTTTCATTTTTTTGAATTTTTGATTTTTAAGGGTAGTTCACCCCTAAAAACCCTTAAAAAACGTGAAAAATCCAATTTTCTCAAAAACGGCTCTGACGATTTTGATTAAAATTTGACAGTTTATAGTGTACAGAGTACTAAATAATTTGACACCACCCGCATATCTGTAAAAATGACGGTTTAAAAGTTATGGGCCTTTAAATGTAAAAAAAAATCAAATTTTTATATTTTCAGCAAAAACAATAAAAGTAAAGTATAACTTGACTGGTACCATTGAAACCAGCTTAAAAAACTAAACAAATTAGTATCAGAAGTTATTTGTCTACGACTAACGGTTCCAGAGAAAAGTTAAATTTACTGTCTACGATAAACGCAGTACGTTGTCTGAAAGCGCTCAATGTTATTCTTATGGAGAATATAAAAAAATCAATTTCTTCCTTACTTTACAACCGTTTTCCATGAAACTTGGTATGAAGCGTAAGGTCAAATCACCGAACAAAACCAGCTCAAAAAATCTTGGTGTTACGGGGGGGGGTGTCCCCCCCATACAATTTGAACAATTAATTTAACTTTTTCTCTCTTGTTTTTATTTTTAGAAATTGGATGATTATTTTTGAAACAATAGATTATTAAATGATATTTAGATCAACTTTGAAGAACATGATAGTTTTATTACAGATTTTCTTTTTAGCGAATTTCCCATAGGGAAGTAGCTATTTAAATTTACTTAAGGGAGAAAGTATGTGTCAGTCCACTGGTACCGTTTATTTAAAGTGTTTTATAAGTCTGAAAGTGATTCTTGCAAAATATTTTTCGGTTAAGTATACTAAACAGTACACAATCTCAACAACATTAGTTCACTCATTATGGGCCTCCAGAACCGGTATCGACTAACAAAAGTAACAAGGTTACCTTTCAGTCAACAATTCTAAAATAATGTTAGGTATTTTTTCCCTACTCGTTTCGGAGCTGATACTACATCATCAGGGTTACAACTGTCAGAAGGAATTCATCACAAAAAATTTTACATTTAAATATGTTTTCAAAAAATTTAGGTTACACACACATGTTCTACTGGCCAGCAATAGATACTGACTAAGGAGGACAATTAATTGAACTTTTAAACTACTCCAACCTGCTGAGTGTGGACTGATTGATTTATTTATTACTGCACCTTCAAAAAATGAGAAATTCTGTCAAATAATTTGTTGAAACTGTAGTTTAATTTTTCATTTAAAACATTGTTGGGTTGATTTTTAAAGGCTTTGTAAATTCCTTTATGTCTGATATACATAAAGATTATTTGTATTTATTCAATATCTCTAGATTAGACTCAATGTTTATAATATTGCGATTATTTTCAACTAAGTGTTTGGAAAATTTTGATTTTTGTGACTTCAATTTATTTTTAGGCATGTGTTTTGAAAATCTCCTTCAGTTCTACCAGTCTGCCGTACATAATATTTGAACAATATGAACATTTCAATTTGTAAACTCCTTGTAAATTCACTTTTTTACTATTGATTTATTTTTATTTCTAGAGATATTGAGATATTTTTGGGTGTATCCTCTCGTGTATATTGGGTGTTCTATTAGATATCTTGAAACTATGTTTCTTTAACTCATTGGAAAGTGTATGACACAGTTATTGGTGATATTCAAATAAAATAAACCACTGATTATCATCCTAATCATTTGGGGTTCTTGGGAAACTTGATTATTCATATTTTTAAATTGTTAACACTTAAAACGAAACATCGGTCAAATTGACCGATCGGTAATTTTACTACGTAATAGTGGCTAAACTGCTAGACCTTGACGGCTGTCACCTCCAGTACCTTCCCCCCAAACCCCTCTCCGTAATATTTGGTCATTTCCAACTAGTTGGCGCGACGTTGTCGTACATATTGGACGAATTGTGTGTTTACGGTCAGTCAGATTTACCGTGTGTTTCGCTTACCGGCTGGCAATCGTCGGTCGAATATACCTGTGATTATACCTTGTATAATCGGTAAAAGGCTATAGTAAAACGCAACAAACAAAAGAACACCTTCTATAAGTAAAATAACAGCTATATTACCCACTATAGGACCACAAATATGGCCTTGGGCAACAATCCTATACGGATTTTTCCCCGATACCAGAGCTGGTCGTCTTGAAGCGTGGTGTTTGGAGTTTCATTTTTTTCTGTCACATGATCTTTGCGTAATAAATATGATTTGTCATAAAATGTTGTAAAACATCATTTGTTACTCATGTGATTGCCAAATGATACATAAAAACAATAATAAACACACTAAACACCAATAAAGCACAGTGACGATCAAATGGACCGTATGTTTCTCTTAGCGTTTTAAAAGTTATGTTACGTTATAAGTGTTAACTAATAAATTTATTTATCATGTCCACTTTATATCCAAATTCAACTGCTATATGCTTGATTATTGAGACTTCGTTGTCATAGTCTTCTCTGTCCATTGGGCACTAAACTATTATATGCAGTATCATACAGTATTATTACAGTATCAGCTCCTAAACATGTAGGATAAAAAATACCTACAATTATTTTTGAACTGTTGACTAAAAGGTATGTAACCTTGTTATTTTACGTATTCCGCGTCACAAAACCACAATTTTTAACAAGTCCTTTTTAGTAACAGCCTGCCGCCTCTGGAACTCTTTACCCAATGAAATTAGATCTATTGAAACCCGTTCTCAGCTGACGGTGGCGTTGAAAAACTATTTCCTTAACCGGATGATCGTAGTGTGGCGGGATGGCGTGCGCTAGGCCTAGCTGTGGCATGTTTGGAATGTTTTGAATGTGTGTGTGCTTGCAAGTTTTAAAGTATATAGATTTTTTTCTGTTATCTTTTAAATAAAATGAGATTTTCTTTTTAAGTTTAATTTATAAAATAATTTAGTTTACATTGTAAAGAGGTTAGCTGTAAGAAAGGACCATGAGGTCCTAATGTTCGCCTAAATAAAAAAGTATTTTCATTAATTCATTATTTTATTAGCATTAGTTCATTGAAATTGTAATTTACACAAACTAAGTACTAGTGCATAGACAAATAAGGTAAATAAAGAAAAACTTACCTTGAGTTTAACAATATCTGGTTCTACCTGGTCGTCGAATTCACCTGGGTACGTGTTGTACTCGGCGAAGAATCTGTCCACGCCTCGCATCATCACGTGGTAAACCATCAAACTGTCAGGATTCTCCAGGTTCACAGCTGTGAAATCATTTAATATGATTCATATATATTAGAAATCTTTGTTCAAACAAAGACTTAAAGGAAACCAGTTACATATGCCAGTCATCCCATCCCTATAATAAATAAAAATGCCTTATTTTGTACCGTTCCTCAGTCACAAAAAACTGGATTTCAGGACAATTTAAGTCAACAAACAATCAAACAGTAAAAAAATAAATAATGTAAAAACAAAAATTAACAAATAATTAGAAAATAACTACCTACTATTCAACAGGTATAAAAAACAAGTTTAAATCAATAATATGGCAAAAATACATTGTTAACCCTTAAAGCGCAACTGAAAATCACAATCACGGCTCATTTAGTGTAAAAAAATCAAAATATTATTTTCCAAATGTTCTTTTTGGATTTAAGTAGAGCTTAAATAAAGTATAAAACAGAAATTTGCTTCATTTTTATTTATTGAAGATTTTAAAACTATTTTTTAGGTATTAAAAAAGTAATTTTTTAGTCAGGATGAGCCATTTCAGTTAATAATAATTAGTTAATAAATCCTATATATTAAAAACATTCACACAATATACACTATTTACTGCTAAAACACAATGAAAATAAACACACATCTACAAACGTCAACAAACAAGGTTAGCGAAAGTGAAAACAGCTGACCGTAATGACTCGCGTATATTCCCGTTAAAAACAGTACGGGAGCCCAAGAATACAGGCCAAAGTCGCCTAACAACTGATTTCAGTCAATAAATATTCCAACAAAGTCGCCCTGGGAGTACCAAAGACTGCATGAGCTGAAGCTTTATAGATTCTTGCAACATACTGAAACAGTACAGACCCTTCAGCCTACCAACGGAATGCTGGATACAGTGAGTTATTTGGTCTCAAAAAGAGAGATCTTTATCGAAAATGACTCCAAGAGTTTTTACTTTGTTGCAGATAGCCAGGATTTGGCCATCAAGCATGATCTGACCACCATTCTCTCTGAGGGTCTTTATTCAATCATTTGTTAAATGCAGAAAAGAACTCTTTCCTATGTTAAACTTTAGGCCATTTTCTTTCGACAATGACAAGATTTAACTTAAAGAATAAGCAGGATCATAGGACGAGTGCAGATGACAATCATCGGCATATAAATGTGGGGTGTAACTGTGTTCGCTGTCAGGAAAAAGAGTGGCATTCAAATTTCACAATCGTTCCCATGGTGTGGTTTGCGTATCTTGGTAATGTGTAAGGTTATTTGATCACTTTAATATGGGATATTTGTGCAAGGTTGTAAAAAAATCCTTGAACTGCCATATAGCAAACAAGGTTGTCATAGTTTCAAAAACAACAACCAGAATGCTCTAACTTTACTCCCAGCTGAGATATTTCGCGGAAAATGTCCGTTTACCACAAATAACTTTTGACGTACTATACTCATAGATTATAAATAGGCACAAAAAATCCATTACTCTTGAGATATCAAATAAATAATTTTAAAATATATAATTTTAAACAGTTAACAAATTAGAAATCCTAAACTAAACACTCAAGATTTCCATTACTCAAGGAGTGAAGCCAAAAAACAAACAAAGCCTAACTACACAATGAAAAAATTGAAGGCTTACAAGTAACACTCCAGCACAACTGAACTAACGTTATCTACCAATGGTGTTGGCGGCAGGGGAGCGTGGGTCATACTCGTCAGCTATGCACGTTCCACGCAGTACAGAGAGGCTAGCTGCGTGTCGACAGAACTGTTTAACATCCGCCTCTGATACCAAATCGTCTGGTTGGTTCAGCTGGTGTAACAGTTGTTGCACTCTACGGTAGACGACTTCTGCGTCACGACTAGCCTTGGTGTAGTACCTTGAGGATGAATAAAACACTAAGTAACTAAAAAATTGAAATTAAATGTACTAGTTGCACCTTACAAATAAGTTTTAAATTTTTGGAAAAATTCCATGCTTAGGGAGGATATTATTTAGGAATGAATTAAATTGATGCAAGTATCATGCTGAGAAATGCATTCTGGTATGGACTCACTTGAACTAAAGATTAACTATTTATTTATTAACTAACACACCCAGTAAGCCAAATACCCTTTGTCTGCCTGTCAGATCATGGTCACCTCTGGCTACCCTATGTGACCTGATGCTGCTACGAAGCTCTGTCCTTAACAATTATTAAAGGGTTGAATTCTTACGTGGCTTTGAGCTTATTTATTTTATGGTATAAGTGCCTAAATAAATGTTTGACTTATGTATTTTTCTTCTTATAATTGGGTTAAACACTAAAGATATTCTGCTTTTTTACTCAAAATATTTTTTTTATTTTTTATAATAAAAAAAATGTAGACGGGTATATCTGTTTTAAGCCCGCAACGATACTCACCTATTACAGATATATCCATCTTACGCCCGTAATATAGGATAGAGCTCAACATTGAAATATTTAAAAATAAATAAAAATCAATCACATTATGTAAACATGACTGAAAGCTTCTGACAGTAGTGACAAAGCAGCTAGACAATAACAACTTGTGTTACATTTGCCGTGCTTCAGTTTTACGTGCATCTGTTTGCTGCGCTAACCGCCACTGTTGCCAGCTCCCTACAGTTAAATAGCCTTTATATCGAATATTTAACAAAACATTGAGCTTTAAACGACGATTTATATGTTGAATAATTGACATGGTTATTAATATTAATATTGACAAATAAATATTTTTTTCGTGATTGTTATTTTAAACGAATATATCCATCCATAGTCCTTTAAGGGTTAATTCTATGTCTTAATTCTATTTAAAACTGTCTTTAATTCACTTCACAGGGCCTAGATACAAGGTGATGGGGAGATAGGATTTTTTTAAACAAATAATTTTAAAAGAAAATTGACACAATTAAAATTAAAATTTCACTCCAAAACATCTAACTATGCCCATGTGTTTCATTCTTAAAACTTATAACAGTCGGCATCTAGTTGTTATGTGTAGTCATAAGCACTAGAGAAATAAATGTAGAAGCCCTATTGTGTTAAAGTACAAAAAATCTTAATTTTGTACAGTACAAAAAATTAAATTTTGTTTTGATTTACATTTTTCCAATCCTAAATCATTCATCTCTGAAAAGGGGTCTAATTTCCACCCTTCATATGTAAAAATCCAAGCTACAAACATTCTGTCACTCACAGCTGCTGAAGTGTGATGTATCTTGAAGTGTCTGCCGTCATGTCAGGCAATGATCCTCGCAACGGCAGATTGCCTTCACCTTCATTCTTCACAAAGTCTCGAACAGCTTTTGCTATAATCCAGAAGGGCTTGCTCTACAAAAAAAAATTTTCATCGCAACAACAATTTAAACTTGTAAATCAATATAATTACCTAACCGTAAATATGAATCTGTATTTTCTCAGGTTTGTTCAGCCTACAAATGTTATTTGAAATACAGTTATATTTCAGTTCATCTAACTTAGAATGCTATTTCGCAATACAGAAGAACCTCGATTAACCGTCACCCTTTTAACCGTCAGTCTCTATTAACCGCCACCCCGCTAGCGCAAACAAAATTATTTTTCCACGCCAGCGCCAGCCTGGATCGTCTGTTGAGGCTCTATGATAAGTAGTGAATGTGCGTAAATCATTGGTGGCAAGGGCAGTGACCCAGCTGGTTAATCCCTTACACTGTCTTCTGCATTCCATTGCTACTGTTTCATTTCAGTTCAGTATGATGCGTGGCTACAGTGAACTGAAGTTATTGCCGATTTCGAGTGCAATGCCTACTAGTGTTTTACGTGCTCTACCGTTTATTGTTGACAGTGCTGTTTATACGTAGTGTGTAATGCTCTTATGTTATGGCTGAGAAACGGAAACGTGTAGTTTTGGGACTCGACAATAGACAATAAATTATTAGCCTAAACGCTGGTGCTTCTTCTTAGAAAAATTTAAAAACAGCTGAAAATCTCGACGGGGAAAGAAACAAAGAAAACGACTGATTATTTTAAAAACCAAATACCGGCAACGTAAGTTTTAGAGTAAAAGCAAAGAACATAGAAGATATATATCTTGTACAGTTGATATTTCATTGTTTTCTTATTAAAATATTTTAATAAATTATTTTCCACTCGAACTGGCCTAGTTTTGTTTTTTCTCATTTAAAATAAATTCACATTCAGCAATCATGAAAATTATATTAGGACTTACAATGGCACCGTTATAACATGAATTGCGATGTTGCCACACCAAACACTGTCTAGTTGCTAAGTTGTATCAGTGCTATTATTATTTTTGATATTCGTCTATTCGGTTATCCGTCATGGTCTCGGTCCCTAGGGTGACGGTTAATCGAGGTTCTACTGTAACACTTTTCTTACTCTGAACTTTACTACATTATTTGAAAATCAAGTTATTCTTAAACTTTGATGTGATTGCTAGCCTAAATATTATACCTTTGAAGTCAAGTTAATGCAACAACTGTCATTAAGGATTTCTTCGACATTTTTAGCAACTGTTGTAGGGAGAACAGCGAAATTCACAGCCCTGATGGCCTCTTCAAAGTTTTCTTCATCCACTGGATTTCCATGCTCGTCTTTTCTTATTTCTGTAGGATAAAAAAAAACTTTGAAAACAAAAAAAACTTTTATAAGTTCTGCAACTAAGCTATTCACTGTGCTTTTTTACGAGTTGGTGGCTAAGTGTATAGTTAAGCAGCCTTCACAAAGGTGGCAGGCAGAAACGATAATTTCATCAATACTATTAATTTGTTGCATGCAGATTTGCTTTCAACCCCTTTGTTTTCCCCTTGATAACACATCTATAATCCTTAGCAGTAAAGTTTAAATCAAGATGTTTACAATTTTTTTTAATAAAAAAATAAATTTTTTAGTAAAGATTCAAGATGTTTATCTACCATTAAGTATTCACAGTATACTATAAAACCTTTATCCGATATTCTTGAAAAAAATTCTTATAACATAGGCCTACTGATATAATTGATTCACACATTACACAGTTACAGGACATTGTAGTTATATTATGTCATTGAATGCAACGCCCAATAAATTGATCAGCTTCACAAATGCATAAACTGGTCTTTAAAAATTAAAGACAGTAAAAAAGGCTAGATATGCCCTCGAATCATCAACTTGAGAAATCAACATCTTACAGATTATGATTATATTTACTTCTCCAAAGGTACAGTAAAAGAATCTTACCTTGGCGAATAATTTCTCTAAGAGATTCTTTTTCCTTATAATTCTTAGGTAGGGCTCCATTATGTTCTTCCCGCCACTTAACTAAGCACTTATAAAGTGGAACAAGATAAGGTACATGACAGTGATCTTTCAATTCCAAGTCTTGTAGGTTAACACTATCCATATACTGTTTCAAGGCCGGAAACGGTGAATCTAGACGCAAATCAGGTGTTATATTGTCAGGGTGTGATTCCACCACGGTGTGTTCCTCTATTTGGATCCTGATAGATCCGATGAACCCATAACTCCGTGCAACAATCAATGGCACTTTTGCTTCCCAAAGGTGTTTTGAAAGAGGTATTAACAATCTGAAAGTAAAGATCAATGGCCAGACTTTAAATGCATTTATAAGTTTATATAAACATGTAATGGTACATTGAACAAAGAAATTTTATAGTTTCAACTCATTTTATCGTTACACATTTTAATAAATTATATATGTCAAAAAATAAGGGTATGTTTATGATGCCGAACACTGGATAATGAGGAGGACATCTGGTTGAAAGATGAGACAAATGTTCCTTCATAGAATGAACTTGAAATTTCATGATGGCCTGTTTTTCAGTGCCTCTGGATCACTGATTTATATTAACAAGGTTTAAAGTTTAAATTATGTGTAATGTCGAGTGATCCTTGTAGTTGTATGCAACAATGGTTTCAAACTTTCTTCTAAGATAACTTATAAGAATCATTTATTTTCAATTAAAATATAGGGAATAATAATTCATAACTAAGGTTTCACGGGGTGAAAAATTATAATACGTGGATGTTCAACGTGTTTTCTGAAACATTTTTTCATCCAGTACGTTGTGGTAATGGGGGTCAGATCTCAGGAAGTGTGTAATAGACGATGCTACTGGATCAGCCAAACTTTTTATTTATGTTATGACCACTAAGCAAAAGATGTTAAAAAATTTATTTTTTAGTTGGACATGAAAGCTGTATCTCTTTTATTTTAATTGTGGAGATGTTTTTAAATTTTAATTTATTTAGATCAGACTGACTTAAGGTAAGATAAGATATTTTCTTTATTTCCAGCAGATATTCATTTGAATACATTGGATTTGTCATAAAGATTTTACTGTCTACCACTGGTTACAGGTTACAATAAACAAGGTAATACAATAAGGTTAAACAAACAAGATTAAAAATGAGTTGATAAATTGCCTAACTTTATGTGAAATTGTTACAAGTCCACTTTCCATTAAAATATTTTTCTGTTGAATAAAAATCCTTTTCAACCAGGAAGCGAGTTACAACAATTTTAAATTTGCTTATGGTCATGTCTCTAATAGTTAGTGGTAGGCCTAGGCTAGTTTATTGAATAATCTGATAGCTAGTACAGATGGCTTTTTCATTGTTCTATTTAATCTAGCATAAGGCAAATTTAATTCAAGTATTGTAAGAGTGAATATCATTATTAAACATTAGAACAGGTTGATTTCTAATAAACAATAAATTTTGCAATATGAACGCAGGGTAAAGAGTTATAATTTTTAAATGAACAAACCATAGTGATCAATGAGCTTTATAATGGATTCCTGCAAATTTCCTGGCCTCGTACAGCACACTTTTGTGGGATAAAAATGTCTTTAGATGCAGAGGCACTGCCACAAACCATACCTAGTTTTTGCATGAAATAGCTTATGAACAAAATAAGACATTATTTACCTTTCAGGAATGCAGGTTGCAATAACTACATTGAAGCCACTGAAGAAATGTGGGTTATTTTCAAAAAGCTGGATAGGATTTTCATCAACATAGTCACCCCGAACATCGGGATTCAGTTCTAATAAAAATTGGGTTGTAACCTCGGCTCTTGACTTTCCAACGCTGTCAGCATCCATGAAGAAACTATGACAAAGAGCCAAAGTTATTATCTCACAATTACTCCCCCACCTTTCCACCAAAACCTCCCAGCTAACCTGAAACTCCTTTCTATTGCTACATTGATCGCTTGAAACAGAACTTCATTTTCGTGGCAAAAATGCTGGTCAAAATAAAATGTAGGTGGATATATCCACGTTTGACCCTTGGAGGAAACTAACACAGTGGGATATAAACGTCAGTGACCCGCGAACATTAGTGCGTTCTGTGTGGACCACATGAATCCGAGGGGCACAAGTCCCGGCGCGTGGAGCTGACCACTCAGATACAAAATACAATCAGCTTTGTTATAACACAGTATCTATATCTGTACCTGGCATTTTCCAATTGGTTAATTTTCAGCTACACTGGCTGAACCGCACAAGGAACGTTGGTTTCGGGTGTCGTGGCGAATGTGTTAAAGGTTATGCGGGCAAAACTTAGAATTATTAAGACCTGCATAACTGTTATTTTTAGCTGTAATGATTTTTATTTATTATAACATTTTCATTATTAGTAATTTTAGTAGGCCTATTGTAATTTTAATGTTACATTTGTTATTAGTACTAGGGTAAAACTAAATATGACGAGAGTTGCTCGGTATAGCAGTTTGTAACTGAGAAACGCTTGATAATAAAAACAATTTTACTATTTTATTTATTAAATTTAATGTGCACTAATACTTGAGAGATTAATAACTCAAGAGTGTAAAATTTTACTGGTACTTATAGTTATCAGTTTTCCATATTCACTTTAAAAGTGAAAAATTGAACTGAATGCTGCTTGAAATTTGTGGAAATTAAACTATTAAAAACTAAACTATACTTACTTTGAACCGAGGTCTTCTTCTGATATTGTTTTTCCATCAACAATTGTAAAAGCACCTATTCCAGGTAAAACTAATGATTTCAATATTTCAGTTCCCATTCCAGTTGCATTGACAAGGCATATGTGAGCAGCTTCTAAAGCAGATTGTCCATGATCACCCCACAGTCTACAAAAAAGAGAAAAATCATTTATTCGACAAAAAGGCTACGTATCTTTAAAAACATAAATATCAAAATGTAAAAATATCCAATGTTTTAAATAGATGTGAGGGATAAACCTATAGATCTGTGTATTACAACTACGTTAGAAAAATTGATTCAACAATCTATAATAGCGAACAAATAAATAATTTTTGCAGTCATAATGATTTTAATACTTACTGGCTATCGTTAATGGAGTTTTTGCCTTGCAATCAATCACCTCCTACCTCTCTTGGTACAAGCTAGAAGCTTTTCGTGATTCTGTGACATGCTGCCCCACGATCTTCTTATTGGCATTCTTAAATACATTCCTGTCATTGGGCTGCCTCCATTATACTTCATAGCAAATAATTGCAAGACAATTAATTGTCTCTTAAATCTACAGTAGGCGCGTCATCACACATTTTAACCCTTTCTCTTATTACAGGAAAATAATATCTAATGAATTCACTTCTTGACAAAGAACTCACTTCTTCACATTGGTTAGGCTACTGTTGTACACATTTAGAGCTTTGATGGTGCGTTGTTGTTGAGTAGGGTAAATGAAAAAATGTTCATTTTCCATGAATGAGAGAGAAACAATCTTTCTTAATTTTGAAGGTTTTCTCAATTTCCCGTTGTTTTATCATTCTTGTGATAATCACTAAGGGAAAAATGATTACCTTAACTCAATTATCTCTATCGAATAAAGTTAATCCAAACTATCAGCATTAGACAACAAACAACGTACTTGGTCACTCATAACACTAAAGGTCGCGTGGGTTACAGTTGTAGCTCAAACAACATAGACATGTTCAGTCTTTCAAGGCTAAAAACACAGTAAGTATATAGAAGGGATGACAAACGGCAATACGTTACGTATTGTTCTCCTCCTAGAACAAAACGTAATGGAACGCCAGGATAAACAAAAACACTGGGCTACAAATGTAGCCTGCGCCTACTGCACAGTTAAGTTCAAAATAGTGATCTAGCAGTTCAAGATCTATATTTACCACGTCTAACGTAGCCAATAAGTGTATTAAAAAGCAGGTTTGGAGTATAGGTCTACCAATGTAAATGGTTTCTAAATTAAATGAGACACACTTCAATTATTGTTAGCTGAATGTCAGTTATAAAGATATCATTAAGTTAAAAACTAACCTTAATTGTCGATCATACTTCTTAGTTTTCTCACTCTGTTCTGGGGATTTTGGTGCAGGCGAGGCCATGATTAAAATTAAAATCAAATCAGAAATATCAAAAACTGCATTAATTTCTAAGAAATTATTTCTTGGGTACTCAGAAGCTAGGTTGCAGCGACCAAAACTTTGAAAAAACAACGAGAGAGTAAGGACTAGGAGCCAGGACCTGACGTGATTTAAGATCTGATTGACGGAGATGGATTGTGATTGTGACTGTAGAATCCTTGTTGATGTTATAGGTTATGTTATAATAATAAACTAAAAAAAAGAAGACGGCCTAAATAGTAAAAATTCTTCTTGAGGTCTTTGGTGAGCTCCTTTAGCAAACAAAAACTTACTCAATATTCCTTGCATATAGTACCTCTACGATCTCCCTTTCGCTACTACTGGGACATATGTCCCAGTAGGAAAAAAATGGATACTATGAATAGTCAAGTTTGAGGGTGGTTTTGTTATTGTAAATTAATAATTTGAATAATACATAATATGTTTTCACTTTGTTGTAATGTTATTACAATCAGCTGCAGCAGTCTGTGATTTGAATAATTGACTAATCATTCTTGCCTGAATGTGACCAGAAAGATATACACTACAAGTGGGATTTGTGTGTCCCACACATATATACCAGTTGGACATATATGTCCTATACTTAAATATTATTAGTGAGACTTTTTAAACAAAACATTAGTTAATATAGTAAATATCAAATAAAATTAAAAAATATATATTTTTGGGCATAATTTGAAATAAAGAATTAATTTTAACCAAAATTCAAAAATCTAAAATTTGATAGTAAAGGGTTAAATTTGAAGTTACGATGAATTTTTACTATCGACAGAACAACCACATCAAATATGGAGTAGAAATAATTTCTAATTTCTCTCAACTAACCCCACTTATGTATGTATGAAGTATGTTATAAATACTTCTGTCTTAAATCTTGTCTTTTGCTAATAATACATAATATTCTGTGTCCTCAAATAAAAGAAATTGAAAAAACACAATATACAATTTGTGCTTAAATTAGTGTGTAGGTCTTAGTCAAAACATTCTTAAGTTATAAAATGCAGAAGTAATATCATAGATGAACGGATAGTAAAGTTACAATCCGTAAAGTTATAATAGTTATATAATAGATAGTTATAATCCGTTCTTCTCTGCTGATAGTAAATCCTTTCCTCTCTTGTTAGTCTATGCACTAAACTTCTAATCCGGGATGGCTAGTCTGATGGGCTGTCTCTAGTGAGTGTGTCTGCTGAGACTTCTTCAGCTGTTTGGCTTACTGCTTTATTCCTCACTTTCTTCTTCTTGCTGTGCACCTTTACTTGTATTGTAAATTTGTAAGCCTGCTTGCCTGACTGCCCTGCATCTTTGGTTCGGTTGGCCGATTACAGGGGGTGGTGTCGGAGGATTACCACAATGGTTTGTTTTTACATTTTGTCGTCATAAAATACATTGCATTTGTCAATTTATTTTAATATCGTAATCGTTGCAAGTAATATTTTCATAATTTGAAATCAAACATTAAATTATTTAAGGTTATTTTGATGTTAACTATCTTATCAAATATTTGACAGGCTATTTCGTGTAAAGAGCCCTCCAATCGTAATTTAATGGTTATTAGTAAGTGACACAACATTCTAGAGCTTAACATCTTTAAATAATAGCGTTGCAGTTAGTTTAACATGAGATACTAGATTTAATTCATATGTAGTTAATTGGACTGTTTGATACCTCACCCAATTAGATTAATATAGGTATTATTGAGAAATTTTATCATTTCCATGATAATTAATTCTTTTATAAACTTCAAACCTCAAATATAATGCCTCATTGTTCTCTTTTCTTATTTGATCAAGGTCAAGTTTCAATTATTAATGGGAGAGTATTTTGTACAGAAATTATAAATTTTTGTTTTGTTCATATACTTTTGCTTAGGCCTACATATTAACAATCATTTTAAGCTGTTATATTTGAAGGTTTGTATTTCTTTGAATAAGAAGGTAATGTTGGTCTAAAACAATCTGGTTTAACCCAATTAGCGCAATACTTTAGAGTGTACCTACCCTTAGGGATGTACGTCGCCATATGCTTTTAAATGGGGTTATAGACAAAATGTATGACCTGTTGCCAAAAAATCACTCAACATTTATTCCTGAAAATTTTACAGGTTATTCTACGTGATTCTAAGAAGGCCGAAGAATACTAGTACAGTAGAGTCCCGTTTAACCGAGTCTCACTTAACCGAGGTTCCGTGTTAACCGAGGCTACTTAAACTTTTTTTTTTGTACTTAAACTTTTGCTAAGCTATACGACTGCAATCGCAGTTCCCCGCGGCCCGCATGTATGGGAACCGACTGTACGTTTCCGTTGACACGCTTACTAGCCTGACTGTACAGTAGGCAAGGTTGTTGACCGCCTATCCCTACCCCTCCTATTGTTTGCTCTCTCGTTTCTGTGTTTGTTTTGTTAGCTGTCACTTCAGTCTTCTCGTGTTTATTGTGTTGAGAGGTTGCTAATGAGTTGAGTGCGATACAATGAGTATGAAACGGAAACGAGTTGTCCTTTCGTTAGAGGAAAAACTTTGTGCAATTAAACGTTTGGATAAAGGTGAATCTTTGAAAAAAGTGGCTAGTGATTTAGGTGTTGGTGAAGTGACTGTACTGGATTGGAGGCGCAAACGGGAACAGTTGGAGAAATGGGTATCTCAGCGGACCCAGTCAACAAGTGACAAACACGTTGCAAAGAAGAGAAAGACTATGAAAGGTAGTGAACATGAGCAAACGTCAGAGGCATTATTTTTGTGGTTTCAGCAGATGAGAGGTAAGAGTAGTCCTTTATCTGGACCAATGTTACAAGCCAAAGCTCAGGAATTTTAAGGTCGCTTTCAAGATGGACAAGAAGACTTCACAGCTAGTATCGGCTGGCTAGACCGTTGGAAGAAGCGATACGGTGTTAGGCAGTTAAATGTTTCAGGAGAACTTTTGTCAGCCAATACAAATGCAGTTGATTCATTTGTGAAAGATTTAAATGACTATATTAAGACAAAAAATCTAAGCCCTCAACAAATCTACAACTGTGATGAAACTGGCTTAAATTTCAAAATGCTGCCCAGCAAAACTTTAGCAGCTAAACAGGAACAATCAGCTCCGGGACACAAGAAAAGTAAAGAGAGAGTTTCTGTTCTACTTTGTGCCAACCAGGCTGGTGATAACAAACTTAAGTTGTTGCTTATTGGAAAAGCAAAAAAGCCTAGGGCTTTTAAAAACTTAAACATGGCTCTTCTTCCAGTAAAATACGAAAACCAAAAAAGCGCCTGGATGGACTCGTCAGTTTTTAAAAAGTGGTTTTTCAATGATTTTGTGCCCAGTGTAAGAAAGTTCTCAGAAGAAAATAATCTGCCCCATCAAGCTCTATTGTTATTGGACAACGCACCGACTCATCCAGATGAAAGCGAGCTGGTAAGCGGTGAAATTAGAGCTCTTTTCTTGCCGCCAAATGTAACCTCTTTAATACAGCCCCTCGACCAAGGGGTGATTGAAAATCTAAAAAGACACTACAGACAAAAGTTATTAAAACAGTTGCTCTTAGACTTAGAAAATGAAATGACAGTTGTTGAAAGTTTGAAAAAAATCAACCTCAAAGATGTTATTTTTTGGTTGGACGAGGCTTGGGATAATGTCAAACAATCGACTATACAGAAAAGCTGGAAAAATATTAGTGGTGTTGAAGTAACAAGTGATGTCTCCGAACCATGTGAAGATGATGAAGATGACTCAGCAGGATTCCAGTTGCTGAGGCAATAACTGAAAATGATGTAAGTCAGTGGATGAATGATGACGAAGACTTTGAACTGTCAGACGAAGCAATTGCGTGTTTAGTCGAAGAAAACAAGGAGAGCAACAACGGTGAAGACGGCGGCGATGGATCAGCCGATACAGAGCCAGAGGAAAAAATCACCCACACCGAGGGATTAGATGCAATCGAGAAGGCCCTGCACTACATTGAGCAGCAAGACGACACGACTCCAGCAGACATCATTATGTTGCGTCGACTGCGTAGTTTGGCAGCTAAGAAACGATCCAGCAAGATTAAGCAGAAAACTGTCAAAGATTTCTTTAAACCTTTATGACTTTTCACTGTTTTTGAGGTACTGTACTGTACTTTTAATTGTATGTAGCCTATCTTTCTACTTCCTGATCAGTATTTTTATTATGTAAATTTAACCTGTACAGTATATATTACATTTTTTATTACCTGATCAGTATTTAAAATTGAGAATGTAGCTTGTAAAATTATCTTTATGCAGGCCTACAATACAGTACTTCAGGGTATACACGAGTAAATAAAGTTGTTTTACACTTAACAAATATTGTATTTTTTAATTGTTTTCATAAATCCCTTATTCTAAGTAGACATTCCGTGTTAACCGAGAATTTGGTTATCCGAGGTTGCTGTGGTCCATATTAAATCGGTTAAACGAGACTCTACTGTATACTAAAAGTAATACTGTAACTGCTTTAGAAAAAATACAGTATTTCTTAATAAACACAAAAGTTTATTTTGTTTATTTTTTATTTATAATTTTATATCTTATGTTTCCATGAAGATTTTCTCACTATTCTAGTATAGTAGTATCGTATTATAACACTAAATAAGCAGAAAAACTTCAGCTGATTATCTCTACTGAAAGTGGAGATACAGGTAAAAATGAGGGAAAAATACAATAGCCTGGAATTCAGTGATTAAAAAAACACTACATGCATAATTTTAGGATACTCATAGTTATATTCAGAAGGCCCCAGCTCCATATTGGTTGATAAGGACAAGGATTACAATTAGAAATTGGAAAAAGTAAAATCAAATACCATTAATGTAAAAAATAAAAAAAATAATTGAAAACTAGAATTATGAGTTCCTCCCGTTGGTACTTATTATTTTGTTAAACATAAATTAGGCTAATATTTAAAATAGCTAAGTGTTATATATTGCTGTTTTCAGGAAGAAACAAGCAATTTTAATCCACAATAAAAAGTTGTTTTTTTGTGATTTTCTTCCCTTAAGAGTGTAGGTAGGGTATAACCAGAATATAAAATTATTTCAAGCCATAAGCCAGGAAGTAATTTAGCAACATAACATCTTTTGGGCTGAATACTAGCCACAATACAAAACTATTTCTATAAAAATTATTGAGTATTTAATTTTATCTTAAACACAGGAAAGGTCAAAAGTATCATTAGCCTAACAAGATTGTAATATTTTTTAAATATAAAAAACTCATTAATTTTTGTAATCTTGTTGGTAAATAATTGCTCGTTTAATAAGGGTTATCAGCAGGCTAAATCCTCCTGCATGTTCCCTTTATAGTGTTGAGATCAAGATTAAATGTGAAGAGTCAAAAGTACTATTAAGTTACATTAAATCTAAAGTGTCCAGTTGTTGGTTTAACACAAATTTACCTTGACATTGTTAAAATATACTGGTATGGTGTGTACTCTGGTATACGTTAGGGCCTATACAAGACACTCACTCATAATGGTGTGTAGCCTATATGCTTCAATCCATTAAATTTGTATATATTACTTTTTTCATATTTTATACTTTTATGCCAAATTATGAATAACCAAAAGCTGACCTTAGCTTAACTGCTGCAAAAAAATCGATGGAAAACCTTGAAAATCTAAATTTTTAACCTTACACAAACATACAGATTTCATTGTATAGTTAGCATTTTTAAATCTATCTGAAAAGTTCCTAGAATTGTTTTGTTTCAGGGGACATTTAAGTTTTTATCAATTTTTCTAAGATATTCTTCTGTGCTTTGATAATCTAATTTTTTAGTTCATGTAGAGATCCAGAGACTATTCACAACTTAACAAAATTTGTTTCAGATTATTTTTTTAGCAATGTAACATGTTAGAGGGCTGTGGTGTTTTCTACATCCAGGATTCATTCTGATGCCAGTAGAAAATGGATGTAGCGGAGCTTTTTGTTTCATTAGAATCCAACCAGCCTCACATTGTTGAAGATGCCAAAAAGAAATTTCATGAGCTTCTTAATTCATGTAATCGTAAGTGTATAATTTTAAAATCATCCTTTAATCTTATGTTTAAAATTATTATTTTTCTATTAAATGATTTTTTTTCAACCCAGAATTTTTCATTTAGGTTTAACTTTAAAACTAAACTTTTGCAATTTTTTCTGAACATAATGTTACCCAGGGGGTTCAATATAGTACCTCAAATCATCACATCTGTTTCTAGGGAGACAATACTGTTTATTATTTTTAATGTTTATTCATAAACTCAATACATAAATTACAGGTGTACAGATTGTCCGACTAGTCAGAACTACCTGATGGAGAAATAGGTCACAGAGTTTAAATTAAAAACGAAGCTATGTAACCTGAATTTTACCACTTTAATCTAAAGTATCTAAATACAATATGATCATATCACTAATTAATTATATATTACTATGTACACAATGATGATTAACACAAAAACTTACTTTTTGGAATATAAGAATTCAGTTATCGTTTTTAGACGTAACGAAGAAATCATGTTAGACAACGCAAAGTTGCGGCAGATGTATCAGTAGAAGCAGATGGGCAGGGTTTGGTCCCAATTTTTAACCATTTCATCTTTTCCAGCAAATGACACATGGTTGGTCAATGGTATATTTGACTATTCAATGCAAACCGGATCGCTAAGAACAGTTGAAATTTTGGTGGGAGTACGAGAGCCGCATGATGCACATCTTTTCAACAAGTACGTATCCAAAGTTCTTTGTCATTGAGTCCAAAATCAAGTAAGGTGGAAAACTATATCTAATTGTACATTTACTGGATTTTCATGAGATCGTTTGGAACACTGTTTCTTACCAAAACTTTCCTATGTTTATTTACCAGACTTTTCTGTTGGATATTGTGAAATTTGACCATTTGAAACACTAAATATAATAAATTTTAAATTTTAAGTGAATATAAGTTTGAAAACTTCACTATTTTAAGATCCATCGTCACAAGAACCAAATTGTGATTGTTTTCTCATGAGTTAAACTAAAGACGCTTGAAAATTTCTTCTTTAATCCAAACTTTTCTATACACCTAGAATTTTATATATTTACAACGTTACAAATTTGTGATTGATTTAATACAATATTTTTCATAATTTAAACTTTAAAAAATCTAATCATAAATAAGATTATTGGGACTGAAAGCCCCCAATAAACGTTCAGATGCCAAGTAGTATAATTGATTCATTCCATAATCAATACAATATAAATATTTAAATAAGATTGGTTCAGATTGGTTGGAAGATGTAAAATGTAACTAAGGCATTTAAAATTTTTATAAAAATATTTAGTTTTAGATAAGGCTGAAGTGTTCATAGAATCTTACCTTATTAGTTATTTCCTCGGGTATTTAAGATTTAGGATAATTCAGTGTATAAGGATTTATGACTAAAAACTAAATTTTTACAGATTCTGTGAAAGTTTACGCAATAACTATAAACTACAAGGCCTAACTCTACTTGGACACATAGTTCGTAGACAACCACCGTGGCTATATAAAATTGCACGTCATTCTCTATTCAAGGAGTTACTAAAATTGCTTAAGGTGAGATTTATTTTAATGGTAACAAACAATACAATCAACCATGTGAACTACCTTATATAAAAGATATCACATAAAAATTTAAATGCAAATAAAGCTAACCTAAATAGGTCAATGAGTTTATATATGAAGTTATTAGCGTGTGTGTATGTAGCCTAACTGTTTAGACTGGGACGGTGGCATTGTCCTGTAATCCAGCTTCTTGGAAGTCACAAATTGTGGATAGTTGTGAGCGATGGTTGGTGTAGTGTTCTCTTGTGTAGATTAACGTACACACTATTAAACACTACGTTAAGTTGCTAAGACCATCCTCCTTGTTAAACGTCCCTTTTTCAACGTGGCGCCCACGGTTCCCCGTGATGGCTAGTGTGTTTGTATGTCAGCACCTGAAGAATTCTTCATAATTGTCTTTATCAGTCAATGTGTTAATGATAGGCATCAGAAATAATATAACGTTCTAATCCAATTTTTCTGACACTGTATGATTCTTGAAATGATTAGATAGGAATTGTTTTTCCTGAAAAATATTTATCAAAGTAGAAATAGTTTTAACTATTTAAACATTTACTTGTAACAGATCTAAAAATAATAACATTTGACAGTTTCAGTTTTCTGTTTAAAAAAATGGTTTCAAAAGGCCTAACTGAAGTTTGGAAGTGTTTCTTAATTTTTTAAAATGAACCAGTCAATGAGTTAGTGAACTAGCCTGGTTTTGATAGAAATATATAAAACTAATAGGCCCCTAATCAATTATATTTTGTAGCATGAAACGGAGATAATGGCTCTGATGAGTGCGTTGTTGGTGGTGAACGTCCTGCTGCCGATCGTCGCTGGCCTCATGGAGACCCATCTACAGGACCTGTTTCAAGTATTCAGGTATGTTTACGACACCAAATATTTTTTTCTACTTAGTTAACCCTTTGAGGACCAGGCGGTCGATATCTGGATAGTAGATTTTATGAGTGTGAAAGAATTACCTGTAGTTTGCCTGGATAGTGTGTCACTGGCCTAACATAGTCTTATTAAAGTTTTTATTTTTTTATTTACCTACTTAAGATAGAAAGTTTGTGTCAATCCACTGATCCAATCCAATCATTTATTTTTTAACGTTTCAATTATAATATGTTTTAATTTAAAGGGGCTGTTAAACCCATTGATTACTTTTTTAGACTTGCTCAGTGATATAAAGCTTAGTACTTGGATACTTGTTATAATTAAATTAGTTTATTCTAATTATATAATTTTTCACAGTCTATAAACGAATTGTGGATACCTCAAACTTTACCAAAAGTGCAGTAAGTTGGCACTAAGTAAGAGTTACGGGGTAAACTAAGCTTGAAATAAAAATACTCAAAATTAAACTGCAACTAATCTTAATAGGTCACAAATGTAGGCCTACTATTAGCTGTAGGATGTATTCTGCAAGTCTACAGTGAGTGATTAGACTTGTTATTTTATTTGTCTGTGTACTCAAATAGGCCTGTTTGGGCTATTAAGATCAATGAGTATCACTTACAAAAACCTTAAGAAAGTGTTTTGCTTTACAGCCATTTAGCAGCTTGGGACACGGCAAATCCCAACAAAGTGACAGAAGTTCACCTGTTCCACTTGCAAATGGCTCTGTACTCGCTGTTCCTGCGGCTCTATGGGATGTACCCTTGCAACTTCCTTTCATTCATGAGGCAGGAGTACAGCCAGAATCACAGAAGATTGGTTTTCTGCCATACAATCAAGGTAGATAAAAAACCTGTTAACCTAAATAGGCAATTGAATGTTAATAGCAGTAGAAAGTCAAATTTAAAAAGTCTGGTGACGAAAAAAAACCTAAAAAGAAAAATCCTACTCTCTAATATGTGTGTGACATGTGACTATCAAATTTTTATCCATTGCCACCTATGAAGCTTGACTTGACTCAGAGTGGCCACTAAAAATTAGGTAATTTGAGAGCCTTTACAAAAAGGCTCATAAAAATTGTAAATATTAACTTATTTTTATGATTTTTTCACTATTAAATCCAGGAATAACTAGGTTTTCAAAAAATATATAATATCAAATCATAATGTAGTAAAAACATATTTTAATACCATATATTAGTTGGAATTTCAGGGGTGTCCTGGAAATCCTAAAAACTCTAGGCATGGTAAATCATGTTATCAGGTTGGTAGCGTCGATGTTTCTTGAGAATTGGCTTAGCGCCAATGTGATGGTACGTGCACTACTTAGTGTTCAACTGATCTTCTATCTGTTAGGTTATCTTAGTGATTTTTGTTGCCGTTTAGTTATTGACTCCTTTGTAATGGCCAATAGTGGGAGATTACGCCTATACCCCCATCATTGTTTTGAAATATATCACACCCAAAACACGTTCTAAGAGATGTAACTAGTATGAAAGATGTCCAAATAGGTTTAAAATATGATTCTTATCCATCGTGGTAATAAAAAAATATATTCAGAGAAATTAGTAATTTTTTCTTACTTTTTATGGCAATACACCCACTCTACGTAGCCCTGATATTAGCCACGTCACATGACGGGCGTACTTATCAACAGGTTAATGAAGTTTTTGTCAATGAATTTCTTAAAATAAATTAGAAACTTTCACTTTAAAGTCCTTGAAAAACCTCAGTAATTCATGCTCTTTATCAATCCAAAATAGACATGTTATGACTATGAAATATACTAAGAAAGAACTTGGAAAAACATTTGGAAGAGCAAATTTCTCAAAATTATTTACCTTCCTCTTTTTTTGTCAAGAACTGCCTTGAGAAAATCCATAATCTTGGTTGAGACCCTTGAAATGTGAATCTCATCGACAATATATTCACTTCAGTTGTAAGGAAATGTGATATAAATTTTACTACATCAAAGGATACAGTCTCTACAGGCGACTATTTTTTTGCAGCCGATGTTAGATACTGTCAAGATGCATCCTCAGCTTATAACTTCCTCCAGGGAGTACGAAAAAGGACCTGCTAAGTAAGTTGATTGATTTTTTGTATGTATTATTGTAGAGTCTAAGTGTTACTTTATTTTTTAGTACTTAAACCCTTTGAGGATTAGACTATTACCCAGTAGAGACGTACTAGAATGTTGTTTCTTTTTATGGCCCAAAGGAGTACCGGTACGTGGTACATTTTGTTACATAATATAAATCACCTGTTTTTTTCATTCGCAAGGGTATGCACCAGATATGTGCAGTGCAGTAGTTTAGTTTTTGGTGAGTTTTTATGCATTTTATCCCATCAAACACTTTACAAGCTGCTTTTGAATATGCTTTTATTTATTTTATACAAAGAAGAACTTTTAAAATGTAGGTTTTACCAATTAATTAATATATTAGTTAAGACTCCAAGGTATTTAAAAAGGAGTAGACTTTTTCAAAAACTGAGTAATAGTAATAATACTTTGTCTATGATTTTAAATTAATAATTATGAAATGTATGTTGACAAGCACTAACTTTTCAATTATTTTTATTACAGAGTTTTTGGATTATGTTTTACTTTTTGTCAGATGGCGGACCATGGAACCCCATGATGTAATGGTAGAATGCACCAAGATCACCATTGGGGGTGAAGCGACCCGGTCAAGGGTGGAAGACGGATCTCACAGTATCAAAATTGACTTCTCACGAAGTTTAGGTAAAACATAATATAAGTACTGTCCACCTATGGTGTGAGCTCATCCCTATCTATGCTTGATATGTCTATGTGGGTGGGCAAAAACAGTGGAACTAGAATAACTCTTACTTCTTTAATTCGAATATTTCTCGTGGTCCCTAGGATTTTGTATTCCATCAATGCTAAAAAATCGTGGATTATTCAAAGTTTATATTCAAAGTGTTAAGTGTGTTAAGTATTTTTAGCATGGTTAGATTATTGAATTATTGGCAATCGTACCACTAGTTAGATATTTTTAGCCAAGTATAATATGAGAAATGAGTGTAGGATGATTGTGGCACGATCTTGTCTTCTTGTTACTGACTGAGGCTGACATGTTCCTTAGACAGGACTGTTAATTAATAGCCTAACAGTTAATGGCATCTCTAAGGGACCTACAGTTTAACATGGAATCCGAACCACTGCCTCTGAATTATGAACTGGTCTAATCATGATGATGGTCTTTGCGGATTAACGCAGTATTCAATAGTGCGGCCGTTAATTTACACAGGAGAACACTACACCCACCGACCAACGCTCATAACTAACCACAATTCGTGACCTCCAAGTAGTTATGATATGTTATTGCCAGAAGAATAGAATAAAAGTAGCGGTGGTGAGTACAGCCGACGCTTTGACTCACGTTGGCTACAAAGCCTTGGTTCTTACGTCGCACGGCTGCTCTTAGGCCTGATTGTGTGAATTAGAAAAGTATATGTTACTGTACTTTGTCTCAGTCCACTTTAATAGTTTTTTTACAGAAACAGACGTTTAGAAATGAATTTATATAGTGCTAATATATTAAAGTTTTCATTTAAAATATGTATTTCTTGTTTTCGACCCCGTTTATAAGGACTTTCTTAATTCAAATTTTTGGATAATTCAAAGTTTTTAGCTGTTCCCTTGAGATTCGAATTATTCAAGTTCCACTGTATAGGTAACAGAGGCTGCCACTGCCTTAAAAATAAAGTTTATATTTATTTTACAAGATGAAGCTTTTAAGTACCAGATGTTTGTCAATATCAAGATAAAGTAGACAGTTTCGTTCACAGAGTTGCTATTCAATATGAAATTTATTTATTCATCCTAATCCCACATTACGTTTAATAGTATACTATAAAATATATATTTCATAGTGTGTATTACATCTAAACTAGCTGACCCGGCGAACTTCGTAACGCCTAACTGAAAATATATGTTAACTTTAAGATTGGCCATGTTCTGAAGTCAAATAGCATTGCGGCTTCGTTATGAAAGCTTTAAATATTCAACAGCTGATTATTATAATAAACCTAATATGTATAAACATTGTAATTATTTTATTTAGCAAACATATAAACACGTGACTTTTAATCATACAAAAAATTAAAAAAATATAAATACAGTACATAATTCCCAAAAACTGTAAACTATTGACGTGGAAAATAATGCTGTTCATTTTTTACAGTACACATTTACTCCTTAGTTTTACATTAATGAATGATTCAGATGGCATTGGATAGTAAAGCATATTTCTAATGGAAAGTAAAACAACAGCTGTAGCTTAAGAAATCATATGTTTTTCCAAAAACATTTGTAAACAAACTTAGTCCCCATAAGGTTAACATTAGAATCGCTATAAAATGGAAACTAATCGAATTTATGGAAACTGAATATGCCTAAAGCATGACCGGAGCCGAGACGAATAAAAAAAATCAAAGATCATTAAAATCGGTCCAGCCGCTCCCGAGTTATAATGCGTGTAACTAACACGACTTTGTTTTATATATTTAGATTGTTAATCTGTATTGACCTTTTGATACCAGCCGCGTTTTATGCGGCGGTCAAGCCACTCCCTCAGCCCACACACATGAACTTCCTTAAAGACCAGTCCTAGTGGTTGTCACCCATGCCACAGACCACGGATGGTGTAACCTGTTGATACCTGTCAGTGTTGCCAACTGTACTGCGACAAAGCACCGCACACATGCGGCTGATAATCCTGTAGACAGTGCCTAAACGATCTTTAAATAGACTGTTCCAAAGAAATTTCGTACTTAGTATCAAGGAACCATTGCCACCAAACTGCGGCTGTGGTCTGTGGTTACGATTTTTTTTAACATTGTGGTATTGAAAGTGTGAACTCTTGCACTAACCTTCCCTGGTAGAGAAAAAAACTATTATTACTTGGAGTACAGCTGTAGAACTGCCTCCGATCGTGGCAACAATCCTAATTGTACGCCAGTATTGGTGGTACATATATTGACAAAGAATCCCTCTGGGAGTGTAATGATGGTTACAGTTTGTTTACGTTGTAGAGCTCAAGTACGCAGCCCGCAGCGGGAGCGGAGGTCTCTCAGATGTGTGGAGTCCGTCTACGTTGTGCGGGATGTCCAGTCCGCCAGAGTCTGCACCCACCTCAATACCTCATACTCCCATCGCACAGGTACCGCTCCGCTCATAGGCTTTGTGAGAGCAATTTAGTTTTACAAGCCAAAGTAAATTTAACCCTTTGAGTACCGCAGCCTCGATCACAGTGACTAGTGCATATGCATAAAATGCCAGTGTTGCTGACAGCGACTCTTCAACATTGATTATAACTCAGTTATTATTTGATGTACTGGCTTACTTTTTGCGTAGATTTGTTAATCGAAAACCATTGACAATCAATTTATGATGTTTATTTTCCCTTCGGTCTGTTTTTAGAATTTTTGCACTCTTTGTTTTTACCCTTTATAGATTCATTGTTGTATGCTACAGCTGTTTAATTGTGGTTAAGCTACAAATGTTTAAGTTGTTAAATTTCTTGAAAAGTGTTCATGCGATGATGTCTAAATTTTTGTAGAATAATCTCAATTCTCAATTTTTTTTATGTGACAAGAACATGTGATGTGGAATCACATGTTCTTAGAAGTTAAAGGATCTTCAAATTTTGCTGATGTTTGTTCTTGGATGGTAAAAATTTTTTAACCGTAGCACTGGCAAAGTCGTAATTCACTACGCATTTACAAATTCAATAAGAAGTGGCAGGTGGAGGCATGTGTTGTCAATTTAGTGAATTTGATTGCATGACCATGTTACCCTCTGGGAGCTGACACGCAAACCGGCTCACACAAAACTAAACTGCCACTGGTGTATGTCTTATACCCAAGTAAGCGTTTTATACTACTAGGCACAGTGGCAGAATTGGTTAGAGCGCTACACTGACGAGTGTAACGTTATAACCATTCGGAAGTGTTAGTGTTTGAATCCCGACTATGAGCAATCCCAATTTGGCTTGCAAATGTGTGGTATAGCGGAGCGGCATGGGTGGAAGTTGATGGCATTTGTAGGCTTAATTGGGATTGCAGTGGACACCTGTTTTGCTTTTGTGGTTAGTGGTTATAAGGGGGGAGGAGTGGCATGTTTTATCTGTTTTTTTTTGTTTATACTTAATATTTAAAGAAGATTACAGTTCTAGGGTTAAGAAATATGATTTGATTAAACCCAAAAGGAATGTAACAATCTATTGTTATATTGTATTGAATGTTGTGTTGTTGTATTGTATTGAATGTTTGCATTTTATACAAACAAATTTTAAATTTGACTTAAATTTTTTCTAGATTCATTCGGTCAGTACATCGTTCAACCAAGAAGAGTCACCTCCTGAAGCAGCTGTGGAAGCCACCCCAGAAACCACCCCGATCAAGGTACTAAACAGCCCTGCATGGTTTTAAACACATTTTGTTACCAGAATAATTATTTTAAAATCATACAGATTATAAAGAGAGTCAAGTAGGACCTACAGATCATAAATTAAATACATAGTAAAAAATCGATATACACCAGAGACCCGGTAATCCGAATTACCTGATGGGAAATAAGGTTACTGAGTTTAAATTTAAAACAACAATGTTATATGAATAATAACACTTAAATCCATAGCACGGTATCACTAACTATACAGTACTACGTACACAATAGCTACACTCACAGTATATCAGTATAGACTTGATTCTCACAGTCTGACTTTTTATCATCGCTTTAGGGTGAAGTATTTTTCAAACATTTGAGTAAATCTCCAAAAATGAGTGCAATCTTGTAAAAAGTAGGCCCACAGACGGCACTCTTCTAACATTGTTTGTTTTTATTTGTCAATGTGTGTGTCATGTTTTATATTTCTAATGATGAGTAGAATAAAACATATTAATGACCAGAATCGGGAACATTCACATAAATTTGAGGCATGAAAAAATAAAAAAACATGATTATTTGGTACACTTCATAAAAATGTATAAAAATATAATACAAAAACAATGATAACAAAGTTTTTTTCATTAAAACAAAGCAAAATAAAAAAAACTGAGTACAGATTTTGGTCATTTTTTATATTTATCAGCTCCATCAATTAAAAATTTTGGCATCTTCACTTAATTCGCGAACGTGTTAATGCAACTTTACACTGCATTTCCAGATAATTCAAACAGGATTTGGTCCCAATTAGTTCGGATTACCGGGACTCTGGTGTAGTTCAGGTTTCTTGTTTTATGATTAGTTTGGTAAGAAATTTCCCTTTAGATTGAGGCCCTATCTAGAATTTTATACAGAAAAATTTCTAATCCTAAAATTTAAAGGAAATCTGTTGAGTTATTTTTTAGAACACTGTAACTGTTACCTTTCTCAAATTAGAATATGATGTAAAAGGTGTAAATTCCCCGAAAGCTACAAAAGAACTTTCAGAATGATGATGTGTACACAGCTGATGATCATATTCTGATACAATTATTTATGAAGTTACTAATAATACCACCCCTACTAATAGATACTGGATAATACCCACTGAGTAGTCAGATGGTTTATTTTTAGTTAGTATTTTTTGTTGTTGTATTTCTTACATTTTATTAAAATCCAAATTTGATCTAAAAAATCTTCAATCAATGTAATGCCTCTTGTCCAGGACATGCGCAGTTTGGTGCGTGTTCAACACTCCAGTTCCAACGTTCCCCGTGCGCTCAACGCCATCACCAGTAGTCCCGGCCAGTCCCAGCCCTCGTCTCCGATGAAGAAGGATCCGTCACCATTCCGCTTTCCCTCCAACCCGGAGACTTCCGCCTTCCACCAGCCACCGCCGGATCTCCGGCGTGACTCTCTCGTGGCGCAGAAGATGCAGAAGATAGTCACTGACAGAACTCAGGTGAGTGATTGCAGACCCTAGTTGTAGTTGAGTATTTTTGATTAATTATATCCCATATGGTAATGACCCTTGAGTGGATATAAAATATGTTGTTAAACCTCAAATGTAAAAACTTATTAATTCAGTTAAAAGTTATGTACCGATGTTGTATTTAATGTAATCGTAAATAATGTAACAATTTCCAATCAACCGAACCTGTTGTCATTAATTTACCTGCACTACTATCTACATTCACATATTGATACATATGTTGCTCACAAATTTATCAATAAATTTTTTTCCAAAGCCAACTCTTATATAACCACCGTGCAGAACGTTCAAACTAGTCTATAATATAATAATGTAAAAAAAACTATTATAATTGCTGTGTGGAAATACCTACCACAAAAAGAAATTGCTTTTAGCCAGGTGGCTCGGATGAAGCAGTAAACATCACAAGAAAACAGATGTTCCTTGAGAACTGACATAGTCTAGACATTTTTCTATGGGCAAGGGTATAGCTCTCAGGGTCTCAGCTACTTTAGCCAATAATGTCTCCTTGTAGCACCCTGATGTCCCTCCACTAAGGCGTTTTGTAAAGCCTAACAGTTTGCGGAAGTCTCAGCTTCTGAACCCAAAACATAACTGACATCCAAGCTGTAGTTGAATGATGCACAGGCTGGTAAAAGTTGTTTCAAAGTCCCATTGTCTGCTGTGCACCACCATCTCGTTTTGGGTCTCTATTCTAGTTTATACCTAAAGTAACCCTTTTAGTGCTACAGGGGAAAAATGCTAAGTCCAAGACTTCCACAACTGAAATGTCTTTTTTTATATGTGCTAATTTAAACATGACTCGATAACTTTTACATATAATATATTTACAAATAAGGTGACCAAAACATTGGGAGTTATAACATGGAACTCAAATAGTTAATTTGCAGAAGCTTAAAACATATGGTACAAATTGTTTTCACAAATTTAGGTCAAGATGTGAGGATGCACTAAAGCAATTTGGTTTCTTCAAAACTATTCTCATGGACATGAAGAAAAAAATAATTTTTTTTGTTCTAATTGTATTTGTTATTTTTGACAGCTTTCCAGTGATAACATAGAAGGTAAAACTAAACCAAGAGCGTTACTGCAGCCCACGAGTCCATTGAGGGTGATCCACATGCCGAGGCTGGGCAACGAGAGTCCTGCGGATCAGGAAGATCGGGAGGTGGAGACCACAATGACCTCAGACAACAATGCATTGAATGTGAGTTGAAACAAGTGTTAACGTAATAGGGAAAAACAATCTTCATGAACAATGTTTGGTGGGAAATAAATACAAGCCCCTTCTCACATAGCAAACATCATGAATTATAGTGTTATCCCACTTAAAAATAAAAGTAGGAACGAACATGCTAGTTTGCTGATGCTGCAACAAAGATTAAATTCTTTAGTTTCTTTAGTCTTGAACAATATTCAGGTGCGCAACTATAGTCAGCTTTCTGATCAGTTTTTACAATTTAACCATTTCACTGCTATGGACTGATATATTATATAACTAGACTGATATAAGACTATAAGATCTATAGTCTTATTGGATTATAGCAAACCAATCTACAAGCACCACAAGAATCCGTCCAGGGTCCCTTTTTATCCTCTTTATAAATTATCTCCCCAGTTTCATCAATGACAACCATGAAATGAAATATCACCTGATATTTTAGTGCCAAATGAAATGTTGCGCAAGGCGCCGGTCGGCGTCTGCTGCACTTGTAACCGGACACCGCTCGGCTGCCGGTTAGCACTCATCACACTGAACATGTTAAGCCGCATACCAAATGTGATCCAAAGTTTTTTTTGTCAGTCGCACCCCCGCCAGTGCGACAGTGTGGTGCAGGACATCACGTCCACCGACCACGAAGACCTGGAGGAGTGCCAGCAGGAAGCTTGTACCGCCCGCACCGGCCTTTGCATGCCTAACTCCAACTCAATGAGGGATTTCACACGGCAAGTGAGGAGCCGCCTTCGTTACTACAGCCAGTGCCATGGTGACACCCCTTATACAGGTTATTACTGTCAGTAATACAGCTTAACACTGAAAACCGACATCTTAGCTCAGGTAACACATTGGCCCTGCAAGTCAAAATGTGCCTTGTACGAATCTAGTGGAAGATGACTCCTTTTTTATGTGCGCTTATCCTTTGCGATTTACACTGTTTTGTTTTCTTAATGTCTTAAATTGGGCCTCACAAGTCAGAAGACCATGTGGTGGGCATTTGGGTGTTTTTTATTTAAATATTTGACTTAGTTTTTTTCAGGTTCTCTTTTTTTAACTAGAGATATACAAATAGGGTTTATATATGTAAGATATTTGTCCCTTAATGGCTTTCTGACTTTTTTAACTGTAGAAACCATCATCATTGGGCACAAGAAACAAATTAAGTTGTCACTATATTGGTAGGTCTTTTGGCCTTCCAAAGTGAACAGCTTCTCTTGCACATTTGGTTCTCCTTGTCTCTTTAATGACATACAACCTTAGAAATTAGATATCCGGTCTGAATCCCTGTATAGATCTTGGGTATGACACCGGGTCCTAGGAGCTGGATTGGCTGGAGTTATTGCCTATTCCTCCATGGGGCTTCCCTCTCCTGTCTTACCTATCCACATGAATCCTTTCTTTCCAATGGTTGTACAAAAAACCAACTATTGTCATCAAGCTGGTCTTACATGGCCAGCTTTGCTGGAGTCTGACGAGCAATGAGCATAGACTTGTATTTGCTTGGCTAAATAATATTAGTGTCTCTCATTTTTATCATTGCCAGAATAGTAACGATTTGTGTTCTATCTTGGTTTCCAGGTGTGAGTACGGCGAGTAGCCCCAGTGAGGGAGTGAGCATTCCAGTGAGCTCAGTCGTTCGACGAGCAAACTCGTGTCCGGAGATGAAGAAGACTTCATCCAGTCTCGAGAGGCATCCGGTGGAGAAGGTTGACGAGGAGCCGTCTCTCGTCAACGGGCAAACCTCGGTAAATTAACACCTGTTGTTGTACTGGTATATTTCAAGCTACATCAAAATGTAAGATTTATTATTAAAACTTGACAAAGTGTAAAATTTTCACCATATACTGGATTTCAAATCATCTTCCAGAATGTGAAAGTATCACACCCAATACTCATATTTTATACCTTCAAATTACCCTCTTACATATTTGACGTTTAACTCTTCAACACGGGACATTTTTATTATCAAATAGACCCTTTTGCAGTACAGTAGAACTTGGATGATTCGAACCTCAAGGGACCAGAAAAAAAATTCGAATTATCCAAAAATTTGAATTAGAAAAGTTTATGCAAGTGGTTGAAATAAAGAATCAAACTTCATGTTTTAATATTGTATATTAAAAAGGTTATGTTAATAAAGATATTATTGATTAAAAATCCTAATTTTTGTTAAATGTCAATAATGTGTTTGGAGGGATCCCGAAACTAGCTATTACACACTTTTTCAAATCTCTTCTCTACCTCCTTGATCGCCGCTAATTATTCTTGCAACGTCAGAGATTTGTAGGTTCGCTTTGACGAGGCCATCATACACACGACGTGTTAACATGAAAGCAGACGAAGTCACAATTTCCAACACGAAACAAAGACGACGAATATCGGAACAAACCACCATCGATGATACACACAGATGTCAATGTTGTGATTTATGAGCAGTAGTGGACTAGTGAGTGGGGTGGGCGCGTTGATCTAGCTAAAAATAGTCTGAGGACAGGAAGCCCGAACGTCGTTTCCTGGAAAATCGCACACAATGACTTGTTCACTTATACACGCACTATAGATTTCCGCAGTAAAAACTTCGAACTATCCAAAATATTATTCGAATTAACCAAGATATTTTAACATTGTTTTTATATAAAATTCTAGGGACCAAGACAAAATTTCGAAATAAAGAAGTTTTCGAATTACAGAAGTTCGAATTATCCAAGTTCCACTGTACTTTTTTGACGCTCACAACATTTTTGTGCAAACAATTACTAAAACATATATTTCTTTACTATGAGACATCCTATTTACATGAATCTTACAGTAAATTGAAAGGTAATAGTAACACTACAGGCTAGGCTAGGCTATGGTTGACTTGAGGTCTACATTTTACAAATGACAAAAACACACAAAACAAAAACTATATCTGGTTGATTATTGCAAAAATAAACCATAAAATGTACCAATGAGTAACCACAAATACAATAAATCTGTCAAACTAAACGTATTCACTATTTATTCTTATTATTTCATCGTAGTTATGACCAAAATATCTGAGAAACACAACAATAACAAACAGAGCTGACGATAGTAACATGACAAATCAGCAGCTGACTATTTTGTTTTAAACTGAGACTAATATTAAAAGAAAAATTACAACCATCCCACCTAAGCCAAGTATAGGAGACCTGACCGGACCAGGAGGGGAAGAAAGCACAAGATGACCAGCTCAACAAGGAGAGTAAAGTAAAATGCCAGCTGGAGCTACAGCATTGTTTCTTGGTCAGCTGATAAGATAAATCAAGGTTGATCAGGCCCCGAGTAGTTGAATTAACCCACCCGTAATAATTCACTTTCACTTCCTGGTGCGGTAGTCAGATAAACACGAATAAAATTAAATTGTTACAAATCACAACTCAATATATTTTCATATTACATCGATAAACTAATGTAATGTATTCATTAATATTAATCTAGAATCTGAAGTTTTTATAAAATTTAACAATTTATTGTTGTTTAGTTGAAATACTTTGTTTTTTCCTTACAGTACAGTAATAATGTTCACTACGTGGTTTAAACTCATATAAAAGTAAATTTTGAATTAAGTATTGAAATAACAATTACATTTTTGTATATACAAAACTAAAAATGTTCTCAAACCATCAAAATGTTAAAATTTATGTTTAAGTGTTAAAAATATTTAACCCTCTCCCAGTCACATTAGTGTGTACTACTCACGCAATTTAATTTACCTATTAAGTTGACAAGCGGCCAGAATTCACACTTGCACTCCGTGGGGTCTGTAGCTTGTACACAATGATGTTTTTATTTAGTAGTGATCACTTTGTAACTCAGTGGTAATTTTGATTTTGATCTGTGTACTGTGAGCGCTATTAAAGGTCAACAAAGTTCTCAAGAAACACGCTAGACATCAGCATAAGTCATAGTTCCTTAAACAAGCAAGTCCCAGGCTGATTTCTAAATCGATTCAAGTTGTGTGACCTGCAGTGGCAACTCGTCCGCAAGTCAATCTGAGTCGTTCGACCAGGAGAGGGTTAAATTTTTCCATTTTGATTTTCGTCATGATTATTTTAAATTGTTTTTATGAAATCAATATTAAATATTAACGTGTAATTTACTATAATGTTTGCCTATTCCGTCTGCTAGCCTACGAAAGTGTGTATTTCATGAAACACTTTTCGTGAAGGATTACGCTGAGGTGCCGTCGGACAGGAAGAAGACCTCTTGTGCCGCGTCACAGACAGACGACAAGCTTCTACACCCTTACGAGCACTTGTTCCTAGCCGTCTTTCCCCCCGTTGACTCCAGAACAGAGGAAAAGAAAGACGAAGTGCCAGCCGGTATTGGTAAGTCTCTCAGTTTTAATGTTCATCTTATACTGTCAATCCGAAAATTTTGATATTTATCGGACTTTGCCGGAAACTTGTACAATGTGCCTGTTATTGTATGTTATCAACTGACTTTTGTCTTTTTTGTATTACTTATGTAATCTAAAACAAATGTAATGTGCAATAAAATTTTGTCTATTGTCGATCGCTTGGAGTACTGAAGCAGAAGCAAGCTGTAACAAACCGTAAATAACAGCTCGACAGATCAGTGACAAGTCGACACAGGCTCCCGAGCCTGTGCATGATGACTAGCCGGAGTGACGGACCAGCCAAGGTCGGATTTGAGGGGTTCTACTGTATTGTATTTATAACATAAGAAATTCTAATCCATTTTAACCTCTATGACATAGATCAAATCTTTTTCCAATCTTTCCGCAAGTGTAAGTATTACGTTATTAAATAAACTATCAAATTACATAAAATTTAACTCAGGAAATGATATAATTTCAATAAATTATAAAATGCTAAAACATATTCTAATTAATCAAGTATATTACATGGACCATTTCCTAAATCCTACATTTATGAATTAACTAAATCAATTTTAATTTTGAGGTAAGGACATTTTTGAGTATATAACCATAAGTTAAATGACATTATGTTTGTTGATATTGTATTTTAATGTTATTTTATTTTATTTTTTATCTTTTATTATTATTGTTCTCTAACATTGATGACACAACATTTGTAGTAGTTCAATATCAATAGAAATATTGTCATAGTTGTTACTGTAAGTTGTATTTTGGGGCTCCAGTGTAATCTTATGGAGGATAAGAAAAATTTAATATTTCACTTATCCACCCTATATTTTTGGATGAAATTTGATATTTCGCATCATATAATTGATAACCATCCATGTATGCTTAAAAATCAAAGTTTATCTGTTAACCCGTGTTAATCTTACGGAGGATAGGCAAATGTTCTTATTTATTGATCAAATCTGTCATATATTACTATTGTCATATTATTAAATTGGAAATTTGCTAAATATGCAGGTCGGCTGCCTTTGGGGTGTTTGTTATCCTTGTAAGTGAGAGAATATACAATGAGAGCTGTAAAATAATATGTTTCATATTTTAGATACAGGTATCACATCGCCTCTGCCTCTTAAAAGTTTCTCTCCCAGCGATGTTGAACTTTTTTTGAGCACTACCTCTTGTTTTGCTGGTGATCCAAAGAAGAATAGAGCAAGTAAGTGAATTTCTTTCAAAATTCTGCTTGGACTTTCAATATTATAAAATTTTTTTGTGTTAACCTTTTTGAGGATCAACTGACGATATATCGTCATTACAGTTATTGTCGAATAAGAAAGCACTCACAATTTATCGTCAGTAGCTAGTTCTGTGAAAAACCCCGCTGGCAAAATATCGTCAGCTAGTAGTTTTTCATATAGTATATGCTCTTTGGCACATTTTAATCTAACTAATTTCATTTTAGATGTCTTTCGTTTCCTCTTTTACTGTCTGGATGGTTTTTGTTGTTATAGCTACAGCCAGAAATAAATACTGTGTTTGTTTGATCTCCTGTTTGTTTACTGCAAACAACTTAAAATGTTGTATCAACATTTTATATGATAACACTTTTATTCTTTGTCAAAGTCCCATGAAAATTTGTACACACACTCTATAATATAAGTAATAATTTAAATGTGATTCTTATACTAAAATTATTCTTTATTTGTTATCTGTGGAAAGTTGAACCAAAAAATGAAAATCCATTTCAATTATTATATTATTTGCTGTTCAGATTTTTATATCAAAATCATTATTAGTTAAAATCAATGTATCATTATTAGTTGTATTGATTATTAGGTCTCAGTCAGTACAAACCTTTTTATAAACCATTACAAAAATGCTGATTTCATTTGGTATTTTTCGCATAGCTTACCAACTCGAGACAAAAAAAAATATTCAGACCTATAGAAAAATTATAAAATGGCTCTGGTCCTCAAAGGGATAATACTATTGTTTTTATACTTAAATTATTCATCTAAAAATCTAGTGTCCTTTGTTACATCTGTGTTTTTCATACCTGATTCTACAGGAATTTAAAATTTAGAATTGGTGCATGGAATGTTTTCGTGCAATTCACTCACTTCTTAATCCCTTATCATTTTGATTTTATTAATCTGTCGTACCACCCACGTATTTTAAATTTTACGCAGTGTAAAAGACTGAGACAGTTTTTCTTTCAGATGTTGAATTTGAAATAAGATGTTGGAAAGAGCAGGTGTTGTTAATGAGTCTTCAGTTGCATTTCGAGAAACATCGCAGAGAAATGCATGCTGAAAGAAACAGACGTCTCTTTGGAAAATGCAGGAACATTAGATCTATGGAAGAAGAAAGGAACGCCCTAGTAAGTTTTGGGGGAATTAAACTAAATATCTGTAATGTTTAAAAAAATATGTGATAGCATCAATGATTCTAAAAATTTCACAAAATATTACAATAAGTCTTACAAGTAGCCTACAGTAGATTTTAAATAGTTTGAAGTATTTAATTTAGGGTTGTGCGAACACTCAAAATTCAAACACTATTGAATCGAATATTGAGATTCAAGTTGACTTAAGATTGCCAAAAAGTGTTGATGTGTAGAATATTTAAAGACCGACAAATTAAAAGTGATATCTGCTAAAGTGAATTCGGTGAAAAGTACTTTGGTGTATAAATATCACCAAAGGAACTTTGGTAAAATTTCATTATCTGGAAAGCAAGAATTCATTTTACTTAATTCTATTTCATTAATAAATTTGCCGTTTCAATCTCATTTTTCTCTGCCTTAATGAAATGCAATGATACAAATGAGGTTTTGATTTTACAGAAGGAACAAATCTCCATTGTCGCAAACGAGAACGAATTAATTAAAAATTGTTTACAAAAGAGCGTGGAGGAAGCTACAGCCAAAGCTCAACAACTGATGCAGGAAGTTGCTTATTACCAAAACAAGGTAAAGTAACAATTGATACTTGTACTGTCTAATAAATTTGTTACGTAATGGCGGAATTGGTGCCTAAAAAATACAATAACAGAAATAGTCTCAGGTGGTAATAAAAATGGGTTGTCCGTGTGAGACAGAATTTTGTTTTTACCTTTTAATTTATTAGTATCTGATATTTTGTTTTTTATATGATTCAAAAATTATTCCATTTAGGGATCAATTTTTGAGAGGTATCCTTGCAAAGAATGAATGTGAATTTGTGACGAATAGCATTCCCAGTAGAAGCAATGCAGTGTAATTGAGTAGGGATTAGAGTTGTGCGGATATCCGAAAAGTTATATCGGATCCGATCCGATTGCAAAACAAGTATCCGATAAAGTCCTTATAAAATGAGCATTAAAACCGAAAGATAAAAGCAAAACTTTGTTTGAGAAGTTGGCATTACGGAACATCTTGGATCGGACGAAAATGTTGAAGCAGATGACGAAATTACGCAATTCATATCCAATCGGAATGTAAGAACGTCATTGGACCGCCCAATGACGTTCTTCTCCGAGGATGTGGTATGATTATTCGATTCTTCAACTACGCATTTAAGTAACCGTAAGTTCAACATCATATTGCATTTTTAAATGCAAAGTATAGCGTCATCAATAGTTGCACCGAGTATCAGATTACGGTTTGATATTATTTGAGCCATCCGATCCTAAAAAATAATTCACTATCCGCACACCTCTATTAGAGATACATACTTAGCAACACTGTGGTACAGTTAACTGACAGATTTTACTTCATTGACAGATTTGAAATATCGAGCAGTATCAGGGTTGAGAGGTTATAGTGTTTGTACCTAATTTTTAATTTATAGAAACCTATTTTCATTATTTCAGATCCTCTGTCAAAATAACATTATTTCTAAAAAGTGTGTGTGTTAGTTTTACCTTTATCATGTGATTTGGGAAATCGTTTCAGAATCTGAAAACATTTAATAATTCTTTTAGAACTTGTTTAAGTCTTAATGGAAACTCAGTTCAGGTTGTCAGTATTTGTAGTATTCCACTAGTAATTGTTGTTCGCATGTGATTTGGAGAGTGGCAAGCTCATTTTAAGGATTTAGCAGTCTATTTTAAAAAATCATATAAAATCCAATTCTATTGCAAACATATACATATTGATATATATTTTGTTCAAAATAAACAGAACAGTTATGATGCAAAAATTTAAAAAAAATCCAGGCGGGTAAATGTTTTATAAAAATGAAAAAAACGGAAAATGTTAAAAAAAATCACCACTTCGCGAACAAGTAAAACCATAACTAACATCTTAAATCCCCAAACAGCTCTAGGAAAATAGTTTATACATAAAAAATATATTGAATTAAAGCTGATTTTATTCTTGTTACATTGGTACCACCCGCTCTTGTCAAATACGAAAATTAACTCAGCTGTGATTTTTTAAGTTGCTTGATTTCGTCGATTTCACAACCAAAAATGCCTGTCGTGAGTCAGCGTGCGGTTTACTCTCAGAAGTAACTGCTGATAAAATCGATATACTAATGCTACAAGAGTTATTGTCATAATAAAATCAATCTCCAGAATTCCATTTTTCAATTGATACAAGAATTATCCCCATCTATCAGAGTTTAGAATGCTTAAAATGTAATAGAAAAAATTTTACATCAATTGACATTTTATGTCAGTCTGCCATTCGGGAGTTAATAATTGTTAGTATAATGTTATAAAATTATGGAGTTTAAAGTAACATGTTGCTGCGGTGAAACTGTTATTTATCCTGATGTGTAAAACATAACACTCACAATCTGTATATAAATCATGATCTATTTTTTACTGAAGAATGTAAAAACTATTGTCTCTTCAGTGTATTGTAGAAGATGTTTTTTTGAAACGTCATAGTTAGATTAATAATTGAATTCCTTAGAACACACAGCTGCAAGCAGAATACACCAAAGAGAAAGCTCAAAGGCAGTACATAGAGGAATTACTCAAACTGGAGAGGGAGAAGACTGCTGCCGTCAACAAGGTATGGTGGTAACTCCCTTTTGTGGCTGGGAGGAATACTGAAGTAGTTAAGAGTGTTTACCATTAAAGAACCGGTACAGGAGTTAAGTTGTAACGCTCTAGCCCAGTAAGTTAACCCCGGAAGCGTCCATCGATGATATTTTCACCGACAGGGTCATTTCTACAGTGTAACCGGTGAAATTTTCTCCGACTGTCGTACACTGCTTTTAGTTTTTGGATTAAAACGAAACTAAGTCAAAGACATCCAATATAATATATCATTGGAAGGCTAAGACTCTAAACTATCGATTTATGTGTCTTTTAGTTCATCAAAGTCTGATGCAATATTATATTTTCCTAAAAGGCGTAGTCTGTCGTCGGACTACTGTCTGCTATTATAATGTAACAAGTTTGTTTACAATGTTTATATTTGTAATTAGATAGCTTTTAGTAGTGAAATACATTAATTATTATTTAAATGTTTTATCATCAAAATAGCGGGATGCACTTTTTGTTGTGTTACTTAACAACGCTACCCCCCCCCTTGAAGCTAAAACATATCCATGTCAAAAATTAAATTATTCCAGCTATTTTACTTAGTTTCATGTTGAATTTCAACTTCTAGCCATCACTTGTCATGAACCTAAATGTTTCATCAGTGTGCCTTTCCACTCTAACTCATTCTATAAACAAACTCTAAAATATTCAGTGATTGAGATGCTCAGAAGTCTATCATTTACTCTGAAGGATGAACAAGATCACTGGTTTCACAAACAAAATGCTTGGGCAGGGGACTTCTATGCTTCTACAGTGTGAGGGAGTTTTTTAATAGAAAGAATTTAATTTTTATTCTGTCTCACTGTGGAAGGTATCCTATAAAAGAGTATTCTGATTGTACAAGCCGTATAATCTTGTCCACTTGCCCAATAAAGAACTTGAACTAGTTACTCTACATATTTTTCTTTAAAAGTCAAAGTCAACGTATGTTAAAATGAGCGATCTAACCTAACCTAACTGGATTTGCGGTCCCAGGAGCTGAGCGGAGCGAAGGCGTCGCTATTCACGTTGACAGCGGATCTGCAACACATGACCAACTTGGCAGGCGAGTCGCAAGGTTTACGGGCGACTGTTGACAGTCTGCAGAGGGAGCTGGTGGTGGGCGGTGAGGTGCAGGAGAGACACAGACAACGGGTCAACAGTATCCTGCGGCACATCTCGCACTCAGAGCAGACGACAGTGCTCATGGAGGGCTCTCGGCAACAGATTAGTGGTGCGTAGAACTGTGCTGCTGTTAAGAAAAAAAATGAAATGATTAAGCTTCTCAATTTTATTTAATTTTGTGTTAAAAAATAGACTTTTTTTATTTTATGTAAAGTTATTTTTTTAAGTTTATTTAATCTTCCAAAATTAATACAGTAAACCCTCTCATATCCGGACTAATGTGGCGACAGCCGATCCGGATAGAAAAAAATCGGGATATGAGAGGGGAATAAAACCTCCGGATATTAAATAAAAAACATAATTTTGGTTGAAATACTAACACTTTAATAATATCAAATCTCAAAAAATTACGTAATACAGTACAAAGTGGTACAGTACTAGAGTAATACAGTTTTAGCCTACTGCTTTATTTAATCAATTACTGTAAATGAAATCTACCTAATGAAAAGTACTGTACGGTAAATTTAAATTAAACAACAACAAAACTCTTACAAAGGCGACGCTGACCACGGAGCGGGTGTTGTTACTACAGTACACGTGATGCATTGGCTTGGCTATTGGGGTGGGAAGGTTTATTGTTTCGTAAGTCAGTGACCTTGCACCAGATAGCACAGAATACAGACAGTAGCGCTAGAGACTCAGGGACTCGGGACTTGGGTGACTCATTGTTTCCCCACTCCGCTTTTGAACATTACCGCTGTCCACATGGCTTCAACCCCGCGTTCGGCGACCGGCACGCTACTAACAGGCCTACAAACCAAACATCTTTCGCGACTACTTGGTTTAACCCATTCCCGTCTAATGACGTACATTGTACGTCAGCGTATTTCGCTAGACAGATGTCTAATGACGTGCGCCGTGCATCCCGCGGTGTGGGCCGCGGGATGGATATGAGCAAACAATGTACGTTGCCTGCTTATATTTCGACGTAGTTATTTTTTCTGCCGTTAGGGGTTCTAGTTCATTTCTCATCCGATAGATAGTGTTGGCGTCCTCTTCTATCATCTTATTTAGTGTCAAATGTTCCGTATTGACAGTAAATTATTTTCTCGTTCGCACAATTCGTTTAGTGATTGTATTTATTGATGATAATACAGTTATAATGATTATTATTTAAAGATTTATCATTAACTATTTATTACTGCAGGTAACTAGAGTAGATCTGCCAAGTAAAATAAAGAATCTTTGAAAATAAAGTAAAATTTGACGAAACAAAAATACCTACCTGTTTCTAAGTCTACAGCTTGGAACTGGTGAAAAAGTACAGTAATAATTTTTTTCTTGCTAAAAGTGATTGTATATGCTGTTAAAGAGTATAAGGAACAGAGCAAAGAAATCAAAACATATAATTCATGAAGTTACTATTAATTCTTTCACGCTAATAGTGACGCGCGGTCGTAGTGAACGAGGCTCGATTTTCGTTCAGCCCGGGTGGCCACAGGCGTCGACCGTTCTGCCAGACAGGAATGGGTTAGCAAACATTGACCTCCTAGAGTAATTTTAAATGTTTGTATTCTTTCAAAATCATGTCCGGATATCGGAGGGTCCGGATATGAGAGATCCTGATATGAGAGGGTTTACTGTCCAGACGAAAAAACTACTAGGTGACTTTTAAGTTATTGTAAGTAAGGTTTTAGTTCAACCAATAGCCACAGATAGTGTTGCCAGGACAACAATCAGTTCAGAGGTTGTGGTCCACAACCAGTCCGAATCCTGCTCTCTAAAGTGAAACAAATCCAGAAACAGTGATTGTGAAGTGCATTTCATATACTTACAGTGATCTTCCATACAATGTAACTATGAATTGTAAGCATTTAAAAATCAGCAAAATCCCTTCATGATATATTGAAATACTTCATTTATATTTTGCATTCAATTTTATTTTTAAATCTCAAAACAATCATGCTTCACAAGCATATTCATTTCTGTTTGTCACTCAAAGAACATTCATTTCAAATCACCAGCCCATGCAGCCACTCACTCTACAACTTCCAGTTGTTGTATGGATATCGTATGAGACTGATTTCAAAGACCCTGGTTCAAAACCTCTTGGCAGCAGATAATTGTTATTGAACAATCTCAAACATTATTGAAGTGTTTAAACTTTTATTTTAAATAAAGGACATTTTAATTTTATTTCATAACATAAATACATTTTGTATGTATTGTATTGCTATTTTTTATTAATTCAATCAATCCATCCAATTAAAATCAGAATCAGCAAATTAAATTTGTTTTAGGCTTAAGTTAGAATGCTTGTAATTTTATATTTCCATCAACATGAAATAATAGTTTATTTTCAACAAGCATTAAATAATATAATACCAGGGATATTCAGAATATAAGGAACGTTTTAAGAAAAAACAAAGTACAAGAAACAAATTTTATTATACACATTTGAAAGAGCACTAGAATACTACTTTTCTACATAGTCCCCTATGACACTGAGACATTTGTCATACTAGTGGATAAGATAAGAATTCCCTCTTTGATATTGTTAAACTGGTTGCACCATTTGAGGACAGAATTTCATTCATTATATTTTATCCCATAATTAAAAATACAGTAGCTCTGACTACATATGTTAAAATTGCAGAGAAAAACTAACTCTGTGCCTGAATATTAACCTATTTCACTCTAAGCGATGAAGGGAAATAAAAGCCCAATTCGACATTGTATACTAACATCGCATATACAGAACACAACTAACCAAAGTAACAAACAACACCCTCCACTTGTAAATACAATCATAAAAAACACACCTCTGTGTGGATACAAATGGGTAAAAAGGAGAGAAACAGATACACTGTTCATAAAATTAAAGTGCTTTAGAGAATTAAAATTGTCTCCAATAGACCTAGGAGAATCTGCATAATATTCACTTAGTGATTTTCACACATTTCCAGCATTGAACCAAGCCCTACAAGCGCAGACGGCGTCGCTGGAGGCTGCCAAGGCCCACGTCGTGGAGGTGGAGACACAGCTCGCCAAGAAGGATGCGACTCTCGCCGAGACCAAGCGACTCCTGCAGCAGGCCAAAGATGAGTGTCACGAACAACTTGAGGTAACATACCCTAACACCTTCGCTACGGATGAATTATATCGTGACTTCTAGTGCATTACGAGTAACAAGTTCTTTGTACCTGTGTGCGTCACAAGTAACCGGTTACTTGTAACACAGCTGACATTACGCACACAATATTTCAATGAAGAGAGAATCTAGAGCAATTTCATAGTTATTTGGAAAGACAACCTTGTTCATTATATGGCAGCTCAGGACTCAGAATTTGTTTCGGACATCAACACACGAAGAACCCGCTACTCAAGCCGCACTTAAAGACAACTTGAGCATTATTCAAATATGTTTTTTAAGCACTAGTTTTAATAGAAGTAATAATTTCACTGTGTTCATACTCAGAGTTTGAATGTGTAAATCCTGTTTCTTGCAGGATATCCAATGTTTCATTTACAGGCACATTTGTGTATAGGTTGGTGATATTAAGTGGGGTTAACGTCTATCTTGGATTCAGGTTTGTGAGTTATATTTTTCCTATGAATCGATACATTTTTTTTTACCCTTTAGCTTGATCTCTTTTCTAATAATTTTTTCAGGTTTTTTAGTTAACTTGTAAACAGGGACGGGTGACTTACAGTGGGTGTTATGGGTTTATCATCTTTGTAAAGTTTTGGCCTTTTAGTGGAGGGCGTGATTAATGAGTTTTATGTATCTGATATAATTTGCTGACAATATATGACAGCAACTGGATATTGTTTTGTTGCTTTAATTAGTAAATTCAGTTTTTGGTCTTTGTTCAATTTATCAATGTTGTTATTGTCAATGAAATTTCAATTATAATTTGCATTTTTCATAATCACTAAGGTATTGCGGCTGCCAGATTTCGTAATGAGTACATTATAGTTAAGGACTTAGTCCTTTATTTTTATTAAGATTTTATTTAATTATGTTGGCTCTCATTTTATTTGAAGTTTCTAATACTCTGTTCTTTTTGTTGTTTATCATGAGACCAAATACATAAAGGACCATGTCTGGTTGGCAGGCGGTGCAGAGCAAATATCAGACTCTCCGTGCCATCAACAGCTGTTTAGAGAGCAAGTTTCTGGAGCTGCGACATCGGCTGAGCAGCGTGAGCCCACAAGCAAGTTCGTCACAACCCACCCTGCCCTCCCTACCCCCGCCACCCCCGTCCAGCCCTGTCCCCAGCATCCAGGTGGGGACAGATCTTCCGGACACATCACCCCCTCCTTCACCAGTCACCCGCAGTGACCAAAACCGGTAAGGAAATGGTGGAATTCCACCTTAAATAAATGAGTCGTTTTTAACGACTTTATCACTCCACGATTGCGTAATAGAGTCGTTATGGACGACTCATATCACGTCGAGGGTTAACCCTCAAACTGATGCATAAAAATTCACCAATGATAAACAATCTGAGTACAACCTTGGTAAAATTCTTGTGCTCCAGAAAAGCTGTTAGGGCACTCTCTGGCCTTGGTCCTAGAGATAGCTGCAGAGAGGCTTTTAAATCTCTAAAGCTACTAATATTTTTCATGAATGCAGTTGTTATATACACCAAACAGTTGGACCTACCTGGAAATGGGAATTTTCATTCATACAACACCAGAAGGGCAGCAGACTTCAACCTTCCCATTCACCGTACAACACAGTACATCAGGAAACACTCTTACATTGGATAAAGTAAAAACTCATGTCTTCCAACACTATTTAATATATAGTAAAACCTCGTTAATCCGGACCCCATTAATACGGACTTCGCTTAATCCGGACAGCCATTGGATCGCAGTTTTAATGCGCAGAACGCTGATTAGTAGCATGCGATCGTCACTGTACGACTGCGCCCGGCGATGTGTGTGTGTGCCGAGTGCGGGCGGTCACAGCGCAAGGCGTACGTGCCGTTACCATGGTTACTGTCAGCCAATAGTAGCTCAGTCACACGATTGTGTTTCTCCTGCTCGTGTCAGGCCGTCAGTTGCTCCACAGAGGTCAATTGCACTGCACGTTTTAGTTGCGTTGTTTAATTGTGAAATTAACACAAAAGAAAGGCAAATGAAGTTCAACTCCTTCTTCAAACCAGTTCAGTCACTTGAGGACGAACCTCAACCCTCATGTTCAAAGTAATTTTGTCTTTTTTCGTTGTCTCATTTTTTGTATGGACGTAAATACCAAGTGTATATTTTTGTTCAAATGTAACTACTGTATGTACTGTTTGTACAATATGTATTTTTATATTCAGAATATACATACTATTTAAGTTTATCTGCAAAAGGTGTTTCATTATATACAAGGGGTACCCAAAAATCACTGTCTTTCTTCGTTTAGGATTATTTGTTTTAATCCGGACTTTCGTTAATCCGGACGACTTGGAGCCCCAATTAGTCCAGATTAACGAGGTTTTACTGTATTTTAGATTACTTATATTGTAATTATAAACAACGATAAATATATACAAAAGTTGTTAAATTGGCGATCGAGTTCGTCCAGTTACACTGAACATCATCAGACCGAAATGGAGACTGAAAGAAACAAGATGGCATCCTTGCTTGAATTCTACTGGCTACCGGAAGTTCCTGTCATGGCGTCATAAGTAGCATTTATTGGCTGGCTAAAATCCGGAAATAGATTTTTATACGTTCTTGCAGAATCAAAATGTATTTGTTCATTTATTAATTTTGTTTTATCTTTACATTTTTCTTTATAAATAAATAAAGAAATTGGAAATAAGAACGATTAATTACTTAATGGAGTAAGAATAATCCACTTGAAACACAAATAAATTTTTTACTCAAATTAATATTCCACTTTGTAAGTCTGTCCTTCTAAAACTATTTAAATTCACCAAAGTTCCAAATATAAAAAATGTTCATGGTTTAATTGTGAATAAAAAAAGGTTAGGATCAGAATAGAAAATCTGAAACTATCTATGCACATAATAGAAAAAGTCCCCTAGTCGGAGTCACTGTCTAGAGCCCAAATATTCGATGAAATTATTTGCATAAGGGGAATGCCAGAATCCCTAACACTTTCCTCACTTGCAGGTGAATTAGGTTTATCTTCCAAGTCTGAGTTTGTTGGCTCATAGTCATCATCACTTCCTGACGAAATATCTCCAATTCATACATCATCAGATATATCTAGTGCAGAAATGTCACTGTCTGGTTCCGAAATATCATCTAATAAATTTCAAATATCATCCGAACAGCAAGGATCAGCTATTTAAAACTTTCAACTACAAACAAAGACGAATAACACAGTTGCTACAAGTTGTCGTGTAGAAACAGCAGCACCAGCTTATTGCAGCATTTGGTGTTTGGATATTTTAGCCAGTAAATTTTACTATAAAAAATCATAATAGGAATATAAAAGTTGATATATTTATATGCGGAACTAAGTGAAGAATCGATTGGTTGGTACAATTTATTTTGATATTAGTTCAACTGGTTGGCTGTAGCATTAAAAAAATGACTGTCGTAAATTACTATCACTTCACAAATGGTGTCGACCATCGTAATTTACGACGGTTGGTCGTGAAAGAGTTTCAAGTGCAGGAAATGTACGGAAATTTAGGAATACTCATTTGCTGGACACCCTGTAGTAGTCTCACCAAACAAAATGGAATCTTTTTCCCAGTTTCCCACCAAAGTTTTAATATATATATAAAGCCCATCTGTAATAAACTGTCAACCAAATGTGTCCACTGTAAGTCAGTGTTGTTGTGCTGTGATGTGATGTGTCTTGGTTTTGATAAAATATATCCAATAGTGGTGTGTAAAACTACAACATCAGGGGTATATCAATCAATACCCTTGAAATCTATCAAGTTTCAAACTATTGATGTTTTTGCTGCATTATAATTATGTTTTTTTTAACCTCTTTTCAGCTGACAGAACGAAGCTACTTTCAGCGGAACTTTCTCAGAATGCAAGACAATGCCTGAGTGTTAACCAGCCAGAGATATGCATGCAACAAGAAACATTTTATCAATTTGTCTAAGTGGCCTATGTGATGCATGCCAAACACATTTCAAAGACTGTGTACAGGTAGTAGATCAATAAGATATTGTTTATTTTTTAAAGCGGTGATTCAATTTCAAGCGTTATAGTATACAAATTAAAATACTTATACCAATTGCACTGTGTTTTACATTTTCTCCTTTGATATTTTTTTCATCAAGTTGTTGAAAAAAAGGTTGTAATGGTGTTATGGTGAGGGCTGTATGTCAATGTTTTCAGTGAATCCCTAAACATGAAGTGTCTGTTTGATTTTTCCTAATAATCAATTCATTAGCATTTATTAGCACCTAATTGGTGATATGAGTAAACTTGGTTAGTATAAGCTAATAAGCCTCCTAGATTTACCCAAAAGCTAATTAGTATGGTTCTTGAAATGCACTATATGAAATGAAAGTTAACCCTTTGTGGTTGGATGGGCCACTTAAATGGCCCATCATGATTTCTGTACCAGCTCTATGTTGGCTGAAGATGCTTTGTCTTCTCTGGTCGGGTGGGCCACAATTATGGCCGCTGCTACTTTCATAGGCAGGTCGGAATAACTTTTGTTTGGTTAGTGTCTTGAGGTTGGGTGGGCCACTTTTGTTGCCAGTAGAGCTTTCTCTATGTGGTAGAATAAGCCACTTTGATGGCCCTTCAAACTATTTGTAATATCTATTTTTTTAATAACCATCCGGTTACTATGGTAAAAAATAATTTGTGGCCGTTCCGACCTCACAGGACAATAAGGTTAGTGTATTAATCAAGCTGCCATGGAAACAGCTGTGGGCAGTAAAGTCGCCCATCAGACCTGAGCAAATGTTGAGAGGATTGTTAAAAACTCTGAAATATGCTTACCTTTTAACACAAATTTTAAAATTATGACTTCAGATTAGTTAGTGTAATGTTCTCTTGTGTGGATTAATGTCTGCACTATTGAATACTACATTAATCCGCAAAGACCAACCTCATGATTGGACCAATTCGTAATTCAGAGGCCGTGGTTCGGATTCCACGTTAAACTGTAGGTCCATTAATTTCCTTCGGCTGTTGGGCTATTAATTAACAGTCCTGTCTAAGGAACACGTCAGCCTTAGTCAGTAACAAGACTACAAGATTGTTCCAAAATCATCTTAATATCTATTCATACTTGGCTTAAAATACCTACCTATCTTGTAGTATGGTTGCCATTTCAATAATCTAATCGAATCATTAGCAGTATTGGATTTGCGTTTCTAATTTTGTTGAATGTATACTTATTCCTTTACTTCCTCTATGCTATTACACCCCAATTCCATTGTATATAGTGTCTTAAATAATAAAGTGATTCAATTGTACTATAAATAAAATTGGATGTTGGTCAACCTGATGTTATAATGATCGTTTTCTATCCCTCCCTATAACCCCATGTCATCTGTACGCTGTTCTGTGTGTAAATTTTATTTTATAGTTAGTTGGACTCTCAGTTGGTCTTTGGACAGAAAACTTGACCTTGTTACAAAATAATTCAAAATGGAGGAATCGAGTGAAGAGTGAAACTGGTCATGTTAAATAATTGTTTTTGCACCTACGTTTTTCAGCCGCAAATCAGCTAACTTACAAGTTCAGTGTCTTTTGTACACCATATGTGAAACTGCCACTAAAACTAGGGACATGTTGCAACTGAGGGCGCTCACCGGCAAACTATCGGGACATTGCTGGACACGGCAACAGTAATTTTCTACCAAAAATCACTACTCGATATATAATAATGTATATATTTATTTGCTGCATCCAGAATTAATACTAATTATTATACTCCATTAAGGTGATATGTTTCATATTATAATGTGAACTGAAAATCATGATGGCTAGTTGGCTGTGGGTGATAAAAATTAAGAAGAATAAGTTTAGTCTTATTTATTACTACTCTTCTTAAAGTTCAACAGACAGCTCCAGGATATCTAAGGACTATCCATCAGGATATCACAGAAACCCAAAATGAACTATATCTGCTAAATACAAAGGACTTTAATAATTTATCAACAACTTTAGATTAAATGAATTATTTAAAACCCAAGAGAAAAACAACACTCACTTGGCTTGGAAAGTATGCAGCACAGTGAGTGTAAGCCTCCTTCAACACAGCAGGGATTGTATGACTGGTTGCAGCTGTGGGCAAACTTGGGCCCTATGACTGTGGCGGTGCTGTGAACAGCTGTTCAATCAGCTGGCTCTGACAGTTACACTGATCATCTGTTGAACCAATAAATATATAGTGCACAACATGAAAACCCTGCACTCATTAACAACCCTTACACCTTGAGTACCTGAGCAGCCTATTTTAAATACACAAAGAATTCACTCATTTTTCCATTCATGTAAAATTTACAAAAAACTTAAAAATATCACAAATTATAATTCATGTAAAAATGAACAAAAACTTAGATACCGGTACACCATTAATGATAATTCATGGTAAATTGGTGAAAAACTTTGAAAACACCACAAATTATGATCCATAGAAAATTTATTAAAAAATTAAAAAACACATTCAAACACCATGAATGATTATAATTCATATCAAATGTATGAGAAACTTTTAACACTATTAATTATAAATTGCAAATAACTGGCTAATATCAATACCTTAATTGAAACATAAAAACTTGTATTTTATACATTATTTTCTATGTACTGTAACTTATATTTAAACATTCTTTTTAAAATTTTAGATTTAACTGCAATTATTTTGATTGTTTTAAAGCACACGTTTATCTTTTCAATCTGAGAGAAAAAAAGAAAATACAGAGAAATATGTTGCAACAGACCTGCACCTCAGCGAATTCCAAATCAATAATAATATATAACAGGTTTGATCCATATCCATGATAAATGAGTTTTCCTATTCTCCATTAGATTAACATGAGAAAGAGTATATAGGTTTGCTGCTGTGAGGAACTCATAAACTATGATTTTTTAGCATAAGTGGCTAAATCCTAACCACATGAAATTTAATACCAAGATTCATAAAAAAGTATTGGTTAATAAGGGAAAAAATAATTTTTCCTTATCCTCCATAAGATTAGCATTGGAGCCACAAAGTACAATGTACTGTGTTGAGATTTTATAATATCTCGGTAAACATTGGAGATACCTGTAGAGAAAAAATTAAAAAATCCTAAATTGTGTAGTTTATTGAGCTCATTCTAATGGTGAAAGATAACATTTGAAATTGTTTTAATTTATGTGTGAAAAATGAAAAAAACAGTTTTTTGGTGCAATACCCCTTCCAATTATCCGATATGTCCGAGTAAATGTAGGAGTACACATCTCTACCAAATTTTGTCTTGATCGGACCATTTTTACGAGAGTTATAGTGTTAACAGACACGTATATATAACATGTTTAACAACTATTGTTTTTGGCCTCTGGTACCTCAAAACGAAAAAGGAACATGGTCCCAGGCTTAAGTCTTGCCAAGAGATCTACAGTAGTAGTAATAGATTATTACCTATGAAAAATTCGCTAAAAAACTAATTTCAGAAGAAAACTGTCAACTCCTATTAAGGCTTTGTGAAGATAAAACAACATTCTTCACCTAAATCAATTAATTATGATATAAATATTTTATAAAAATGTGTGTTCCTTATTCATGAATTAATTAATTTTACTACCTACACGTTTACTACATAATTGTGTGGATATATGTAAGATCCCTAGTTGATGAAAAATTTGTACAGCAAGGTTATATATACATCAGCAGAGGAGTGGTAGGTGGGCTTAGTAAAGATGTATTTCATGCTTAATCTCTGATTATTAAATCAATACACATATAAATTGGAAGCTTCAGAGCATTTGGATATGAGAAATAATCAAAATGATAGGTCTAAGTATTATTTGTGTAACCAGGTTTGTTATGGGTCTCTTTTACTACATAATACTAGATCTTGTGTTTATTTCTTTTGAACTCTTTAATTTATAAATATATACCTTTTTGTTTAAAACAAGACTTTCTATTTCCATAATTATCTTATTATGAATAAAAAATATTTTTACTATTTCAAGCAGGTCCCTTCTCTATATTAGGTCCTTTCCGATCCAGGCAGGCTCTTCCCATACCCATTAAGGACCTTCTCATACACAGAACATAGTGAGTGAAATTTGATTCAATATTGAATCGTATATATATATATATATATATATATATATAATGATTTTTGTAAAGTTCTATCTATATACCGGTAAGTAAAATTAAAGTTTCGTCTGTACATTGCTCAGAGTTATTTTTAGTTATATTTATGTTTCGTGCTTTAGAAAAGCTGAAACAAGTCTTGTCTTAATTTGTGTCTGCCTGTCTAACTGTTTACGTTCCAGGAGGCATTTTACGCCGTCTTCTCCGAAAAAAACGGGAGAACTGATAACAATGAAAAACTTATTTCATGCATTCTCTACATTCCAGAGAATGGGTTTCAATGCTTGAAATTGTCCGCCGCCCCTTGAGGAGTATATAACGATCATTTAAAAACCTTACGCGATATTAGTCGCATATTGCTTTCAGTTTCCAACGAATCACCTACTAACAATAATCTGTCTTTGTAGTTTTTAAGACTAAACCAGAGAGGAACGGATTATAACTTTACTATCCGTTCATCTATGACTAAACTGTTTGAGCATTGATCATTGATTTCTTGAATATGATTGTGATGTATAATTGATTTAATAATGTAAAGAAAACAAACAGCTGCCAAACTAAAATCAATATTAGTTTGTTTATATTTTAAACCCACGTCGAAATCACGCTATATCCAAAATGTTCTCTTGACGTATAACGAATATTAACAATTATACATTTTTTCTGATCTAATATCATTAATTTTGTCATGTTAATAAAAGTATCCTTTTCCCTAACACAGAATACTACAAACCGAAGAAAGTACAGCGTACTGCTGGTTGTGTACCATTAAAATATAAAATTATCTCTATAATCTAATCTAATTAAAGTGTAAGTTTAAGAGAGGAGAAATAAACCCTCTAAATAATTAGATATAATATGATAAGTGAATTAATAACTGATTGAGGAGAGGATTATTGTATCTTTACTGCTGAAATACTTGCGAATTGCCCTTACGAAAGAAGCAATTCCTATAGTTGGCATGGTTGTACATGGTGGCTGGTAGGGGAGTATGGATTTTTTTGTATATTTTTTGTACATACTTTTACTACATATACTACATATATGTAATTCATATATATAATTTTATTTTAATTTCATATATATTTAATTTCATTATATATATATATATTAATTTCATATATAATATAATTCAATTATATTTAGAGGTTACATTTTGAACACACTTGAAAATGGGACAATTCTCGAAACATGTGTGAAATAAAATGAAATGATGCAAGGGTACAATGGTATTCATTTACAAAATAATAATAATAGTAGCCCTAATAGTGAACATTCATAAAACAAAAAATATATATATAAGTATGTGTGTGTGTGAATGTATTTTCATTCATATTTTACAGCGAATTATAACGCATAATTATAAAAGTTTACTAAACTTTGATCAGTCCATGGATAAAGAACTATAATCCTTTATTGCAAATAATTTTTTAAAAGCGTGGAAATTTTTCAAGATTTTACATTTAGATTATTACAAAATTGATGCCTCTGCACCTACTCGATTATATATAAGGATGTACTTAAAATATTATTTCAATAATTGTAATAATAATAATAATTTATTGTAAACCATTCTTCCTGATTGTCTGCTCATGACATGACGCCTGCTCTCTGAAGAAGTCAGTGTTTGTTGAAGAAAGAAAAATTATAGCTGTCGGCCTGTCGGAAGTTCTTGATTTTGTTGAAATCGTAAGAAATTTTATTACATTTAAGAAAGTCGTTTTAATTTATTCCTTTTTAAGTAAATCACGAATAAAATATTTGGTAAGTCGTGATTATTTATCAATAAATATTTTGCTTCACTAAAGTAATTTATTAAATAATTTAATTTGAAATCGCACTTCTTATTAGTTTTCGATTTTTAATTTGTTATTTGCTTATCTGAATGTGACAGCACCATTACTGCATAGTTGCAATACTTCAATAAAATTAAGACTGAACATTTGTGTATTGAACTATTAGAAAATTATAAGGGCCTACTAATGTTTTGTTATTGAACCTTTCAGGTTATATAGTTGAAAACAAGCTAACATAAAACAATCAAAACGTTCTAATAGGTTATTTTATGTAAGGGGCCTTTTACTATTTTAAAAATGGTTTTGAGACAATTATCATGATTTGTTTTAAGTTATTTACACTGAATGAAATCAATTTAATTATGTTTGTTTAGGTTGGAACATTATTGTGTGATCCTTAAAAGAGTCATGAATTAGTCTAAAAACTTAATTTTCAATTTGGCTGACTAAATTCCTGCTAAACTTATTTAAAGTTCCAGAATTTTTCTCCAATGATATAAGCCCAAACTAATCCCAAGGTAGGCTACAATCAATTAGGCCTAATGGTTGTTTTGGATAACTATATGTATTCTAGGCCTGTATGTTGTGTGAATGTTTCTGGTGCTTTTTGCATTCACTACCTATGCTGTCTTAAGTAGGGATGTAGGGGCTTCAGTGTAGTAATCATATATATTTGCGAGACATTGGTTGGTTGAGTCTTTGGCATTCCTTGCCGTCAATGGTAGGGCTAATGCCCAATATTTCATTGAGGAAATTTTCTCAAAAATGACCCTCTAAACAACGAGAGAACATGTTGATTTATGATTACAATGTAATAAACTGAAATTTATAATGCTGCAAGCAAGCAGCCTAATATATAGCAAACTTCAATAGAAAATCTATGAATCTTTCAACCATTTAGGTTTGTCAGCCTAGCATCACTTTATTTTTAGATCAATAAATGTTATATTGTTATCAATCAATAAATACCATATAAAATATACAAACAATTAATTTGTAACAGAACTATGAATGGACAGTTTTTTATGTTTTTACAAATGTTAGGTTCGGTGATTTAAGACCCTTTCTCTTTCCCCTGATTCAATTAGTCATAGGCTATCACTGTATGTAAGATGGCATTTAAATGGATAAATAAGTTAAATTTTAACTTTCTTATCCGTAGGCCTATAAACATCTGTTATTAAACTATAACCAAGTGCATATTAAAGCAATATAAAATTTAGCTATTTTCATCACATAACAGTAGTTGTATTTCTGTTTACTAGTGAGGCCTATGATAGGCATATGTCTTCCAATTTAAATTTTCTTGTGTATTGGATGTTTTTAAAACTTTGAAGATGTTCTACCTAAATTTTCGAAGGAAGGCGAATAATTAATGTCTGCTATATAAATGTTTCAGAGGGAAAATGGCAGATCAGCAGCAACAGTTTTTCCTCAAGTGGAATGATTTCCAATCAAATATGGTCACATCATTCAAGCACCTCAGGGATGAGAAGAGTTTTACAGACGTGACTCTTGCCTGCGAGGGTCAAACGTGTAAAGCTCATAAGATGGTGTTGTCTGCATGCAGCCCGTACTTCAAATCTCTATTAGAGGTAAAAATTATATGTTTATGACATTATATGCTGGTTTGCACATAATAGCTATTTTACAAAATCGTAAATGACTTCCATCCCCTGTATGTTTTATAAATGACAATACAGTACTTATAAAATGCCTTAGTCAGTAACAAGACTTCAAAATCGCTACACAATCATCTTGCACTCATTCATCATTCATCCTTGGCTTAACCCTCCAAGTGCTATGACTTTTAAACTTACCTTGAATTTTTTATTTTTACGAAACTTCTTAAAATACCCTAGCACTTACGAATGGGTTCGTCAGCGACATACTCTAACCTCTTAGGTCACGGTGCATAGTCGGAGAAAACGCCTATTTGGCTACAAAAGCATACCCTAGCGGCAAACTAACAAATTAAAGCAGCAGTAAAGGGAACTACACGAGTATTAGCTCGCAGATGGCAGCACGGTGACGGTAATTGTTGACTTCAATAGCGCCATTAATTTGCACCTCACTGACATTACACAGTGTGATGTTAGCACTTGGAGGGTTGAAATTCTTCCCTAGATAGGTCGCCATTTCAAAAGAGGTAATCAAATCTACTTAGTTTACATCAGTTTAAATTCTAATTGATGTGGCACCTTGCCCTTATTAATCCATTATTTTAATATATAGGCATAATAAACCTGGTTTGGACCTAAGTGTCAGTGGAAGTTAGATATCATAGTGAACATTTACTTTAAAAATGAGAATAAAGCATTCCCCGTTATCCCTCATTCTACATTCTACTGAAATTGTTGTAATGTCCAAAAACATGTGAGCTTCAACCCAAGTTCTTCCATCCAAACAGCACGAGTACAGTGGTGTGCAGTACAGCATCTTCCATGTTGGTTATCTGGATAGTTTATTCTTCCTTCTTGATTTTAAAATCTCGTTAAGGAAAGTAATCTTATTTTTGTGTGCTGTTTTAGGAGAACCCATCAAAACATCCCATCATCATACTGAAAGACGTACCGTTCAGTCATCTACAAGCGATTCTGGAGTTCATGTACGCTGGCGAGGTGAATGTTTCGCAAGAACAACTGCCGGCATTCCTCAAGACAGCAGACAGACTTAAGGTCAAGGGGCTTGCCGAAGCACCGCAAGCCATCAAACGGGAAGGCTAGTTCGGAATCCTTTGTGGTTTTTACATGAATCCTGTGACTGAATTTTTACCACCAATATTCTATTTCAACGGGAGCTATCAAGAAACAACACAACCTTAATTTATTGTTGTTAATATTGCTGTACAGTTAATCATTAAGGTGGGAAGGTTTTGTTGTTTCCGAATGTAGCCGAACATTTAATTTAAGAGTTGTTCTCAGTCTCATTTTTTATTTTGTTGCACTCGGTTGATACCAATTCAATGTAAATTTTAATTTAGTTAGTTTGTTTACTACAATTTTATAAATATTTGTAACACAAGAATCACAAAATCAGGACTTCTTTGCAAAAATAATACCAGTCTATCCTATTCAAATTTAATTTAAAGTTTAAGAGCTGATATTTTACTAAAATTTGAAACTTTCCCTGTTAATCATGTAATATTTTGATTTTTCCATCATATAAAGGTGTTGTGTATAGTTGATTGGTGTAAATTTTAGTTTTATTGACATTCACCCCTAAAAATTCAATATACAAAATATGAAAACATATTCAAAAGTCAAAACTTAAAGATAGAAACTTCCAACATGTTTTATATTTGTTAATACAAATGAAATATTTCTTATAGTGTATCTTGTTTTCTTCTCTCAACATGTTTTAATTTCTGCAAACATTTTAATGTTAGCATACAGTAGTCTACAGTACGATTTGTAGAGTGTGTTTAATTTTGATTTCTCACTTTACTGTGGACATTAATCTTAAGCATAATAAAGATAAAGAGAAAACCAAAACTATAGTACTGCACTGTTTATTATGTCTTCTTTGTTTTGACCTTCATGGTACTTGAAATTTTAAATACATCACTTTACCTTCAATTTATACTTAGGACTTTTAGGAAAAAACAATAAATTCCATAGCCAGTTAAAAGTATTAACCAAAGATATTATTTTCCTTAAATAGTTAGGTCTATCAAAACTATCTTAATTATTGATTTAACTTCTTTAATGTGCAATAAAGTTTTGATGGTTTTCAATTTAAAATTGTCATCACCTTATAATGAAGCCAACATATGATGTTTTAAGAACTTCTAAATGGAGGTTTTAATTTTTTGTAACTATCATTTAACAATTATGTCTAATATCCCAAATTTATGAAATTATCCACAAGTTTGAGGAAAATTAATTTAGAAAGAATTTTATTTCCATAGCCTTTTAGTGGTGAGGTTGTCATTTATTTTAAAAATATACACCTAATTATTTGAGTTAATGGATATTTAAGAGGCAGTACTAGACTTGCATAGTTATTGATTCTATTCGCCAACTACATATATTATTTATTTATATTTTTCTAATCTTTACTTAAGATGTAGACTCTTAATAACCATCAAAGACTTGGGATGTGTTTTGTATATTATTACGAGGTGATCTATAAAAACTTGTAGTTTACTGACCAGCTGTTTGAATTATTTTTTTATTGTTTAATGTAAAACATTTTTATTTTGTGTAAAACTCATCTAGTTTTTCATGGTAATAAGGAAGTTCTATGTTAGAGTGAAAATTTAATAATAAAATTATATATAGGAAATCATGCGCTATCTTATTATCCTCTGTAATAGGACCTTGTTGGGTTGCTGTTAAGAAAGGTGAATTAGTAAATTTGCAGTCTGATATATTCAATTACTTTATGATAGCTTGAAATTTTTAAATATACACCCGGTCCCGGTAGACCAAACTGCCGAACATCCTGCTAATCTAGATACACTTTTGTCATGGGAGAAATACTGAGGTATTAAATACCGAAGCAATGAAATCTGAATTCTATACTGTATATACAGGGATCATAATCATACATTATTAAGTGCAAATCATCTATAATACAGCATTTGTAATGATTAATATATATAAATATATATTTAAAGTGATTATGAAAACGGGCCGAATTTTCTTTAAATTTTGGAAATAACTAATTTCCGAGTAAATAAGTTTTTAGGTCTAATAGGAAAATTCTTGTTTTTGTAATATTAAGTTTAAAATCTAAAAATTTAACATTACGCTTATGGAGAATCAAATGCTAAATGCAAATCAAAAAGCTGTTTATAAACGTTTACATTCTTGATTGAATACGGCAAGAACAATATAAAATATGGTTTTTCATATATTGTTTTGTGTATTAATAAATGTAAATAATTACAGGTTACTAAACAATTTGTTAAAAAGGGTAATAAGTGTGCGAAATAAAAGCAGGAAAGAGTATTTCCAAATCTTCCGTGTTTGATAGAAATGTATTCGTTGTATTGCTTTATGTTGTAACAACCAAATAATTGTGTAAATTAAATTATTTTTTGCTTTTCAACTCATCGTTTCTAACAAATCAGTTGATCACAGGATAATAACAAACAGTATGGTCATTTAAATACAGTATAAGATTAGCTAAAAAAATTGAGGTTTGGCATACTCGATGGACGACGCGAAATCGGACCGTAGTTAATCTTAGATCTCACGTATGCAATAAGTATCGATCCCCACCTGAGGGCTATATATTTGTTCAGTATTTATGCCATATTAATTAAGGGGTTTAAAAACGTTTTTATTTAAACCACATAAATGTTTTCATTGAGCAGTAAATTTGTTTTAATTTTGCTAATTAACTTGTAAAAACATGTCTTATTTTATCCGAGCAAATGTTAATTAAATACAATAACTTACGTTTTGTAACATAAGAATTCAGTTATTGTCATTGGTCGTGACAAAGAAATCCTGTCAGATAGTGTAAAGTTGCGCCATTGTGGATATAGCACTGTTGCTTGAGATACATCACCACAATAGATTTAATTCTCACAGTTCAGACTCTTATCATTGCTTTTAGGCCACTTTTCGAACATTTGAGTTCATCTCCAGCAATGACCGTGATCATGTAAAAAGTAGGCCTACAGATGGCACTGTTTTATTATTGTTTGTTTTTTTATTTCAATGTTTGTTGTGTTTAACATATCTAATGACGAGTCCATAACAGATAGAACGGTCTCTGCAAGAACACTTGATGCTTTTAAGGAAAAAATGTAGTGGAGAAACCAATATGTGAACTGTGATGAGACATAAGTTAATTTGTCTAGAAATACAGTTTGGGTCTAAAATAATGTATTTTATTAGTACTTTTAGTGCAACTTTACACTGCATTTCTTGATTATCTGAACAACTTGGTAATCCGAACAGGGTTTGGTCCCAAATAGTTTGGATTACCAGGACTCTGGTGTACCATGGAAGTGGAGGCAGGTAGTTCTCAATTTTATATGAAACAATAAACTTGTTTTTTTAAAACAGTTTTGCACTTTAAAACTCCAGAGTGTGAAAATCAACATTTGTTACACTGTAAAGAATATTTTAAAAGTAAGATTTTATTGTGATTTCAATGTTAAAGCGGGGGAAGTGAAATTTTAACCAAACACTGTATGCCTGAAAGTAGCATCCAAAATAATCCACAATAAAATGTATTTTTTGTAAATGTATTTAGTATTACAACTATGATGCCAGCAACATGCTATTATCTATAATATTATAAAGAAGAGGTGGTTTCTGTATGTTTGTGAGTTTGTTGTGGCAAGTAAAAGCGAAAAATACTGAACCGACTGGTTTGAAATTTTACACAAAAGTAGATCTTAACCCTAGAAGTGGCAAGCTTTTTACTTTAAACTGTAACATAAAAATAATTACTTATATCTTCTGGAAATATTAATTATAAACAAAAAAAGCATAAAACATGCAAGGAGGCCCTTATAACCACTAACTACAAAAGCAAAGCAGGTGTCCCATATGTAGGCTTAATTGAAATCCCAATTAAGCCTACATATACCCTCAACTTCCACCCAAACCGGCCACCATTTATTTAAAGTGGGCCCCCCACTCCGCTATACCACACATTTGCAAGCCAAATTGGGATTGCTCATGGTTGGGATTCAAACCCTAGCACTTCCGAATTGCTAAAATGTTACACTCGTCAGTGTAGCGCTTTAGCCGATACCGTGCTTAGGAGTAGAGAGCGCTTACTTGGCTATAAGACATGCCCTATTGGCAGTTTAGTAAACTGCCTGAACAGGTTCGGTTGCTTGCCCCCAGAGGGCAACACTGTCACGAAGGTGACCGTGTGCATAAAGTACACTAAATTGACGACAGATGCCCATACCTTCCACTTCTTATTGAATTTGAAAATGCGTTGTGAAATACGACTTTACCACTTCTAGGGTTAAACTCATGCAACACATAGGCATATTAATTTCCATAAAATCCCCTCGAGCTACGCCCCATGACAACCTAAGTTTCAATTTAACATTTTCAAAGAATCAAAACATAAAATGACTTGAAAGTCAACAGCTGTGAACACTAAAATTTGACAGTTTGGGAAGAAGAAAAAATAAAGTTGATTTTTACAGATTATTTTTGGATGAAACTCTTTGTATTTGGCTTCATGTGGTTGAGGTACAAGCATTTATGCTCAAAAATCATAGTTTGTGTTTTTCATCACAGCTAACCTGCATACTCTTTCCCCATGTTAATCATATAAGGAATAGGTAAACTCCCTTATTTATGGACATACGTTGATGAAACATGGTATAAATGGTCAAAACAAAAATTTTTTATGGTATAAATGCCTACTTTTGGTGTTCCTCACAACAGCAAACCTTCATACTTTTTCCCATGTTAATAATATTATGGAGAATAGACGAAAAATTCTCATATTAATCGTCAGATATTGATAAAACTTGTCATATATTATTATTGGTATATGGTCAAAATAAAGATATTTTATTGTAAAAAAACCTACTTTCAGCATTCCTCACAGCAGCAAATCTGCAAACTCTTTCCCATGTTATAAAGCCTGTTACATATTGTCATTGCTTTGGAAATTCGCCGAGTACGCAGGTTTGCTGCGACAGGTGTATTTTGTGGTTTTTCCAATCTAAGGCAATGATATTTTTCTGACATCGTTATAAGTTCTTAATTTGGCTCTTCTTGTAGTACATCTGGTGGATAAATAAAACGACAGAGTAAAACATTGGAAAAATTTATTCCTCACAGTCATACACACTGAGGGTTCTAAAAATCACTTAATTTGTAAAAATTAATTGTTACACATGACAATCAGTCAAGAGTTAAACCGCATACCCGTAACACTACTCACATGTAAAAAACTAGTTTCTCTGGTAGATATGGTAAGACATTGGTTTTATTTTAGTCATATAGTAATAAAACTAGGATACAAAAGTGAACATTCAACTGAAAATAAAGAAAGTATATTTTATTCATGAAAAATATTCAATTAATACCCCATGTTATTGTTCATTTAGAGATTAAAAATTAACTTACCGACAAGTAAAACTTCCTTACTTTACTATATATGAAAAAAAGGCAACACATAAGTATGTTTTGTAAAAGTTGATTTGGATGAAAATTACAAAAATATGAATCCTATTGCATATTATAACTGAAATTTAATATTGTCAAAGAGAATTTTTCTTTTATGTTAACAGATTTTAGGCAGTGATATAAAAATAAACAATGACAAAATGAAAATACTTAACAACTATAATAATAATACTGTAATTGATATTATCATACAGGATATACCAGGACAAAGTATATTATGATTTCTAAACACAATGATATTATGTAACGACTGAAAATATCGTATTTACTTCCCTGTGGGAAATAGATTAGATCATTGGTTCCCAAACTGTGGGACGCTGCATGGGCACAATGGTAAATTTTAAAACAAATGCATCATTAACTGAACACAAACTCAAATAATTTACAAAAACTAAAATCATGATTTATCTTACAGTTAATTTGTGAGCATATGCGATTGATCTAAAATATAATTTAAAAAAAGAATGTTAGCTAGGAAGTAAGATAACATCGCTTTCTTATTCTACTTTACTTTACTCTTTTCATATAGGCCTAATCAAAAACTCAGTAGGCCTAATGATAGCCTATTTAATTTAGTGTATGTTTCCTGGTAAATAGAAAAAAATTGTTTTGTTTTTACTGATTTTCATCACATACCATAATTTTTTGGTTAGTGAAACTTTAGTATAGATTTACTTTATTGAAATCAAACGACAATTATAACATGTGACAACATTTTAGTTTTATCAAGCATTGAAGAGGATTACCTGGTGTTTGAAAATATATTAAATACTAGTGGGTCACAGGTCAAAAAGGTTTGGGAATCACTGGGTAGATCAAGGATATGTCAAAGGGAATGTTTTCAGTTCGTCTTAACAGCTGTCGTTATATCCATATGACGTCACTGTTTCAAATTTTTATCTCCCAAATTGCCAACACCCCCCCCCCAGAGTTACGACATATCCATGTCAATATTTTTGAAAAAAATACAGGAATTCAAATATATATTATGTATAACATAGTAAACTATATCAACATTCAATTCACTAATTTTAATTGTATTTTAAGTAAGAATTTTGAGAATCCATTTTAGTGAGTAGTCACTTAAAAATATCATTATTTTCCTCATAGTAGTATAAAGTACAAGTTAGGATACATATCACATGTCATGAATATTTCGTCCAATCCTACTTTACAGAGGTTAACAATTATTAAATTTACAGTCTGAAATATTTCATTATTTTATATCTTAAAATTTTGAAGCAGACCCGGAGTCAGGTAATGCACAATTATAAATAAAACTGCAATTATACAATAAACTTTAGTTTTAAAACTCCAAAGTGCAAATTCAACATTTGTTCAACTTCGTTGATGAGTCACAATAAAAAATATTTTCTGTGAACACATATTTAACGTAAAAAATAGATATATACCATAATGCTAATACACCAAAGTCCCCTAAATCCAAAAACCCCTCATTCGAAATCACTAATTTATGATAACATTTCCAGTGAACATACCATTTACAGCTGCATATTATGGTGATATAAAAAAACCCAAAACTAAATGGTATACAAACAATATTAAAATGTGCTGCTATGTTATTTGTCTTCATATCTTGAGTTTTCAGGTTATTTGATGTCACGATAGATACTATAAGAGGCCCTGACAACATATTGCAAAACCCTGAAAATCTATCCGATTAGATGGAGTCGAGGTTGATCATGATAGGAATACGGATAAAAAATACGAGAACTGGGAATTAAGTAGTTGTTGGTACATTGTATAGAGTGGTATGATCCATAGTCTATCTTTATTTTATCAGGGAGAGGAATGTGCATGTATTGTTTTGTTAAAAAAAATCTGTTACATGGATCATTTAAAACTTTTTAAAGTAGGTTGTTCAGATTGTAAAATTGTTTATATTAATACACGTTGCATATATGTAAAACACATATAAAATATATAACAAGTGGTTATACTTTTTAAATAAAATTTATATTTATGGGGCTTTACTCACGATTTCCTTAATTAGGGTGAATTTTAAAACATAACAAGTGTAAAGAAGAAAATTTACAAATAAGGCCCTGTATGTGTTTGAAAGGAATAAAGAAGGACATTGATAATGATAACAAAGAAGAATTTTTGGAAATAAAATTAATTGACAATAGAAGAATAAAGAAAGTATAAGTGTGCATAAAGTTGTTAGAATTTAGTTTCATTTGGAGATTTATAAGTGAAATTATTATCTAATTTGAAGATCAATATCTATGACAATTGTCTGTTATAACTATATTGTGTACATGGTATGTCAAAGCATGTAAATAAATACATAGCCGTTTCTCGAAATCTACATCACAGAACCTGCGCATTGCACATCTGTGCCTAGTTGTTGCATTGTGTTTAGTAACATCAAGCAACTGGTAGGTTACTGCTTAACCTACCATTCAGGATTACCAACACCAAACTCATTCCAAAACAGCGTGCAAAACAAAAAAATTAAAAAAATCCAATTAGACTAATAAGATCGACTATGAACAAACAAAACCTTATTATTTAGTTTTGATCTTCCACTGGAATCCTGTGCCCACTCCCTCCCCCCACTCTTTTGTCACACAAGCACAACATCAACATACTCTCAAAAACATTTTTGAAGAATAGAGGCGGGAAATTTTTTTTGTTAATTCTGCAGAAGTTTTTAGTTGTTAGATTCATCTAAGAGCGAGAGTAATCACAGTTTAAGGTGGGCCCTCCCACTACTGTACCACACATTGTGCAAGCCAAATTGGGATTGCTCATGGTCTTGGCAAAACAGTGAACAACACGAGTTAGTTCCAGTATTAGCTCGCAGATGGCAGCATGGCGATGTTGATTGTTGACGCGCATTGCTAAAAATATCGCTGAATATCATCACGATAAATAGAAGCTGCAGTATCTTTCACCAGTCGGAGGGTTAAGTCTACATAAATAAAGTTTATATTGAATTTTAAAGAATAAAAAAATTAATTAAAAAGAATAATGCTAGGTATCTCTGCATATTTTCTATACCGGAGCCATAAAACAAAATTATTTAAACTCTTCAAGTAGATTAATGCATTTAACGATCCTAATATTTAAAAAAATAATATACGGTTTAAAAGAATATAAAATTCTCCAAGAAAATATTATGGGAATGAATATTTTTTTACAAACAGGAAAATATAAATAATATAAAATTTGTATTTAGACACTAATGGTCTAATAACAAGCTAATAAAACTAAAATGTATATAAAACCCGCTAAACTAAATACAAAAGTGTATAGATTTGCATTGCTACAATCACAATAAAAATCTACTTATAAAATATTAAAACTACTTAAAAAAACCATTATGTACTACATGATAAATTAATTGATGAAATGATTAACTAATTGCATTGTTAACATTAAAAGCAGTATGACATGACACATTGTTAAATACTGGTTAACATATATAAATGATTGAATGTTCAGGCTGTGTTCCATATATATTTTTGTTTAAATCTAAGCAACTATAACCCCATAAAATTGATAAAACAAGATCAAATCTGTATTTCTAAGAAATCTATATAATCGTTTTGAACTAATGTTTTAAAATATGCCTCATGTATGTAACATACAAAATATGACCTAAACAAATTTCCAAGGAAATAATAACCATGAATATAAATGTATTTATGGTTAATTGTCGATGGCACCATTGATCTAAAAATAAAAATGTAAATAAAGTAATCCTGTGGCTTTTACATCCCTATGAAGGGATTTTGCATGCTAGCCACGGGTTTTTGTTGTACAAAAAAAACATAATCTTTTTAAATAAAATTTATGCACAGCCCTACAACATTTCCACCATTAACATTTGACAAAGTTACAAACTAGGGTGTACGATTCCGATGCCTAATACCACAGAATTAAAAATACCATAAAATCTGTAACGTACTGTCCTACGTTGCCCTACGTTAGTACAAAATTCGGATATGGCTATTATTGTCAAACACTCCCAAACAACAACTATGGTTAAGTCATTTTTTCTTCTAGACAGTCATAACTAATTGAGACCTATTGTTGACGAGTCATCAATTTAAATAGTGAAAAATCAATATACAGCAAATAAAAAACTACAACTCAGAAACCTTACCTAATATTTTAAATTAAATATTTAGATTAATCTAAACTGAAAATTATTAATAGGTTTTTGTATTACAACTCTGTAGAGAAACTTTTATGTATACAAAATACTATTGATTGTAAAAATATATGTTTTGGGTCCAAACTTATTTAATATGCAAGTCAAATTACTTCAGTGTCAACTTTTTTTAAAACCGTCCCAAAGTTTAGTTACTGCAGCCTGGTTAAAATTATTTTTTTTAACAATCTCAGTTAAAAGCAAAATGAATGTGAGTGATCTAAAATAGTTTTTTGGCAAACCATCAACTAATAAACAATAAATTTCCTTCAACCATACGTGAACAACATGAACAAATGTCTCCTGGTTTTCAAAGTGTTACCTTTGACTATACATTACTAATAGACGTGTCATTCTCATGCGCAAGCTGTAGTTGCTTTAGTGGTTCCCGAATCGGCTTGGGGAGTTGGTGCGTGGTTCCCCGTACAGGAGCGCTGTCATCTGCTACCCCCCTTCCCCCTTCGGCCAACCCCCAACCATTCATAAGGGCGAGAGAGGGACGTGCGTCGTGCGCGTCACCACGTCAACTCATTCATCCCCAAAGTTACTACGAGTGTGTGCGCACTCCTGAGGGCAGGGCCAAGTGAGCTTACAGCCTTCGCCACTAGGAAGCGGCACTACACTGTCGGGCCTACCGAAATTTTGTTGGCGACAACTTTTAACCATGAATGACACGTCTATTAATAATATATAGTCAAAGGCGTTACCTTAGAGAACTTGAAGATATAGACAAGCTACGAATTAACTCAAATCATTCAGCAAACATCAATAATTTTTCTAACTCACAAGGAAGTTTAACCCAACTACTTAACCTAAAACAAGGCCAAATAATTTAAAGTTACTAGGATTTTTTTAGATTGAATAATACTACGATTTTAAAAAACAATCTGCAAATAACAGAAGTAACACTACAATTGTATTGATCATTGTGATTACTTTGTACAAACTCAATTGTAAATCAATGAAAGTTTTTGCCAAGGCCGCACTAACACATACCACAGACTAGATCTAAACATGGTCGAGATCTCTCTCGTCAGATGTAATTACGCTAGGGGCTCGGAAGTCGTGGTCGAGCGTGGGAAGGTAGACACGACGCGACTCCTCGATCCCCGCACGACATAATGGACATGACTCACATCTGAGCGCACACTCACTGCATGCCACGACATGTGCGCAAGGGAAGAACGCTGTGTCGATTGACGCGTCCATGCAGATCCTGTCAACACAGATCTGTTAGAGTGCGGACAAACCTAACAGATTTTTGCTCTTTTGTAGCCGTGCTGTTGTAAAATGTGTAATATTAAAATAAACATATTGATTGATTGATTTCTTTAATTTTTTAGTTTTAATGCTCATTTTTACAACAATTGGATATTTATTGGATTGGATAATTATTTTAAATTCAGATTGGAGACGGATATCTGATCTGAATTTCCAGTAATCCGCACACCTCTAGTAACTAAATCAAAAAAGTCACCTAAAATTCTATACCTGCACGTTAGGGCGTCAAGAAGCCTGGCGAGCCGTTCACTGGTTTGGCTGGCGCTGCCATCTGTGGGTACCGCGTGAGTCGCACTGGACGACTCGGGCTGGTACAGTGCTCTCCTTGCATTGTCATGGACCTCGCGGCACGTACGACGGATATCGAATACGTACTGCTTGCCTAGGGGACTTGACTCATTGAAGATTGACACTATCGTGCCCTGTCAAAGGTAAAATACATTCATTGAGTGTTTGAACTCTCAATAGAAAGAACTTAAACAAATTTAACCCTTCAAGGGGGTTTGATGTGAGTTTCACGTCACGTAAAAAAAGACACTGTTGCAGTTTGACGAGAGTTTCACATCATCGCACAACCAGCTGTCACATTATAGTGACGTTCTAGTTATCTTTTTCGAACTCAGACTGTGTGGAGAATATTGCTCATGAATTTCTCTACTTTTGCAACCAATTTTTATTAACTGTGAGTGTAACAGAGATAGATATGTTGTTTACAAGGACAGTCTTTGTTTGTTGCATTAACTTGGTGTTCAGACGTCCTGTTTACTGTAATTTTTTACGTATATGTAAATAACTTTTTGATTAGCATTATACGTATTGGTTTTACTATAGGGTAAAGTAAAAACTCACGTCTTCCAACACTATTTAATATAAATATATTACACTTATATTGTAATTACATACAAACGGTAAATATATACAAAAGCTGTTAAATTGGCGATAGATTTCGTCCAGTCACATCGGACATCATCAGGCCCAAACGGAGACTCTGACATTCTCCAATTGGAGACAGTCCATATAGTCTCCGTTTGGGCCTGATGATGTCGGATGAGACTGGACGAAATTGATCGCCAATTTAACAACTTTTGTATATATTTACCGTTTGTAGGCTATATAATTAAAATATAAGTGTAAGTAAATATATTAAGTTGTGTTGGAAGACATGAGCTTTTACTTCAACCAATACGTATATTTATAATCATTACGATGTAAACTGATGTCAAATTATATTCTAAGCTGTTGCCTGGATAATTACATGTTTATTGTGTCTTTCTTTTTGTTTTGAAATGTAAATTAGTGATGTGTTTGTGAGAGAAGCTTATATGTTGAAGTGTAACGTTAGTGATCCGGTTTATTGTAACTGGAAATTGGGTGGCTAGTTTTTAGACTATTATTTTTGATTTCAGTAGTTTATATGATGTCTAGATCTAATATAGATAATAGATATAGATAATAGATCTTTGGTTGGACCTAGATGATGTAGGGTTATTATGAAATGAGAGCGAGTGGACTTCACCCGCGCTCTGTAAAAAACTACCGTAGCAGGGTCGGCGGCCTTAAAAATACTACTGCCTTGAAGGGTTAAGTTAACGATCAATATAGATTTTTAAAAACAACAGCTGAATATTTCTTTCTGTTAAATCACATTTATAGACCTAATGTTCCATAAAACGTAAGTAAAAAAATAAGTTTGTAGCTTCTAAGGAAATATTATGTTACCGTAAATTTATAATATACTATGCCACCTATGAATGTGGCATGAATTTCAATTTTATATGTCAAACATCATAGATTTCAATTTTACACAAAAGCTATTCAAAGACATGAGATATGTTGCTTTAATTGATGTGAATCAAATTTGATTATGTATTTACAGACTTTAGCGTCCCTCTTTCGGGTTGAATTCCCATTCTTTTCTGGTTGGTTAAAACAATTTAAAATACCTTAAGATCTCTGACAAACTGAGCGGTGACTGCCCCACGCACGGTCTCGCAGGAGTAGAAGGCATGCTTTTCCGTCAGAGCTCGATAGACCTCGGTGGCGAGGAGTGTACTGTCGCACTTAACGTCCAAAGTCACTGGCTGGTGGTTCACGTCATCGTAGTGCAGCTGAAAGGTTCGACGCTGACTTACAGCGCTATGGATTGCAGTGTATGGAATACTGTAAGGAACAGGAATAAACATTTTTAAATGTCAAAAGAAACTGATAGCATATAGCAGCTTAGGTTAAAACAAAAACAGTAGTAGGTCATTAACCTCTTAGATCTCAGGTCCAGCAATTCCCCAAGCTCGGGATTATTTTGCTAATTTGTAGACTATTTAAAAAATATTTATATATAATCTACAAATGGAGTAAACATAATAATATGGGTATGTATTTTGTTCAGAAAAAACAAGAGAAGCTAAAAATATTAAAAAAATAACTCATATAGATTTTTTTTAATTTGAAAAATCAAAGAAATTTTTAACTTTTGCCAGAAATTTTCAAAGCAAAGATATATCCGTTATTTTTTTATATATACGTATCTTGAAGGAAATTTAATTCCCTTCATAGAAATATTTATAAAATTTAAAAAATGTAACATCTGCATGCACTTAAAAAATGCAGTACACAGTAAAATTAAAAAATTGAGATTTTAGTTCCGTTATTCAATGTTGCTAAAATATACAACAGCATATTAAGGTGGCCAAATTTTCGTTTAGTAATAAAATGTTAAAAAATGTACGAGTATATTTGCATGAATAAATTATATTCACATAGGCTATATGTATATACAAGAATATATATATATATATATATATATCAATATATACAATTTATACTTAGATTGGCCTAACTTCAGGTGGTAAAAAAATTAGATTTGTAAAAATAACTTCATTTTACTGAAAATAGAACAAAATAATCAACTTAAAAATGTACTTGTCATAGTTAGTAAACAAACAACAAATCAATCAATATTATGCAACTGGTGATCTATAAACAATATGATGTCTTGACGACAACTGCTCAAGTGTTTTGATCGCTGCAGGCATGCCTTCTAGCGCAAAACAAAATACCAATCGAAAGGACAGACTTTCCCGAGAAGAACAGTTTAACACAGCATATTTCTTATTCTTACATTGCTTCAAAATTATCTTATTCTTCACACGGAAAATTCAAACTGTACCACATATGTGGTGGCACGTTCCTGGGCTGGTAGCGGGGCTAGTGCATGGACGTGCAGGCGCGTCGATGGGATTCAACAAGTAATTGGCCTACAAGCCATTAATGAACTGTTCCGCAAAGTCCGCTGTTTTCAACAAATTCTTTGCAGGAATCATATCATTTTAGCCCAAGACAAAAAATCTGCTGATTTTAAAGTCATTGACTACTGTCAATGCTCGTGTAGTGTTCTACACCAGCATAAACACTATGGAAATTAATGGTAAGCTATTGACTATGCAGTGTGCATATTGGTAATCGATTATTAAATTATTTTAATAATGATAGTTCCCAGCATTAGGTCAAAGTAAATAAATTTAAAAATAGCAATTGAAATAAAAAGTATAATTGGTTTTCTGAGCTTGAGCATTAAAAATATTAACCACTAACTGGTGATCTAATATCAATGAGAGCCAGTTATCTTTACTTCAACAGATTGATCATGTCACAAAACATTCATTGGTCATTAGTCATTTATCAATGTCGGTAAGATATTTAGGGGGTTAACAAAAAGTTATTTACATTTGGATACATCAACCCTCAGTATAAAAAATTAAGGTGTGGTGAAGTTGTTATTACTGTAATTTGTTACAGTATTAACAACTTTCCATTAAGTGATAATGGTACAAACGTTAGCCTCGACCCAGGGTCTCTAAATAAACTATTTGTCAACCATCTGTCAAGCTAAGTCAAATCGATTCTTTCAAATTGAAACAAAAAAAACTTGATAATATAGTGATATTATTGGATTTAATCAAATATTAAAATATTTAACCAGTATATACAATCGTACCAAGAGATCTTTGATTTATAAATTAAATGGGAAAGATCTGATGCTGGGGAGACAATTTATCTATACTTTTTAATATTTTTCAATTTTAACCTCTAAATGTTGTTATTTTTATTTTGGGATAATTTATTTGTGCTGTAAACAATTGTATTTTTAAGATGTGATTCAAAATGAAGTAAACGTTTTATTATTCTTAATAGGGAATATTAACCATTGAATAAATAGATCACTACTGTAGGTAAATGGAAACGTAGCAAGAATTTAAAGAATATTGTGAGTGAAGGTGACTCGGTGTAATTAATTGTATTATTTAAAAACTCATGTATCACCCCTTTACAAACTAAAACTTATTTCATATGTCTTAAATGTAATTTTAATCATTCTAAAAGTGTTAGTATACTGTATTTAAAAAAATATTCAATTCTTTTTATTTATTTCATATTTCTTACATAGTTTTTTCTTAACAGTACATTCTAATCTTGTAAGCTCATGTATTGAAACAAAAAAAACTTGATAATATAGTGATATTTAGGATCCGGATTATTGGGAAATACAAAAAGTGGTTTAAGTACTAGCTTCCACGTAATCCAATCTGTGGCAAGTGGCAGAAACCAGTTTTGATTTTTATATACCGCGACACGTACCAGGTGTAAGAGAAATCTGATTACTGGAGAGGGAGAACCAATTATATGCAGCCCACAACTTATAATGGTGGAAGCGAATTTTGTCGGCACTCTGGATTTCCCTGGAACCCGCTGCACATCATGGTGTCAATTGTTTATTAATTTAGTATTTTGTGATCATATGTTCGTGTCCGTGTATTTGTAAACAATGTTGTTCTTCAAATGAAGATATCTACACATTCTTAATAGGTCTGATGATAGTTTGATGTAGGAACCAAGCCTAGTTGCTCCCACTAGTGCCAGAATAACTAGAAAGACTGGGACCATGGCGTGTCTTGGAATCCAGCTACTTGGAGATCAAGAATCGTGAATAGTTGTGAGTGATGGTCGGTGGATATAGTACTCTCTTGTGTGGATTATCATCCGCACTATTGAATACTCATCCTCATAATCACACCAGTTCAGAGGCAGTAGTTCGGACTCAAGGTAAACTGTAGGTCCCTTAGATATGCCATTAACTGTTGGGCTATTAATTAATATTCCTGTCTAAGGAAAATGTCAGCCTTAGTCAGTAACAAGACTACAAGATCACGCCACAATCATCTTACTCATTTCTCATTCATACTTGTCTTAAAATACCTACGTGGGTAGGTCACCATTTTGCTAACTAACAGGATTATGTGAAGGAAGGTATTAAAACCACTTTTAGAAACAAATGAGCGTTATCTCCATTACTGCATTTTCTGCTTTACCCTACGATCTCTATACCTTTGGCAGCCTTGGTTGTTGGCACAGTAGACGTTGATGCCGTGAGGACCAATACCTAACGTCGTGTTCTTGCAGTTGAATAACTCCTCGCCAAACTCATTCAACGTCGAAATCTCCTTCAGCAACCAGTACTCGGCTGTGCTGTTCTTCATGCCCTAAATTCAAAAAGATAACAATTTAGTTCTATTCTTGAATATTAGTTGATTATTTATTTTCATTTGTCCTCAAAGGCTTCACTGACAAATAGGTATCCTTTCGTGACTTGACAGGAAAAAACACTATAAAAATACACACACATGCACAAATGACCCCAAAACTCATTTCTAATGTTTCACAGAACTCATAAAAACATCCGCCCTTTTAAAAGATTGAGCTGTTTTTACTGTCCCTAAAGCTCAACTTTCAATGGCCGGATTATAGATATTTTACTTCAACATCAATCAATAAAGAGAAAACATAAACGTATAATATTACCTTTAGTCATTAATGGGAATTTTAATGAACAATTTTTGATAAAGAATCTTTAAGATTCAAAAAGGTGTTGGTTATTAACTATTCAATATCTTTTATTGGACTTTTCCAACGCATCTGTTTTTAACTATACAACGTTTCTGGAGGTGGAGAAACACCTCCTGTTTTAAAGTGATTACCTAATAATTTACATTAATTAATTATAACATGTTGTCAATAATATTATACTTATCTATTATGCACAAAACAAAAACTATAATGGTAAAGCACCAAATAACCACAACACTCCGCCTCCAAGCTGGTTGGCCGGGAACATGTTAACAAACACATGGGTCAAACTCAAAATTGAGACATAAATGCCTCCTCTCCCAACCGTGCTGGTCAATATTTCCTTCAAGGACCCCTATGGGCGCCTGTAGCGTAGCGTCATCTGGTGTGAGCTTGCAGGTTTGTTTTACATAATATTGTGATGGAAAATGTCCGCAATAAGAATCTAAATAATATCAATCCACCATCACCAATAATGAATTTCAAACAAAGGTTTGTCTAGTCCACATTTTCAGACAAATTCTTGATGTGTCAACTGTTCCCTAAAGATTCAACTTTTCGATGATCTCAGAACTAAATTATATTACATTTCTACTAAAAAGCCCCCAAAATCTATACAATTTATTTTTAATAAATATTTTACTTTAGTTAGTTTCCAAATTTTAGAAATGTTTTAAATTTTGAAATGGCTAGTTTAAGTCGTATTTCAATAATTTCTTTCAACAATTAGACCAACCAATAAACAAAATAATTATCTTTATTACTGTTAGAACAAGTTAATAAACAAAGTTTGTTAGGATTGAGTTTACAGTACTATAATTAAACAATGTCATACAAAGGGAAGTGACTACGAAGGTCGTAGATAACAAGTAAATGATAAGACCAAGGTGGTGTAATGAACACAAACAAACACACTGAAGGAGTTCAACAATTTTATTTTATTTTTGTTGTGTGCAAAATTTTCATTAAACATGCAATTCATATTTTTATTCTATTAAAATTATAAGTAATTAAAACAATATTGTTTGATTTCAAGTCTCTTAACATTCTCTAAAATATCCCAATCCATGTGGATGGGACTTAGCAAATCTATGTAGGTTTGCTAAGTCTAATTTACAATTTTGATTTGATGTTACGCCGGCGACAGGCAATCAGATGTATGCAAATGAATGCTAAACCAGCTCTACGTCAGCCCAATCATTAAAGATTCAACTTCATTGGGCAGAACACTCCATATAAATACTGAAACTGTCAGCCTAACAAAACTAAGTAAAAAAAGCTAGGTTCGGTTTATTAAAATATTATATTATGTATACTATGAGTATTATTATTAAACATGATTTTATTGTAAGGAGGATGTACAATATCCTTTGAGTAATATTAGGCTTTCACACACCCTCTTTCTACAAGTTTTAAAGACTTCTTGGCAGGGGGGATGTTGCTTTCTTCACCCAAGGTAAAAACAACATATTTTTAGTGATTTCATTACAGTATGTACTAGCCCCAAAAGCGTTTACCAGGTTTAAATAAATATGATTGAAAAGGAACAAACTAATTTTGTTTATTATTACTCTCAAGAATAACATTGGACATACCCTTCAATATATAAACCAAACTATTTCGTTAGAATTTTTTTACGTATATTTTCGTTACAAAGTCAAGTAAAGTCAGAAGATGTGTGCTTTCTTGACTTGATTGTGTCAAAAAGAAATTCAAGAACAGGAAAGAATTCCTGTGCCTGCTATAGGACAATTGTTAGCTAATAAGCAAGATGGAAGTGGAAATAGTGAACCTACTCGAGAAGATTCCATTGAACGGTACCAACAATGAATTTCAAACAACTGATTAATTTAGTTCAGATTCCAAAATCGACTGACCCTCAAGTCTCGATGTAGCCGCACCACTGACTCAAGACTCTCCTGTGTCGAGCTGTCCATCAACAGTTGGCACCACTGTGAGTATATGCAAAGCGGTGGCGTGTCAGGCTCTAGATCTCCCGTCTCCGCCTGTGCGATCAGTGCTACCAACCTTGCGGCCATTTCCGTGTTGGCCACTTTCAGACGACTCTCCAACAAGTCCAATCTGGCATGAAGATAGAACTGGTGTCTGTAATATAAAGTAATAGTTTGGAATATTTTTTAAAGTACATATAACTTCACTGCTTAAAGAAGAATTATCAACTTGACAGGTTGGGTACACTAATTCACAATTAAAACACAATCCGTTTTTCCTATGACTTAGGCCTACTTAAATTAAATACATAACTAGCTAAATTCTTCTTTAAAAGGAAACTAATATTTCAAAGAAGGGTTTAGAGTTGACTTTGGTTGCTGTTGTCCAGAGATCAAATTCTGTAAATCATCAATTTTGTTTGTAATGTGATAATTTTAGGGACCCACAAATCTTGTTTAAAGTAAAATGTAAAGGGTTTCAGATAATAGCCTAAACATGAGTCTGGGATATGATGGGGAATTCATAAAAAAACTAGGAGTAATTTTTTTTACTTTGAAAGAATCGCTAATTTTTCATTTACATTAAAAAGCATTAGTGAATGTTTTTTGAATATTTTTGCTACTTTACAGGGCAAACTTTACACAATAACTGAATTTATGTTCTTACTTCTGGACATAGATTTTAACTAATTAATAGGAATATTTTTATCTTTTTCAATATCCTCTTTGGTAGCGTTTAGACTACCGGTTTCGTAACGAAAGTCATATCATCAGGTCATCCTGGTCTAGTGATTCGTCTTGTTTAAAATTGATACATTACACTTTAAACATTTAAATACCTAATACGGCCCCTAAACAAACATCTGTCGCGGTTTGTGCACACATTATTTTTAGTCTACGTACTACCGTCTTTACCGGAGTTGCTGCAGGTGGAAAATGATGTGTGCACGCACCACGACAGAAGTTTGTTAAGGGCCCAAAAATCTCTCAAGTCGTTCTCTCAAAAAGGGTCTCAAGTGTAATGTCAATCAATTTTTAACAAGACGAAGATGTCCTGATGATGTGACTGTCGTCACAAAACCGGTAGTCTACATGCTACTAAAGAGGATATTGATAAAGGTAAAAATATTTCTGCTAATTAACACAATAAATTTAATTTCAGTGTGCAGAATGCTTAGCTTAGCATTTGTGATGTTATTGATATCAGTAATTTTACAATTTATCAGTTTATTTACCAAGTATATGTCAATAATTTTGCAGTAGGCTATGATTATAAAATTCAAACTTGAACCTTAAATGTTATTTCCATCCTTAGTGAAATTCACAAGATGAAAGTGATCAAGAATAAGAAGAGCACTTCATTTTTAACAAGTTAATGTTTTTAAACAGATTCATGACCTTAACGATATAAATTACAGTATTTATTTAACACAGCAAAGATCCGAAACCAAACCATCATTCAAATAACTACAATTTTCCAAGTCTAAAAAAAGAAATCAACTAATGAAAACAAGGTCGTAGCAAGGACGGCTAACCAGGAAGGAATACATGAATGAAAACAAAGTTAAACCATCGGGGCAATGCATTCACTGTTTACACTCAACCTTCCCAACTTGTTAACCTTTAAATAACCTCTTAAACTTTCTGTATAATGGTTGTTGAGCTAAATAATGATCCCCATGTGAACATTATGCTCTCAATCACACTAAATATTCACACCTTGCTCTTAACGAACTAAAACTATCAGAAAAGAGCAGCAAGATAGTTTTATATTTTATAAAAATAATAAATATATAATAATAAAAACTTTGATCAGTTTTAGAATAATAATTAATAAAAATCAGTGACTTTAGGTTAGAGAAATTACTTCGAAAACCTTGTTAAGGCTCTGGGAACCACAAATAAAACACTTCCCAATATTCAATTTTAACTATAGATCTTTTGATGTACCCATTATTGAATTTTATTTATAAATGGTTTAGATACGGACACAAAAATAAGGATCACTTTTCGAATGTATTTATAATAAATTTAGAGTTAAAATTTAGAGATTTTAATCAATTGTCAGGATTTTATCGAACAAGGTGAGATTTAACAATTTGGTTTATTTTTTTTGTATGACATTGAATTCAATATAAATAAAATTATTTTATTATTCCAAAACTACTTTCCACAATAATCACCGAGTCAGATATCAGTTTCAATTTTAAAAATAAATTAAAACTCTTATGATAAAGTCGATAAAAAATGTAAGGATTATAAATTTTCTTTTATTTATAATAGTTTGATTGATATTGATTTATAATAAATGGGTTCAGAGTTAGGTTTTAAAAGTTTAGTGTTGACAAGATTAACAGCTGTAATTAAATAATTTGTAAGTTTCTTTTAACTGTCATTTGTTTAAATCAAAACAACACAATGTAAACGAACTATTTTTTTACTATTGTTTTTTGTAGTCAAAAAACAATATTTTTTCATCAAAATTTTCAAATTTGAATAGTGAGTGGATACATCTGTTCGCTGAATCAAAAAAAAAAAGTTTTTGCACTGATTTCTGTCTGTCTATGTACAGACCCCGAGATCAGAATGATTGTACGGTTTTCATAAATTTAGGTACACGAGTGCACTTTAGCTATATCTCCAGACCATTTTCATATATTTTTTAAGGGTAGTTAGTCTCTAAAATCCTTAAAAATGTGAAATATACAGATTTCTTAAAATCCACTTAACAAATTTGATTAAAATTTCATAGTTTATAGTTATTAAGGTCCCAAAAAATACGACACTACCCGTATGTCTACAAAACTGATGGTCCTCATATTGTTAGTTTACAACATTGATGATTACTTTTGAAACAATAAATTTTTAAATAATATATAACCATCCAAGAATGTGATAGTTTTGCAAAAGGATGTAGTTTTTTTACTTTCTCCCCTTATACATAGTATATGGAGAAAGTATTGTTTTCGTCAAAATTTTCGAATTTGAGTTGAGGGTGGATATATCCGTTTCGGGGTCCCCTGAATCCAAAAAAGTGGGTTTTGGCGTGATGTCTGTCCGTCCGTGTGTCTGTCTGTGTGTGTGTGTGTGTGTGTGTGTGTGTGTGTGTTTTGGCGTAGGGGTTGGCGATCCCATCGCCCGGTGGCTTGTCCATCGCAATCAGCCCCCCAGCTCCCTACTCTTCTTTTGAGCTTGGGACTTTCCTGCTGATCCATTTTCTTTTTCCCATAATGGATCATCTTTCTTCATCTATCTGTTCCTACCTTTTCTTCATTCCATTTCTTTTCTCCTTTCCTCATCTCTGTTACAGGCCAACCCAAGGTGTTATGTGGACCGTGCTGAGGGTGGATGGCACCAGGCTTTTATATGTGTCTCAAACGGTACCTGCAGGATACCAGGCGCCCTCCTGCAGTAATTAGCCTTGCTTGGGCATGCGGGGCTCTGTCCAGGTCGACTATAGCTTCCCTAGCTACAGTAGTGGTACATGAGTAGCAGACAAACTGGCTAGGGTACAGCCATTTGTTGGACCGGAGCCAGGTTGTGCACTGGAGGACTCCTTTTTCAAAAAGAAAATTAAAGAGGAAGAGAAAAGCCAGAGGGAAAGCCTGGACGCTCATGATGCCGACAGGCTAAAAATGCTTGGAGTGCATAATATAAGAAGGTCTGAGACCATGATCAGGCTTAAGAAAAACGATCTAAGGATACTGACGGGATCTAACCGGACACTGTAGGTCATCATCTGAGCAAGATGGGCATTGTCCAAGATGAATGCCGCTTCTGCCATTAGGAAACATAGACACCGATGATAATATTTAGAATTACTTTATAGACATGATAGTTTTATACAGTTTGGTCTTATTTTTAAATTTACTTAAGGGAGAAAGTATGTGTCAGTCCAGTATACCGTTTATTTATTATACTCAAGGGGAGAAAGTATGTGTCAGGGTGGCACTGATACCACTTATCCATCTATCTATGAAAGTTTTACTATAAAACCAAAACCTAATACCGAGTCGCAGCAGTAACCGTTACTCGTCGAATATTTCCAAATCAATAATATAATAATAATAATATATGACAAGTTTGGTCAAAATCTGTCGTTTTTTTTCGAATAAACATGAGAATTATTTTCCTATTCTCCATAAGATTAAAATGGAAAGGTGAGTAGTTTGTGCTGTGAGGAACACTGAAAGTAGCCATTTTACCATCATAATTTATTTTTAACATTAAAAAATTAATACCAACTTATAGTCAACATCAGACATAAATAATTTGGCCTAATCTCATATATGATTAACATGGGAAAAGAGTATGCAGGTTTGCTGCCATGATAAACACATAAACTATGATTTTTTAGCACAAATGTATGGATCTCAACCATATGAAGCTAAATATCAAGTTTCATCCAAAAATATTAGATAATAACTGAAAAATTAATTTTTCCTAATCCTCTTAAAAAATCATTGGATAAATATTAGTACTGTGTTTAGATATTTTTTATATCGGTAACTCAAGAGATAGTTTAGAAAATACTCGGTATCAGATATAAAACTTTCTTAATTGTGTAGTTATTTAAGCTGATTCCAATGGTGAAATAAAAAGTTAGAAATTCTTTAAAATTACATGTGAAAAACACAAAAAACCCCATTTTGGGGTACAAAACCCCCCCAAACTACCCGTTCCCATTGACCGATATGTCTGGTTTACGAACTCGTCCGAGCATTTGTAGGAACACACATCTCTACCAAATTTGGTCTCGATGGGACCATTTTTACGAGAGTTATCGTGTTCACAGACACATATATATATATATATATATATATATATATATATATATATATATATATATATATATATATATATAAATTTTAACGACTATTGTTTTTGGTCTCTGGGCACCTAAAGAAGAAAAAATAACATGGTCTCGGGCTTAACTCTTGCCATGAGACCTACGGTAATAGCTACTTCCCTATGGGAAATTCGCTAACAAAGGAGACAGTTACAAATAGAATCAAGAAGATTTATTCTCATTTTGATATACATCAATGTACATTGAGAATACGTCATGATCTTAAACTAAACTAACAAGATATAAAAAGTTAAATTAATTCAAGACATATTAAAACTTTTTAAGAGAACCAAAAAAACAAAGTGCAATAATAACAAACGACAGAGAAAATAAAATAACATGTAATACCTAATTTTTTTGAGCAGCTGCCGGAAATTTAAGAATTGTTTCAAAAAAATCTTTTATCGAATAAAATGAATAGTAAGAAATGATTTTAATATTTTTAAAAAGGGTCTATCAAAAGAGAAATGTGAGTTAAATTTAAAAATTATGTTTATTACTTTTCTTGTGTTACACGATTTTTCGAATGTAAAGGTTTTATGAGCTGGAAATGAGACAAAGTTTCTTCTTGTACCACATTCATTTTGAGGTCTAAATTGAAATAAATTGAATTAAATGGATTTTTGTGGTACCATTATGGAGCTTATAAATGTAAAAAACCGTGAGAATTAACATTCTAGATCCTACTAACAAGGGTTTGCAGTGATCAAATGAGGGATTTTATTTATTATTCTTAACACTTTCTTTGAATTTTAAATATTCTTTTAAAGTTTTCAATTGAGGAACTTTATTAAAAGCCCATAATTTAAAAGACTTTCAAAGTTTGTAAAATATACTATTTGTAGTACAGAATAGCTCGTATTTGGTAACACAGCTGAGCAGGAGGAATAATGACTCATGCATCATTAAACTCATTACCAACAGTCCTTCACCAGTTCGTTATTCAAAGCTCACTGCGCAGTTAAGTCATGAGAGCTTTTGTGATAATTTCAAACAAAATTTACATGCAGGGCTGAGAAAAACAGATTTGTTCTAGGCTACATGCTGTGTCACCATGTTCATGTCCTTCAAAACAAGTTTATTTGAGTGGATCAGACAGCTTTGTTTGAAAAAATCTCTGAATCTAATCACAGTTACTGATAGGCATTGAAAGAACACAATTTTTTTTTTAAATCAAAGATTTATTAGAGAGGTCACAAAAGTTATATTCCTGATTCCAAAGAAAATTTCATTAACAAAAGACACATAAATCTATTAAGTGAAGTAAAAATTACCCAATAATAGGTATTGTTATGATCAGTAACGTGATTAAGCCCTAAAAGCCACTTGTAATTCAGATTTGAATTATATTTATAAACTATTTTAAGACAAGAATATTACTTTTTATTCTTCCAAGATTCATTGAGTAAAAAATCTTGAAATTCTTAAACACTAAACTATTATACAATAGGCTTAGAAATAAAGCAAACCACGAAACAAAGTGATTTGTAAAAATAAAGGTCAACATTTGAGAAAAACCTAAACGTACTTTCAATTGAATTCTGTCAGCGATAAGATACGGAGTATCAGTTAGTTAAAGGCGGTGATATCATAGTTTAATGCACTCGGATAACACTTGTGTACACAACAACCTTCAGCCGGTTATTTTCACTCATAACTGGGGTTAATAGGAGAAACATAAAATTTAAAATTTTTATTTGCAATAAAAATGAACAGATAACCTTTGAAATTACTTTATTTTGGTAAACAAATTACTTCCAAGGCCTATTTTCTATTTCCCATTGATATGTAGGCCTTCTTATTAGAAAAGTTTTATTTTACATCAAAGTGTTCGAGTTTAGAGTGGAGATAATATTTATTTAGAACTACCTGGATGCAAAAATGGATTTTTGACTGCAGTCTACCCTGCACTGATAACTTAGAAAATTTGTTACGTGGGTAGTTTTAATGCACTTTTAAAATCTCTCAAGACGTTTTTAAATTTTAAATTTTGTATTTTTTAGGGTGGTTCGTCTCCAAAACTCAAAAATCGCCAATTTAGATAAAAAAAAGTACGGATTACTAAGTTATTATTCCCAAATAAAATTATAACTTTTACATGTCTACAAATACAACAATTCAAAAGCAATGGGCCTTTAAATATAAAAATTGGAATTATGATAAATAAATCAATTTAAATAAAGTTCAAATAGTACCTATAAAATCAGTAAAAACCATAATTTAGTATTTTTAATCATTACCTACAAAATCTTTTAGTATAGAAAATTCAAATTTTCCGTGTTAAATACGAGTCTGAGGTTGATTAGTGTTCCTGACAAATAGCTAAATTATTGCTAGTCTTTCTCAGCAACAAAGCTACATAAAATGTCATCAAAACCATTATACTCATCTTTCACTTATATTCAAGTTAAAATATGAGACAACAACAACTAGATAAGAGGGATAATTTAGCTTGATAAACAATTGTCACTGTTTAACAAGCACGAAGCATTCGCACAAGTGCTCAGTTCACGTGAACAAAGCGTGGTTTACACATGTCTTTGCATGATAACTTTTTACTGTCCTTTTTATATCCCAATAAACACAAAAAATTTTAAATAGAATTTAAGGAAATAGAACAGCATGTTTTATTGGTTACTAATATTGGTTTATTTGTATAGAAAAGATTTTTCATGAAAACATTTTTTAAGTTAAGATTATTATTTATGGGAGTTTATATGGTTCCTTAACTACATTTTAGATCCACAGACAAAAAAAGGTAAATCCTTGTTTCCTTTGTTGTTCTTAATTGTTAAGGAATACATCTGAAAGGATTTTAAACAGTTGAAATTACTAACTTGAAAAAAAAATCGTAATGTATGTTTCAACCCTATGAAAATTCTTAAGATTTTTCCTATAGTTATCAAAAAATTTAAAGACTTTTATTGGACTAAAGTTATTTAAAACTATAACATGAAAAATTTAGGAGTAACATATAATAAACAGTAAATAAGCAATAAATGGGTAGTATTACGATTTAATAAAACAGTATGATACACCTACACATGATAAATTACATTGTTTAATCGCATCAACAATAAAAAACTTCATAAAATCAAACAAAAAGAGGCCATGGATGTTTTGGACCTTGAAAGACGAGATAAGGGGAACCACGAAAATTCCACTAACAAAGCAAATGCAGCTGACCTTTGACATTAAACTGGTCCACAATGACATAATAGCTAACAGATAACAACATCACGGCCACAGTTTTGACCATGATCAACAGAGGAAGTTGATCAAATGAGCTCATCAAACTCAAATGCTATAAAGACCTCGGTGTTTTCAACCAAAACTAAGAACCAACATCATATAATGAAATATCAAATTTGAAATTTTAAACCTGATTCAAACTTCTGCTTATTAACTTGCACACCTGCGTACTCAGAGAATTTCCATCTCAATAATATGGCAATAATAATACAAGTATTTGACAAGATTGATCAATCAATACCTGTTGATAAATTAGAGTATTTTTGCCTATTCTCCGTAACATTAGCATGAGAAAGAGTATGCAGGTTTGCTGCTGTGAGGAACACATAGACTGATATTTTAGCATAAACGTATGGATCTCAACCACATGAAGCTAAATACCAAGTTTCATAAAAAACTATTGGTTGTCTTTAGATTTTTAAATATCTCTGTAACCGTTGGAGATAGAGAAAAACCTTAGGGAACTAAATTGTGTAGTTTTTTGAGCTGATTGTAATGGTGAAAGATCAAATTTGAAATTTTTAAAAATTACACGGGAAAAATGCAAAAAAACATTTTTGGATATATATATTTTTACATTAGTAACAAATATATATATACGACTATTGTTTTTGGACTCTGGGCACCTAAGACGAAAAAATAACATGGTCCCGGGCTTAAGTCTTACCATGAGATCTACGGTAATAGCTTCTTCCCTATGGGAAATTCGCTAAAAAATTAAATAACACTGTATCAGCAGACTTGCATACTAACCAAATTTCTATTGATTTAGGAATTACTGGTCAGATACAAACTATTTTTAATCATAGGTTAAACAACATAAGGAAATTATATCGATTTACTTATAAAATTCTCCAAATCAAGAACTTAAAAAGGTGAGAAGGTAACCTAAATTGACTGATCTGTTGGTACTTTGGTTAGCTCTAATCCAACAACAAATACTAGATTATCGGAAGTAAAAATTTGTTAGTGAAGCTTTTGTTTGTTAACAAAAATTAAGTAAAGTGTAGTACTGGTTTTAGGTCAAGTAAGGGCAATTAAGGAGTAGGATGTGAACAAAGCTATGTTTGAAAAATAAATTGAATTAATGTTAGGGCCTATGAATTAAAAACTTTACGAAATTTAGCATATTTTACTACAGTAGAACCTCCCATATCCAGCCTCCCGATAACCGACTGTTCTGTTCGTCCATTTATCTATGTTTCCCACGCTCCAGTCTTTTCCAAGCGTGACAAAACATAAAAGAATTATTCTTCAATTACGTATACATATTATTTCCCAGTAATTATACATCTTCATTTTTTAATTGATGTAATATACTTACGTCAAGGTCTATTACAATGATGCATAGCTATTTTTTTTCCTAAAGAATATATTTAATTTGATCCTCCCGACTTCTTGGCTGTTCCAACTATGGTCCATCATGGTTGGAAGTGGGACATTCTATTGTATTTTAAATTTTTGGTAAAAATAAACCTTTAAAAATCAATTAGGCGCCTGTTTAGCCTTACAATTTCCATCATGGCTACAGTTCAAGGGTTAAGTATTTATCAATGTGACCGTAACATTGTCACTTGTACCATCTCAAAAATGAATTTCAAACATAGAATACTTACACACAGAACTATAAAATATTACAAGGAAAATACAAACTATTTATTTTTAACAATAACAAAAAATTGTAGAAAACATTTTTAATGAATATTTTAGTTACACAAAGCCAAAAGTAATATTTTTTTAAACAAAAAAACTCAATTTTAAATACATTTTTATTCAGATCATAAATTTTTATATGTTACTACTGACAGACACACTGACATGTAATCTACAGCAAACATATTCAACTCATTCCCCATATTATTCATATTTAGAATAAGCAAATTTATACAATTTCCTCGTTTATTGTAAAACTTGTAAAGCTTCATCTAGTTAAGATATTTTACTATATGTTGAAAAATCAAATATTTTTTTGTTACACGTGGAAGCAAACTTATTTACTCTTTTCTGGTTTTTCTTAAAGAGATTAAGTAAAATATCCTCATATTAGACCAGTTCATAATTCAGAGTCAAAATTATGTTAATGATCCAGCGTTAAAGTTAAAGCTCTAGGTTACTTCGATGCCATAGGAGGTTGGGCTATTAATTGTCTGAAAAATATTAGCCTTAATCTGTAACAAGACTACATGATCATCTTACACTCATATCTAGCGACATAACATAGCTTTTAAAAAACACCCATGAGTCTCGCCATTTCAGAATGTAATGTATTTATATAGCTTTCTTATTTAACGGGTAAGCTTAGTTTGAATCACCACCGAATTCCTAAATTAGAGGAATTCACTTTAGTATTCACTTAGTATACTTAGTATGAATACTACAGTTGGGGTATTAATATATTTTATAAAGTCACAAACAATTGTGTATTTTTGTATCCGGAGACCTCAAAACAAAACAAAAATTGGACCAAGACTAGATCTTGTTATGATGACCACCGTATTAGCTTTAACTCCTATAAGAAATTCATTGCAATTAAAATAGCACAAATAAGAGTAAAGAGTAAGTTAGGCCTAAGTAAAGTAAAAGAGTAAAGTTAGAAATGGTTGATATACCTTGTGGTATCCTGAAGCAGCAGGTGAGGAGGGACCCAAAACTTCACTCGGAGTTGGAATCGGTATGGGGGCACACCAGGCACTCCTTGCCGCTCTATGGGGTTACGCAGATTCAACCACACGTCTTGCGCCTTCACACTATGGTACTTGAGGCCAAAGTAGTCTGACTCCGTGCTTATACCAAGGCAGGCGCATACCTGAAAATGTCAGACTGTCGCTCACCAACAAAATTATGTTAACAGAGAAAAATATTAGAGCAAAATGATGTAAAAACAGAGTAAATCTATGGCCTACCTGTATCGTATACGTACCTGTATATATATATAATATAGATAAATAACATCGTATATGTTGCAAATGTACATGACATGGTTAGCTCAGGGAGTCAGTGGCCCAGTAAGTCAAAGGTTGCTGGAACGAAACTAGTGACCAGCTACTGCTGCACCATGAGTGGTCACCTCTGGCTAGCCTATGTGACTCATGTCAATATTGCCATCACTACAGTAACCCGCTATCTTTAATTTACTGAACAAGTCCTAAGCCCATTTTAATGTGCAATTATTGAGGGTTAAAAAATTAATTTTTAACTTTTAAAATTTCCAGTTATACAAACAGACAAGCAACTGAAAATTTATTTCTATTAGTACCAGACAAGCGTTACAGTTATATTGTTTTATGATCAGTGTAAATGTTTTCCATTGCAGATTTCTTTCCCGATTTATTTTAGTCCACATTTTTTATCTCTTGAGAATACTGTATAGACCTACTATTTTTTATAAATATTTTAAATAATAAGCATGATATAAATTTAAACAATTACCTTATATGTTCTAAAGAATAAGTCCTTATTTGGGAATGTCCTACCTTATAAGTCTTATTTACTTTGGAGCTCAATAAGGCCACATATTGTGCTTATCTATACTTCAGTAACCACTTTTTACAGAGAAAAGATTAGAAATACAACATTATTTGTTTTGACATTGATGTCTTAGCTCTAGGGGAGAATTCACGCGATTTTAAACGGTGATATAATTTGGTTAGTGACGTCATAGCTTGGTTATAAGAACAGCTGTTTACATGAACTAAAAACATTTCATTGAGACATACATATCCATGATCTAACATATTTCCCACAGGAAATAAATACAAATATTTATGAAATGGATATTTCATAGCTGTGGGGGTTTCTTTTAACTGGTTCCAAATATTTATTTTTTAGATAAATTAGGACCTAAGTCTAGCTGGGACGGTGGCGTCGTCCTGTAATCCAGCTACTTGGAGGTCACGAATTGTGGATAGTTGTGAGCGAAGGTCGGTGAGTGTAGGTTCTCTTGTGTGGATTAACGTTGACACTATTGAATACTATGTTGATCCGCAAAAACCATCTTTATAATTAGACCAATTCGTAAATTCAGAGGCCGTGGCTCGGATTCCATGTTAAACTGTAGGTCCCTTAGTTGCCATCCGCTGTTAGGCTATTAATAAACAGTCCTGTCTAAGGAACAAGTCAGCCTTAGTCAGTAACAAGACTACAAGATCACGCCGCAATCATCATACACTCAATCCTCATTCATACTTGGCTTAAAATACCTACCTTGTAGTATGGTCGCCATTTCAATAATCTAATCTAATCTAATCTAGCCTACATGTCAATATTTATTTACTATTTAAATACGTTCTTATAACATCAAGTATAGAGGATTTAATCACAATGTGACCAAATTAAAATAATGTTCTTAATTGGATATGTTTAATTTTTCTAGGTTTTGTGTTCCTATAAGGTCGTTATCAAATCAGTAAATTACAAAATGAGTAGGCTTACTAAAAATGAGCACCTGTGGTTGTCACAAAGTCAACACCACTTATTATGTTCAGTTACCTCCCATATTTCGATAGTATCAACGGTTTTTTAAGACTGGAATATTTTTTTGTAGCTAATTAAATGACCGGCCAACAGTCAAAACTTACCTTTTCCAAGCATTCTTGACCTTTAGCCTTGAGGTCCACTTCCACTTCAATCACGACCGAATTTGGTTGGCTAACGAGACACCACATTTTGTACGGTCACTTATACATGTAAATATTCTGAATTTTTAAATATCAATTAATTATAGTGAACCAATTCGATAAGTGAACCAATAGAACGAAATCATCCAAGTTGACGTTTATCATATTTCACAAGCTAAATTGATGGTATCAGAAAATCGTCTGCAACTGCACAGCAACTGACTGAGCTTTGTTTTTATTTACCTTCATTGGTTTATTCTTCTTGATCTCAATATTCCACACCATAGCCAACAACGCATCACAAAATTTCTCATCTCAAAATTATACTTTATACTCGTAGAATTCCCACTGGAAGCGCAGCTGCGACGTTGTTGTCAAAATTAGAGAATCGGCCTTTTATTTTTCTTAAAGATTTATTTGCCGTAGAAAACCGCAGCAAAATATTCTTTGCAGTAGTCTTTGGAGGTTGAATTTGAGCAAATCGCTGAAAATTTACATAAAACTCATATTTACCTCCCTTATAACCTATTTACCACTCTAAAACTATTATTTAATTAAAGTAAACATATTACTTGTTATGTGTAACAAGTGAGAACCACAGCAAACTTTTCTAAGGGGCAGTTTTACGGGGTTGAAAAATTCATATAAAGACTTACAGACACCCCCGATCTGCGGTGTACCACTTTGAAACTATGTTATCATGAAAGTAAATATAATACTGATTATGTGTACAAAGTTTGAACAGTAGCAAATTAATCTAAGAGGTAGTTTTGGGGGTTGAAGAATTTGGATTTTCGCTAAACGCTGAAAATAGCTACTGTTGTGTAGGCAACGTAGACTCGTTAGATTTGGTAGCTAATTTCAGCTAGTTGTTAAACCTTTAGAGTGGAGCAGTGGATATCTCATCAAAGCAAATTATTTCATTTTAAGATAAAATTATGCATTAAAACAATCACCGTCATGTGAGATTGATATATTTTTACAAATTAATTATAGCAACACAACAGTCCACTCTTGAGCAGGGAGATTGCAAATTTTTGTTATTCTTAAATTTGCGAAAAATATCAAAAATTATTATTAATTGTATATTGTAAATTAGGACTAGTGTAGTAAAGCAAGTTTTGTGATAGATGTTAGTATTTAAAAAGTAAATGATGAAATGTTAACACGAAACTTGGATAACCTAGATGTTAGGTTATCCAAGTCAACCTAAAAGGCTATACCCATTGTTTATATATAGAAGAATTACACTTAGGATTATTGTTTACATCTTTCATCATCTATGCTATAACTATTTAGTTATTGCAGATCCTAACATTCAATCTTTCTTAAGGAATTTTGATAAATACATCACACAAATCCCACTGATTTTTATTCATTATTATATCACTGATAGGCCTACTGCCACTTTCACATAAATCGATAGGCTTCTTTGGCTCAACTTATTTATTTTAAATACAAATGTCTTAGTATCGTAAGTTCTCCTCAGTGTAATCTCTAGTTGGACAAATTCAACACTTTTAAAATCAACCCATATATTAGTTTTTGCCAGATACAAACAAAAGACTCATTTTGAGAGCTTGGAGTTGCTCCTAATAATGCACTTAGGCAAATCGATCAAACTGGCTTAGATACTGTAACTTTTGAGATAGATATGGATTTGTCTAAGCTATGGTGAGGGGTTGTTAGCAATATAGGAGACGAGTATAGTTTTTTAATGGTTTAGTCATTTGTTATTTAATAATTTTAAAGCAAATTAATGAAATACTAAATTGGTAAGTTACATTATAGTCAATAAGTAATGAGGTGGTCAAAGTCAGTAACAAGTGACTACCATAAACTGAATATCTGATCACGTGATCAAAGACGTCACTTTTGTTATAATTTTTTTCTGTCTAGGAAATTGCTAACCCCCTCCAAGCTTAGACATATCATTATCAAAGGTGAAGTTTTTTTAAGATACATTTTTGTCTAATATTTTAGATTTATTTACGAGCCAACAAGACAAGTAAACCTATTTTAACTCACAAATATCGATAAATACCCTTAGGTTTTAGATTTATTTGTATAAATTAGGAATTGTTTTGATAATGTGTTCCCCCTTGTATATAATAATACTCTAGACCTAAAAATTTGGATTATGTTCATCTGATGATTACACTAAGATTGCACTATCATTTCATATAGAGTTGAATATTACCTAAAATGATTGTGCCAATATAAGGGTAGAAAATCCCAGAGTACAGGACGGCTACTTTGTTGCTCATTTCCTGTTATACCAACCCCTTAAAGATTCCATAAAATGTGTGTTAGTGCTTCAGTTGGGAATTGGAAAAAACTGCTTGGAATATTCCCAGGGGGTGGGGAGATTGGTGTAAGAGGAGAGAAATATTAATACTGCAATTCTTTTTACATAGGTGTATGTTTTGCCAGTGATTGTGGAAGGTAGACCAATTCGCCCAAAAAAATTAGATCGTTGGAGATATGGAGAAACAACTAGTTTTTGAAGTTCAAGTAAAGTTTAATGCGATTGTGTACCATAATGGTGATGGGTACCACTATTATAGCCGACGTAACCAGTACCATCGTACTTACTTGTCATGCGCCCACAGCAAATGGTGTCCGGGTAGGGCCAGCATGCCACGAGCACCTGCCGAGAGATTTGCAGATCGGCTGGTCCTGAATAGGTATGTATGTATAAATAAATAAATATATCTATGTGTATATATGTGTGTGTGTGTGTGTATGTATGCATGTAAAGGTATTTTTATTTATTTACTTATTACATGGTACTGGTACCTGTATAACCTCGATTTCACCCAGGAGTATTTAAATTTATATTAAATAGCCGATTAACTTACGTTTGCTGGCAATTAATAAATATAGCCAACTGCATGGTGGTAGCTCATTAACTAGGCCTATTCCTAACAATTATTTTTGGTGAAAATTAGCTTGATTATTGTTGTTATTACTATTCTTTCACCTGTAATTGTAACATTACTTTGTGCCAGTTGTTTCCATGGGGACATCAGGTAATTACAGCTGATATACAGCCTTTCTGGACTATTGCTCCAGCAGATAAAATATATTATTTATAACTGTTTATGAATAACTCAATAACTCTTTATTCAAACCAGATTGACAATGTACAATTGTATTAGCCATTAAGCCATTAGGAATGTTTATACATAGACATTTCTTTTATTAAGACTGTAGTAATGATAATAGTTTCATTATGACTAATATTTTTTACCACTTATCAATTTGTTTACATTCAATTTGTTTGTTGTGAAACAGATCAAACTAGGTTTGACGTCTGCAATCTTTTTGTTTATTTTATTACAATAGTCAGTTAAAAAACTTTTCTTTTAACATTGCTAATGACAATTATTTGTTTTGATGGCAATAAAAATGTTATCTAGTCTGAATTTACACACTTAGGCACCACAATCATGGACCAGAGCCTAACTGGCTGCTGATTCGGTTGGCACGGAACCGTATCATGGAGAGGAGTATCTTCGAAAGAACGCCATTCCGCACTATATACAAAGAGGAAATGAATGGGTAAGAATGGATCAATCAATCAATCATTATGTTTATCCAATTATTCATGTGATGATATAGATTTGATTTCGTCAGTTATACTTTACCATAGTGAAGCCACAGTGTGTTGCCTTAATTTACTTGCCAGTTGATTGGAATATCAGCCAATACACCTAATGCAATACCCAAGAGGAGGTAGGGAAAAATTATTCCAGGGAAAATAAGGATCTTTCTATTGAAATGTTGATTTAAAGTTTAATGTTTGATATTCATACCCAAATGCCCAATATTTTCCAGTCCTATAAAACAGCTTGTCAATCGTGTCTTTCACTGTCCCGATCTCAGATGTTAGCGCCTCCTGGTGTATTTGGAGTGCAGGATTCCTACCCTCGTCCCTTCAGCCGCCTATTTGTTGGAGATCTTCCTGGCACTCTTGGGAAAGACAGTCTTACAGTTTGGCTACGGTACCTTGGCTTCCCGGAGGTACCTTAGCCAAACTGTAAGACTGACTATCCAGCTCGCAGTTTTTCCTCTTTCAGAGCGACAGCCTTTTTCCCCATCTTTGTTCCCGCATGATGGTTTCTGTTTCTCCTTCTTTCCTAATCCCAAGTCGAGGTAGACCAGCGTATGCCGAGGACTGCGTGGCCAAGAGGGAGCTTGGTCTCAAGCTTGCGAATTCTGGATACTGGGCAACCTCCAGTTTGAAGTAGCCTTCCCAGGCATGCAGGGCTCTGACTTGGGTGACCGTTCATCCCTAGCTTCTTGTCGGGCCATTCTTGGAAACAAACCAAGAAGAACTAAATAAAACCTCATGAACCCAAGGGGGGGGGGAAATGGCAGCTGTGATCGTCGATCCTCAGGATGACAGAGATATTACTGTCTCTGAAGAAGAGTGCCTCCTGGAGGGGTGCAAATATAAAGAGCTTGATGAGCTTGACCAAAATGCCTGAGGCTAAGTGGGGCTAAAAAGAAGAGGAGACGATGGCTCTGGGAAACAGGGTTCTAAAAGGAGGAGGCGGAACTCCTCTGCTAAACACCTGTTCCTGCCAGGATGAATCCACAGAACCAGATGGAGTAGGAGAAAGCAACAAGGCCATCCACCTCCAGCGGAAGTAACTCCGACAGCAAACCAGGGCCAAAGCGGCTCAGATAAAATACGACCACCCCGGTGGAGATGCAAAAGAAGAGGGTCAGGGGACAGCAATGTCGTACTTATCCCTCTTAGTATTATAGACTTGGCATTCACCAGTACCAAAGTTCATTATTGAACTATCTGTTGGTTACATATCTGAAAAATTTTTGAGATATAGATGTGTTAAATTAATATAAATTAATTGTTGCCCTTTATTTTAAGTTGTATCAAATGTTTAATGACATAGGCTTACAGTTCTGTGTTTCTAAATGATCAAAGAACACAGAATTAGTGCCACTATCATGACATAGTCATGCTATGAGTTATTGGAGTTATTTAATACTACACATTTATCTACTAATACTAATATAATCAACTAGTATTCAACTGACCATAGTTTTTAACATTTACAGACTTGATCGTGCGGCACTACCGTTTAAGACCCTAAGCGGAAGTATGTTCCTGGCGAGAAGAAGTATGCCGGACTTAGCACCAGCGACATTAGCCCAGTATGGAAAAGCTCTGGAAGCATGTCCTCGGTTCAATCTGACTAAACAAAAAGAACAGTTTTACAGGTAATATAATAATTCTCAAATTGTATACATTCAAAACTTTAAAAATATACCTATTTATTATGATAGTGGTTTTTAAATTTATTTTTATCATGCTATCCGGAAAACATCTGTGTTTAGTTTTCTAAATCATTACTTAAATCACTCTATCATATTTCTAAGCTTGTTTGCAGCTCGTTTGTAAAACTTGATTATGCACTAAAAAGAGCCACTTTTGCTCCTGTTATGAAAACTACTAACACAACAAACAACATGTTTGTTGTTGTTATAAACAGCTACAATAGTGGTGAAGTGAACCCAGTATCCGAATTCCATCCTTTCAATCAAAACCGCTCCCACACAACGATTTGCATTTGGTCAGATTTTGAAACTTATATGACTACAATTTTGAAATGATGGTTTACTTTTTTTAGATTCAGTTTCATTTCATGCTTGCCTTGAACATGTAAGTGTCGAAAGAACTTACCTTACTCTTACTCCTGTGGCCATGTACTTAACCCTTACCGGGCGGCTGACGACATTTCTCGCAGTGTCGCACGGCGCTATAAACGAGTTTGTTCTTGATCAGTCATTTTGCCATATTTACTGCGCTGTAGTTCGCGAAATAACCGATAGAGTGCATGGTTATGTTGCTTTAGCCTCTCTATGCACTCACAAAACCAATATGGCAGCTTTTTTGAAATATTTAGTGACTGAAATCAGTTGCTAGGTGGCATTGGTCCGTATTTGTGCGCTCCCATACTGCTTTTAGCAAGAAAACTCACTAGTCACTACAGCCAGCTGTTTTCACTCTCGCTGACTTTGTTTGTTGACATTTTTGCTGATTTGTGTTTATTTTCATTGTGTTTTAGCAGTTAATAGTGTATATTGTGTGAATATTTTTATTGAATAAGATTTATTAACTAATTATAGTAAACCCTCTCATATCCGGACCCTCCGATATCCGAACGTGATTTTGAAAGAATGCAAAAATTTAAAATTACTCTAGGAGGTCAATGTTTGTTAAACCAGTTGTCACAAACAATGTTTGTAGGCCGGTTAGTAGCGCGCCGATCGCCGAACGCGAGGTTGAAGCCATGTTGACAGCGGTAATGTTCAAAAGCAAAATAGGGAAACGATGAGTCACCCTAGTTCCGAGTGCCTGAGTCTCTAGTGCTACTGTCTGTATTCTGTGCTATCTGGTGCAAGGTCACTGACTTACGAACAATAAACCTCCCCACCACACCTGTCCGTACCCACCCCAATAGCCAAGCAAACACATCACGTGTACTGTAGTGACAACACCTGCCTCCGTGGTCAGTGTCGTCTTAATTTTGCTTCAGTGACTTTGTATTTCTTGTAACGGTTCGTTTTAGTTTCGGGTAGGAATAAGTTATTATGGCCGGAAAAAAGAAAAAGGGTTGTCATTACAATGGAGGTAAATTGTATTACTCTAGTTCTGTACCACATTGTACTGTATTACGTGATTATTAAAGTGGTTTTTTTATTTAATATCCAGATGTTTTATTCCCCTCTCATATCCGGATTTTTTGCTATCCGGATCGGCCGTTGCCACATTAGTCCGGATATGAGAGGGTTTACTGTATTATTAACTGAAATGGCTCATCCAGATGAAAAAATACCTTAAAATAGTCTTAAAATCTTCAATTATTTAAAAATGAAGCCAATTTCTGGTTTATACTTTATTCAAGTAACCTAATTCCTAGAAGAACATTGGGAAAATAATATTTTGATTTTTTTACACTAAATGAGCAGAGACCGTGATTTTCAGTAGCGCTTTAAGGGTTAAGTCAGACTGGAGAGGGGGTGAGTTTGCTGTAGTGAGCATGTTTTAAATCAGTTCTGTGTTTTTCATGGTTTTTGTTGGTATTTTTTGCTGCAAGCTTTTATTATTTGGTACCAGTGTGTTTCTTTGTTGTTGTCGCGTTACCTTATGACATTCACATTTCGATATTTGAGATTTCTTAAAGGATAATTAGGTTTTATTGATTAAATTTACATGTTCAGATCGCCTCTTAATCTGAGGTCAGGTGCAAAGTGAAAGATTCTGTTGTCATCTGATAAGCGGGGACTTCAGCGTATGTTATCAGCATCCTCTGTGATTAGCCCACCCGCAAAAAAAACAATGCCTGAGGTAAACAAGGAGGTTGATTCTGCGGCTATTAAAAGAGTGGTTCAATCACACCTAACAGTGAACTAACTAGTGAAGATGTCGTGTCGGTGCTGGTCGCCGGCTTGCAACTGAGATTAAGACCATCGTCGAGGAGGCGATTAAATTAGCAGTAAAGCCACTCAGTTATGATACCCTAGTTACTGATTCTATACACGAAAACAATGAGTAGAAATATATAAATAAAGTAAAAATATATTATGTACATTACCACTAAGCATAGTTTTGCATCGATGATACGCCTCGAAACAGTCAACCATTCACAAACTCATCAGATTCCGGATCGTCTAGATGAGCCATGTTTTACTTTATATTTTTATTATTTAGATTCACAAACATTCACACTACATTGGCTGTTTACTTCTCAAACACAACATAAATAAACACACGTCAAAGGATGTCAACAAACAACGATTGGAACAGTGAACAGCTGTTTGTAGTGGCGCGTTAATTTTCTTGTCAAAAGCAGTACGGAAGCACTAGAATACAGGCCAAAGTCGCATGACATCTAATTTCAGTCACTAGAAATTCCAACAAAGCTGCCATATTGGTTTTGTGAGTTCATAGAGGTTAAACCAACATTACCATGCACTCTATTGGTTGTTTCGCGAACTACTAAAACAATTGAGGTTGGCCAAAAAAAACCCCTTGAATGACAATCAGCATTTGGACGACGCTGTAGTAGAGAGGTAGTACATTGGTTTCATGATCCCGAGGATGTGAGATTGATCCCCACCCGGGGACTATATTTTTGTTCACTATTTATGCTATATTATATACCACCAAACTCAGGATTTACAAGACAATAATCAGACCAGTTCTCCTGTATGGTTCAGAAAATTGGATAGTAAAATTGAAAATAAATAAAAATAGAAAATTGGATCCTCCACATACCTGGTTCACTGTACTTTGTTTTAAAATGCAATAAGCTTTCTTTCTGTATACTTCGTTAAATCCTAAATTTCACAACCATAGTGTATTACTAGCAGTAAGCCCGTCCATTGTACGGGTTGTAGAATAAAGTTTTAAGAAGAAAGATATTATCATACCAAAATGTAAACCTGAAATCCTAAACAAATCAATACAAAGAAAATTAATCAATATTAATTAGTTATACGTTAAAATAACTTTTTAATATAGTAAGATTTTAAGATGGGTTTAAAATCAATGACCAATATAAACTAACTAATATTGATTTGACAGCTGTTTGTTTTTATTTCTATTAAATCTTTAAACTACAAAGACAGCGGATTATTACCACAAAGACAGCGGATTATTACCAGTAGGTTATTCATTGAAAACTGGATCAAAATGTGAGTAAAAGTGTAAAAGCGTAAAAGTGGGTTTTTAAATGCTCGTTATTTACTTTTCAAGGGGCGGCGGGCAATTTCAAGCATTTACAAATCTTCTCTGGAATGTAAAGAATACATGAAATAAGTTTCATTGTAATTAGTTCTCCCGTTCTTTCGAAGAAGACGGCGTAAATGCCTCCTGGAGTGTCACAGACAAACCGACAAAAAAACTGACAAAAATTTAGATAAGACTGGTTTCGGCTTCTCTAACGTACGGAAAGTAAAAATAACTAAAAAATGAATAATTCTGAGCAATGTGCAGAAAAAATCTAATTTTGTTTTTATAGATTAGTCGTAGTATAGTCTTATAGACTCTTAATTTAGTTTTATTACTCAATAGCTTGCTGCTTAGTAGCTTGTTCAGGCTCCAGTAGGACCTTTCCGCTGATCTTATTCTATTAATGATTTCATTTTCTTCTCTAATACTACTGACTTAGAGATACTCCGAAGTATTTAAATTCATTAAAGAGTTTGAAGCTATCGTCGAAAGAAATATTTGTGTAATAATTATTTATTGCTATTGTTTGTAACAGAGCTACTTTGGTGGATGATGGTGGGCATTCCGCTATAGTTTTTGTGTCACCCTCACTGCTCGCACAGCTACAACATAATTGCTCTACACTGCAAGTAGACACTACGTTCAGGGTAGTGCCGAACGCTCCACCATCCTGCCAATTACTTACTATGTCAGCCGTAATGTTTGATCACGTAAGTCAACTGTCAGATCAGTTTACATAATAAATTGATTACCCTGAAATGTTGACCTACACAGGTAGGCATTTTAAGCCAAGCATGAATGTGAAATAAGTTTAATATGATCATACAAATTCACTATAAGTATACTATGAACTAAATATTGATTGTGCTTATTCAAGCAGTTCTTTTGGAACCAGTGGTCACAGAACAAGAATTCCAAATTCCTATTCTGTGCTTGCTGATAGGAACAATGCTCCCACTTATATGAAGGCTGTGTACATAGATGACCTTTATTTATTGTGCCTATGAGTTTTTATTATTTTTGTGCCTCCTTTTTTGTAACTTACTAAGTTCTAGTTATATTCTACGTGATAAAATTTTTTTAGACTAGAATGTAATCTAATGACAAGACACCAATTATTACGGCTTTTGTTGCAACTTTTGTATTGTTATCTTTGAGCCAATAAATAATATCAGTAAGTTGATAGTGTAATATGTTTAATATGTTTCAGTTGTTTCCAGTTGTATCAGTGCTGTTTGAAAGAAGGACTCAAACAGTCTTCACATTGATATTCTCCTTTGTATGCAATCTCCTTGGTGACTGGAAACCTGAGGTCATTTCATGTGACTTTGAGGTTGCTCTGCAGAATAGCCTCCAGGGATGCTGGCCTGAAGCTGCTGTAGTTGGGAGCTGGTTTCATTCGGCAAATGTGAGTTTTATCATCCTGTGTCGTATAGGGGGTTGTAGAATTCAGTATTAACCTGTTGATGAGTAGGCCCGACGTGGCTAATATGAGGGCTAGGCGCAGAGTGGGTGTATTGCCATGAAAAGTATCGCCTTGAAGGAAAAATCATAGATCTTTTAAATAAATTACTGCGATAAATGGATAAAAAACATATTTTAAACCTATTTTGACATCTTTCATACTATTTACATCTCTTGTACATCAGTTGTACACTAAGAAAGTAGTGCACGCATTATCACATTTGCGCCAAGCGAATTGGCGTGAAAAACGTCGACGCCTGTCTTGTTGTACCAACCTAAATAACATATTATGTAACGAGAAAATGCAGGTAAGCACGTCGAAATGACACTCGGGTACCCGCACCGCTCGACCGTCGGCCGCGTGGACCGGACTTCCTACCTAGCATTCACAGTTGGACTCACAGTGTTCTATGTCATGGATCCCTGTGTAGTTATATGTTTTAACTGTGAAAAACAAAGTTCGGAAGAGAAGGAGGTGTGTCAGCTCATATAAACAATGTGCGCCATTTGAGAGGTCGTTTTACACATTATATGAGGAATTAAGAGTTCATGGTGACAAATTTTACAATTATTTTTGAGTGTTGTTCATTTGATGAACTATTAATATTGATAAAAGAACGCAGATTAATGCATTGAATATCAACTAAAATTGTTGTACTATGTAATGAACAAATGAAATATAATATATAATAAAAAAATGAAATATAATAAAATATTAAAAATATTATGAATTAATAAAAATAATACCTGTACATACTTGATCCATTAACTAAATTTTTTTTATATTAACTTGATTTTTGTAGCTTTAATTTAATGACAGCAATGAATCAGATGTTACAGGTGATAATGCACCATTTAAATTGGTATCATTTTGGACTATTTGCGAGGAACCATTTGTGTTCTGCAAAATTCCACGCATCTCTTTTTTTCATTATATCTTTATACTCTTCCTCACTGCAATCCCACAGTTCATTTTAACTGCATCAATTAAAGGTTCTGTGTCTATATCAACCATTTTCCCAGGCACGAACCAACTTTAATTTTTCCAGTAAACATCAACAGCATCAACATAAATAACTGTCGGACTGCTCCCACTCAACAAACCCGGTGAGGAGGGGAGCGGAAGCGTCGAAACGACTTGGCGATCTATGATTTTAAAGACGCCGTGCATAAATAGTCCATATACCACAATGTTTATTAAGGCAAATTTTCGACGAGCGCCCGACGGTCGTACTCTAACTATCGACGTCGTTTTTTTTGACGACTGACATCCGTCGTGCATAAATAGACAATATGCCAATGTCATTATGGCTTGACGCTCGACGCCGGTGTTGATAAACCTAATACATTATTACTGATAACCGAGAAAATGCAGGTTTAATTTATATTACAGAGACGCGCCACTGCGGCACATCCGTGGCAAAGAAACCGCGTTGTGCCAGCTGACCTCCACTTCTTAGCCACATTGGCGCATGGGACCTGTATTCTAACATTAAAATGCATTTTCTAGGTTATCCGTGAACGGATTTTGTTCACCATGTAACGTTCGATTTGAAATTAAAAATTACAATCTTTTTATCATGTAAAAGTTTTATAAAGTTATGGGTTTTTTTTGTTATTTTAATTAAAAGATTAATAACCACCGCCATTTTGAAAATAAAAGCAACCTTAATGATACTTTGTGAATATTTTTATCTTTGGCCAATAAATATGTGTGCAAAGTTTGGTTTCTGTATATTAAATAGCTCTTGATATATAACATTTTTTGTAAAAAATACAAACTGGCGGCCAGCGGCTAAACGAAGAATTTTTCGACAAATGTTTATAGGCAATTTTTTGTTTATTTTGATGAGTACTATCACCCCTCGAAGTTTGTCCCCGACTTAAATGAACACTCTGTATATATAACGACTATTGTTTTTGGCCTCTGGGCACCTTGAGACGGAAAAATGAAATGGTCTTGGGCCTAAGTCTTGCCATGAGACCTACGGTAATAGCTTCTTCCCTATGGGAAATTCGCTAAAATGAATTTTAAATTTAATAATTTACCCTAATTTGATTCTGTTCCAGAGCATGAACAGAAAAACAAAGCGACTCGGCATGACTGACTTGCTAAGAGCGAATGAAAATGCTTATCGAGCTTATAAAATGTGCCAGGCTCTGCCCCTGCTGCCCGCTGACGACATCTCGACAGGTTATGAGGCAGTTGTTGACTTTGGTCACCAGCATGGTCTGATGGCTATCCCGGAGTTTGTTGCGTTCATGGATTATGTGAACAGAGTATGGATTACTGGTAAGTATAACCACAACCCACTAACTACTTATTTTTCCACCATGTTTTCCAGCGTTTGACTTACTTAAATATCCTTTACTGTACTAAAGTCAAGAAAGTTTTATATATATTAAATTATTAAACTGGTTTGATAGGATAAATTAAAATGTTAAAATAAAAAGTTTAGCGAATTTTCGTTTAATTACTATGTAAACATTTTCAAGCAATTGAGAGAAAAGAAATGAGAGAACAATAAACAGTGACTAGATATTTCGACATGTGATGACATGTCTCGACAGTAATTTTCAAATATTGAAAATATGATTTGGTACATTTCGTAATAAATATAAAGGTTTATACATGTAATTTTTAAATGTTATTTTCAATTGAGTTGAATCGTTTTGTATAAATTTATCTCAAATTTTGACATTAGGCAACCTACAAAGTCTATTACACAAACCTATTTATACAATATACAAACTTTACTTAGGAAACCTTGTAAAAACTTGAATATCTCCGAATGCTGATATGCGAAGCATGTTGGGTGTGAATTTTTGTTTAGTTTGAAACCAATTTTTAGGTGTCGGTAGTCAATCATTCTCTGTGTACAGACAAAAGCGACGAATAAACAACGGGATGGAAAGCTATCACCGAAAAATGAAAGACGTGATGAACCACCCTCATCCAAACATTTGGATTTTTACAGGTTAGACATTTAGAATCATGCAATATTTTTATTTACCTATATGTGACATCAATATGGTAAAATAATTAACCACATTTAAGAATCAAGCTCAAGGTTTATTCGTTACATTTAATTAAATTGTAAACAATTCCAAAATACCCTTAAAAGCCTGTACTATAATACAAGCAAGGTTTGTTCATATGTATTAGTTCATGGATCTTGAAAACAGTCCGAAAAATATCTTTAAATTTTGGTAATTAATAATTTCTGAGTAAAACACAAGTTCTAGATAGGACTCATCTAAGTATCAAGTTCAAGTATTCCAATTATAAAAAAGGCACTTTACCACCTAAGATTTTTAACTTACAAAGGAAGATAAGGGGTCACAAATTTTGGTGTTAAAAATCAATCTGCCAACCTCTCCCCTACATTATAGTACTATATATTTATAACTGTTTATTTGTAACTAATTATAATCTGAAGAAATTATTTCCGTTTTCATATGAAAGATGGATTGAGAACATTGGAGCATGAAGCAGCAACAATTATCCGACGGGACTTCCACTGGGGGGGGGGGGGGGGTGGGGGTGGGGGGTGGTTTGGGGGGGGGGTGGGGTGTGGCGGGGGTGGTGGGATACTGTGGGGTTGCGGTCCGATCAGTCCTGCTACGTGTTGGCTGATGAAGGGTTGCAACAACTTACAGCCAGCCTGGACAACGGCACGCACACCATTAGTGAATTTTTGAAAGAAGCGAGTCACTGTCTCGACAATGTACACAATGAAGTGTACAACGTGCCCGATGACTTTGATGAACCGGACGAGGAGGTAAATAATATGGTTATGTCACACTTACAAAAACACCCACCTATTGGGTAAGTATTCTGAATGTGAATATATAAACTTCCTAACAAAAAGTCCAAACCAACATAATTTGTTTAAAATGCCACAAATGTGATCAGATTAAATGAGCTGCACTTTTTATAGGTTGCGGGACTGTTGGCTGCTTGGTTGCCACGTGACATTGAACATGCACCAGCACCAGCCCTTGCGCCAGATCCTGAACCAGCCCTTGCGCCAGCTCCTGCACCAGCCCTTGTGCCAACCCCTTCACCTGCACCGGCCTATGCAACTAGAGGCCGAGGAAGAGGTAGAGGAGGCTGTGGAAGAGGTTTCTCAGACCGTGGAAGATGCCGAGGAGGTTTTACTCCCTGTCGTCAAATGAGGGTAGATGTTATTCTTAATTTTATCTTAGTAATTTTAAATCTCTTGTTGCCGAATCTAGATAGTTTAAAAAAACTTAAAGTAATGGGAGTGCTCTCTACTTTTGTGAATGTGTACGACCAATCACTGTCAACAATCTAAAAACTATAAGCAATACACAATCTTAGAATACCGCGAGAGAATGTAAAACTTTTTTAGTTATGAGAGCTAGTTTCTAGGCCTAGTCCTACCTTATCAGCAACTGGAGAGCCATCTGATCCTGATATTGATGAACAGCTGATCAAAGGTATTAGTGGTAGAATTCAATTTCCACTGGAATTCAGATTTCAGATTTTGTCTCAGAATATAGTTCAGCGTGATTTTTCCAAGCGTAATGCTAAATTTATTGTTCCCACTATATTTCACCTATCTCAAGTATAGTTTACAAAATAGCACTATTCTCATCCTTTTTTCTGAAATAGTTTCACATTTTACTTACTTGGGTTAACATAATGTCTGAAAATTATTCTTAATATTAACACTAAGTAAAAAACTTAACTGAACCGATCTATATTAATAAAACTAATTACATTACTATTAAAACTACCACTTAAGTACATTACTTTTAATTACAGTTCAATAAAAATAGCAGAAGGATATCGTAAGACACAAAGCCACATGAACTCGAAATTGTAAATGTTTTTGTATCAGTGAAATTGAAGGAGTTTTTGATGGATATACTCTGCCCAGATAGCAATGTTTGGCCACGCAGAAAGTGTGCGTTCATCAGTTTTCAATCAGTTTTGGAAATATGAGGGCTGTTTTTTCAACCTTCGAATAGCTGAAAATAAAAGAAAAATGAATAGAAAATAATAATTTTATTACCAACAGTACAGCAAATCTCTTAACTTATTTTTCTATATAAAAGCCAAAACGATTGAGGCACTTGTCACACTGTGACACAAGCTTTTTGACGCCTTCCTCGAAGAATGTTGCCGCCAGTGAAAACAGGTAAGTCTTGACAGCGTCCTGAAGTTCTTTGTTATTAGCAAAGCGCTGTCCACCTACCTTTATTTCAGTTCTTAGAACAGATGATAATCACTTGGTGCTAGGTCCGGGCTGAACGGTGGATGTTCAAAAACTTCCCTGTAGCCCACATTTGGCGGGAGCATCGAACGTAATGGCCATGTTTACTCATGTGTGTGTTAGTCATAGCTCGGCTACGACTGACACACTGGAGCTGAAATCGGAAGAGGTTGTGGTGGGCAGCTGTGCAATCATATTATGTGCAGGTCCGGCCCTTCTTTACCTCTCTCTTGCTTCGATGAATGATCGGTTGAACGAAGTTGAAAAGAAACAGCCCTCGTAGTATAATTACACTTTGTATTAGCATAACACATTATAAACTAATTAAGGTAATTGCATTATTAGCTATAATTTTGTACAGGTTCTGAACTCCGAGCTGAAAGAGATTACCGTTGAAGTTGATTCCAGCTTTACAGACAATTCAATGATATTATCTGATTGTGATGATCTTCAGAGGAATAGGAAAGGAACTTTTACTCTGAAAAAAGTTCAAGATTCAGAGAGCCAAACTGTTCTGCAGGAGGTAAGGGCTAAAGCTTTACAATTTTACTGTGGAATAATTTCCAAGGAACTTCTTTGTCTATAAGACTGAAGTGTAGCAGTTATGTTGAAACTTTTATGATATAAAATAAAATTATGAATTGTTGAGTAATTATTGATTGTTTGTCTTTCGAGGGTAAATGCCCTAATGCACCATCAGGGAGTTTGGGGATTCGCACCCAACTAAAACCCCCCGCCTCAGGCTGTTGCCCACTTTGGAATAACCTATTAAAGCATGAACCTCAAAGTGGAGCCTCGTATTTAAAGCTCAATGAGCTACCACTCTGATTTAACCTTCTGAGGGAAGATCTAGGATGTCACGGATCTTCAAGTTTCTTTCTCTTGAGGAGAAAATTCTCCGATCTCCAGCAGAAACTGCCTTCTTAGAAAGGCCCACCGGTCACACTGGAAGAACGTGTGAAGAGCGTCATGGTGGGCACTGTCCCTGTAATTGCAGGCTGGACTGCCCACTTTGGCCATTTTATGAAGATAGGCTCAGGCCATGTCCGGTGAGGACCTGCGTGAGGAACCCAATCAACCCACACAGACAGGTCCGGAATGAGTCTCTGCGTCAAAGCCGCTCTAGACTCATTTTTCCACCTCTCTCCACTGGTGCATGAAGACCTCCCTGGCCACCCTTTTTCCTTTCCTGGGCTAACAGGTTGATGGGGACAACACCAGCTATCAGGCTCAGCTCTTGAATTGCTCCAATGATAGAACGACCTTTCGTGAATCCGTGCTGCCTGCCTGACAGCCTACCGGCAGCATCTAACGCAGACAACAGACAGGGCTTTATCAGCCTTTCAAGAAGTTTGCCAGCTGTGTCCAACATACACAAGGGTCGAAATGCCGAGGGAGTGCTTGGTGATAGCCCCTTGGCCTTGCTAATCAATGTCAGGCGTTGGAGCTTCCATCTGCAACAGAAAACACTTCACTTCGCAAAGACAAAAATTGGATATGTTCAAGAGAAGTGAAGGGCAAATACCAGCAACAACCCTGAGCACCTCAGTCGGAACACCATCCAGACCGGGAGCACTGCCAACACACATTGACTTAACTGCCACGCATAACTCTGCTTCCTTGAACAAAGGAACTTCCGGAATCGCCTCCGCATACTGCTCGACGGCTCTGCAGGGGTGATCGGGAAAGAGTTCTACATTGGCTGTTATGCTTAAGCTTTTGTAAAATTGTAATACTGTGGGAAAGTGAAGGTTGCCAAACATTATTTTCCCTTTTAGCGAATTTCCCATAGGGAAGAAGCTATTACTGTAGGTCTCATGGTAAAGACATAAACCCGAGAACATGTAATTTTATTTTTAGGTGCCTAGAGACCAAAAGCAATAGTCGTTAAAATATATATATAATGTGTGTGTGTGTGTGTGTGCTTGTGTTTTTGTATGTATCTGTGTGTTAACATGATGACTCTCGTAAAAATACTCTAATTGAAACCAAATTATGTCGAGATTTGTATTCCTACATTTACTCGCAATCATCATTTTCATTTGGATTTATCATTTTGTAATTATATTATAATATAATAAAATATAATATAATAATATTATAATTATAAATCATATATAATTTAGCAAAATATCTATTTTGCCAACATCCATTCCGTTTTATTATATGGTTCATGTTTATATGGTTCATCAACTAAATCAAATATGCAAAAAATAATTAAAATGAAAAAAATAATAATTAGAAAATTAGGATATCGTGAATCAGTAAAGAATAAATTTAAATAATTAAAAATTTTAAAAGTCTATGAAAGCAATACATTTTTAATACAATACGTACATTTCTCAGTTGATATTTTTATGACACCATTTAGTGTATAAATTTATGTACTCAATGAATTAAGATTGCTTTGAAATTCATTTCTATCAATAAACTTCAGAATGTCTGAACTATATTTTGGGAACACGGTGTATGTCATGTTGTTGTGTTCCAGGAAGTACTGACCTCCTCCCCATCATTAACTGTCAACAGCGGCTCTAACCTCCTGGACAAAGACGTTCCTGAGGCCAAGCTAAAGATCCTTGAATCGCTGGAAGGTAATATGAGGGTTAATGTTTTATATAATGTAGGCCTAAATACATTTTAAGCCTTGAATAATGTTTCGTCTCCCTTTTTTGTTGTTGTTGGGGAGAAAGTTTTGGTGGAACCCAGTCTGCATTCTAATTTTGGGAGGATTGGTAGCTTTTTCATACTTGTCGGGTAACCGGTTCCCTGGGAAAGACAGTAGTTACATCATTAAGGGTTATAGGTATCAAGTTATCTTTATCATAATATCATTGTCTCTAATTACATCACATACATCAGAAAAATGATCCAACAAATATCTAAATTCAATGTTACGACGACAAATACACCCAATCTACAAACAAATAGAAAAAAAGAGAAAAGAAAAAATCAAATATACATACACAACACCCATCACGTCTCTTCCTTACTGTTCATGCTTTACCATAAATTATGATTTATATAAATTTTAATTACAAATCATTTTATTTTATGTTATTGTTTTCAATACCAAAATCACTTGATAATGGACTTACTGTAGTTCTGAAACATGTCATTTATTTTTTTAAATAAAATAATTTCTGATGGATGAAAAGGTACCCGGTTATGAAAGATTATTTTATAATAATAGTAGCCCCTATTTACCAACTCAATTATACAAACCTGTACAAATCATACTCATGTCACAGTTTAGAATACAAGCCTTGCCCATATTATTGTATAGAAGATCAGTTAGTACATCAACAGCAAATACACTTAATGTTGCAGTACAGATCATTTGTTTTGTTACAGACGGATCTCCTGCCCCTAAAAGAACAAAAACACAGTAAGTATTGTTTATTCACTTACATATTTTTTGATATTTTAACTAAACTGCAGGTTGAAACTGCTGATCATCTACTCTTTGATTGTATAGGGCTGAGGTGAGGTCCTCCACTCTAGGCAACTTGGAAAGGGGTAGCTTTGGGTTGACGGGTTGTTGCAGTTTTCCAGGTTACTTGGAAGATTCCTGATCCTCTAGGAGAGAGAATTTAGGAGTGTGCAAAAAGCAGTTATGGCTGAAGCACCTAGGGAGTAATTCACACCTTCCAATGATGATTATTGATTTGTAAATTTGCTGAGTATGCAGTTCTGCTGCAACAGGGGTGTTGTATTAGTGATACAATACTGTGTACTGGTGTGAAGTGATCCGTTTGTTATCATTGTCAACTACACTAACAACGATTTTGTCAGACGTCGTTGTCGTATTGACGTGCGGTGTGAAGTGGCCTTAATGAAGAAATAAAGGATAGGAGAAATAAAGTATCTATACAGTAAATAGTAATAATATAAATTCATACCAGTATCTCACAGTATGTTAACATGTACTAAGGCCAATGAGAGGCATCAGGTGAAAACCTAGTCAAAAATGAGACAGACGCGACCACCCTACTTTTCATGTCATTTTCCATTTTATCCTTGTCTTTGTTTCAGGTCATTTGCCGATCAGGTTAAAATCGAGGAAGAATTAACTATCGAAGATTATGGGGACACAAATGATCATAATATGGAATTTGAAAAAATGTAAGTAAGATCAACTTACTCTTCAAAAGTTAACTTTCTAAAATGAGATAAAACTGTTTATTACTACTAGAGGGCTTTAATAGCCCTACTATTGTAGATTGAAATAAATAAGTTTAAAAATAATTTTAAGTAAATAACACCTTTGAATAATAAAGCTTCACCAATAACTTTACCCCTTTTGTTTAATAAACCTGTTTACAAATGTAAACACTTTATTTACATTCAACAAGTATTGAGATTTGTATGCTCAAACTGTCAACTTGTATATTACACAAATATGTCAAACATGTTTTCATACATGTATTCCAGTGTAAATGAATCTTACTGGAAACAGTATTGAGATGCATAACGCTCTTACAATCCACAAGCTTCAAAATACAACTTTGAGGTGAGGTTTGTATTCTCTAAGTGAGTGGTTAAACCTTTTTTGTGGGGAGGCGGAGGTAATGCTAATGTATACCGCAAGTGTAACTAATCACCCTTATTAAACTGTCTTCATGCTTTATTTCATTACTTTTTTTTAGCTATGCAACTTTTTTTTATGACATTTTTTCATATGATCAGTGTAAAAATCTACTCAAAAGTAGATGGATCTCAATCCACATCATCAACTCGACATGCAGTGATGGTTAAATTTTTTGTGAGATAATGCAATGTCCTCATACCCTATGTGTGATGTCTGCTCTATGGAGAAACATCCCTCTAATCTCCTAGGATTTCCCTGACTGTCTTGCCATTATTGGCTAGCTTTTTTATTTATTACCCACAAGCTTTCCTCTCGGGTATGCTGCTGCGATGATCACCTTTCTTTCCAAAGTATATGGAGATTCAGCAACAACCTTCCAGAGATCGCTTCTGCCATGAGTGAAATAAGCACCTTGTCTATTCAATAGCTGGTCATCCCACTCACACATCGCTGGTCCAGAGGTACTCATTCACTGCATTGTCACATGAGTGCTGTGCGGCGCATGTCGGGACAGTTCCCGGCTACTTCGAAGATCCCAGAATTTTTTCATGAAGATATCAACCTCGCTATGTTGCCTTCTACCCAAGGGCGGATGTCTAGGATCAGTCTATGTCTAGGTCCAACATCCCCTCAACTCAGCCTTCCATTCTCATTGCCAACGGTAAAAGCTATGATCAAGCTTTTCCCTGGCGATAGCCTCTCTGCTTGCCTCGGTACTGCGGCGATGGATCACCTGTCTCTTCCTCGCAAAATCGTATATGGAGATAGCACCAGCAACAACCATTACTGCTGGTTCAGAGACCGTGCTTCAGGCAGAAGTGAACTATAAGGCACCTTGTCGCTGGACTCGGGAAAGCTGGTCACAATAGACACATTGTTCTAGGACATGGGCTATATGCGGTGTTTGCAGGGATGCGGGTTACCAACGTTGGGCATCAGCCTGTCCAGGACTGCAACTGTCTTGACGGCTTTGTTAGCGGTTTGCTTTACATGATCGCTCAAAGATAGTCAATAATGACTACAAGGTATTTAGCAGCAGGTTTGGTTTTGAAATTTTGTCTTCTATCTGCAGAGGAAACACGTTTGACATTCTTCTCTTCATTATGACCACGATCTCAGTCTTGCTGATTGCCAGGGAGAGGACATGAGATTACATCCACCAATTGACGCTGGCCATAACTAAGCCAAGCTTGAGTTTAGCCTGCTCTATCGTTCTTACTGCTACTAAGACAGCAACATCATCGGTGCAGCCAACAAGAAAACTTTTGTCAGGAACCTCGACTCTCTGTAAGTTGTTGTAAGACACATTTCACAGAGTGAGAGGTTAAACTATCACAGTGAGGTTTCGCAGCGTGCCAACCGTGATCCCAAGCTGCACTTCCAGAGAGTGAAGTTTGAGTTTGGCTGGAGGAGTTTTTCATATTCTGGGCCGGCATTGTACAATGACCTCCCTTGTGCCCTAAAGACTTTACCTTTACCTGTTATAAAAAAAATTGATAAAAATAATTCAAGAGAAGATTTATATTATTGTTTTTATTTCAATATTTATTTGTAAATGGTTGCTATTTTTTAATTATTTGTAATTGATAAGGTTTTTATAGTTACACATTACATATTTTATTTTTGTTGTTTGTTGACTTGAGTGGTCCTAACGAACACTTAAAAAAAGGTATTTTTATTTATTAAATAAATATTGTTCGCTACTAATGAGTAAGTAGTAACAAAGATGTATACACCATTAGTTGTCTTTGTACAATGGGGTACTAATAAGTAACCCTGACAAATGAATCAGGTGATATTCGTCAGTAAAAAAGACATATATGCCATTAGTTGTCTTTGTTTATCAGATTAGATTAGATTTTTAGATTAGATTATTGAAATGGCGACCATACCACAAGGTAGGTATTTTAAGCGAATAATGAATGAAGGTCGATTGTAAGATGATTGTGGCACGATCTTGTAGTCTTGTTACTCACTAAGGCTGACATGTTCCTTAGACAGAACTGTTAATTAATAGCCCAACAGCCGATGGCAACTAAGGGACCTACAGTTTAACGTGGAATCCGAACCACGGCCTCTGTTTTTATTAGGTTACTTACTAATAAATGAGCCTGACAAATGAATCTTAGTCAGTAACACAGATGTATATGCCATTAAACTCATTACACTCAAACCCACTTAGAATACCCACTTAGTTATTAGTTGTAAGTAGTACATGTAATTGTAATATAGTTTGACCTCATTATTATTTTTCTCATAGAATCATTCATTCTTACAGGCATGAAGATATTGCAAACGAGGGAGAAAATAATACAGTGGTAAGTAAACTTTAATGGCTATGCATTTTTCAATGAGCAATTTAAGGAATGTTTTATAAGACAAATGAGAAAGATTAAAATACTCGATATAATCATACAAAATCATGGTAGCGGAAAATTTTTTTAAGTATGTAAACTGATCGCACCAAGAAACCAAAGTACCACCATTGCAAATAATTTGAATTTGTCCTAGTACCCAAGTTAATTATAATAAATGTCCTCCAAGGAGTCAAGTGAAAGGTCACTCTCACTCTCACTTATGAGAGTTATGTGACCAGTAAACGCAACACACTTCGAGCATATAAATAAAATTGTTGTAGACATGAATTATGTATTCGTCAGTTGCGTGGATTCGTTAAATCTGATTGTCTTCAGCTCTATGTAAAGCCGCTGTATTTTATTTATTTTCAACATGAACAACCATTTAATTTGAAAAACATTAGCAAGACTCAGATACAATGTTAAGAAAATGTAGCAAACCAATAATACAAAAATGAAACAAAGAGTATATGCTCTATAAAGCTTCAATTAAGCTAACTCTCCCCCCCAATCCTTTTGTCCCTTTGGGCTGGTCCTTTAAAGCTAAAACCCCAGATTGTGTTTATTAGTAATAAATATATATTCCTTACAAGTCACTTCCCGAAATTCGATTACCATATTTTCTGGCTATACAAATAATTTTAAAGAACATATCTTTGTGCCGGGAATGGAAGGTGTTAGGTGAAAAATACGGGGTCAATGTAATGTCCGATACTGAAAATTTAGTGGCGACGCTGAGCAGCTGATGAGAGTAGTAGAGGCGGTCAGGATGGAGACATGGCAAGCCTGGCTGCAATCCGCACAGAAATCTCGTTATCACCAGATCTATAGTGCCCTTGATCTTGAACTAGGCCATCGGTCTTACTTGGCCGATAATATAGGTTTTGATTTTAAACGTTGGATTTTTAAGGCTCGAGCCGAAGCAATCGATTTAAACTACAAACCCTGGCTGAATGACCAAAATTGTTATTGCTCGCTTTGTAATTTGCAGGGGGAGGAAACTAGATTTCATTATGTTGGTAGGTGCTCGATACTGGCGAATATTTGTAAACAGTGGTTTTCTATTACCGAACTAAGCTGGGATGATTTTTTATTATTTATGAATGGAAGGGATTGGCGGGCTTTGTGTGGTATATGAGATGGAATTTGGTTTCTGAGTTTAACTTTTGAGATGCTTGTGGGGATTAAATGTATATATTTTTATTGTTAAAAGGAAAACATTCTTTATTTAAGCCTTAAGCTGAGATGTCTTTTTTACGTTTAATGGAGGTATTGATTGTTATAATTTTGGTAGCTAAAAGGGATTACTTAGGAATTAAAATAGTTTAGTTTTATAGTGCGAACCTTTAATTCTTAAGAGTTATGCCAACCCAGTAGACGGTTCAACTAGGACCATACTGTATTAGTGTTTTTATTTGTATGTAAGGTTCCTCTATTGGTACTGTTTTGTTTATTTTCTGAATGTACTGTACATATTATGAAATAAAACACTATTTATTATTATTATTATTATATATTCCTTATATATTTCAGGTCCAGGCTTTATCACTTCAATCAGACGGCCCTTTTGAAACAATAATTTGCAGCACAAGTAATGATCAGGTAATTATACTTATTTTTACTTTCTCCCCCACCTTTACATAGTACAGTAGAGCGTTGATAATTCAGATGTCAAAAATCTGAATTTTTCTCCAGCTAAAAATAAAATTTCATCTTTACTGGAGTAGTATATGGGAGAACGGTGTGTGCAAACTGTATAGAGAGGAGAATGGAATGAGGAGAATGTGACCGTCGCCAAGGTCACACGGCCAACCAGCTACGTGACAACTAATTATTGTCCTGCAACCTGATTGAAAATATACAATTACCCCTCTATAAAATATACCCCTCTAATCCATCACCTTCAGGACTGAGACAAAGGTTGGATTATCAGAAAAATCTTATATTAGTAGGAAAACAAATAAAAAAATCTTTTTACACAAAGTTAAACAAGATATTAACCCTTCGTGCTCAGATGTCTAGCAGTGCTAGCCAGTCTCCATTGTTTATGCACTAGGATTATTATGTTTGACTGCCGTCCTCTCAGCTCGGACAGCCGGCCTGAGTGGCTGGTCGGCTGTCTCCTGACGTACGGGAGCCATATTGATGTCGTCAGAGTAATTGTTTGCACATTGGGTGTAATAGTACAATTTAGTTAGTTAAACGGTACAACAAATTAAATGTGTAAAGGTTATACAGAATCAATCAAGAAAGTAAAATTATTGATTTATAAAATCAGTAAATTATGATATAAATTTCAGTAGTTAAAATGATATATTTAAAGTGAGGAAGTGTATTTTAAGTGAGCTCCTCAAAACTGTAAATTGAAAATTCTAACAAATATGTTTTTAATTTATTTCTGAAATTTTTTTGGTCGGTTTCACTCCTTATAACATGTGGAATTTTGTGCAAAAACCGATTGCCTGCATATGTAGTTTTTTTTTAATAATTCCAATCTATAATAGGGAATATTGGTGATAAACACTACCGCCTTTGCTAAATTTCTTATCAAAGTAACACGATGGCAAACATGGGAAAAGATAAACTTTGTTGTATATTTTAGATAAAGCAAGAATTCCTTGAAGATGAAACAGAAAATCCTACGGAGGAACTAAGGTCTTGGATGGCCGAGGGAACGGAAAATCCGTTGGCTTCAACTACAAATGTAACTCCAAACATTCCTACCAGTCAAGACCAACTTGACGTATCAATGAGAAGCAAGGAAGACCCCAAAACAACAAAATGTTTGCAGCACTCAATCAGTATTTTGAAACCCGCACCATCTGAATCGCAGAATTGTCAGGTCTGCAAAGAAGCTGTCTCAAGTCGCTCCGAACTTGTGGAACATTGCGTTCTTCATCATTCTGGTATGTTTTTAAGCACATTTCATGTAGGGAAGAAGCTATTAGCATAGGTGACATGGTGTCAGACCTAACTTGGGGTTATGATAATTTTTACTTTCTCCCACTAATACGATAGTTCTGTGGAACCTCTCTATAACGAACCACAATACAACGTATTACTCGGTATAATGAATTATTTTTCAATCCCCTTAAAAACACCATTTAACTCAATAGAAAATTTACCCCTATGTAGCGAAATACGTGTATACGTATAACGTATATTTTGTGTGTTAGTTTGTTATTTTCTTACCCCTGTATAGTGAATATACAATGTAAGAAACCCCTATATAATGAACATAACCTTTATAGACCGTGTTGCATATCGTTGTAGTGTTTCATGTGAGTTGTGATTAATGTAAGTTGAGAAATATAGGTAGTGGAAAGGTTTTAGTGTGGAATTCAACCGTTAAGTAAAACCAAAGAAGAAAATCCGCATATGGAGAAAGTGGACATTGCTAAGGAGTTTAAAATAACACCAACAACTCTTTAAACAATAGTAAAAAATAAATAGAAATATGAAGACGAAGGTGGACGAAGGTTCCTGTACTTCAGGAAAAAGCTCAACAATTGGGCCATAATGGTTTTCGAGCAAGCAATGGCTGGTTAAGCCAATCTGTAGCAGTAAAACATACAGTATAACAAAAATAACATATGCCTAAAAATCTAATTTAAATAGAGGTTGGACATATTCAGTATTCTTTATTTGGAGGTTATGACCACAAATATTCGAATTTCGAGTATTACAAAATTACGAATTTCGGCAAAATTCACCCTCGATTTAATGAACCTTGTTTTTAAAAACACTCCTATATAACGTATTTCTTTCTTAGTACCTTGAAATTCGTTAATCAAGGTTCCACTGTATATAGAGAAGGTATTGTTTTTGTAAAAAGTTTTGAATTTGAGTTGAGGGTGGATATATTTGTTTTGGGGGGAAGGTACTGGGGGTGACAGTCGTCGAGGTCAAGCAGTTTAGCCACAAGTATGTAGTAAAATTAGGAATTACCAATCGGTCAATTTGACCGATGTTTCATTTCAAGTGTTAAAAAGTTTAAATACAGTACGTTGTATTTTGGGACTCCAATGTTAATCTTATGGAGGATAAGGAGCAATTAATATTTCACTTATTAACCCTTTAACGAGTAACATAAAGTATCGTGAAAGTAGTAATGCCGTTCATTACTATATCGTCATTACAATAAAATGTTAAAATGAGTAGCGCTGTTTCAGAAAGTATTTTGTGTAGTATTTAATAAAATTACTTTATTAGTTATAGTAGTTATTATAAAGACAGAAAAAATATAATCCAATCAGAAAACGTATTACTATTACAGGAAAGAATGAGTGGTAGGTAGGGAGGGGGAGGGGGCGTAGGTAATACCACTACGTCCCTGCAGACAATCATTTATTGCTAGTCAACTGGCTCCTATTTCATTAGACTGCAGTCTGATTGTCTGATGTCCAAACTTTGCATGTATTTAAAGTATTGTTTGGCGGTAATTCACCCGCCTAGACGCAGGGTCATTCCGCCTAACATCTTGTCTGCTTCACTGTTGCTTTTGAATTTCCAGTTATTATAATTAAATACATTTTTTATGATGAAATCGTTTAATGATTTTGACTAATAATTAAAACCAGTCCGATTTGTAAAAAATAAGTAAAACTTTTTCTTACTCTTTTTGGACACTTTTAAAATCAAATGGTTACTCATTTTAGCACAGCATAATCTGACATTCGAAATCTCTTTAAAAGATTAATCTATATTTATGGATGAAACTTAGTATTTAGCTTCATGTGATTGAGATCTATCCATTTATGCTTAAAAATCATAGTTGATGTGTTTATGATAGCAGCTAACCTGCATACACTTTATCATAGAGAATAGGCAAACAACTTAGTTATGGAGAGATGTTGATGAAACTTGGTATAAATGGTCAAAATAAAAATAGTTTATGGTAGAAATGCCTACTTTCAGTGTTCCTTACAACAGCAAACCTGCATACTCTTTCCTCTGTTTATCTTAAGGAGAACAGGCAAATTCTCTCATTTATCATCAGATATTGATCAAACTTGTCATATATTATTATTGTCATATTATTTATTTGGAAATTCCCTGAGTAAGCAGGTCTGCTGCGATGGGGGTATACATTACAATATATTTTTTGGTGAGCATACTCTAAAGCAACCGACGTTGAGTTGTACATGTAAAAAATTTGGATTTCTTAAATTTAATGCACAATAACTGTCCTTAGGATTTGTTGATTACCATCGGGAAAGCAAGTTGCAAAGGAAATTGGAACCATTTAAAGTCGAATGGAAAATTGAAAAAATCGGAATCCTCGGTAACAGACATCTTCCTTTACATTTTCCGTTCAATATTTTTGCTTCAATCAAATTGGGCATTAGTTTTTATACAGTAAGTCTTGTCCCATTGCACAGTTTTGGTAAGATCAAAATCCTAAGAAGCAATATTGGAGAACTGACTTTCATATTCAATGTGTGTGGTGGTAGCATTAGAGTAAACGGTTGAAATAAAAACTGTTTAGTCCCACTTTATATAGCAATAAATATTCAGGGTACAAATTAACACAAAGGTAATTTTGTATATTTCTCATTAAAAAACGTCAGTACACACCATAGTATTCTGAAAAAAAGATGTGAGCATTGGCGTCAGGTTAGTTATAAGTTAGTTAGTTATTTAGTGAAATGGCGACCTACCCAGGCAGGTATTTTAATCCAAGAATGAATGAGGAATGAGTGTAAGATGATGGTTGCACAATATTTCAGTCTTGTTACTCAATAAGGCTGATATGTTCCTTAGACAGAACTGTTAATTATTAGTCCAACAATCAATGGCATATCTAAGAGACCTACAGTTTAACTTGGCAGTTAAACATTGCCTCTGAATTATGAACTGGTCCAATTATGAGGATGGTCTTTGCAGATGAACATAGTATACAATAGTGCAAACGTTAATCCCCACATAAGAGAACCCTACACCCACTGACCATCGCTCACAAGTATCCACAAATTGGAGGTTCTCGTGGGAGCTGACATCAAATTCAAATTCAAATTCTTTATCCCCTTATAAATAATATATTTTTGCATTTAAAGTTAAAATGTAATAATTATAGTTTTTGTCCCATACAATGAATTAGTATGCAATACCAAATTGGCTAGTCTTCATTTAAAAAACTAGTGGTGAGTAGTATTTTGAAAAGAAGGGTTCAAATTTTTGTCCTAAAATTTGAGCTGCTGAGAATTATATTTTTTGAATTTGTTGTAAATTTTAGGCAAGTTAAAGGTTTTTTTCTATGCTGAGGTTCAATTATAATTCAAAATATTTTTGTTTCTCATACAGTACTTAAAAAATATATTAAAAAATTATTGATATTTTTGACGTGAACAAAATTTCAAAGATATAGAGAGAAGGAAAAGTTAAAATACCAAGCTTTCTGAAGAGAGCTTTACAAGAAGCTTTATCTGTATGAAGCATTTGTAAGAATTCTGATGATTCGTTTCTGAACCATGAAAACCCTCCTACTTTTAGAAGCATTTCCCCACATCGTAATCCCATAGCGGAGAATCGAATCCACAAATGCAAAGTAAAAAGATTTACACGTTTCAATAGTTGTACATTTGGACAGAACTGATATTGCGAATGCACAAGATCTGAGTTTTTTTGTAACAAAGTCTATGTGGTCACTCCAATTCAATTTACTGTCAATAAAAATTTCGAGAAATTTATGACTCGGGATATCTAATGATGATTTGAAGAAAATAGTTTTTATTTTTGTTTAATGTCTAACGTCTAATGTCGGATGACGATATCCTCTCTCTCTTCTCCCTTCCCTTAAATAATATTTTTGCTTTGTAAAGTTGGTACCAAAGCCTGTAAATCAGTTCAGTAGTTCAGTCTGTCTTCTTCACTAGTGAAGAGGACCTAGTTTTTAGTCCCGAGTTGCTTGTGTGAACTAGTGGTGAGTGCAAGGGATAGTGACATATCTGAAGGTAAGTGGCTATAATCTCTCACCTTCTTAAGAGAACCCTATCAAATTTTGTAAATTTTGTTGTTATTTTTTATTGAAAAGATGTACTATGAATTAGATTGTGTTTCGATAGCAATTGATTTAAAAAACTCATAACGTTATTTAAAATGTTATTATTTCAATTATAAAAAAAATTATAATTTGTTAATAATTTTGGAACATTACTTAAGATTATTTTTATAGTCTGTTCAATATTAATGTGCGGTCAAAGTAGGGGTTTGTTTACGGTCCCTCCTCCACTACCAATTACAGCGATCAGCTGGTTTGTGACGTAATTTTACGTCAACTGTCAAAATCTGTCATATGTTTGTTTACATTTTTATTGTTTATCATCGTGATTTCAGATCAAGTTGCCTTATACTTAGTCTTTTGCTACATAAATTAAATAATATTGATTATTTATAAAGTTCTTAGTAAATAAATGATTTACTTTTTCTAACCTACCTGCTACCTAATGATACCTACTGAGCCAAACTGATAATAACTAAGTTGTTAAAGCTGTCAGACCATTAGACGATATTATTCTGCAATAATTGCTGGACAAATCATAAAAGGTGTATATGCCAAATGTTTTCCAACAAAATACAAATTACAATACAGTCCAGTCAAGGAACATCATAGGCATCCATATTCATTCAAAAAGTAAATTTCAATAATTTTTGAAACTTTTTTAACTCGTTTCAGTAGTTTGATACTGTAGAGAAACGATTAATCATATAAATTTTACGTAGACAGAAGTGATTATGTGTGAAAGCAGTGTTGAACGAAGGTAGAACAGATGACAAAGTAGGGTGAGAATGATTGTCAAAATTGTCATGGTAGATGGTGTGGGGGTATCTTTTGTTTGTATTCGACCATATGTTAATAACGAACAAACCTATAGTTTACAACACTAATGATTATATCCGCTGAAATGTCCATTATGTCATTATGCTGAAATGAATGGTTGTGGAAAAGATAGCCTGTGCTAAGCATAATATCAGACCAGGGCAGGAATATCAGGAAAAGCAACTGCAATGGATACTGGTACTCAACTCCATTGTAGCAATCAAAAGCGCGCTGTTAACTTAAGGTAGTCCACTACTAATGAATTGCCTAGGTCAGTGCCATTAAATAAGATAAGAGTTTTTTGTCCTGAGACCTCAGTGGCTTATAAGTTAATCCAATCTACTTTAATTATTAGAAACAGACAGGATGGATATTCTAGAAATTCTAAAATATTTATATACAAAGATTCTCAAGAGTCGTTGCTTCAATTCGTTAGATACCGAAATCCAGGATTGCATTTTGGTCTGGAATTTAGAGTAATCTGTTAATACGTATCTCAGTCTCTTCTGTGATTCAGATAGGCCCAGGCATTGTGATTTATCGTGTATTGTATTTTTTTATTTCCTAGTTTAGATAGTGAGACAGGGAAATTAGTGGTAAATAATCAGGGGATGTTAAAGAAAAAAATAAATTGTCTGTGGATACGCACAACGATCTCACATCTCAACCTAACACCGTCATTAGTTTTAGATTAAAATATTTTTATTCACAAAGGTTTCAGATTTTTTGCGACCGTAACAAAATAAATTTTTCGTATAGGTAAGTTACTGTAGTCCTAATGTATTTTATATTTTAACCCGCCTTTGGTCGAGGTCACATGTGTTACGTTTATGGTCGTGTGGTGAGCCGTGCTCACCTTTTTAACGATTTATATTTCACAATTTCAAACAAATTATATATTATGCCACTTTTGTTTAGCTATTTTTCTAACCTTTAGTTGTATACCAAAGTAAAAATCACTAATTTCACAATAAAAAAACTCGAACGATGACCTTTCTAATAAATCAATTAAACTATTTTAATTAATTATTTAATACAAAGGAGGCTAATAAAACTATAATTTGACAATACTCAGTGTATTATGATAACAAAAGTAGACAATAGTAATATATGAGAAGTTTGATCAATATCTGTAAAAAAATAAGTGTTCTCCTTAAGATTATCACAGGAAAGAGTATGCAGGTTTGCTGCTATGAGGAACATTGAAAGTAGGCATTTTTATCATGAACAATTTTTATTTTGACCATATACCAAGTTTTATCAACATCTGTCCATATAAAGGAGTTTGCCTATTATCTATATCATCAACATTTAGTTACTAAGAAATAAGTTAATAAGAAATAATTCTTCATAAACTTTCTCTCTTAAGTTAATTTAAAAATGACAATCTGTAATAAAACTATAACATTCTTTAAAGTTTATCTAAATATCATTTAAGAATTGAACCTAACCTAACCTTGTTTTAAATCATCCTAATTCTGAAAATTGAAACAAGAGAAACAATGTTAAATTAATAGTTAAAATTTCATGGGGGGGAACCCTCCTGTTAACAAGCATTTAGAGTGGGTTTTGCTGGGTGATGTGACCTTACGCTTCATTCCAAGTTTCATGGAGAACGGTTTGGAAATAAGGAAGAAATTTAATTTTTAATATTCACATTGGGCGCTCTCAGACAACATTCTGCGTTTACCATGGACAGTAAATTTAACTTTTATCTGGTCGTTAGTTGTAGACAAATAATTAAAAATACCAATTTGTTTAGTTTTTTAAGCTGGTTTCAATGGTAGTAGTCAAATTATACTTTACCTTTATTTTTAAGTGGAAAAAATCTATTTTGATTTTTAAAAGCCTATAATTTTTAAACCTCAATATTAAGAGAAATATGGGTAGTATCATTTTGTTTATCGTGTAAAGGACTATAAATATTTCACATGTTTTTCGGGGTTTTAGGGGTAAAATATCCTTAAAAATAAAAAATTGTCTGGGATACCGTGGATACCTATATACAGAATTTCATGAAAATCGGACCAATAGTCTCGTCTCTAGGCTTCTGCACATCCCCACACACACAGACATCACTCTAAAAACCACTTTTTTAGATTCAGGAGGCACTAAAATGGATATATCCACCAGAAACTCAAATTTAAAAATCCTGACAAAAACAATACTTTCTCCTTTTACTATCGTATAGGGGGAGAAAGTAAAAATTATTGTCATTACTGTAGTTTTAAATCATCAGCAATTTCATTAGCTAATAAATATGCTACTTTTATTTGTGAATTAATCTTATTTCCTTTGGATTTTATTGAAACTTTCTTAATTCTTTATAGAATTTAATGTTCAAAGAGTTGAAATACTTAATTAATCGTAGGTTCACAAAGATTTAAGACATATTCTTCAATCTCTCAAATCTCATTTCTATAACTTGTTTTAAGTGAAGAGTTGATTATGTATTAGTCTTAATATAATTTTGTATTACATTAACAGGCCAACATGAATATGACCAACCACAACCTGAAGAATATCATGAATGGGACCAACCACAACCTGAAGAATATCATGAATGGGACCAACCACAACCTGAAGAATATCATGAATGGGACCAACCACAACCTGAAGAATATCATGAATGGGACCAACCACAACCTGAAGAATATCATGAATGGGACCAACCACAACCTGAAGGATATCATGAATTTGACCAATCACAACCTCTACAAATAAACCTGTTGGACACCCCTCGACCAGTAATGTATCAAACAGTAGCTAACAGTATGACTTTACGAAAAAACAGAACAGTCAATTTTGAGTATGATTGTAGTAAAAATGAGGATAGTTCTAGTCATGTTTACAGCCCGACAAACAGACTTGCAAAGAAAGAATCAAGTGATAGCAAGAAAAATGTTACCAGACTTTTAAAATTAAAAATTCAAAAGAAATCTAGAAATCACACCTTAACTACTTCTGGAGATGAAGAGTATCCTATACCGTTAGAGGAACTTACTAACATGATTATTCTAAAAAAGTTATCAGTGCAAGAGGTCCAAAATGTAGAAGAGCTGGAAATACAAGAACCTTATGCAGAAAAAGCTTGTAATGTTGCTATGGCATCATGTAGTACTGTTAATAAGAGCAAGCGAATATGGGACAAGAAGTTTATGTGCTGTTATTGCAAAGTAATGGTATCTAAAATTGCCAGACACTTAGAGCTAAAGCACAAGGAAGAACCTTTAGTAGCCAAATTTAGTGCCCTGCCAAAAAATTCCCAAGAAAGGCTGTGTATAATCACACAATTACGCAGTAGAGGAAAGTTCATGCAAAATAATGAAGCCCTTTTAAAAGGTGGAACTTTAGTACCAAAGAAACGCCCCATCAAAGGCAAATATGAACCCAAAGATTTTTTACCCTGTGAGTTTTGTGGAGATTTTTACTCAGCTAAAGAACTGACTAAGCATCTGTCAAGATGTGTGTTACTGAAGTCTTCTTCCCCTAGTAGTAAAAGGGGTGCTAAAGCAAGGGCTGCCTTATTGTTGCCTGTTGTACCTAACATTGGTAAATCCTTACAAACACGAAAAAAATCAAATACAATCGATGCAAAAATCTAGATGACTTGGATATTAACAGCATTGATGGTGAATAGCAAATAGTTCCTATGGAAGAAGAAGCAGCAATAGCGGAACCTGTTGCATCAAAATGCCCTAAGGACAAAAATACAGACATGGCAAAAAAGGAAAATTGCACATGAACTATCGCCAAAAAAATCCAAGACACGTTTCCGACTTCAATGGAATGAAGATGGATGGATAGAGAGATGGATGAAGAAAAAAGTTGTGTTCTAAAGCATTTTTAAAATGAATTCTAGCCAGACTAGGATACTACCTGGTAAAAAAGACATTCTAAAGTGTTTTAGTAAATATAAATCTGTTCTTGCTACTAGAACTTGGAGGGATATCAAAAATTGAAAATGGAATGAGAAAAAAAAGTGAAAGGCAAAACACATGGATTGTTTCTCATGTGATAAAATTAAAGTATTTTTCATTCTTTACTATGTTTTTAGATGTTTTTAATAAATGTTTCTCTTAATTTTGTTTATTAATCTTATTCAACTATTTCACACTCAAGATATTTTTTTAGTATTTATTAGTTAAAATACCCAATGCAAAACAGATAAGTCATATCCTAGAAACACAATTGTATCCAATGAATATGTTTAGTTTTCATTTTTGATTTTACTACTTTGACTTATTTTAAACAATAGAAACATTCAATCAGTTTTATGTTCTACTATATTTATTGTAGTTTTAAATTTTAAATTTAAGGGTTATAATATTCTAATGCTAAACTTATGTACCTTTATAAACATGATTATATCGTTAAGTGCATTGGTTATAATATGAATTTGATTATGAGTGCATTGGAGAGATATCAAGAGCTGTATACAAAATGTGATAAAAAAGGTGACATGGAAAAAGTAAGGAGTATTGAATTATTCATCATATGATAAAAGCATAGGCATTTTTCATTCTTTATTATGTGTTTTCAAAGAAATTGTTCCCTTAATATTGTTTATTAATACTACACAATTATTTGTACTCTAAAATGATTTCGTATTTTGTCATATCTACAAACACAATTGTATCCAATGAATATGTTTAGTTTTTCATATTTGCTTTTTTTCAACTTAATATGTTAAATTATAGAAAAATTCTCTCAATCTCTTTTATGTTTTATTGCATTTATCAAGTTTTAGGTTTTATATTTAAGGGTTATAATTTCGTAATTCTAAAAATATCACACAGTTATGTAACTTTTTTATTCCTTCTGTAACACTAATCATATGATTATTTAACTGCTAGTCAAATTAACAAAACAAACTGTATCTATTTTTAGGTAGCCTATTTTTTATAACTTTTCCTATTTTACCCTGTGTTAATAAATAAAATTTCCTTAGACATTGTTTTGCTTTTTCAATCCTAAACAGTTAATTTGGCTGTGATATTTATTGGTATTCAGGTGTTGAATTTCCTGGCATCCTAATGAAAATACATGTGTAATCGTGCTTCTTATACTAACATGCTATACAATAGTATAAAGTGCTGTGAAGTTTTATCAGGTTTATGTAACACTTTGCAGTGTTTCTCATCAGTCTCTCTATATTATAGCCATAACCACTAACCAGTTTTACACATAATACAGCAACATAAATTGTTTTATGGAACATAGAAGCGACCTGATTTAGCTGATAGCTGATAAAAACAGTTAGTTAAGTTCAGTAAAAAGTATCAAAGGCTAAAATAATGGTGTGAAAACAAGGAAATGGTTGTACATTTAGTTCCCTGTGTGAATTAGGTTAGATCATGGATATGTCAAAAGGAAATGTATTAATTCCTCTAAACAGCTGTCCTTATAACAATATGAAGTCACTAAGCATATGACGTCACTGTTTCAAAATTTAGTTGTTCAATTTGCCAACAACCCCTCAAGAGCTAAGACATAATATTCATGTCAATATGTGATTTATCTTATACCTAATTGACTGCTGCAGTATTGCCAAACAATGAGCATTGTATTTACTTAGTGACGTAGTGCGCCCGTTTGGGTACACAGGTGCTTCTTTAAATGGCAGGAGTGTACCCGATGGGGTACACTCAGTACATTACTAGCGCCCGACCGGGTACATTCGCATGTGTTTTCAATGCCATTGATGACCAACATGGTTGCACTAAATATAGCTAAAATGTGTTTCCACCCTAGCAGAAGACCTTTGGTAAGTGTGTACCTGATTGGGGAAACGTTCGCATATATTTTCCAAACGTTGTTGGAAACGTGTGATTCTTTTCCTGTTATTTTGAATTACCTTAGAGCAGTTTAATGTATTCATATTCATTAATATTCCACAGAGACTAGGCCCTGATTGCTGATTGCTAGACTAAGGTTGTCTGATTTAGTGAACTGTGAAACAAAACAGACCATAATTTTTGATGTGTGGTTATTTTATATTGTATGTTTATAATTTTTTTGAGTGTATGATAAGATTATAGAATGTTGTTTGGGTGGTAATGAACAGACTTGTTTATTCTTCAGAGCCTTGGACTTTTTAGGACTTTTAAAAAGATCCCACAACTGTTATTTTGTTAGTATTTTATTTCTGTTCTTGCGTTTAATTTTTAAATAAGTTCTGAGTACATTTTATAGAGGAAAATTTCTGAAACCTAAAATACCACTACAGTCTTTAAAATTATATATTTATTTTTGTTTATTTCTCCCCAGTGGCATTACTGAAATGTTTTGGAACGGGTCTTCCTACATTATAAAGTTGATAAGTACCTAATGTCAATAAGTATTTAATTAATTTACTAACTCAAATAATATATCGTAAAGGTGGGTTCAATGGAAGTGAGGGCACAGCATGAGGGTTAGGTTATGGTGGTACAGCGGAATCTTGATAACAGTGGCACTTGGATGACTTGAACTTGTATAATTTTGAAATCTTCTTTAATTCTAAAATTTCCATGGACCCTAGTATCATTTATTCCAACAATACTAAAAAATCGTGAATGATAAGAATTTTCAGCATTTTACTTTGAGATTTAATAATTAAACTCGACTGAAAATATTTGTAAAAATAATATTTTTTTCAAACAAGATTTGTTGAAAGTTTTGCAGTAGACCCCGTTTACACCAGCGTCAATGTACTGACTGATTACTTGATTAAACTCTTCGCCCATTACTGAGAAGGATCGGAAACGAGATCGCTGGATAGCCTACAGAAGAATAAGAAAAAATGTTGGCACCGAATACAGCTGACTCTTTGACGCACCCACGTTCAATAACAACTGAATTAAACTTATTTTAAGTGATTCACGCTTTAAATCTTTCATAATGACCAAGAGTGTAAATTCATGGAAACACAAAGTCTCATCTTCTTCTATAAGACGATTGATTTTTGTGTTGCAGTTAAAAACAATTTGCACTCTTGTGTTTTATTTTTATAATTCAATACTCCGTCGATCAAAAAAGAATTCAATATTTTCTTCTCTATGTTTATAAGTTTCCATTCCATAATTTCGCTATGAACTCCTCTATATTCTAATCACGTAGATAGATCAGTACGTTCGAGTTACATTTGCAGCAATGTAGCTTATAAAAGTAGGATAAATTTTTTAGTTATGATTTGTTATTGTCAAAAGAACGAGAGAAAAAATACCCGTGTTGAATTCAGCTGACACTTTGATTCACATACAAAGACTTGTTTCTGATGTTGCACGGCCTTTCTGAGCCGATAGTGTAAAGTAAAAAATATATATGTGTGTGTGTGTTAGGCCTACTGAACTTTATTTCGCAGTTCATTTTACTGTATTTTGTTACAGAAAGGCATCAAGCAATGATTTTATATTCAAATAAAGTGATGATAAGGAGTTTGCATTTATAATGTGTATTTTATGTTTTCAGCCGTGTTTATAGGAAATCTTTTAATTCGAGTTTTGGATAATTTGAAGTTATATGAAGAAACTTCAGATGAAAATAAACATTAGAGTCTCATTTCTGGAAGATCCCTTAGCTGAGTCCCTCCAAGCAATTGCCAAATCAGTAATGGCTGTGTTCCTGTTGACGAATCAAGTGGATTGATTTAATTTCCTTCCAATAATTACAATTTCGTCATATCAAAAGACAAGCTGATTAATAAAGTAATCTTGGACATAACTGAAAACTACAAAAATTACAAATGATTAAGTTAGCGAGCAATGTTGTTGGCAGCTAAGAACAAAGACGTAGATGCCTTGAACAACATAATTCAGAGGCAAATCTGTGGTTATCTGCATGCATTTAAATCAACTGCCTGTGTAACAAACGAAGACGAAGGGACACAAACTTTCCAACAGAATTTTTATACTCCCTAGACATTCCTGGCTTACCACCGCACAATTAAAACTGAAGGTTTACTCCGTAGTCATCATGCTTCGGAATCTAAACCAATCCAAACTGTGCAACGGGACCGATTGGTGATAAGAAACTGATATTTTTATTATTATAATCTATTGGATAATAAAACTATATAATTCAATTTATTACATTAATTAAATCAAATTAAGTTAATCTAAGATTTAACACAAAATACATTACCAACGCGGGTCAGCTAGTTGAAAATAAAAACCACTGAACTCAAGCTTTATATATGTAGCTTTACTAATTACCAAACTAGATTCAAGATCCAGATTAAACATACGATAAAACTTATTTAGTCAGCAAAATCAAACAGTTTCTTATTGAAAAGTAATTTAAAAATATCATTCACAAATATTGAGTGAATCGTAGAGGAGAACGCCTGAAACACGTTGACTTTGACCAGAAGTAGACACCAACATATTTCCCAATTCGCAATTGCTGAATTCTAATATTTCTAATGCATTGAATGCCAAACCAGGGAGCGTGAGATTTCTTAACACGCGGAGCTTCAATTTTGGTAACAAAATTTCATGATCTTTGATGTCTAACATCTGTCTAAAACCAATAATAACAAATATTGTTTTACCATCATTTAAACTCTGATAGATGAGTTTGTTACTTTAAATAATGCATCTATATTTTATATCCATTGTGCTGTAACACTGCACAAATGTTTGAACTCTATTAAATATTATAATAAGAATTTTCAAATAAATTTTGAGCATTTAATACATCACTAATCATACCAAAGAGTCATGCAAATAGAATTTTAATCAACTCCCTTTTTCACTGAATTGACTGTATTGGATTCTTGCTTATGTAATGACTTTTTTAATTTTACAGATTCCTCTTCAAAGTTTTTACCAGGCAGTGAAACAAAACTCACACAAACCGGAGTTCCTGAAATCCCACAATTGATTGCGGCTTCAAATCCAGGATACGTTGTTAGTTCAGATCCTGTAATCAATGCTGCCAGTTCTTCAGGATTTACCAGTGCCACGTGTATCCCAGAAAACAATTCTACCACCACCACAGAACCTGTTGCTGGTACCATATCCAGTGTCGCCACCCTTCCCTTATGTAGTGGCTTGGTCAATTTAACAGATCCTTCTTCAAAGGTTTTACCAGCCAACGAATCAAAACTCGCACAAACCAGAGTTCCTGAAATCCCACAATTCATTGCAGCCTCAAATCCAGGATATGTTGTTAGTTCAGATCCTATAATCAATGCTACCAGTACCTCAGCATTTACCAGTGCCACATGTATCCCAGAAAACAATTCTACCACCACCACAGAACCTGTTGCTGGTACCATATCCAGTGTCGCCACCCTTCCCTTATGTAGTGGCTTGGTCAATTTTACAGATCCCTCTTCAAAGTTTTTACCGGCCAACGAATCAAAAATCCCACAATTAATTTCGGCCTCAACTCCAGGATATGTTGTTAGTTCAGATCCTATAATCAATGCTACCAGTACCTCAGGATTTACCAGTGTCACATGTATCCCAGAAAACAATTCTACCACCACCACAAAACCCGTTGCTGGTACTATATCCAGTGTCGCCACCCTTCCCTTATGTAATGACTTGGTCAATCTTACAGATTCCTCTTCAAAGGTTTTACCAGTTAGCGAATCAAAATTGACACAAACCGGAGTTCCTGAATTCCCCCAATTTATTGCGGCCACAACTCCAGGATACAATGTTAGTTCAGATCCTGTTATCAGTACCAGTACCTGCAACCAGTACCTACTACCAGTAAACTATGCAGTACAGTGTTCTACCAGTACCTCAGGATTTACCAATGCCACATGTATCCCAGAATACAATTCTACCACGACCACAGAACCAGTTTGTACCATATCCAGTGTCACCACCCTTCCCAATCCAACTGGCCCAAACTGGATCCCTCCTTATATATCTGCTTGTGATGTTTTGGATGGGGTTTATGTTCCACTTATAACCATCGCTTTTGAAAAAAGAAAGGCTACTATTGACAAAATTGTAGAATTGGTAAGATATATTTCCAAGGGTATTGATCCATTATTAATATCATTTGTAATAATTACTAAAAAGTAAACATTAGACGGATAGTGAGACAAAGCGCAATGTGTCTAGTAATTAGTAATGGTTATGTATTGACTGAAAACTAGTTTTAGGTAATGAATATTTTGTAAAGTGACATATACAGTAAAGTCCTGTTTATTCAGATCCGTATCAAAGAAAACAAAAATAATATCAATTTAAATGTGAGGTTTATCTAAAGCTCCTTCAAAATTTGAGACAACCTCAGTATTTGTTGTTCACAGCAAGTACCACTAGCGATGTTTCCAAGCATGTGAACTCACCCTAGATAAGTTTTTTTTTTAATTGGAATGTTTTTACGAAGCTGTACCTAAAGCTGCTTTGTATTTTTCTGACTTAATTTTAATTTTTAATCAAATTGAAAAAAAACTTTTTAACACGTTTAATGCCTGCAATGTTTTGAGGCTATTCACCGTATGTTAGTTGTAAGCATTTTGCAGCACTAATATTGCAGGCATTATTCACGGCCATTGTCATGAGATATCCGGTTATAATTTTGGATTATCCGGATTCGGACCCTGCCACATTAATCTGGATAAACCGGAGTTTACTGTATATTCTTCATAACAAACCATTTTTCCAGTAATAGAAGGCACTTATCTAAATACTTTGCAACCACAAGGAATTTTATTTTTTGTGAGTTTCATTTCCAGTAATGATTAGACTAAAATATGTCATCTCTGGAAGTATAAATGTGTCACGCTATTTAAATCAGAATTTTCATTGTGTATAATATTTTTTGTAATACATAATTTAAACGGTTAATTTTATTATCAATGTCAAACTCTCTTGTTTTTTTGATAAGACTCTGAACTGTGATAATATATTTAGTAGTTGTTGTGTAAAAGACGTTTTTATGTATATAAATGTATACACGTATATTTATTTTTAGAGTTAAATTTACATCTCATTTTTTGATTTGTATATTGATGTTATACCTAATAATTTTATAAATAATTCTAAAGAACTTTTGTACCTTTTAATTGAAATACATTAGTTTTGTGCATTAAGAGTATTTTTGTGTACAATTATTTTCATCCACTGCACTTTTATGACAATCAGATTGAAAACATTAAAGTTCATTGACCTGTTCAAAAGGTTAGGTAAGTTTGTATTACTCAGAAGGCTACTGTTGGAAGATTATATCTGATTGGACTTGATTGTAACCCAAGCAACATGTTCCATCAATCCCAAAATCATCTGATGGTACAGATGTGCTAGATCAACACTGCAGTATCACTATCACTTTCACCACAACACCAACACTAATCAACTTGTAGAGGTGAATTTCACACTTTGACAACAATACATAACATATAGGTAAATACTTTTTAACCCTAGAAGTGGCCATATTTTTGCTTTAACTGTAACATGGAAATAATTATTTATATATTCTTAAAATATTAAGTACAAACAAAAAACACAAAACATGCCCCCTTTAAAACCACTAACCACAAAAGCAAAACAGGTGTCCACTGCAATCCCAATTAAGCTTACAAATGCCGTCAACTTCCACCCAAGCCGGCCACCGTTTATTTAAGGTGGGCCTCCCTCTCCATTATACCACACATTTTCAAGCCAAATTGGGATTGCTCATGGTCGGGATTCGAACCCTAACACTTCCGATTGGCTATAACGATCGTCAGCATAGCGTTCTTAGCGGTTCAGCCACCGTGCATAGTCGTAGAAAGTTATTGGCATTTAAAACATGCCCTAGTGGCAGTTTAGTGAACTGATGTGCAGGTTCAGTTGCTTTCCCACAGAGGCCGTGTTGGCCTCTCGGAGTCACGAAGGTGGTGGCATAGATGATAGAACTTCTATTCATAATCAATGGTGGTGGTGTATAACAAGTTCACTAAATTGACTACAGATACCTCTACCTGCCACTTTTTGTATTCGTAAATGCGTCGTGAATTACGACTTTGCCAGTTCTAGGGTCAATCTTTGCTTTGTCATGTCAAATAAAATTAATTATAGTCAAGTTACACCCGGTATATGCAATATAGGATGTTTATTTACATTCACCACAACCACTTGTCATTCAAATGTAGATTACTGAAATTGAATAAACACCCATCAGGATGTATTTTGTGTATTTCTACGCCAGAGACAATTTTAACGTTTTGATGGGGAACGGTCCAAACCCCGGTCTTGTTACTACCTAACGTCGACCTGTCGTTAGGAAGCATGATTAATTAATAGTCCAATGACGAATGGCGTCTGTGTCCAGATTCGACCCTTGCGGGATACGATCCGGCGACCTTCAGTTTTGAAGGTAGTTATTATAACTACACCAACGTCTGTGTATAGGCGTTTCGCAGATTATTATTTAATGAATATAAATTTTTAAAACAATAATAATTACAATTAGTTCCAGTTTTATTTATAGGTTTTTCTACGTAAAAGTGTTAATTAGAGTTGGATATATTTCAGAGAAAACAAAATGATTGTAAAAAAAAGTATGTTCAAACTTAATGTACCATAACCATTTAGGAATACAAACCATACAACCTACACTTCAGTCTGTTAATTCGATAAAAAAACAATTTAATGTTTATTGCCACTCTGTGATTCCTTTATTTTTATTACTGCATAAATTGTTGCTATAGGTTATTCGTTTACTCGTCATTAATCTGCAATGACTAAAAATGACAGAGGTTTTATATTTTTATGTGTTTTACTATGATATTTATCATAAACATATTTTAGTATTGAATATATTATGGTGTATGTATTTTTATTTTAAAAATCCTTAAAATATTCGTACACATCATCCTTGGCGTCTTCTGGTTCGAGTTCAGTTGCGTTACTACTTACTAGTCCTGGATAGCTGAGACTCGGCTTACGTTCACCCGGACGGAATTGAGGAACAATTGTCCTATTTGCGATATTCATCCATTCGGTACCCTTGAACCACTTGTGATTCTTAATATCTCCTACACCATTTTTCATGTTGCCAATCCTCTTTGAAACATTCGGCTGCAGTAATTTTGAAATCAAATCGTCAAGTTCTTTACTAAAGCTGCTTGGTGTAGTGAAGTTCGCATCGGCTATACTCTTTAGAGTCGCCTTCCTGTTGGGTGAAATGAATGGTGGGTACCCAGTATGTAACTCAAAAAGAAGAATTCCGAATGCCCACCAGTCTACAGACCTGCCATAACCTTTGCCGGCGATAATTTCAGGGGCTATATACTCAGGGGTTCCGCAGAATGTGTAGGTCTTTGTTCTAACTATCTTAGAATAACTGAAATCTATTATTTTCACAAATCCTAAATGATCTAACAACAAATTTTCAGGTTTCAACCCTCTGTGAATCAAATCACAGTTATGTAAGTACTCTAAAGCAAGAACTATTTGGGCGGCGTAAAATTTGGATAAGTCCTCATCGAATCTGTTCTGCCTCTGGAGATGAGTGAATATCTCTCCTCCAGAAATATAAGGAAAAACAAATATGAGGTTGGATTTGTCTTGGTATAGGCTTTCTAAGCGGATACAAAATTGAGAGTCTAAACTTTGCAAGATGCGTTTTTCTTCGAATACCTTTCGTACGAGATCGTTTTGTACCAAAGCTTTTTTGCTGTATATCTTCAAGACGAAATGTTCTTTTTTCCAACGAGCAACTATCATTTTGCTAAAATCACCTCTTCCCAGAATGAAGAGATTCGTGAAATCGTTCATCGTGGTTAATTTGGCACAAGGCTGTTTATAAATTTCATAAAAACGAATTTTCCCATCTTTCAAAAACTGATCGTAATTCTGTATGTCCAATGGGCCATATAAAGGGAGCTTAGGAAGGGTCATTATAGGTTTAATTTCACACTCTTTATTGTCTTGGCTGCTAGTCGAAGGAAGATCTAAGATTGTAGGCACGTTTAATGGGATTGGAGCAAATGTCATATTTTGGCAACCTCGGCGGGCCATTATACCGGTATTGAATGAAATAATGAAAATTTTAAGCAGTCGACTTACAAAATTCTACGACTATGAGAAAATACGATTTCTTTTGCTTTTTTATGTTAAACTATACAAAAACTACTTGTGTGCTGTGTTTGTTTATTTAACACAATGTTGATATAATATATAAAGCCATCACAATCAGCTGGTTGCAATTTAGCATTTTGAATTTCTCTCCTATACGAAAGTAATACACCCGCCACAGCAGGCCTTCGTACTCAGCGAATTTCCAAATCAATAATATATATAAAAGTTTTATCAATATCCGACGTTAAATATGATAGTTATTTGCCTATTCTCCATAACATCAACATGGGAAAGAGTAGGAAGGTTTACTGCCGTGAGGCTCACTGAAACTAGCACCAATAATTTTGTTTTCACTATTTATACCATGTTTCACCAACATCTGTCTATAAATAAAAGAGTATGCCTATCTCTATCTTCTCTATATATAAAATTGAATGTATGTATGTATGTATGTCCTTTATGCGTTGCCAAACTACTCATCCGATCACCATGAAATTTTAGGGAGTTACTCTATATGTGTCTGGGAAGGTTTTAGTGAAAAAATATTTTCGAAAACTCCGTAAGTTTCCATTTTATGGCGTTTTAAATTTATAATGTTAAACATATGGAGAGTAGGTAAGTTTGTTTACAAATTTTCTACAATTAAAACATTTGATTTCTTAGTTTCTACAGCTGATTGGTTTACTTTCCATTAGCAATATGCTTTACTATCTAATGCCATCTGAATCATTCATTAATGTAAAACTATTAAGTAAACTGTATGAAATGAACAGCTTTATTTACAACGTTAATAGTTTGCGGTTTTGGGGGATTATGGATTTTTATTTTTATTTTCTATCTGATTAAAAGTGACGTGTTTATATGTTGGCCAAATAAAATATAAGTACAATGTTTATATATATTACGTTTACTATAATAATCAGCTGTTGTATATCTTTCCTATAAAAGCCGTATTACAGTTAGGTTTGATTTAGGTTTAGGTTGGAGTAGAAAACTGTGAATCATTCCACTCAGGATTATGTGTTTTGTGAATATGTCTTATCGTTTCAGTATTGTTATTAACTAGCCCGCGACCCAGAATATCGAATCTTTCACAACGAAGCCGTAATGATATTAGATTTCTGAACGTGGACAATCTTAAAGTTAACACTTATTTTCTGTAGGGCGTTACGAAGTTCGCCGGGTCAACTAGTTCTTTATATGATTAACATGGGAAAAGAGTATGCAGCAGCTGCCACGATTAACACATAAACTTTTAAACAGAAATAGATTTATCTCAACCACATGAAGCTGCAAGTTTCATCCTAAAATCTAAACTAATAAGTGGAATATTAACTTTTCCTTATCCTGCATAAGATTAACATGGGAACTTAACTTTGACGCTATAAAATACGAATATTAGAGGGTTCCCTGCTCCCGTCAAAAATCGCGCGAAACCCGATACAGTATTATTATTACTGGTAATAATTTAATTGTTTTGGTTATTATTTTTCGATGTACTGTATTATTTACCTTTTAGGTACAATAAGACTCGTTAACATATTTTATTTTATTTTATTTGTGTATTTCTACGCCAGTGGCATTTTTAAGTTACGTTTTGATGGGGAACGGTCCAAACCCCGGTCTTGTTACTACCTAACGTCGACCTGTTGTTAGGAAGCATCATTATTAGTAGCCCAATGACAAATGGCGACTGGGTCCAGATAACGTTATAATGATAACGTTACTGGTGTAAAATTAAAAGTCTTTGGAAAATTGCAATAAAATAAAGAGATGTCTACATCAAGGTGGCCCAGGCCTAAGACAATTCATATTTCAATACTATATATATATATATATTATATATATATATATATATATATATATATATATATATATATATATATATATATTTCAATATTAGAATAAAATTGTCTTTGCCCGGGTACAAAAGACGTGTTCCTTGCCGCCGCAGCTGTTGTTCGCGGCCTTGAGAGACATATTATTGCAATTTTACATATTATTGCTACTGACTTGTTTTATATATGAAAATTGAAGTTCAGAATCTTATCTTTCGATTGATATAGGTTTTAATACCGTTGGAGGTCATAATAATTGACGTATTAGCGTTTCAAAATTTTTAGACCCATACCGACCGAAACGGTTGCATGGGCATTTCCCACTCACTTTGAATACCGATCGACCGAAACGGTCGGTGGGGCAGTGGGAGGGTTAAATATAAAAAAAACAAATTTTTAAATTTTCAGCGAAAACAATAAAAGTAAAGTATAACTTTACTGGCACCATTGAAACCAGCTTAAAATACTAACCAAACTAGAAATTTTAATTATTTGTTTTCGACTAACGGTTCCAGAGAAAAGTTAAATTTACTGTCCATGATAAACGCAGTACGTTGTCTGAAAGCGCCCAATATCATTCTTATGGAGAATATTAAAAAATCAATATCTTCCTTATTATCCAACCGTTTTCCATGAAACTTGGTATGAATCATAAGGTAAAATCACCCAACAAAACCAACTAAAAAATTTTTGTATTACCGCGGGGGGTTCCCCCATACAATTAATCTAACCATGGATGAACGAATACTAAAGTATCCGTTCATCTATGGTTAACGCATAAAGTAAGTACTTATAATCCGTTCCTCTCTGATTTAACTTTGTCTGTCTTTTTTTTTATTTTCAGAAATGGGATGATTATTTTTGAAACAATAAATTATTAAATTATGTTTAGATAAACTTTGATGAACATGATAGTTTTATTACAGATTGTTGTTTTTAAATTAATTAAGGTAGAAAGTATGTCTCAGTCCACTGATACCGTTTATTATGTTAAAATTATGCCTTAAAACGATCACCATCATGTGAGATTATTTTTTTTATTATTAATTTTTTTTACAAATTAGTTATGGCAATGGCAACACCACAGTTCACACTTGAATGGGGGAGAAAACATCTTTTGTAATTCTTAAATGTACGAATAATATCAAAATTATTATTTATTGGATATTGTAAATTAGAAATAGTGTAGTAAGCAAGTTTTGTGGAAGGTGTTAGTATTTAAAAAAAGTAAATGTTAACATGAAACTTGGATAACCTAACCTAGATGTTAGGTTATCCAAGTCAACCTCAAAGGCTATGGCTATACCCATTGTTTATATATAGAAAATTACACTTAAGAGTATTGTTTACATCTTTCATTACCTATGCTATCTAGTTATTGCAGATCCTAACATTCAATCTTTATTCATCATTCTTAAGGAATTTTGATTTTTGAATTTTGTTTTGTTTTTTGACCGTTTCTTTTTTATATGTAGAAATAACCTTTTGTTCATATAATGTAAATATCGCTAGGCACTTGAAAACGGGAGTTGTTTATCCAACTCTTGAAACGTGTAGATTTTAAACACGAGACGCATTGGAAAAGTCCAACTAATTTTTAATTTAATAATTAATAACCAACGCTATTATGAATTTTCAAAACTCTGGTGAATTTTGATAAATAAATCACACAAATCCCACTGATTTTTATTTATTATTATTATATTGCTGATAGGCCTACTACCACTTTCACATAAATCGTTAGGCTTCTTTGGCTCAACTTATTCATTTTAAATACAAATATCTTAGTATCTTAAGTTCTCCTCAGTGTAATCCCTAGTTGGAAGAATTGAACACTTAAAATCAACCCATATTGTAGTTTTTGCCAAACACAATTCAAGACCCATTTTGAGAGCTTGAAGTTACTCCTAATAATGCACTTAGGCAAATCAATCAAACTGGCTTAGATACTGTAACTTTTGAAATAGTTATAGATTTGTCTAAGCTATGGTGAGGGGGTGTTAGCAATATAATGGACAAGTATATTTTTTTATGGTTTAGTCATTTGTTAGTATTTATTTAATATTTTTAAAGCAAATTCATGAAATACTAAATTGGTACATTATAGTCAATGAGTAATGAAGTGGTCAAAGTTAGTAACAAGAGACTATCATAAACTGAATATCTGATAATGTGATCAAAGACATCACTTTGTTATAAATTTTTTCTTTCTAGGAAATTGCTAACCCCCTCCAAGCTTAGACATATCATTATCAAAGGTGAAGTTTTTTTAAGATACATTTTTGTCTTATATTTTAGATTTATTTACGAGCCAACAAGACAAGTAAACCTATTTCAACTCACAAATATCGATAAATACCCTTAGGTTTCAGATTTATTCGTATAAATTAGGAATTGTTTTGATAATGTGTTCCCCCTTGTAAATAATAATACTCTTGACGTAAAAATTTAGATAATGTGCATCTGATGATTACACTAAGATTGCACTATGATTTCATATAGAGTTGAATATTACCTAAAATGATTTTGCCAATATAAGGGTAGAAAATCCCAGAGTACAGGACGGCTACTTTGATGCTCATTTCCTGTTACATTAACCCCTTAAAGATTCCATAAAATGTGTGTTAGTGCTTCAGTTGGGAATTGGAAAAAACTGCTTGGAATATTCCCAGGGGGTGGGGAGATTGGTGTAAGAGGAGAGAAATATTAATACTGCAATTCTTTTTACATAGGTGTATGTTTTGCCAGTGATTGTGGAAGGTAGACCAATTCGCCCAAAAAAATTAGATCGTTGGAGATATGGAGAAACAACTAGTTTTTGAAGTTCAAGTAAAGTTTAATGCGATTACGTACCATAATGGTGATGGGTACCACTATTATGGCCGAACCCATCAGGGCAATCGAATTTTCTTGGTATGCGCCCACAACAAAGAGTGTCCGGGTACGGCCAGCATGCCACGAGCACCTGCTGAGAGATTTGCAGATCGGCTGGTCCTGAATAGGTATGTATGTATAAATAAATAAATATATCTATGTGTATATATGTGTGTGTGTGTGTATGTATGCATGTAAAGGTATTTTTATTTATTTACTTATTACATGGTACTGGTACCTGTATAACCTCGATTTCACCCAGGAGTATTTAAATTTATATTAAATAGCCGATTAACTTACGTTTGCTGGCAATTAATAAATATAGCCAACTGCATGGTGGTAGCTCATTAACTAGGCCTATTCCTAACAATTATTTTTGGTGAAAATTAGCTTGATTATTGTTGTTATTACTATTCTTTCACCTGTAATTGTAACATTACTTTGTGCCAGTTGTTTCCATGGGGACATCAGGTAATTACAGCTGATATACAGCCTTTCTGGACTATTGCTCCAGCAGATAAAATATATTATTTATAACTGTTTATGAATAACTCAATAACTCTTTATTCAAACCAGATTGACAATGTACAATTGTATTAGCCATTAAGCCATTAGGAATGTTTATACATAGACATTTCTTTTATTAAGACTGTAGTAATGATAATAGTTTCATTATGACTAATATTTTTTACCACTTATCAATTTGTTTACATTCAATTTGTTTGTTGTGAAACAGATCAAACTAGGTTTGACGTCTGCAATCTTCTTGTTTGTTTTATTACAATAGTCAGTTAAAAAACTTTTTTTTAATGTTGCTAATGACAAATGTTTGTTTTGATGGCAATAAAAATTATTATTATCTAGTCTGAATTTACACACTTAGGCACCACAACCATGGACCAGAGCCTAACTGGCTGCTGATTCGGTTGGCACGGAACCGTATGATGGAGAGGAGTATCTTCGAAAGAACGTCATTCCGCACTATATACAAAGAGGAAATGAATGGGTAAGAATGGATCAATCAATCAATCATTATGTTTATCCAAGTATTCATGTGGTGATATACATTTGATTTTGTCAGTCATACTTTACCATAGTGAAGCCATAGTGTGTTGCCTTAATTTACTTGCCATTTGATTGGAATATTAGCCAATACACCGAATGCAATACCCAAGAGGAGGTAGGGAAAAATTCTTCCAGAGAAAATAAGGATCTTTCTATTGAAATGTTGATTTAAAGTTTAATGTTTGATATTCATACCCAAATGCCCAATATTTTCCAGTCCTATAAAACAGCTTGTCAATCGTGTCTTTCACTGTCCCGATCTCAGATGTTAGCGCCTCCTGGTGTATTTGGAGTGCAGGATTCCTACCCTCGTCCCTTCAGCCGCCTATTTGTTGGAGATCTTCCTGGCACTCTTGGGAAAGACAGTCTTACAGTTTGGCTACGGTACCTTGGCTTCCCGGAGGTACCTTAGCCAAACTGTAAGACTGACTATCCAGCTCGCAGTTTTTCCTCTTTCAGAGCGACAGCCTTTTTCCCCATCTTTGTTCCCGCATGATGGTTTCTGTTTCTCCTTCTTTCCTAATCCCAAGTCGAGGTAGACCAGCGTATGCCGAGGACTGCGTGGCCAAGAGGGAGCTTGGTCTCAAGCTTGCGAATTCTGGATACTGGGCAACCTCCAGTTTGAAGTAGCCTTCCCCAGGCATGCAGGGCTCTGCCTTGGGTGACCGTTCATCCCTAGCTTCTTGTCGGGCCATTCTTGGAAACAAACCAAGAAGAACTAAAGAAAACCTCATGAACCCAAGGGGGGGGGAATGGCAGCTGTGATCGTCGATCCTCAGGATGACAGAGATATTACTGTCTCTGAAGAAGAGTGCCTCCTGGAGGGGTGCAAATATAAAGAGCTTGATGAGCTTGACCAAAATGCCTGAGGCTCAGTGGGGCTAAAAAGAAGAGGAGACGATGGCTCTGGGAAACAGGGTTCTAAAAGGAGGAGGCGGAACTCCTCTGCTAAACACCTGTTCCTGCCAGGATGAATCCACAGAACCAGATGGAGTAGGAGAAAGCAACAAGGCCATCCACCTCCAGCGGAGGTAACTCCGACAGCAAACCAGGGCCAAAGCGGCTCAGATAAAATACGACCACCCCGGTGGAGATGCAAAAGAAGAGGGTCAGGGGACAGCAATGTCGTACCTATCCCTCTTAGTATTATAGACTTGGCGTTCACCAGTACCAAAGTTCATTATTGAACTATCTGTTGGTTACATATCTGAAAACTTTTTGAGATCTAGATGTGTTAAATTAATATAAATTAATTGTTGCCCTTTATTTTAAGTTGTAACAAATGTTTAATGACATAGGCTTACAGTTCTGTGTTTCTAAATGATCAAAGAACACAGAATTAGTGCCACTATCATGACATAGTCATGCTATGAGTTATTGGAGTTATTTAATACTACACATTTATCTACTTAATACTAATATAATCAGCTAGTATTCAACTGACCATAGTTTTTAACATTTACAGACTTGATCGTGCGGCACTACCGTTTAAGACCCTAAGCGGAAGTATGTTCCTGGCGAGAAAAAGAATGCCGGACTTAGCACCAGCGACATTAGCCCAGTATGGAAAAGCTTTGGAAGCATGTCCTCGGTACAGTCTGACTAAACAAAGAGAATATTACAAGTTTTACAGGTAATATAATAAATCTCAAATTATATACATTCAAAACTTTAAAAATATACCAATTTTTTATAATAGTGGTTTTTAAATTTATTTTCATCATGCTGTCCGGAAAACATCTGTGTTTAGTTTACTAAATCATTACTTAAATCACTCTATCATATTTCTAAGCTTGTTTGCAGCTCGTTTGTAAAACTTGATTATGCACTAAAAAGAGCCACTTTTGCTCCTGTTATGAAAACTACTAACACAACAAAAAACATGTTTGTTGTTGTTATAAACAGCTACAATAGTGGTGAAGTGAACCCAGTATCCGAATTCCATTATTTCAATCAAAACCGCTCCCACACAACGATTTGCATTTGGTCAGATTTTGAAAATTATATGACTACAATTTTGAAATGATGGTTTACTTTTTTTAGATTCAGTTTCATTTCATGCTTGCCTTGAACATGTAAGTGTCGAAAGAACTTACCTTACTCTTACTCCTGTGGCCATGTACTTAACCCTTACCGGGTGGCTGACGACATTTCTCGCAGTGTCGCACGGCGCTGTAAACGAGTTTATTCGTGATCAGTCATTTTGCCATATTTACTGCGCTGTAGTTCGCGAAATAACCGATAGAGTGCATGGTTATGTTGCTTTAGCCTCTATGCACTCACAAAACCAATATGGCAGCTTTTTTGAAATATTTAGTGACTGAAATCAGTTGCTAGGTGGCATTGGTCCGTATTTGTGCGCTCCCATACTGCTTTTAGCAAGAAAACTCACTAGTCACTACAGCCAGCTGTTTTCACTCTCGCTGACTTTGTTTGTTAACATTTTTGCTGATTTGTGTTTATTTTCATTGTGTTTTAGCAGTTAATAGTGTATATTGTGTGAATATTTTATTGAATAAGATTTATTAACTAATTATAGTAAACCCTCTCATATCCGGACCCTCCGATATCCGGACGTGATTTTGAAAGAATGCAAAAATTTAAAATTATTCTAGGAGGTCAATGTTTGTTAAACCAGTTGTCACGAACAATGTTTGTAGGCCGGTTAGTAGCGCGCCGATCGCTGAACGCGAGGTTGAAGCCATGTTGACAGCGGTAATGTTCAAAAGCAAAATAGGGAAACGATGAGTCACCCTAGTTCCGAGTGCCTGAGTCTCTAGTGCTACTGTCTGTATTCTGTGCTATCTGGTGCAAGGTCACTGACTTACGAACAATAAACCTCCCCACCACACCTGTCCGTACCCACCCCAATAGCCAAGCAAACACATCACGTGTACTGTAGTGACAACACCTGCCTCCGTGGTCAGTGTCGTCTTAATTTTGCTTCAGTGACCTTGTATTTCTTGTAACGGTTCGTTTTAGTTTCGGGTAAGAATAAGTTATTATGGCCGGAAAAAGAAAAAGGGTTGTCATTACAATGGAGGAAAAATTGTATTACTCTAGTTCTGTACCACATTGTACTGTATTACGCGATTATTAAAGTGGTTTTTTTATTTAATATCCAGATGTTTTATTCCCCTCTCATATCCGGATTTTTTGCTATCCGGATCGGCCGTTGCCACATTAGTCCGGATATGAGAGGGTTTACTGTATTATTAACTGAAATGGCTCATCCAGATGAAAAAATACCTTAAAATAGTCTTAAAATCTTCAATTATTTAAAAATGAAGCCAATTTCTGGTTTATACTTTATTCAAGTAACCTAATTCCTAGAAGAACATTGGGAAAATAATATTTTGATTTTTTTACACTAAATGAGCAGAGACCGTGATTTTCAGTAGCGCTTTAAGGGTTAAATCAGACTGGAGAGAGGATGAGTTTGCTGTAGTGAGCATGTTTTAAATCAGTTCTGTGTTTTTCATGGTTTTTGTTGGTATTTTTTGCTGCAAGCTTTTATTATTTGGTACCAGTGTGTTTCTTTGTTGTTGTCGCGTTACCTTATGACATTCACATTTCGATATTTGAGATTTCTTAAAGGATAATTAGGTTTTATTGATTAAATTTACATGTTCAGATCGCCTCTTAATCTGAGGTCAGGTGCAAAGTGAAAGGTTCTGTTGTCATCTGATAAGCGGGGACTTCAGCGTATGTTATCAGCATCCTCTGTGATTACCCACCCGCAAAAAAAAACAATGCCTGAGGTAAACAAGGAGGTTGATTCTGCGGCTATTAAAAGAGTGGTTCAATCACACCTAACAGTGAACTAACTAGTGAAGATGTCGTGTCGGTGCTGGTCGCCGGCTTGCAACTGAGATTAAGACCATCGTCGAGGAGGCGATTAAATTAGCAGTAAAGCCACTCAGTTATGATACCCTAGTTACTGATTCTATACACGAAAACAATGAGTAGAAATATATAAATAAAGTAAAAATATATTATGTACATTACCACTAAGCATAGTTTTGCATCGATGATACGCCTCGAAACAGTCAACCATTCACAAACTCATCAGATTCCGGATCGTCTAGATGAGCCATGTTTTACTTTATATTTTTATTATTTAGATTCACAAACATTCACACTACATTGGCTGTTTACTTCTCAAACACAACATAAATAAACACACGTCAAAGGATGTCAACAAACAACGATTGGAACAGTGAACAGCTGTTTGTAGTGGCGCGTTAATTTTCTTGTCAAAAGCAGTACGGAAGCACTAGAATACAGGCCAAAGTCGCATGACATCTAATTTCAGTCACTAGAAATTCCAACAAAGCTGCCATATTGGTTTTGTGAGTTCATAGAGGTTAAACCAACATTACCATGCACTCTATTGGTTGTTTCGCGAACTACTAAAACAATTGAGGTTGGCCAAAAAAAACCCCTTGAATGACAATCAGCATTTGGACGACGCTGTAGTAGAGAGGTAGTACATTGGTTTCATGATCCCGAGGATGTGAGATTGATCCCCACCCGGGGACTATATTTTTGTTCACTATTTATGCTATATTATATACCACCAAACTCAGGATTTACAAGATAATAATCAGACCAGTTCTCCTGTATGGTTCAGAAAATTGGATAGTAAAATTGAAAATAAATAAAAATAGAAAATTGGATCCTCCACATACCTGGTTCACTGTACTTTGTTTTAAAATGCAATAAGCTTCCTTTCTGTATACTTCGTTAAATCCTAAATTTCACAACCATAGTGTATTACTAGCAGTAAGCCCGTCCATTGTACGGGTTGTAGAATAAAGTTTTAAGAAGAAAGATATTATCATACCAAAATGTAAACCTGAAATCCTAAACAAATCAATACAAAGAAAATTAATCAATATTAATTAGTTATACGTTAAAATAACTTTTTAATATAGTAAGATTTTAAGATGGGTTTAAAATCAATGACCAATATAAACTAACTAATATTGATTTGACAGCTGTTTGTTTTTATTTCTATTAAATCTTTAAACTACAAAGACAGCGGATTATTACCAGTAGGTTATTCATTGAAAACTGGATCAAAATGTGAGTAAAAGTGTAAAAGCGTAAAAGTGGGTTTTTAAATGCTCGTTATTTACTTTTCAAGGGGCGGCGGGCAATTTCAAGCATTTACAAATCTTCTCTGGAATGTAAAGAATACATGAAATAAGTTTCATTGTAATTAGTTCTCCCGTTCTTTCGAAGAAGACGGCGTAAATGCCTCCTGGAGTGTCACAGACAAACCGACAAAAAAACTGACAAAAATTTAGATAAGACTGGTTTCGGCTTCTCTAACGTACGGAAAGTAAAAATAACTAAAAAATGAATAATTCTGAGCAATGTGCAGAAAAAATCTAATTTTGTTTTTATAGATTAGTTGTATAGTCTTATAGACTCTTAATTTAGTTTTATTACTCAATAGCTTGCTGCTTAGTAGCTTGTTCAGGCTCCAGTAGGACCTTTCCGCTGATCTTATTCTACTAATGATTTCATTTTCTTCTCTATTACTACTGACTTAGAGATACTCCGAAGTATTTAAATTCATTAAAGAGTTTGAAGCTATCGTCGAAAGAAATATTTGTGTAATAATTATTTATTGCTATATTTTATAACAGAGCTACTTTGCTGGATGATGGTGGGGATTCCGCTATAGTTTTTGTATCACCCACGCTGCTCGCGCAGCTACAACATAATTGCTCTACACTGCAAGTAGACGCTACGTTCAGGGTTGTGCTGAACGCTCCACCTTCCTGCCAATTACTTACCATGTCAGCCGTAATGTCTGATCACGTAAGTCAACTGTCAGATCAGTTTACAAAATTAATTGATTAGTTTGAAATGTTGACCTACACAGGTAGGTATTTTAAGCCAAGCATGAATGTGAAATAAGTAATATGATCATACAAATTCACTATAAGTATAGTATGAACTAAATATTGATTGTGCTTATTCAAGCAGTTCTTTTGGAACCAGTGGTCACAGAACAAGAATTCCAAATTCCTATTCTGTGCTTGCTGATAGGGACAGGGCTGTGTACATAGATGACCTTTATTTATTGTGCCTATGAGATTTTATTATTTTTGTGCCTCCTTTTTTGTAACTTACTAAGTTCTACTTATATTCTATGTGATAAAATTATTTTAGACTAGAATGTAATCTAATGACAAGACACCAATTATTACAGCTTTTGTTGCAACTTTTGTATTATTCTCTTTGAGTCAATAAATAATTTCAGTAAGTTGATAGTGTAACATGATTAATGTGTTTCAGTTGTTTCCAGTTGTATCAGTGCTGTTTGAAAGAAGGACTCAAACAGTCTTCACATTGATATTCTCCTTTGTATGCAATCTCCTTGGTGACTGGAAACCTGAGGTCATTTCATGTGACTTTGAGGCTGCTCTGCAGAATAGCCTCCAGGGATGCTGGCCTGAAGCTGCTGTAGTTGGGAGCTGGTTTCATTCGGCAAATGTGAGTTTTGTCAACCTGTGTCGTATAGGGGTTTGTAGGATTCAGTATTAACCTGTTGATGAGTAGGCCCGACGTGGCTAATATGAGGGCTACGCAGAGTGGGTGTGTTGCCATGAAAAGTATCGCCTTGAAGGAAAAATCATGGATTTCATAAATATATTTATTTTATTACTACGATAAATGGATAAAAAATATATTTCAAACCTATTTTGACATCTTTCATACTATTTACATCTCTTGTACATCAGTTGTACACTAAGAAAGTAGCACACACATCATCACATTTGCGCCAAGCGAATTGGCGAGAAAAACGTCGACGCCTGTCTTGTTGTACCAACCTAATACACATTATTTACTGATAACCGAGAAAATGCAGGTTTAATGTTATATTACAGAGCCCACGCGCCACTGCGGCACATCCGTGGCAAAGAAGCCGCGTTGTGCCAGCTGACCTCCACTTCTTAGCCACGGCCGCTCGGCGGTGGCGCATGGGACCTGTATTCTAACATTAAAAGTGCATTTTCTAGGTTATCCGTGGACGGATTTTGTTCACCTAAGTAACGTTCGATTTGAAATTAAAAATTACAATCTTTTTCGTATCATGTAAAAATTTTATAAAGTTATGGGTTTTTTTTTGTTATTTTAATTAAAAGATTAATAACCACCGCCATTTTGAAAATAAAAGCAACCTTAATGATACTTTGTGAATATTTTTATCTTTGGCCAATAAATATGTGTGCAAAGTTTGGTTTCTGTATATTAAATAGCTCTTGATATATAACATTTTTTGTAAAAAATACAAACTGGCGGCCAGCGGCTAAACGAAGAATTTTTCGACAAATGTTTATAGGCAATTTTTTGTTTATTTTGATGAGTACTATCACCCCTCGAAGTTTGTCCCCGACTTAAATGAACACTCTGTATATAAAACGACTATTGTTTTTGGCCTCTGGGCACCTTGAGACGGAAAAATGAAATGGTCTTGGGCTTAAGTCTTGCCATGAGACCTACGGTAATAGCTTCTTCCCTATGGGAAATTCGCTAAAATGAAATTTAAATTTAATAATTTACCCTAATTTTATTCTGTTCCAGAGCATGAACAGGAAAACAAAGCAACTCAGCATGACTGACTTGCTAAGAGCGAATGAAAATGCTTATCGAGCATATAAAATGTGCCAGGCTCTGCCCCTGCTGCCCGCTGACGACATCCCGACAGGTTATGAGGCAGTTGTTGACTTTGGTCACCAGCATGGTCTGATGGCTATCCCGGAGTTTGTTGCGTTCATGGATTATGTGAACAGAGTTTGGATTACTGGTAAGTATAACCACAACCCACTAACTACTTATTTTTCCACCATGTTTTTCCAGCGTTTGACTTACTTAAATATCCTTTACTGTACAAAGGTTAAGAAGGGTTTATATATATTAAATTATTAAACTGGTTTGATAGGATAAATTAAAATGTTAAAATAAAAAGTTTAGCGAATTTTCGTTTAATTACTATGTAAACATTTTCAAGCAATTGAGAGAAAAGAAATGAGAGAACAATAAACAGTGACTAGATATTTCGACATGTGATGACATGTCTCGACAGTAATTTTCAAATATTGAAAATATGATTTGGTACATTTCGTAATAAATATAAAGGTTTATACATGTTATTTTTAAATGTTATTTTCAATTGTGTTGAATCGTTTTGTATCAATTTATCTCAAATTTTGACATTAGGCAATCTACACAAATCTATTACACAAACCTAACTTAGGAAACCTTTAAAAACCTGAATATCTCCGAATTCTGATATGTGGAGCAGGTTGGTTGTGAATTTTTTTTTAATTTGAAACCAATTTTTAGGTGTCGGTAGTCAGTCATTCTCTGTGTACAGACAAAAGCGACGAACAAACAACGGGATGGAAAGCTATCACCGAAAATTGAAAGACGCGATGAATCACCCTCATCGAAACATTTGGATTTTTACAGGTTAGACATTTAGAATCATGCAATATTTTTATTTACCTAATGTGACATCATTATAGTAAAATAATTAATCACATTTAAGAATCAAGCTCAAGCTTTATTAGTTACGTTTAGTTAAATTGTAAATAATTCCAAAATACCCTTAAAAGCCTGTACTATCATACAAGCAAGGTTTGTTCATACATATTTGTTCATGGATCTCGAAAACAGTCCGAAAAATATCTTTAAATTTTGAAAATAAATAATTTATGAGTAAAACACAAGTTCTACATAGGACTCATCTAAGTACCAAGTTCAAGTATTCCAATTATAAAAAAGATACTTTACCACCTTAGATTTTTAACTTACAAAGGAAGATGAGGGGTCACAAATTTTGGTGTTAAAAATCAATTTGCCAACCTGTCCCCTACATTATAGTACTATTTATTTATAACAGTTTATTCGTAACTAATTATAATCTAAAGTAATTATTTCCTTTTTCATATGAAAGATGGATTGAGAACATTGGAGCATGAAGCAGCAACAATTATCCGACGGGACTTCCACGGGTTGCGGTCCGATCAGTCCTGCTACGTGTTGGCTGATGAAGGGTTGCAACAACTTACAGCCAGCCTGGACAACGGCACGCACACCATTAGTGAATTTTTGAAAGAAGCGAGTCACTATCTCGACAATGTACACAATGAAGTGTACAACGTGCCCGACGACTTTGATGAACCGGACGAGGAGGTAAATAATATGGTTATGTCACACTTACAAAAACACCCACCTATTGGGTAAGTATTCTGAATGTGAATATATAAACTTCCTAACAAAAAGTCCAAACCAACATAATTTGTTTAAAATGCCACAAATGTGATCAGATAAAATGAGCTGCACTTTTTGTAGGTTGCGGGACTGTTGGTTGCTTGGTTGCCACGGGACATTGAACATGCACCAGCACCAGCCCTTGTGCCAGCTCCTGCACCAGCTCTTGCGCCAGCTCTTGCACCAGCCCTTGTGCCAACCCCTTCACCTGCACCGGCCTTTGCAACTAGAGGCCGAGGAAGAGGTAGAGGAGGCTGTGGAAGAGGTTTCTCAGACCGTGGAAGATGCCGAGGAGGTTTTACTCCCTGTCGTCAAATGAGGGTAGATGTTAATCTTAATTTTATCTTAGTAATTTTAAATCTCTTCTTGTCAAATATAGATAGTTTAAAAAAACCTAAAGTAATGGGAGTACTCTCTACTTTTGTGAATGTGTATGACCAATCACTGTCAACAATCTAAAAACTATAAGCAATGCACAACCTTAGAATACCGCGAGAGAATGTAAAACTTTTTTAGTTATGAGAGCTAGTTTCTAGGACTAGTCCTACCTTATCAGCAACTGGAGAGCCATCTGATCCTGATATTGATGAACAGCTGATCAAAGGTATTAGTGGTAGAATTCAATTTCCACTGGAATTCAGATTTCAGATTTTGTCTCAGAATATAGTTCAGCGTGATTTTTCCAAGCGTAATGCTAAATTTATTGTTCCCACTATATTTCACCTATCTCAAGTATAGTTTACAAAATAGCACTATTCTCATCCTTTTTTCTGAAATAGTTTCACATTTTACTTACTTGGGTTAACATAATGTCTGAAAATTATTCTTAATAAACACTAAGTAAAAAACTAGAGGTGTGCGGATAGTGAATTATTTTTTCGGATCGGATAGCTCAAATTCGGATCGGATAGTTTGGGTTCGGATCGGATAGTTTTCGGATTCGGATACTCGCAATAACAAAGTGAAATCAGACTTATCTAAGAATAAATTAGGAAAAAATCAATAAAATGTTATCAAAATTATTAAATGGTACATAAAAAATCATAAATTCTTCATAGGATATACTCTGCCCAAAACTAGAATGTTTACTTCACTGCATTTTAAAGTACCAGTAACAAATTTTAATATGGCGTAATTCACAAATTAAATCAACAGAAACCTTATAATTCGCCATTAAATGACATCAACTTTCTACTAATTCATCAATTCATTCTACTAATCATCAACTAATTCTCAATTTTATTTCACGATTCAATTATTTTATTTATTACAATGATAAAAATGTTTGTATTTACTTCCCTGTCGGAAATAGGTTGGTTCATGGATATGTCTAAAGGGAATAATTGTCTCAGTTCATCTAAACAGCTGTTCTTATTATTTTGTATTAAAAATCAATACATAGGTCTGGTAGTTTCTATGGAAACCTGTTACATGTTTTCCATCTTAAAAATCACCAACATCCCCCCAGAGCTAAGACATTTCCATGTCAAAACAAATCACCATTAACTAAGAATCAAGATTTGACAGACGACGTTGGCTCAATGCCATCGGCTATCTGCGTATCGGCAGGGGGCAGTGCAGCTGCTATCAAACAAAGGCCTGTGCGCAGGCGCAGAGTTGGAATATTTGGCAGATAAAATACCCCGATCGGCTGTGTAACAATATTGAAACCCGTGAAATGATGGTACTTCGTCGTAATCTAGTTAGTTATTCATCTTAAAATTATCTAAAAATGTAAAACTAATAACGCTTAAATTCATTTAACAAAGAGAAAATGTAGATTGAAAACAAGTGGAAAATTTGTTGGTTATGTGAACCAAATGTAAATTTGGCAACACTTTATCGTATTGCTCAAACCCGGAGTAGTTGAGAATGCGATAACTAAACAATTGATCGTCTACGTAGACGATCAGAATGAAGTAGTATTATTTTTGCTGGAAACCCCGTCGCAAAACGATCTATTATGATGGTTTGTTACCAATAACATTAAATCAACAATTCAATTCAGTCGTGCATAGCGATGTACTACTTTAGTCATAGTATAGGTATCGGTAAAAGTCGTATTATCATATTTATTTATACCGATTAAAACATTATTAAAACTCATTAAAAATAATTAGTTGATACCTCAAGGACGTATCATCCTTAAATATATCCGTGATAAATGTAAAGGAGGTACTAATAAGATGTAGTCACAATAGAAGTACGATATTTAGTTATCGTGCACTAAAGGACACAGCAGCGCTGGCATTTTGCCATTATTAGCGTCTACTACGCATTACAAAAACCAGGAAGCCGTAACCTTACTTTGGTTTGGTTGTTGCTACATTCGATTGTTTCATTCACTATTTCATTGTTTATTATCGATTAGTTAATTCAGAATAATGATTTGAAATTTAATTTGAATATCTAAACCAATTAAAATCATTCAAAATCCTGATCTTTCCAAACTTCTAAATATACCGTTTAGTGTAATTATAAACTTTGTCACGACTGGAATGAAAGCGTCATTTTAAGAAAAAATTGTTCCCACTAATATTTCACAAAACTTGTTTACAATTGCTGAAATAGTACATTTTTCCGAAATATTTCACATTTCGTTACATGGGGTTAACATAATGTCCTGAAAATTATTTTTATTCCACACTAAGTAAAAAACTTACTGAACCGATCTATATTAATAAAACTAATTACATTACTATTAAAACTACCACTAAAGTACATTACTTTTAATTACTGTTCAATAAAAATAGCAGAAGGCTATCCGCAAGACACAAAGCCACATGAACTCGAAATTGTAAATGTTTTTGTATCAGTGAAATTGAAGGAGTTTTTGATGGATATACTCTGCCCAGATAGCAATGTTTGGCCACACAGAAAGTGTGCGTTCATCAGTTTTCAATCAGTTTTGGAAATATGAGGGCTGTTTTTTCAACCTTCGATTAGCTGTAAATAAAAGAAAAAAGCATGGAAAATAATAATTTTATTACCAACAGTACAGCAAATTCTTAACTTATTTTTCTAAATAAAAGCCAAAACGATTGAGGCACTTGTCACACTGTGACACAAGCTTTTTGACGCCTTCCTCGAAGAATGTTGCCACCAGTGAAAACAGGTAAGTCTTGACAGCGTCCTGAAGTTCTTTGTTATTAGCAAAGCGCTGTCCACCTACCTTTATTTCAGTTCTTAGAACAGATGATAATCACTTGGTGCTAGGTCCGGGCTGTTTGGTGGATGTTCAAAAACTTCCCTGTAGCCCACATTTGGCGGGAGCATCGAACGTAATGGCCATGTTTATGCATGTGTGTGTTAGTCATAGCTCGGCTACGACTGACACACTGGAGATGAAATCGGAAGAGGTTGTGGTGGGGGAGCTGTGCAATCATATTACGTGCAGGTCCGGCCCTTCTTTACCTCTCTCTTGCTTCGATGAATGATCGGTTGAACGAAGTTGAAAAGAAACAGCCCTCGTAGTATAATTACACTTTGTATTAGCATAACACATTATAAACTAATTAAGGTAATTGCATTATTAGCTATAATTTTGTACAGGTTCTGAACTCCGAGCTGAAAGAGATTACCGTTGAAGTTGATTCCAGCTTTACAGACAATTCAATGATATTATCTGATTGTGATGATCTTCAGAGGAATAGGAAAGGAACTTTTACTCTGAAAAAAGTTCAAGATTCAGAGAGCCAAACTGTTCTGCAGGAGGTAAGGGCTAAAGCTTTACAATTTTACTGTGGAATAATTTCCAAGGAACTTCTTTGTCTATAAGACTGAAGTGTAGCAGTTATGTTGAAACTTTTATGATATAAAATAAAATTATGAATTGTTGAGTAATTATTGATTGTTTGTCTTTCGAGGGTAAATGCCCTAATGCACCATCAGGGAGTTTGGGGATTCGCACCCAACTAAAACCCCCCGCCTCAGGCTGTTGCCCACTTTGGAATAACCTATTAAAGCATGAACCTCAAAGTGGAGCCTCGTATTTAAAGCTCAATGAGCTACCACTCTGATTTAACCTTCTGAGGGAAGATCTAGGATGTCACGGATCTTCAAGTTTCTTTCTCTTGAGGAGAAAATTCTCCGATCTCCAGCAGAAACTGCCTTCTTAGAAAGGCCCACCGGTCACACTGGAAGAACGTGTGAAGAGCGTCATGGTGGGCACTGTCCCTGTAAATGCAGGCTGGACTGCCCACTTTGGCCATTTTATGAAGATAGGCTCAGGCCATGTCCGGTGAGGACCTGCGTGAGGAACCCAATCAACCCACACAGACAGGTCCGGAATGAGTCTCTGCGTCAAAGCCGCTCTAGACTCATTTTTCCACCTCTCTCCACTGGTGCATGAAGACCTCCCTGGCCACCCTTTTTCCTTTCCTGGGCTAACAGGTTGATGGGGACAACACCAGCTATCAGGCTCAGCTCTTGAATTGCTCCAATGATAGAACGACCTTTCGTGAATCCGTGCTGCCTGCCTGACAGCCTACCGGCAGCATCTAACGCAGACAACAGACAGGGCTTTATCAGCCTTTCAAGAAGTTTGCCAGCTGTGTCCAACATACACAAGGGTCGAAATGCCGAGGGAGTGCTTGGTGATAGCCCCTTGGCCTTGCTAATCAATGTCAGGCGTTGGAGCTTCCATCTGCAACAGAAAACACTTCACTTCGCAAAGACAAAAATTGGATATGTTCAAGAGAAGTGAAGGGCAAATACCAGCAACAACCCTGAGCACCTCAGTCGGAACACCATCCAGACCGGGAGCACTGCCAACACACATTGACTTAACTGCCACGCATAACTCTGCTTCCGTGAACAAATGAACTTCCGGAATCGCCTCCGCATACTGCTCGACGGCTCTGCAGGGGTGATCGGGAAAAAGTTCTACATTGGCTGTTATGCTTAAGCTTTTGTAAATTTGTAATACTGTGGGAAAGTGAAGGTTGCCAAACATTATTTTCCCTTTTAGCGAATTTCCCATTGGGAAGAAGCTATTACTGTAGGTCTCGTGGTAAAGACATAAACCCTAGAACATGTAACTTTTTTTGAGGTGCCTAGAGACCAAAAGCAACAGTCGTTAAAATTTATATATATATATATATATGTGTGTGTGTGTGTGTGTGTGTGCGGGTTTGTGTTTTTGTATGTATTTGTGTGTTAACATTATGACTCTCGTAAAAATACTCTAATCGAAACCAAATTAGGTGGAGATGTGTATTCCTACATTTACTCGCAATCATCATTATCATTCGGATTTATCATTTTGTAATTATAATATTATATAAATATATATAAACCATATATAATTAAGCAAAATATCTATTTTGCCAACATCCATTCCCTTTTATTATATGGTTCATGTTTATATGGTTTATCAACTACATGAAATATGCAAAAAAAAATTAAAATAAAAAAAAATTAGAAAATTAGGATATTGTGAATCAGTAAAGAATAAATTTAAATAATTAAAATTTGTAATAGTGTATGGACAATATATATTTAATACAATACGTACATTTCTCAGTTGATATATTTATGACACCATTCAGTGTACAAATTTATGTACTCAATGAATAAAGATTGATTTGAAATTCATTTCTATCAATATATTTCAGAATGTTTGAACTATTTTTTGGGAACATGTTGTATATCATGTTGTTGTGTTCCAGGAAGTACTGACCTCCCCCCCATCATTAACTGGCAACAGCGGCTCTAACCTCCTGGACAAAGACGTTCCTGAGGCCAAGCTAAAGATCCTTGAATCGCTGGAAGGTAATATGAGTGTTAATGTTTTATATAATGTAGGCCTAAATACATTTTAAGCCTTGAATAAAGTTTCGTCTCCCTTTTTTGTTGTTGTTGGGGAGAAAGTTTTGGTGGAACCCAGTCTGCATTCTAATTTTGGGAGGATTGGTAGCTTTTTCATGCTTGTCGGGTAACCGGTTCCCTGGGAAAGACAGTAGTTACATCATTAAGGGTTATAGGTATCAAGTGATCTTTATCATTATATCATTGTCTCTAAAAACATCACATACATCAGAAAAATGATCCAACAAATATTCTAAATTCAATGTTACGACGACAAATACACCCAATCTACGAACAAATAGAAAAAAAGAGAAAAGAAAAAATCAAATATACATACACAACACCCATCTCGTCTCTTCCTTACTATTCATACTTTACCATATGATTTATATAAATTTTAATTACAAATCATGTTATTTTATGTTCTTGTTTTTGATACCAACATCACTTGATAATGGACTTAGTTCTGAAACATGTCATTTATTTTTTTAAATAAAATAATTTCTGATAGATTCTAAGGGTACCCGGTTATGGAAGATTATTTTATAATAATAGTAGCCCCTATTTACCAACTCAATTATACAAACATGTACAAATCTTACTCATATCACAGTTTAGAATACAAGCCTTGCCCATATTATTGTATAGAAGATCAATTAGTACATCAACAGCAAACTTATTACTTATTGTTGCAGTACAGATCATTTGTTTTGTTACAGACGGATCTCCTGCCCCTAAAAGAACAAAAACACAGTAAGTATTGTTTATTCACTTACATATTTTTACTATTATAACTATATATTTTATATAAAATATATAGCTATATTTTATATTTAACTAAACTGCAGGTTGAAACTGCTGATCATCTACTCTTTGATTGTATAGGGCTGAGGTGAGGTCCTCCATTCTAGGCAATTTGGAAAGGGGTAGCTTTGGGTTGACGGGTTGTTGCAGTTTTCCAGGTTACTTGCAAGATTCCTGATCCTCTAGGAGAGAGAATTTAGGAGTGTGCAAAAAGCAGTTATGGCTGAAGCACCTAGGGAGTAATTCACCCTTTCCAAATGATGATTATTGATTTGTAAATTTGCTGAGTATGCAGTTCTGCTGCAAAAGGGGTGTTGTATTACTACGCTGGTGTGAAGTGATCCGTTTAATATTATTGTCATCAACCCTAACAACGTTTTTGTCAGACGTCGTTGGCCTTAATGAAGAAATAAAGGATAGGAGAAATAAAGTATCTATACAGTAAATAGTAATAATATAAATTCATACCAGTATCTCACAGTATGTTAACATGTACTAAGGCCAATGAGAGGCATCAGGTGAAAACCTAATCAAAAATGAGACAGACGCGACCACCCTACTTTTCATGTCATTTTCCATTTTATCCTTGTCTTTGTTTCAGGTCATTTGCCGATCAGGTTAAAATCGAGGAAGAATTAACTATCAAAGATTATGGGGACACAAATGATCATGATATGGAATTTGAAAAAATGTAAGTAAGATCAACTTACTCTTCAAAAGTTAACTTTCTAAAATGAGATAAAATTGTTTATTACTACTAGAGGGCTTTAATAGCCCTACTATTGTAGATTGAAATAAATAAATTTAAAAATAATTTTAAGTAAATAAAACCATTGAATAATAAAGCTTCACCTGTTTACAAATGTAAACACTTTACTTACATTCAACAAGTATTGAGATTTGTGTGCTCAAACTGTCAACTTGTGTATTACACAAATATGTCAAACATGTTTTCATACATGTATTCCAGTGTAAATGAATCTTAATGGAAATAGTATTGAGATGCATAACGCTCTTACAATCCACAAGCTTCAAAATACAACTTTGAGGTGAGGTTTGTATTCTCTTTGAGTTAAAGAGGGTCACATGTCAGTGTATTAATAGTGATGCTGTTGTCATGCTATCCATGGATGACTTTTGTAAACTGATGACCAACTGCATTACTCATAAAACACTAGCACTCAAGGAACCTCAGTACTTAAGTGAGAGGTTAAACTTTTTTTGTGGGGAGGCGGAGGTAATGCTAATGTATACCGCAGAGACTCGGTAGTGTGGGACTCGCACCAACTAAACACTACCTCTCATCTCCTAGGATTAGCCTGGAACTGTTTTGCACATTATTTAGGGCTAGACTTTTTTATTATTACGCCACCAAGGCTTTCCTCATCGGGATGATCGCAGTGCTAAAGACGATTGAGATCAACTTTTTTTGCCCAAAGTATGGATTGGACATAGTTCATAACACAGTTCCAGATATCCTCTCCATGGAGCATAGCTCCAATGATGTTGTCAGGATGGATTGCTTCGGCAATGTCGCAGAGAGTGACACTCGATGTGCAATCCATCCGTTACACTCAAAAAAATCCCGGCATTGCAGACATGACACAGCTCACTTTTTTCGAGTGTCCTGTGTTTTTCGATCTGTCGACTTTGCCTATCTTGTGCAGATAGGAGCGAAAGTACCTGTGTCCTGATAGGAATTGTTTCATGAAGATATCAACCTCGCCATGTTGCCTTTCCACCCCAGGGCGGATTTCTAGGATCAGTCTGTGGGTCCAACATCCCCTCAACTCAGCCTTCCATTCACATTGCCAATGTTAAAAGCTATAATCACACTCTTCCCTGGTGATAGCCTTTCTGCCTGCCTCAGTACTGCGGCATTGGATCACCTGTCTTTCCCTCGCAAAATCGAATATGGGGATAGCACCAGTAACAACCATTACTGCTGGTTTGGAGACCGTGCTGTAGGCAGAAGTGACCTGCAAGGCACCTTGTCGCTGGACTTGGGAAAGCCGGTCACAATAGACACATCGTTTTAGGACATGGGCTGTATGCGGTGTTTTCAGGGTACCTACGTTGGGCATCAGCCTGCCCAGGACTGCAACTGTCTTGGTGGCTTTGTCAGCGGTTTGCTTTACCTGCTTGCTGAAAGATAGCTTGTCAATCATGACTACAAAGTATTTAGCAGCAGGTTTGGTTTCGAGATTTTTTCTCCTAACTGTAGAGAAAACACGTTTGGCATTCTTCTCTTTGTTATGACCACGATCTCTGTCTTTATGATTGCCAGTGAAAGAATAAGAGTAAGAAATTTATTCAGCCAGAAAATATTTCATACAAATACATTGGCACGTCAACTTAATAGATAATACTCAACAAAAGTCCTTATCAGTCCATTGTCTTGACATATACTCTTCCACAGAATAAAAAGCTCCTTTACACAGAAAATAATTTAATTTAATTTTAAAATCTTTATCACTAAGCATTCTTATGTCTAATGGTAACTTATTGTACAACCTAATAGCAATCATCATTGGTCTTTTATCTGTCTTTACTTGCCTTTTGGCAAATTGATGTTATTACAAAAACGAGTATTATGACTGTGCACATCTTTTCTACAATCTAATAGGTGAATATTGGCTCTAAGGTAAAGTAGACGTGATTAACAAAACGTGATGAGGGAAAGGACGTGAGATTACATCCACCAATTCACGCTGGCCATAACTAAGCTAAGCTTGAGTTTAGCCTGCTCTATCGTTCTTACTGCTACTAAGACAGCAACATCATTGGCGCAGCCATTAAGAAAACTTTTGTCAGGAACCTCGACTCTCAGCAAGTTGTCGTAAAACACATTTCATAGAGTGAGAGGTTAAACTATCACAGTGAGGTTTTGCAGCATGCCAATTGCCAACTGTGATCCCAAACTGCACTTCCAGAGAGTGAAGTTTGAGTTTGCCTGGAGGAGTTTTTCATATTTTGGGCCGGCTTGTGGCCTAAAGACTTCACCTCTACCTTTTATCATAAAAGATTGATAAAAATAATTCAAGAGTAGATTTATATTATTGTTTGTTGTGAGGAACATTTAAAAAATCAAGGGGCATTTTAATTTTTTTAGTTAATATTGTTGGCTACTAATAAATGATCCTGACAAATGAATCAGCTGATCTCCATCAGTAAATCAGGTGTATATGCTATCTAATTCATTACAATCAAACCCACTTAGAATACCCTTTTAGTTATTAGTTGTAAGTAGTATGTGTAATTGTAATATAGTTTGACCTTATTATTATTTTTCTCATTCAATTATTAATTCTTACAGGCATGAAGATATTGCAAACGAGGGAGAAAATAATACAGTGGTAAGTAAACTTTAATGGCTATGCATTTTGAAATGGATATGTCTTAGCTCTGGGGGGGTGTTGGCGATTTTTAAGATGGAAATCTTGTAAAAGGTTTTCATAGAAACTACCAGATCTATTGTATTGAATTTTTAATATAAAATAACAAGAACAGCTGTTTAGAAGAACTGAGACCATTCCTTTTAGACATATCCATGATCTAACCTATTTCCCACAGGGATGTAAATACAAACATTTTTCAATAAACAATTTAAGGAATTTTTTAAAAGACAAGTGAGAAAGATTAAAATACTCTATATCATCTTACAAAATCATGGGAACGGAAATTTTTTTAAGTATGTAAACTGATTGCAACAACAAACCAAAATACAATCGTTGCAAATAATTTGAATTTGTCCTAGTACTTAAGTTAATTACAATAAAAAACAAGTCCTTCAAGGAGTCAAGTGAAAGGTGACACTCACTTCTTGTAATATTTTCAGATTGAAGTCAAAATATGATCTTAAATTTTTTTTCTGTAACACACTTCGAGCATATAAATAAAATTGTTGCTGAGAAGTAGACATGATATCTGACAAATCTGATTGTCTTCAGCTTTATGTAAAGCCGCTGTATTTTATTTATTTTAGAGGTCTGCGGGTACCTGAACATTTGGGTAATTTCGGGTAATTGCGTGAACCCGAGTGGTCGGGCGGGCTCGGCACATCTCAGGCGGCTACCAACTACCCGAAAGGCATCGGGTTGTACAAAATACTCGAGATGACATTGAAATTAACCCGAGACCCCGGGTAATAACATTTCGTCCAAAACTTGATTCACGCCACGTTCATGCAATATTATTGAATATAGATGTTCTTGATCGAGATGCCAAACTTCAAATTAATTTTTACTGTCAACATTCGATTGCACATCACAGTCGCCAGGACTTTCGTAAAAATCAGGCAACCAACCGCCTCCCTGCCGGCTCAAAATTATTGTGCATTCGTTGCTTATTATCGTATCCACGTATAGCAGCTTACGCGATCAGGGAACCGTTCCTCCTTTTTGGAGGCAACAAAATAGTCGTACCAATATGAAGCTCGTGTTGGTCGTGTTTCTGATAGTGGTGGGAATACCTGTGATTTTTCAATCACAGTGAAAACCTTTTAAACTGTGATTCGTGATTCTTTCAAGTGATTCATTGTTTTTGCTCTGACAGCCTGTTGATGATGTTATATGACCAATACAGAACTGTGATTTGCCGTAGTGATCTCGCTCTTTTGGGGTTTTTACTCAAATAAAATAAAAAATCATAATGTTAAGGATATTACTGAATAAAGGAAATAAATATATCGTTTTATTTTTTTAACGATATGTTCTGGATTTCCTCATTAGTGGAACCCCTAAAATCCTAACTGATTCGGAATTAAGCCTGTTCTACCCGGGAAATATATTACGCACTTATTTCGTCACTGTATTCGTGCTGTAAGTCACGGGAGACGTGGTGATTGGGGTTATACAGGCTGTGCGTGATTCAATAAACTCATAAGTGCAATGACCTTGTAGGGTGGAGGTGTGAAAATTTCTTCATTTCAACAGTTAAAGATAACAGATTTTAAGCGAGAAAACCTGACTCTGTTAAACCTTGAAAAATAAGTTTATGTGATTAAATTTTTTTAAATTTCCAGCTATTTCTTTTTTTGATTTCCGGAGAACGTGTTCAGATTTTAGGAGTTCCACTTTGATATTAAAATATTAACCACTTTATACTAAAATAACTATTTTAGTCTTAAGAGCCATTTTACATTTTATGAAAGTGTTTGAAAGTTGAAAGTGTTTTGAACAATGATTGTGATTGGTCGAATTAAAAATAACAAACCAGGACAATACACATAGGTCTAATGAACCCTTGGCTTAAGGTATTGACTTAATACATTTTCTGTATTTTTTGTTCTTCAATAAAATACATTATAGTTTTTTATTTTGTTTGTTCGTCCTTAGTTTCATATAGACTTGAGAAAATTATTTCGCATTATTAATTATTTACAACATAAATTATAATGATTTATAATTAATTAAACGAATAAAACTGTTGGGGTTAATATACCAAACAGAGAACTGTACATATAATGTGTTTAATGACTTTAGGGCCTATATGTGAAATAATTAAGTTGGTAAATGCAATGATATGTTTCTGACTTGCCTCAATAATGTAAAGTAGGTGAATCAAAATTTATTAAAATTAAAATTTTGCTTACTAATAAAATCCAAAGCCAACCTGAATTTTAGGCTTACAATACCCGAACCCGACCCAAATTTTTTTTACTTGCATACCCGACCCGACCCAAATTTTCATTTAGCTTATGATACCCGAAACCGACCCAACCCGAACATTTTTTGTAATCTACCACCCGACCCGAACCCGACCTGACAGTAAAAATCACTACCCGCAGACCTCTAATTTATTTTCAACATGAACAACCATTTAATGTGTAAAAACATTAGCAAGACTCAGATACAATGTTAAGAACATGCAGCAAACCAATAATACAAAAATTAAACAAAGAGTATATGCTATAAAGCTTCAACTAAGCTAACTCCCCCCCCCCAATCCTTTAGCCCCGTCGGGCTGGTCCTTTAAAGCTAAAACCCCAGATTGTGTTTAATAATAAATATAATAAGTAATAAATATATATTTCTTATATACTTCAGGTCCAGGCTTTATCACTTCAATCAGACGGCCCTTTTGAAACCATAATTTGCAGCACAAGTGATGATCAGGTAATTATACTTATATTTACTTTCTTCCCCCCCCCCTATACATAGTACAGTAGAGCGTTGATAATTCGGACGTCAAAAACCTGGATTTTCTCCAGCTAAAAATAAAATCTTGTACTGACTCCCCTTGCGCTAAGATCTTTTCCGGAATATATGAGAGAACGGTGTGTGCAAACTGTATAGAGAGGAGAATGGAAGGGGGGCGTCGCCAAGGTTACACGGCCAACCAGCTACGTGACAACTAATTATTATTGTCCTGCCCACCACTCAGGTCAGTCTACTGACTGACCCTGGGTGGCACTCATAAAATAGGATACAGTGCTTGAAAAAAACTATTTAAATTTCATTTGATTGAAAATATACAATTTTAAATACAGTAGAACCCTTCTAATCCATCACCTTTGGGACTGAGACAAAGGTTGGATTATCAGAAAAATCTAATACTAGTAGGAAATTAAAAAGATCTTTTCGCACAGAATTAAACAAGATATTAACCCTTTGTGTTCGGAAGTCTAGCAGTGCTGGCCAGTCGCCATTGTTTATTCACTAGGATTATTATGTTTGACTGCCGTCCTCTTAGCTCGGACAGCCGGCCTGAGGAATAATTGTTTGCACATTGGGTGTAATAGTATAGTTTAATTAGTTAAATGGGACGAGGAATTAAATGTGTAAAGGTTATACACAATTAATCAAATAAGTAAAATTACAAAACAATATTTATTGAAACAGATATATCAATAAATTTAAGTATTCCGCTTACATTTAAAAGAAGAAAAATAAATTAATGTTATGAAAACAATAAAAATATACTTTTACTCAACAGTTTTAAAATTTCCATTTAAATAATTTTCGATAAAAAACAAATTAAATATCTAAAGTTTATACATCAAATAGTCAGGGTCTACTCAAATACACAATAATTAATTTTACAAGCTTTTGAAGAATTTAAGTATTATTAAGTATTATTTAAGTATTAGTAAAAATAAACTAATGTTGTGAAAACAGTACTTCCTCAAACGATATTTTAAATGTTACGATATTTTAAGTATTTTAAATTACCTATTTAAATGAGTAAAATTACTGAACAATACTACTGTTTACAGACTTTAAAAAAAAGCATTAAGCTTAAATTTAAAATATTAAAAGTCAATTTTGTTATGAAAACGATAATTCCTGTAGTGATATTTTTTAAGATGAACTAATTAAATCTCCAAAGGTTACGTATGGTTAAGGCCTACTCAAATGAGTAAAATTGCCGAACGATGCTCATTATTACAGACTTTTCAAACAATAAAAATTAGTAAAAGGCAGTTTCTTGTTCAAGAACATGCAGCTGATTTAATACAGTATAAAATAATCAATTATGTAAAACATCTAAATAACAAAGAACATATGAGGCCATCTATGCTGGCCATCTGAGTGTTCATTCATTTTAACGGGGCCAGCACTGCTGTCCGCCCGATCTTGGTGGACAATCGTTAAAAACAGCATCAGAGTGCTAAGGGTTAACCGGAAAATGTCCAGATACAGTAAATATGTATTAGTTCTAAAAGGAAAAGGGACAAACAAATTATGTACTGTAAATTTGTTGGTTATGTCTATTATTTTTCCTGCAAATATTGTTGCAAAATGAGTTATTATGATTATTGAGCTTTGATAATAAATATCAGATGAACATTTCAAGATTTTTTTGTTGCCAAAATCACATTGTATGCAGAAAATAACATTCTGATACTCGGTGCAACTTTCAATGATGATTTGTTTCTATTTTAAAATGTGATATCTTGTTGGACTTATCAGTAACTGGAATACGTAGTTGACGAATTAAATAATTATACTGACTCCTTGGACCAACTAATGATGTTCTTGCACTCCAATAGATTATAAATTTCATATTTTTGTCAACTGCTTCAACACTTCTGGTCGATCAAAGATGTTCCGTGTTTGTTCCGTTGTTTGTTCGTTGTTCCATGATTTATCAATTTCATTATTACAAAAATAGTTATTTAAATTCTTTTACCAACTATTTATTATTTAAGGAGCATGTTATGTAAATCATTTGTAATTTAGTTGTCACATTGTTACCATTTTTGTTGCCAATCTTGGATATTGTTTGTAATTTATTAATTTATTTATTCATGTATATATTTTGTGTAGTTAGTTTCAATAATGAGGTCAAGTTACTGAAAAACTGTGTGATTTTGTCTACTGCTATGTAAAATTAGTTTAAAGAGGATAAAAATTATGAATCCGATATTTGAATGCTTATATTTTCAATGAACCTTAGAAAAAGTAGTCAAAACATTTTTTATAGCAGATTCATTAGTACAAGTTTTTCGAATAGGAAAATTTACTAAATATCTAATTTAGTATAATTTTGACACTGGTGTTTTTGTATAATTTTGAAGATATGGTCATTTGTTGTCCCTTTTTTCGCCTGGCACTTGGGTCTGTCAATTAACGTTGTAAAGCATACTAAAGTACATGATACAGTAGGACTAAGATTGATTTTTACTTTAGAGGTTGTTTCTTTTCTCTTTCTCATTGTAATAAAACTTTTCTACCTCTTGGTTTATTATTGTTGAACACCTGATGATAGAGGTGTTGGGATGGGAATAGTTAGTAGTTGGCTCTCTTCCTTGCCTAGCTTTGATCTTTGACCCCTGACTTTATTTCAAGAGGTCACTAACACAAACACAGACATATAATTGAATTGAATTTGAATTGCTTTCCTGGGTTAATGAGAAAATTTTAAGAAAAAACATTGTTGATAAACCTTACTGCCTTTGCTAAATTTCTTATCAAAGTGGCAAACGTAGGAAAAGATAAACTTTGTTGTATATTTTAGATAAAGCAAGAATTCCTTGAAGATGAAACAGAAAATCCTACGGAGGAACTAAGGTCTTGGATGGCCGAGGGAATGGAAAATCCGTTGGCTTCAACTACAAATGTAACTTCAAACATTCCTACCAGTCAAGACCAACTTGACGTATCAATGAGAAGCAAGGAAGACCCCAAAACAACAAAATGTTTGCAGCACTCAATCAGTATTTTGAAACCCGCATCATCTGAATCTCAGAAATGTCAGGTCTGCAAAGAAGCTTTCTCAAGTCGCTCCGAACTTGTGGAACATTGCGTTCTTCATCATTCTGGTATGTTTTTAAGCACGTTTCATGTAGGGAAGCTATTAGCATCATGTCAGATCTAAGTCGGGGTTATGTTAATATTTACTTTCTCCCACTTATACGATAGTACAGTAGAACCTCTCTATAACGAATCTCAATATAACATATTACTCAGTATAACGTATTATTTTTCAATCCCCTCAAAAACACCATATAACTCAAAAGAAAATTTACCCCTATGTATCGAAATACAAAATACTTATAAAACCCTCTGTAAAACGTATATTTTGTGTGTTAGTTTGTTATTTTATTACCCCTGTATAGTGAATATCCAATTTAAGAAAAACCTATATAACGAACACAACCTCTATAGACCATAACCTCTATAGACCGTGTTGCATATCATAATAGTGTTTTGTGTGAGATTGTGTGTTTATTTGTGTTGGTGCGTCATGGCGGAGAAATATAGTAGAAAGGTCTTAATGTGGAATTCAACCATGAAGTAATAAAAACCATAGAAGAAAATCTGCATTTGGAGAAAGTGGACATTGCTAGCTATTACATTTTTACTCATGTAATTCTTTTGGGTAAATATTAAATTATCAACTGCTTAAAGCCCCTTAACCAGAAGGTTCAGAGAAATTGCAGCAAGACCTTAAAATGAAGCAAACAATCAAAACATTTTATAAACATTACGGATTTGCATTTCAAATATTAAAGTTAGCTGACATGTGGAAAAATGTTGCCAAAATAGAAAAAAATTAAGATTAAATGTTTATAAGTGTCACAAAAAGGCTTGTGAAGTACTGTTCCAATTTTTTTAAGTACTCTGAGAATCTAGTAGCTTTTATTATATCTTTCAGCGAATTTGCCATAGAGAAGAAGCTACTACCATAGATCTTATGGCAAGACTTAAGCCAGGGACCATGTTATTTTTCGTTTTAAGGTACTCAGACGCCTAAAACAATAGTCGTTAAAATTTATATAAATATACGAGGGGGTACCCAAAAGTAACCGAAATTTCGCTGCCGAAGCCGTGGCCTGTGTACTACGTGTGTGTAGCGCAGCTCATCTGGAGTCCATTGCCGCTAGTGCCGTCGCCGTGGGTGGACGTGTTTGTCTGCAGTGAGTTTTTAAAGTGAACACTGTTTTGTCATTTCCTCGTTTTTTCATTTTGGCGGACGTAAATGAACAGCACGCTCTGAAGTTTTGTTTCTGGTTATGGAAAAGTGCTGCAGATGCCATTGTGATGTTGAAAACTGCTTACAAAGATGAAGCTTTGGGTAAAACTCAAGTACGAGTGTTTTTGTTATGTGTTTATTTTATATTATACATTTATAATTTTTTTGGGTGTATCATAAGATTCTAGAATGTTGTTTGGGTGGTTATGAACAGACTTTGGTTTATTCCTCAGAGCCTTAACAACCATTATTTTGTTAGTATTTTATTTATGTTCACACGTATTACTTTTTAAACGAGTTCTGAGTATATTTTATTAAGGAACATTTCTGAAACTTAAAATACCACCAGTGTTTAAAATTATATGTTTATTTCTCCGCAGTGGCATGTTTTGGTTTGGAACATGTGGTTTGAACTCTATTAAATATCATAATAATTTTCAAATAAATTTTGAGCATTTAATACATCACTAATCAAAGAGTCATGCAAATAGAACTTTTATCAACTCCCTTTTTCACTGTATTGGTTTCTTGCTTATGTAATGACTTTTTTAATTTTACAGATTCCTCTTCAAAGTTTTTACCAGGCAGTGAATCAAACCTCACACAAACCGGAGTTCCTGAAATCCCACAATTCATTGCGGCCTCAACTCCAGGATATGTTGTTAGTTCAGATCCTGTAATCAATACTACCAGTTCTTCAGGATTTACCAGTGCCACATGTATCCCAGAAAACAATTCTACCACCACCACAAAACCCGTTGCTGGTACTATATCCAGTGTCGCCACTCTTCCCTTATGTAATGACTTGGTCAATTTTACAGATCCCTCTTCAAAGTTTTTACCAGCCAAGGAATCAAAAGTCCCACAAACCAGAGTTCCTGAAATCCCACAATTCATTGCGGCCTCAACTCCAGGATACAATGTTAGTTCTGATCCTGTAATCAGTACCAGTACCAGTACCTGCAACCAGTACCTACTACCAGTAAACTATGCAGTACAGTGTTCTACCAGTACCTCGGGATTTACCAATGCCACATGTATCCCAGAATACAATTCTACCACGACCACAGAACCTGTTTGTACCGTATCCAGTGTCACCACCCTTCCCAATCCAACTGGCCCAAACTGGATCCCTCCTTATACATCTGCTTGTGATGTTTTGGATGGGATTTATGTTCCACTCATAACCATCCCTTCTGAAAAAAGAAAGGCTACTATTGACAAAATTGTAGAATTGGTAAGATATATTTCCAAGGGTATTGATCCATTATTAATATCATTTGCAATAATTACTAAACAGTAAACATTAGACAGATAGTGAGACAAAGTGCAGTGTGTCTATTAATTGGTAATGGTTATGAATTGACTGAAAACTAGTTTTAGGTAATGAATATTTTGTAAAGTGACATACAGTAAAGTCCTGTATATTCAGATCCGGATCAAAGAAAACAAAAGGAATATCAATTTAAATGTGAGGTTTATCTCAAGCACCTTCAAAATATGAGACAACCTCAGTATTTGTTGTTCACAGCAAGTACCACTAACGATGTTTCCAAGCATCCTGAACACACCCTAGATAAGTTGAATTTTTAGTATGATTGTTTTTTTCTTACCTAGCTAATAAAATTATTGCTTTCTATTTTTCTGACTTTATTTTAATATTTTCATCAAATCGATAAAAAAATTTTATTATGTTAAATGCCTGTGATATTTTGAGACTATTTATGGTAGGTTTGTTATAAGCAGTTTGCAACACTAATATTGCAAGGGGTTATTCACAATTCTTGTTATGCAATGAAGGCTATATCCGGTTACATTTTCAGATTATCCGGATAAATCTAGATAAACTAGAGTTTACTGCATATTCTTTAAAACAAAATAACTTCCCAGTAATAGAAGACATTTATCAGAACTGCAGTGTTTATATTTGTGTTCCAAATAGTTTTTAGTGGAGAAATGCATTATTTAGTTATTATTTATTGTTTTGTCATCAAAATAGGGCAGATACTGTGACGGTTTAAAATGTCTGCGTTAATTGAAAATCCCGTGAGCTGCGAGGTGCGTGCAGTAATAAGGTTTCTGACTGCAAAAAACTGCAAACCGATAGAAATCTATCGGCAGCTTTGTGAAGTGTATGGGGACAACATTATCACTGAAGGTGGAGTGCGTCAGTGGGTCATAAGATTTAAAAATGGCCGAACCAATGTTCACGACGAGAGTCCAAAAAGTTCAACGCTGCAGCCATTCGCTGATTTTTGTGGTCCTCTGTCAAGATTTTTGGAATCCATCTTGCACAAAACTTGTGGTATCCAAGCTTTTCGCTGATGATTTCGTGAAACAAACTTCACGCGATTTGTGGAAAACTCAAAGAAAGTTCCGTTATTGTGAATTTTTGATTTTCACGGACTTTAGCATCGACTTTTTCGACAAGTTCGGCAGTCACTATGCTGGGTCTCCCACTTCAATCCTCGTTGTGAACATTGGTTCGGCCATTTTTAAATCTTATGACCCACTAACGCACTCCACCTTCAGTGATAATGTTCTCCCCATACACTTCACAAAGCTGCCGATAGATTTCTATCGGTTTACAGTATTTTGCAGTCAGAAACCTTATTACTGCACGCACCTCGCGGGATTTTCAATTAACGCAGACATTTTAAACCGTCACAGTATCTGAACAGAGCACAGCACAAACCTCTCACTAGCACGGCTAGATGCTGACTGAGCTGCTCAACGCTCTGATCCCAAGATGGCCGCGCTAGCCCCGCCTCTAGCGGATACAGTCGAAAACGTAATCTACCTCCTCGATTGCCCTCGTATAAAGTACGCTCAACTCCCGGGTGGTCAGGAATTTTTTTAAATCCGGACAGGGGTCCAATCCCGAGGTGTCCGGATTAGAGTGAGTTGACAGTAATTTCATAATAAAAAAAATTCGCTTTTTTCTGAGAAAACCAAAACAACTGTGATAATATGTTTAATAGTAGTTTAAAGATAGTTTAAGTAGTTTTGTTTAAAGCAGTTTTATGTATGTGTGTATATTTTATATGTCTATATATGTTTGTAGAGTTAAAAGTTACATCTCATTTTGGATTTATATTTGATCTTGTCCTTATTTATTGTATAAATAATTGTGCATCAAAAATCTTATGAATGTGTTAAAATAACTTGTTTATGCAACATGGATTTTTCTGTGTATTTTACAATAAAAATATCACATTGTATGAAAATTAATATTTTAATTAATCAGCCATGTTGGCTACTGTACTGTGCTTATAATGCTTAATAAGTTTTACTATTTAAGGACACTATCTTGTTTGTGACATAAATAAACAAAAATTAGGTTTTTAATCCCGTCCTTATTATTCCTGTTGTATTTCTTTAATTTATATTACTAGCTAAATCCAATATATTACAGTGGAACCTCCCTACATTAACTTTATAATTCCTCATTCCATGATGTAATGGATAAAACAAGAAATTTTAATATAATACAAACAACATATTTATTCTTATCGTTTGGATTTTTATCGTTTGGAGGATCTAATATTTATTTAGTAATAAAGAAATATGTTTGTATTTGAACAGAAGGATATGATTACTAGTAAATAATATTATGATTCCAGGCTTAACTCTTACCATGCCAGCTGTGGTATTAGCAACTTACCTTGTAGGGATAGTTGCGTAAAATTGGTAAATGTAAAATCTAGCTAATCTAAGGTAAGAAAGAATAACTAAACACAATTTGAATGAAATATATCTTAATACAGCAAAGACAAAATTCCTTATTCTATATCACATTATTTCATATCAGTGTACCATCATAAGAAATTAAAAAAAATGTTGAACAACTCTACCCAAATTGTATATTCTTAATTAAAGCTTTAACTTAAAGGAATAGGTCTTAGATAACAATTTTAACGACCTGAATCTTTGGAAAATATAGTTGATTGATGAAGTAGCACATGGAAAAATGAAATATGGTTGATTGCCTTTGGCCACAGTTCAGGGGAGCAACATGAAACCCATACACCGAGTACATGGGGCATCAAGGCTTAATGCCAGTCTTCTTTCACATAAAATTCTTCAGATATCAGAAGTAGTGGTCATTAAGATAATAAATATCCTTTGGCAGTTACAAGGTTAACATTACATCACTTGCATTACTTCCATGGCGTTTTGACTGCAACTGTTGTCATTGAAGCCGATTTCCATTACCGCAGATTGTGGTAGCATTTTCGGTGGTTCACTCGTTGAAGAAGACACTTGTGATTCTGAGTCATCCCAGTTTATCTTGAACCGAGTAACTCGAGGTTCTGATCCAAGAATATTTCTTACAACCTAAAAAGATTATATCATATTAGAGAGATACAAAATAGGTTTTTTACACTTACAGATTTAAATGAAATGTCAATTGAAAGATATATTCTAAACATGACAAAGGGAATAACCTGTCAGCCACATGACATAACAATTTGAATGCCATAAAATCTGTTGCACAGCCTTGGGTTTCTACTTTCTACACAATGATTGCCAAGGTAACAAAGTCTTGCTGTGTTGCTTGTGTAAGGTCTTTGTTTGTAACACTATTATTTTCATAATTAGTCAAATCATATTTAATAAAGTTATTTTCATTTCTAAATAAAACAAGTTTTTGGCTCAATTATTTTTTTCACGATTGTTAACAATAATATTTTTATTTTAAATCATGAATGACATGAGTGGTGAATATTATTGAAATCAAATACATGTTATTTAATGAAATGTACAGTAGAGTTACGTTTAGCAGTTTTCGTTAACCCAGGTTCCGTGTTATTATTAGCCTACCCTGGGTGTATAACATCAAATATTCAACATGAATTAGAAGTTGCATAGCATTTGAAGTTCTTCACCACTTTTCACTCACTTTCCACTGTACATCTTATTTCAGACATCTCTGGCCTGAACAAGAAGTTATAATGTTATGTAGTAACTATAGGCCTACTATAAATTTAATAATCATTATGTAGCAATTTTAATGCAATTGTTTTCATTGGCCATAACTGTATTTTACATTAAATAACATAAAAAAATTTTCTCATACAGTTTTTATTTGATATCTTCTATTCTTCTTCTTTTGTGTTAACCGAGTAGTTTTTGGCTAGCCGATTTTACTATGGTCCACATTAACTCAATTAAATAGGACTTAAGTGTATGTAATTTATTCATATCACACTTGCTTTGTCAAACTGTGGAATAGCTGGTGGATTCTCTCGCATTTCTGGGTCCGCGTACTCATTGTTGATGAAATAGCCCACTCTCACAAACTCCTGCCCCCGGTAGCTGCATGTGAGGAGTACGACAGTAACTCCTAGTGCATCAGCTACTGGGATTTTGGTTACGTCTGGAGGATCAGCCTATACAACATTACATCGTTATTCAGTTCAGTTATACATAAAGCAGTTTATACTTTTATACTTCATAGTAGGAGTGGAAATTTTCAAAAAGTGGTAGGCTCAGATTTTAATGTTAGTAATATTTTTTCTTCCTTCTGTTGATTTTTAATTAAAACTTCAGTAACTGATAAATATCTTCAGTTATAATGTCTTTAAAGTATGCTCTTATCTTGATTTCCAGAGATCAAAGATTTAGTTATTTCAATAACCTCCTTACTTACCAAATCATTCAACTAGGCATGCACATAGCTACTTTATTGTTGTGTCTTTCTTATAATCAAAATCACTTGTGTAACTACAATTATTTTTCTAAAATTTACTCAATTTTTTAAAGTAGTCAAAAAAACACTCATAAAAAATGCTTTTTGGGATCCTGCCTTATTTTCCACCACATAAAATCAAAATTTCCATTAAAAAGCTTCAACGTTGGTACTATTGATTACAGATAATTTAGATTTAAAATTACAAAAAATCTCTTACTTGAAAAACAAACATATGCCTTCCTTCAGGTATAGGTCCAACATAAATTGTGTCCAGAGTTTGATCGTGTTCTTCACTCTCTGCTGATCCAACATAGATCATCTTCCATTCAAGATCTGATGAAATTTGAATTATTTAAGATTAGATTTTAAATTATTATCAATTTGAAGTAATCAATTATAAATATAACATTGTTGTAACCATAAAGAGTAGAAGACTAAAATGGGCAGGGAATACAGAAAACAATGTCTATATTTAGGCTTACCTCCCTGTGGGGAATAAGTTAGATCATGGATATGTCTAGAGGTAATGATTTTACTTCATCTAAGTTCTTATTCTTTTGTATTAAAAATTCAATACAATAGATCTGGTGGTTTCTATGGAAACCTGTTACATATTTTCCATCTTACGAATCGCCAACACCCCCCAGAGCTAAGACACATCCATGTCAAAAGAGAATAGGGGGTTGTCCATACCTTGAATACGAGGTATGGAAAATCTCGGGGCATCCGTCCCTTGGAAAGACCAAACTTTTGGTGGGAAGAGCTCTACAAATAATGGGAACATCACATGACACAGCAGCAGACTGGCCACAATGGAAGCAGCTTGTGGGCAGGACCAAAAACCTTTTTACCTTTGAGTGGCCAAGGGGTAAGGTATGTAGGTAACTATGAAACACTTTAACTCATTACTGTCGGGCAGAACGGTCGGCGCCTGAGGTCCTCCGGTCTGAACTAAAATCGAGCCTTGTTCACTGTGACTATGCGTCACTATTAGCGTGAAAGAATTAACAGTAACTTCATGAATTATATGTTTTGATTTCTTTGCCCTGTTCCTTATGCCATTTAATTGCGCATATAATCACTTTTTGCAAGAAAAAAAATATGACTGTACTTTTCATTAGTTCCAAGCTGTAGACTTAGAAACAAGTAGGTACTATTGTTTCATAAAATCTTATTCTATTTTCAAAAGATTCCTTTATTTCACTTGGCAGATCTACTTCTAGTTACCTGCAGTAATAAATAGTTAATGATAAATCTTCAAATAATAATCATTAATACTGTATTATCATCAATAAATATAATCACTGAACAAATTGTGGGAACGAGAAAATAATTTACTGTCAATACGGAACACTAAATAAGATGATAAAAGAGAATGCCAACACCATCTATCGGATGAGAAATGACTAGAACACCAAACGGCAGAAAAAAGAACTACGTCGAAATATAATCAGGCAACGCACATTGTTTGCTCATAACTGGCCCACGCCGCACTTCATTAGACATCTGTCTAGCAGACGTACAGTGTGCGTCATTAGACAGGAATGGGTTAAACCATTAGACATAATTTAAATTTACAAATAAACCTTTTAACTCGTGAATACTTGTGGGTGAGCGTCGCGCTCCCTCTTATTAGTTAGCCTAATAAGGATCGTTTTATGCACTTAATTAAACTCATTAGACTCATTTTCATGAAAAATACCGAGGCACTTTATGCGCGAGAATCTTGGAAATGGCCGCAGCACTCAAAGGGTTAAAATGTTTACACTATTAGATGAGTTTTTTTATACCGGTACCCTACTTAGTGTTTAATCCATTAACGTACTTGGACGGAACTGTTCTGTCGCCCATTATTGCTAGTAGTTTTACGTTTTTCCGATGGATTGCAGTATTTGCTGAATCGACTGGTAACAAGTTAACAGGTAATAAATATTTTTTTTATTACCTTAGGAGGTAAAAGGCGCAGCGTTGTATAAGCAGCGCTTGGTAGCAAACAAGTTAATAAATAAAAATGGTCAAGCCGTTGGTCATCTGCATCGTCAAGTGTTGTATATAAAGTTTTAACGTTAAGTGATTATTGTGAAAAAGTGTTTATTTACTCAAGAATTATGAACACATGTTCTGAAGTAAGGACGAATATATGCTTGATAATGGGAATGCTTTGTTCCGGAAACTAGTCACACTCAAACGACTATTGGATTTAAGACGGCAGGTACTTTAACCTTTTAATTTGGTGAATAAATAAATACTATCAGAATACTCTTACCTTCTTTTAATTCTTCAATGCATTCAAAAGTCAGCTCAAATTGAAATGGATTTAAGAATGGTGATGGGTTATCCAAAACTACCACGTTTCCAAGTTGAACCTTAGCCATTACTATGTATCAAGATAATCCTGGAAGTAAAAAAAAACTCATATTAAATTTTAATGTACTGCCTTATAACCCTCTTTGTTGACAACAAATTGAAGCCCTGAAAATAACTGTACTATAAGTATGTATAAGTACTAGACTGGATAAAAAATCTACGAACAAAATAGAAAAAAAATTGAAATAAACCATTAATTTGGAACCTACATAGCGAAACCCAGATTAAAAGAAGTTCTACTGCAACTCTTATCATCTTTTATGCTCTCAGAGGAACCCTGTAGATCAGAATAGTTGAAGACATTATCAAAATTGCTAACAATACCATCTTCATATCACACAAAAAAACGGCATATCAGCGTATCTAATTACCAGGGGAAAACCAGCAAATGACAGCCCAATGACGCCCTGATCATCTAAAAGAAGGGAATCATGAGTGGTCAACCAATCCTGACTCACTGGAGCACTGCAAAACAGTGATCATAAAGCACAAAATCCTTACCCTAACCTCTCAATACATCTTGGACACCATACACTTTAAACCATACAACAACAAATACAAGGCATGTCACCAATATAACTTTAGATCAAGCAACATCGCTACATCATTTAGCAAAAAAAAACCAAACACTGATGGTAACAAAGCTCAACAATTACAAGATTTCATAACAACTATCGGTAACCCAAATTATATGATTTACACTTTTGACGTCAAACGATTTTACAAAGACCATAATTACCACTTAGGGCTACTACCGAGAGAGAGAGAGAAAAACACAATATACTAAACTACACATATTTCGCCTCCTTCAGGTACAGTTCTCCAGTTTTTCACAGCTGTCATGAAGTTAGATGAAAGTTGGAAGTTATAAACATGAAAAAATTGAATAGGTCCTACCTCAATTTCTGTGCACTGAAACCACTAAGTATACATGACCTATTAATCTCCTACCTGATTTTCATCACCACTTAACAAACCAGAGGGTCACTTGGACTTTAGTCCTTTACAGGATAGTTGCCATTCATGGCTGACTTTTTACTCTAGAGTACGAGTTATCCATTTTGCGACGGCTTTGCAGACATTGGGTTTTTTCAATTAGGCTTATAGCCTATATATTGAGCCACTGAGCATACCATTCCTGACCTGGGAATTCCGGGGTCCAGATTTCACACTTGCGGAATTCAAATTGGTGGTGTCTAGACTTAATTTACCCTCCAAATAGGATAAATAATTACTAAATTTTAATAAAGCCAGTGTAAAACCCCATCTTCTGGTTGTTCCTATTACCTTTATTTTATTGGATAGACCATTCTCTACATATTTTTTAAATTTAAGGTTAAGCTTACATTTTCCTTAATCAAGTTATGATTTAACAATAGATTAACAATGAACGCTGAAAATTAGCATAAAATAAGTTATGAGAGTTTAAAAATCACAAACCTCACAAAGAATGGTTCTTAAAACTTGTCTCTTGTTTTAACCTGCACTATAATAAGAGTAGAATCAGTCTGAGTCAAACTAATACACTGTAGATACTTTTAATTATGAGAATATCTTTACGTAGGAAAATAAAATGCAAATACTGTGAAGAACTTAGATACACGCGAAACAGGTAATAATGAGTACCTAAAATTTTTGAACAAAGTTCAGACGAGCTCTCGAGACAACTTTCGTTGGTTAGAATGTGTGCATTTCAGTTGTTCTTCTTGTTTCGCGATACAGAATAATTTGGTTGTTGACGATAGAATGGCGGGAAATATTCGGACACTTATTTCAAAGCCTGTGAATGAAACTGGGAGGTCTTCAGCGATAATTATGTAACGCTAGTGATAGCGTTACGGGCGCGTAACTTCAAAATGTTTGTGGGATATTTAATTTATGATTTGTATCTGAGTCTGGAAATATAATTATATAATCTTATTTTGTTACAGAAGATAAGGCTATATGAATGGTTGTCAACGAGTAGTTAGCCTACTTGGTGAGATGTTTGTAAATTTATAGATGAAACTAATTAATGTGTTTTGCATTTTTGTGTAACAACTGCATTCAATTTGTTGTTAGTTTAATAATTATAGTTTTTCTTTAATGGGGCAGGTATTAGTTCATTAGTATCATGGAAATACCAAACGATAGTCTTCAAAATAATAATATATTACCTGAATACCAATCTGGTTTCCAGTTTATGGTGGTGCATATGCAGAGTGGAAGTCTCCTGTAATAACTGATAGAGACAAAAGACTGTCGCTAGTAGCTGAGAGGAACGGATTATAAGGAGAGGAGGCACCTTATGGGACTTAGTGAAGACGATAAAATCTCAGGACAAGTGTTGCCATTTTTTCGATTTTAGCGGTGAACAGGCCTCTGTGACACCGTCAGGTGTGTCATTAGCGACACTAGCGCTATCTGAGGATGGCAGTACCTACTACGTCAATTGGCGGTACGATGTACTGTCTTCATCTTTAACATGGGCGTGCACTATCTACTTTACTATCCGATCATCTAAGCTAGTAGCTTTGACTATACATTATTAATAGACGTGTCATTCATGGTTGTCGCAAAAAAAAATTCGGAAGGTCCAGTGCTGACAGTGTAGTACCGCTTCCTAGTGGCGAAGGCTGTAAGCTCACTTGGCCTCGCCCTCAGGAGTGCGCGCGCACTCGTAGTAACTTTGGGGATGAATGAGTTGACGTGGCGACGCGCACGGCGCACATCCCTCTCTCGCCCTTCCTTATAAATGGCTGGGGTAAGCCGAAGGGGAGTAGCAGACGGCAGCGCTCCTGTACGGGGAATCACGCACTAAATCCAAGTCAAAATCAGATTTATTCCAAAAAAGAACATATAAAATATGTTATAAATAAACTGTCTCCATTTTTCAAGTATTATGTCAGATATTCATGGCATCATCACGTTGAGTCTCTTCTTCCTCGGCTAGGTAAAGCGGTAAAGCCTACTATGCTCTGCTTTCCATTTCTCAAGCTGTAGATTTCAAGGTCCAAAGGCAGGTATATTTTGCTTATTTCCATTCTCTAATTTCTTATGGTCTATTGTTCTGGGGAAATTCAGCCGAGGCAATCAAAGTTTTTAAGATGCAGAAAAGAACCATCAGACTGCTTTCTGGCTCAGGTCCTAGAGATTCTTGTAGGCAAAAATTTATCTCTTCTAGGGATTTTCATATTCTTCCACTTCCATCTCTCTTTATTCAGCAGTGTCTGCTATTTGTTAAATCAAACCTTTGCAGATTTTTTTCTAATAACCATCATCATCAATATTCCACTAGAAATGCAGCATTCTTGCAATACCCTATCCACAAAACAACTTTCTTCGAAAACTCACCATCATATTTCTGTTTAAAAATTTACAATAATTGCCCCACTCACATTAAAGATAGGCCCTGTCTCAGCAAGTTCAAAAAGCTAGCTTCTGAGTACATTCTTTGGAAGTGTTGTTACAGCATCAATGAGTATTTGAATACAGATTGAATGGCTCGGAGTGCACCAATAGGCGGTAACAGACTTGAACTGCCTTTTTCATCTTCAGTTAGAGCAGTTATGTATCTCTTAGCTTAAGGAAATGTATTATTGTATCAATTGACAAATCTAATGCCCAAGCAATTTTATTTGCATGTAAGGGCGAAAACAGATGATTGTAAATAAATAAATATTATAAACAAATTAAAAAAAAACTATACCTAGACATATTAAGAAAATAATAAAAGGAACTTAAAAAGTAGGAAATGGCCTACATGGACCTAGAGTGGTCTGTGCATAGGCCCGAGTTGTTTTATTAAAAAACAAATGTCTAATTTTTTAAAATTTAGATTTTGAAAAAAGATGCAAAATGTATATAAATTATTAAATGAGAAGAGAAAATCCCTTAAGAAAACTATTCTTCTACGGTGAAATATATATATAAAATGTGTGTGTGTGTGCACGTTTCTAGACTATATATACTCATATATACACTGTATGTAATGAATGGTATTATATCGGCAAGCACTGTAATATATGTTTCCTGCAGAAAATCAGCTAAAATGACAATTTTGTTGCACCTCAAAAAAACCTGTTTTACCTGGACCTGTTTGCACCTGTTTTATCCAAAAATATTGATTAATATGGGAAATATTAATTTTTCCCTATCCTCCATTAGATTAACATTGGAGCTCCAAAATACAACGTACTGTGTTTAGATTTTTTAATATCTCGGTAACCGTTGGAGATAGAGAAAAACTTTAATAAACTTAACTGTGTAGTTTTTTAAGCTGATTCCAATGATGAAATATAAAATTAGAAATTTTTAAAAATTACAAGTGAAAAACGCAAAAAACCTGATTTTGGGGTACAAAACCCCCCCAACCTACCCGTTCCCATTGACCGATATGTCTGGTTTACGAACTCGTCCGAGCATTTGTAGGAATACACGTCTCTACCAAATTTGGTCTCAATCGGACCTTTTTTACGAGAGTTATCGTGTTAACAGACACATATACAGTACATATATATAAACATATTATATATATATACAAATTTTTACGACTATTGTTTTTGGACTCTGGGCACCTAAAGACGAAAAAATAACATGGTCCCGGGCCTAAGTCTTACCATGAGACCTACGGTAATAGCTTCTTCCCTATGGGAAATTCGCTAAAAAAACTGCTCACCCCCTCGAACATCCACAGGAAACTAAAATTATGAAATAACTCAAATAGAGTGGGGTTAACTGTACCATACTCACCATTTTGATGGGCTATATTGATTTTGTAGAATCAACTGTCGATTTTCATATAATTTAATTTTTAATATTTTAGGGGGCCTACCCTGTATTAAATAATACAGGGTAGGCCCTGTAACCATCTAACCTTTTCCTGCTCTTAAACTGAAGATGAGACAAGTTTATCCACTTTAAAATTTTTTGTATTCAGTCTAATTAACACAAAATCATGGTGTCGATGAGCTCTTGGTGGACAGTGCTGAAGAAGTAGTTCACAACTCTAATGATTCTAATGAATTAATCACAGTTGGAGGTACAGTACTTGCTTTACTTCATCTGAACTTCCCAATGTTTCATCACAACACTTCACCTACTAACTTCCACCGATGAAAAAGTTTAAAGATACATTAGACTCCCGATTATCTGCGGTAATGAAATCGCGGATAAAGCATATCTAACTTAAAGTACACTGTGAATAATTACAAATGACAGTGAAAGCAAAATAAGTCCCTAATGACCTTTACTGAATGCTAGGTTTAATCATGTGAAAGACTTCAAATACAAGATTGTCTTTTAATAAACAAAAAATTTCATAGACATCATTTAGTAGGATCACAATTTTTAGGATATGCACACTCCACTTTAAACTTATTATTATTATTACCTTTCTGAAATGGAGACCTACCCAGGTAGGTACTTTAAGCCAAGTGAATGAGAAATGACTGTAAGATGATTTTAGTCTTGTTCTTGTTCCTGACTAAGGCTAACATGTTTCTTAGAGAGGACTGTTAATTAATAACCCATCAGCCAATGGAATCTGAGAGACCTATACATCAATGTGGGACTTTAACAAACCACAATTGCACCTCTGAATTACTTGTGTAGGGTAATCATGATGTATACGTCAGGTAGATATATTGTTTTTACTTTCTCCCCTTATACATAGTATATGGAGAAAGTATTGTTTTCGTCAAAATTTTCGAATTTGAGTTGAGGGTGGATATATCCGTTTTGGGGTCCCCTGAATCCAAAAAAGTGGGTTTTGACGTGATGTCTGTCCGTCCGTGTGTCTGTGTGTCTGGATGTGTACAGTGCCACAGCCTACCCCGTTGGTCCGTTTTAGATGAAATTTGGCATGTATATGTATAGTCACTGTATCTCCAGGCGTTTTTTTCATTTTTTTGAATTTTTGATTTTTAAGGGTAGTTTACCCCTAAAAACCCCTTAAAAACGTGAAAAATCCAATTTTCTCAAAAACGGCTCTAACGATGTTGATTAAAATTTGATAGTTTATAGTGCACAGAGTACTAAATAATTTGACACCACCCGCATGTCTGTAAAAATGATGGTTCAAAAGTTATGGGCTTTTAAATGTCGAAAAAATCAAATTTTTAAATTTTCAGCGAAAACAATAAAGGAAAGTATAACTTGACTGGTACCATTGAAACCAGCTTAAAAAACTAAACAAATTAGTATTTTGAATTATTTGTCTACGACTAACGGTTCTAGAGAAAAGTTAAATTTACTGTCCACGATAAACGCAGTACGTTGTCTGAAAGTGCCCAATGTTATTCTTATGGAGAATATAAAAAAATCAATTTCTTCCTTACTTTCCAACTGTTTTCCATGAAACTTGGTATTAAGTGTAAGGTCAACTCACTGAACAAAACCAGCTCAAAAAAAGCTTGGTATTACCGGGGGAGGGAGTTCCCCCATGCAATTTGAACAATATTATTAAATGATATTTAGAATAACTTTGTAGAACAAGATAGTTTTATTACAGACTGTCTTTTTTAAATTTACTTTAGGGAGAAAGTATGTGTCAGTCCACTGGTACCGTTTATTTATCATCCAATTACCTGTTTTCTACTCTCACTCTTAGCAACAAAAATCATGCTTTGCAGGTCCAGGGCTGAATTTTGATAATATAATTGGTATAGGCCCGGAACAAGACAAAAAATCCATAAATTAGAAAAACTCAAAATCAAACTTGTTAAAGAAACAAATCATGTAACTTAAAATTTCAATTTGTGATGTAAATTATTAGGTACGGGTAATTATGTGAAAATGGGAGGGGTTTCTCCACCTACAGAAACCTTGTGTAGTTAAAAACACAGATGCGTTGGAAAAGATAAAAGATACTAAATACGGTGCAACCTCCATTAATAGAACCTCGATAATTTGAAATCCTCGTTAATAATTTGATAATTTGAATTTTAACAGTATTTTTGCTGTTAAAATGCCTCTATAATTCACAGTTATTGCCCAAAAACCTCTGTAATTTGAAATGATGCAATCGCTGCACCTCTTCAATTATAAGTAAAGGTAACCATACCTATAAGATGGTATAAGTAACCATCTTCTCTCAGTCAAGCGTGGGATTGATTTGAAAGTGGCCTTACTATAGTTAGTACGGTGTTTAATTTGTTTTAAAGTTATTCGTAATCAAGTGAGTGTGTTTTCATTTTCAGCGTGTATGGCAAAACTTATGTATAAGGCCTTACCTGTCAGAAAAAGGTAAAAATTATTGAAGCGGTGGAAAAGGGAACAGGGAAAAGGGTGGAATGGCTGCAAAGTTTGGTATACCAGCCAATACTTTTTCAACCAAACAAGGCTTCAAAATCAAAGAGAATGAAAGGACTGGAATCAAAAGAAATTGAAGACTGTGTCTTCGGTTGAAATTTAATCAACTGAAATATTTCTTAAATTTTTAAAAAATATACACAACTAAATGTTATTCTTTAATTGTGTATTACTCTAATAACCATTACAATATATAATGAATATAGATGCACAACGTACAAAACATCTTATTTGGCAGCTGACAAAACTCCTGACTGTATTCATTGCTCACACTGAATTGAACCTCTATAAATCAAACCTAAGGGAAAATCGACCTTTATAAATCAAATCTCTTTTATTTGAAATACTCGATAGTTTGAAGTTTTTCTATTCCCATTAGAAGAATTCGATTTATCAAGATTCCACACAGTACCCACAGGAAATAGGTCCCTGTGAAGTGATTGTCTAACAACCAGAAATAATCTAGTCCAATATATTACATAATGCCTTGTTCATAAAAATAACTAAATACCATTTTTGGACCTTGTAATAAAATATACTACGTCGACATTTGTTAATCATATTAGTCTCCATACACTGTTTGTTTTGTTATTCTGTACGGTACTTCTAAACATGTTTTCTAATCGCTTTTAGTGATGTGTAAGTATTCCTTTAACTTAAATGTCAAACCAGAATAATCCTAAAATAGAAATATCATTATGAGAATGCAATCAAAAATGGTAAAATAATAAAGAACATGATCAAATTACACCATTAATTTATTTGCTCTGAATAATTAAACAAGTAACAATGACAACAACTTGTAAACTGCACCTATATTTCTCTCTCGAGTCATTGTAGTTAGCTGTTTAATTAAAAAAAAAAACACACTAAGGAGAAAAATAACATTACACTCAATACATGATAAATTCAACAACTTAGTCCATAGTGACTGACATGACTAATCATGTTTGTATCACAGGTTCGTTAAAAATTACTTAAAACTAATGACTCGTCAAGTTACGTGGCTACGACCTCGGTAGTCGCGTAAAAACAATATATATAAATAAGGAAAATGTACAATATCAAAAATTCTGTATACATTCAGTCTTGGTCCGTTGAAAGTAGGTTGAAATGTCGGTACCGCGCCAACTCAGGGAACGCTGTCGCGGTAGCGTCATTTGCGTCTACTTGAACAAATGCTTAGCGTAATACCAGATGCGGAAGAAGTACTCGCTACGACGCAGCAACGAGCCCTTGGCATAGAAGTGGATGTCTGCATCCATTCCAGCCTCCCGCATCCAGGATGTAGTTGTTTCTGTGCTGAAACTCAGCGACGGGGTGTCCTTCTCCAGAAGACTACGTTCCTCTACATCAGCCTCTTCGACACCTGCTCACACATCACAAATACTTGTGTTAAAGAAAAGAGAGCATGGTGGTGAGAACGCTTTAAAATGGTAATGTGACAGTCATAGATGAGTGGGCAGAGCAGTGGCCTACCATCAATTAGACCTGTTTTTAGGGTTTTATATTTCGTTTTTAGGTTCGATTCCCGGTCATGACACATGAAATTTAATTTTTTCAAACTGCCACAGAGCTTTGGAAGGCGTGTTAAGCAGGTGGGCTCGCTACTTAAAGTTGTAAGAGCACCAGTGTAACCTGAAAACTCTCAACACTAGACCTTAGATAGATTGTTATAAAAAATTTACTTTTACATAACAGTGCATTATATTCACATACCATTGCTTTATTCTTGAGTGTCCCAATCGTGCAGGGAAATTTTTATTCATAAATATAATTAAAAATATCTTGGCATTGTCTTTTCATCCATCATAGTCATTGTCAAATATCTTTATTTGACAACACTATATTTGGCACTTTAATGTAGTGCCCTAAGAGATATAACTCATTAATAGAGATTAAACTGGCTTGTTGACAAGGTAGGTTTTAAGGTATGTTAAATTTTTGCCAGATGTTTATAATTTAATTTACAAATTTAAAGAAAAATTTATGCAATTCAATTCTTTTATTGTAAAAGCAATAAATTACTATTATTACATATAATTTTGTAAATCAGATGATTTTTACAGGGATATTCTTAAGTTGGTTCTGATCTGAAACATTTTTTGTTTCGGCTAGAATAGTTATTCTACTGAGCCTCGTGTTATAATACAGTAGAAATTTAAAAATAACCGTATCTTCATATATTAATGGACCTAAAATTATCATTTATTTTTAGGTATCCTCAAAATAAAAAAACATCTATTCGTTTGTAATATAATACATAATATAACTGAATAATCCATACCTGTGGGCTTCTTGACCAAGAACGGTTCATCCGATTCTAGAGGTTCACTGAGGCCCACTTCATTGCGAGCGAAGATTCTGACTAAGTACTCGTGGTTCTCCTAAACAGATACAATGTTTATTACTTCATTTGTTTGAAGCATTCAGAATACTAACTGCAGTACCTGAAATGATGTAGGATGATGGATGTGGGATGATGTAGGAAAATCAAATCAATAACATAACCTGGTATGTTATGTTTACAAACTATGGTTAGAGTTTTAAAAACAGTAGACTCCCAATAATCCATGGTAATGAGTGGCTGAGTGATCGTATGTAATCGTAATCAGGGATAGAGCAAACACACCACGCCTAAAAAACACCTAAAATACCTAAATATGTTTAAATGGGAATCGTTAAAAATCACTGCGAAACTAAATAATCCTTGAATAATCTTTAGTTTAATTTTATCCACTCGTGTGGCTGGCAGATTGCCACATTTATAAGTTTTAGTGTGTACTAGCTTACCCATCGAACTTTGTAACGCCTTACAGTAAATACATGTTAACTTTAAGATTGGCCATGTCCTGAAGTTAATTAGCATTGCGGCTTCGTTGTGAAAGCTTTAAACATACTATAGCTGATTATTATAATAAACTTAATATGAATAAACATTGTTATTATTTTTCATTTGGCAAACATTACTTTAACTACAAGTGACTTTTAACCATACAGAAAATAAAGAAATATAAATACAGTACTTATTTCCCAAAAACCTAAACTATTAACGTGGTAAATAAATCTGTTCATTTTGTATAGTACACATTTACTCCTAGGTTTACATTAATGAATGATTCAGATGGCATTGGATAGTAAAACATATTGCTAATGGAAAGTAAAATAACAGCTGTAGCTTAAGTATCAAATTTTTATTGTAACATTTTAAACACAGTCATAAGGTAACATTAGAAATTTAAAACGCTATAAATGGAAACTAAGTGAATTTATGGAAACTGAATATGCCTAAAGCATGACCGGAGCAGAGACGAATCCAAAATCAAAGTCATTAATCGTAAGCCTTTAGTTATATGCGTGTAACTAACAGATTTGTTTTAAGTTTTAGTGTGTATTAGGCCAGTCAAGTTCATCAGAAGCTTCAGCCCTGGATATATTCCTCACCCACTACCACTACGACAAGGGGGTAGTATTTTTTATTTTTATCATTGCTATTTCGGTCTCAGAGATGGCCATTCGTTCACTGCGTACTGAATTGCGACTATACTAAAGTGGGAAAATATGTTTGCAAAAGACACTTTTAGTGTTACATGTAACATCTATAACGAAAAATCAGATGAAAATGTTGGTATTAAATGGACTTAAACCCAAAAATCTATAAATTTACAAAAAAATGTATTTTTTAAGGTACCATATTTTGCTTTGATATCATAATCTCTAGTAAGTTAATAAATGTTATATGTTGAAAAAAAATTTGAAAAATTATTTTTAATATCCTATTTTAAGTACCCATGTTTAATAAATATAATTGAGTAAAAAAAACTTTCAACAAAATACAATAAGCGGCAAATTGCCTCTACGTAAGCACTCGTGTTTCACGGGGTCACATGAGCGGATGAAGGTTAATAGGTTTAATAATGTGAAAGATTTTAAGTACAAGATTACCTTTCAAGAAACACAAAATTTTCTAAAAATGTTATTTTCAAAATGTATTTTTGTATAGCGATTTTGTAAACGTAAAATGTTCACTGACAGATCAGCAGAATGACATTGAGGAGTGAGAGGTGGCGCAACGTCTACTGTATTGCCAGAGGGGGGGAAACTTTGACTGCAAGAAACCTCTTTCTCTCGCCCAAGGCCAAGTGTATCGCGGGTGATAGCTATAAATTGCAGGCTTGAGGATGAACATTGTAGCATATCAACTTCATTGTAAAGCTGCTGTTTTTGTTTTTTTATTTTGGTGGATCATTGATAAGCCGCAATTAGGTTAATCCACTAATGGACAATCTTGAGTCTGTTATATCTAATAATAGACTATATTGTGGTAAAGAAAGAGGGCTTTATAGACAATATGCATTAGGTTGTCAGGTATTTTCTGATAATCTTGTTAAACAGGGACGTATGAAACACCTATCGGCGTAGGGTGATATATCTGCGAAATAAGTTCACTCTTCTACATAATAATAACTAATTGTGGAATATAATTTTTTTGTTCCGATTCTTTTGTATGTTTTAAGTGAATAAATTTATTTTGAAGAAATATGTTTGGTAGATAAGTTAGCATGTTATTAAAAAATAGATTATTTTGTAAATAAAAGTGTTATTTCATAATGTGCTTTACTAGAGGTTAATTAAATCCTTAAAAGGTTTAATCCTAATTTTATCATGGTCAAAACAGAATAGGCCGTGGAAACTGAAATTTGTAAGTATTACAGGAATGCAGTTTATAATATATTTACTCCATCTTCCTTTTTCCCTCCTTAAATTGACGGATGTGTATCTCCAAGCACTTGCTCTTCGCTAATACTCACTTGCAAGTCCTTGATGGTGAGTTTCTGCACCTCTGCTGACACCTGTCCCACCTCCATCCACATGGTCTTCTTGACATCACGGATGGCGATTTTGTATCCCTCGAGTGGTGCGCCACCATCGGTCTCAGGCACGCCCCATTCTACAATGATGGAGTTTGGCCCCAAACTACGGATCTCCAGAGGGTCGGTAGGCGGTGACGGAACAGCTGTTGAGCAAACATCACCAATGTGTTACCCAGTTTACTTTCTCTCATTGGGTGGTCAAGGTTCAATAGTGTATTTAACAAATTACTTTTACCAATACCACTAAAAAAGGGCCTCTGACGTTAAACATTGTTCCGCGGTAAAACTACGTTCCATGTTCATATTTGCCAAGAAATATCGCTGTAGTTTGTTAGTTCACTGTTAGAAAGCGTTTGCATTCATTTATAAACTACTTCCTTATGCCTTTGTGTTTTAAGCGACGTAACAGAAGACTCGAAACCGATACAGCTGACTGCACAGCTGGTCATACTGCAACCCGCAAGGTTCATTTGCGTCATATTTGTTTATTGGTTTTATGTTGTTAGTTTACTGGTAACTCAAATTTTACCACTTAAAATAGGTTTAATAAATGTTTTTTCTTCTCTTTAATCTAATTTTCTCAACACATACAATAAGAATTTTGAATTAAAAAAATGCAATTTTGGAACGGTTAAGGTCAAAAAAGTTAAAGGTTTCACCAAATGAGTCTATTATACTCCTTGTGACAGAAAATACAAGAAAACATTACCCTTATTCTCTGTTGGACAATTGTCATGTAGATTTAATTGAAATTTACTAAAAATGAGAAAATAAATAAACTGAATAATTCATCTTTCATGCAGGTGACACTATAAATAAGTACCTCGATTTTATGCAAAAATCATGTAATTTATTGGCGAAGAGCTTTCACCGTTTCTTATGTAGGCTAACCCTCCCACGTTTTGATAACTAAAACAACTGACTAAAGTTGTACAGCCATAAATAAACAATTTATAAATAGAATAATACACTAGATTCTCCAATCATAAATACTACTTTGGAGGGCCCAAAAAACAGACAACCATCACCTCCTTAAGTCCTCTGCAGGAATTTTCTGTTCTGTTGTAGGAATTATTCTCACAATAGGTAATTTAAATTAGACATTCTTATTTTAACATCATGTATAACAAAATAGCTACTCAAACCCTGATAAATCTTTTTACGGATGAGTAAATAAAACATGTCTCACAATGAAGTGATTCCTGAAATTGGACGGTTGAGCCCAACAAGTTTCAAATGTAAACATGACAATCTATTCTATTCTGATCTATTTCTACGCAGTTCACACAATCAACAATTACAATATCCGATAAACACTCACTGGCGTGTGTTTGCAGGCTGATGACACTGGTTGCGGCAGGTGTACTCAGGCCTATCATGTTCTCCGCATAGATCCTGAAGTACAACTCAGACTTTTCCTTCAAGTTCTCAACACAATGCTGAAGATGTCCTGGGTCCAGTGTAACCACCTTGGACCATTTCTTGCTGTTGCCGTACTGCTTCTCGATTATGTAACCTATGGTCAAATGTAAATAAATGTAAAAATGTTTTGTGTTTACTTCCCTGTTGGAAATAGGTCAGACAAAGTGAATGTTTTCATTTCATATAAGCATCTGTTCTTATAACCATACTATGACGACACTAACCATGTTTCAAATTTTGGTCTCGCAAATTGCCAACACCCGTCCCCCCAGAGCTAAGACATATCCATGTCAATATAGAGTAGAATCGGTGTTTAAATTTGTGAAAATGTTTAACTAGCCCTTTCAAATCCTTTTTTTAATAGATCGGTGCCATCAGGTTTGAATTTATTCTCTTAGACTCACTTTCACTTATCTATTCTTCAAATTTATCACTACCACTACTATTATTTACAGTATTTACACCATCAAAAAATTATATGTCACAAAGTTCGTTTCCACCCACTCTCAATATAGTTTTCAAATAAGTATTTTTCAATCAGATAGATGTGACCGTGATGCCATGTTTACAAACAAACCCAGCTGGCAGAAAACTGATACGAACTATATAAACTAGAAACAGAGAAATCTTAGAATCTTAAATGTATTAAATAAGTGCATTCTAATACTATTGACACGGAAACAACTCAAGAACAATTAGTAACACAGTTTACAAAGCGAAATAACCAATAGAAAATTATGTTGAATGGGGTCCAACAAATGATAGGCACAGGAAAACTCTGATTTTGAACAGGGTCCGACAGGTTAACCAATAGAACATACTGTATTATAACAAATACCTGGTGACCGAGCTTTGCTCGTTTAGAATAAGACATTTATTATAAAAATTAATTAGAAAAATAACACATTTATTACTCATGAAAACATGTATAACTCGCGGCTTAGTTCTAAAATGCTACAATCTAAATTTGTCAATTAATTGTCGTTTAACGTCTTTTAAAAGCCAAAGAGATCATTTATGTTTAATTACCCAATTATTATTAGGTGTGATCAACTGATTTTTTTATAAACGGAATGAGGTGAAAAAAGAGAGATTTAATTTACATCATATTGTTGTTACAGTGGCTTGTTAAACGAATACGTTTTCTATCAAACCATTTTTGAAATAATTTTTCTCTTTTATTTCATGCTATGTTATCCTTAAGTTTTTACAAATTGTTTAGTAACCTGATAATTTTACATTTTATTACACATAAAATAAATATTTATGAAAAACCTCTATTCACATATTGTTCTTTGCCGTCTTCAATCAAGAACTGTCAAAAGTTTATATAAACAGCTGTTTTGGTTTGCATTGTTTACATTTGATTCTCCATAAGCGTAATGTTAAATTTTTAGATTTTAAACTTAATATTACAGTAAAACACGAATTTTCCTGGACATTAGAACTATCTAGAACTTATTTTCTACTCGGAAATTAGTTATTTCCAAAATTTAAAGAAATTCCTCGGTGCCGTTTTCGAGATCCGTGTAAATTTACAGATTCTCCATAAGCGAAATAAAATAGAAAATTAATTACAAGAAAACACAATTTTGGAAAGACACAGAACTTATTTTCTACTCGAATTAGTAAAAAATTTAGAAAACCTTTTTAACGAATCGTTCAATATATATATATATTTATTTATTAACATACGTCACAGATGGCATACCCTCAATAGTTTTACATAAAATTATATTAGAAAATCGCTGATATTACACAAAAATGTATCCTCAGGAGTAAAAAGTAAATAAACTAAAAATGAGTTTATTGTGAATATTAAATTATTGTGATTATGAAATTAATATTTTTGATACAAAATACATATTTTGTGTCTTTAACACGTTCACTGCGGACCACTCGGATCCGAGAGGTGACATTGAGGTTAAAATGAAGATGGTGGATCTGGCGATGCAGATTGTTCTGCCGCCTGTTGGGATCTGAAAGAACTATGACCAGCTTTGTTATAACACAGTATCTACTTCTGTATGGGTCACTTTTTTGGGAATTTTCCTATTGTTTGATTTTAAACTACACTGGCCACTCCGCACGAGGAATGGGGGTTTCGGGCACTGTTGCGAATGTGTTAAAAGGTCACATTTAATCTGAACGACTATTGTTTCATTCATTAAAATTCATGGTGTATTATTGAAAGTAATGAAGAAATTAGTTTGATCCTGTAAAATGCAGAAAAACGTACCAAGAATTAAAACGAATGCACTGTGCATATTGGTGCACACATTCTTTACTACAACAACTGTGACAGTGGCAGAATTAACCTCACCTCTATTGTCCAATCGGATACACACTCCCCACTACTTTACCAAATTATCTGTGATGACATTTGAATCAATCCCACATGTCCCTACACTCCCATACATTCCTCAGACCACTAACCATCCGAGTTATATATTCAACGTTATAGTTTAGAACAAAAAAGCAATAGTTAATCATGTTATGTAACAAAACCAGTATGCCATTACTCCTTTGGACCATGATTTTAAATAACCTATGGTTACATCACTACTTTTCGATTGGGTAATAGTATGTACGCCTCAAAGGATTGGAACAAATTTGTTTAGTAACATATTTCCTTAAAAACAGTTACCTGTAAGCTCAGTGCCTCCGGTGCTGGCCGGAGGTTGCCATTGCAACGTGACACTCTTGCTGGTGATGTCGATGGCATTGAAGTTGAGTGGCGCAGACGGAGGGGCTGCAACATCACCGGTTTAAATTAGTCAAAAAACACAAGAAGATTGCATAACTCAAATAATAAAAACTCAAAACTCAATAATAACTCAAAATGAAAACTGTTTCAAATGGAATGTATTGAGTTGAGTTAGAATAATTTACGTTGACTGTAAACCATTTCTTTTTCTTAAAAAAACCCTCAATAGCCCATAGACTGTGGCCCAGTGAATTAAAAACAATAAGGTACCGTAATGGCATGAGTCACATAGGCTAGCCAGAGGTGACCACTCATGATCTGACAGGGGTTGCTGGTCACTGGTTTTGATCCGGCAACCTTTGACTTACTGGGCCAACACGTTACCACTAAGCTACCGTGCACATGCTTTGAATTGTGAGGAAGACATGACATACATTTTAAAAATTTAACCATCTAGAAAAGCTGTAGAGCCCTGTAATTCCGGGCAACCAACTTCGCCTCCATGCTAGTTGGCTGGGAACCTGGTAAAAAATTCCTGTAATTTTAATAAAAATTGGTTTTTCTCATGCTGTGTTGTTTTTCGCTGCAGCCGGACAACACTGGGCTGCCAGCATCCCTAGCAGACATGTGGAGAAAGTAGTGTCCGCTAGTTCTGAGGCAGAATGTTAGTGTTGTTAGGTTACAATTTTCCAAATGCACAAAATAGGTTAAGTTAAGTGTTTTGTATTTTATTTACTATTTAATTCTCTCATTTATATTTTTCTTGTGTTTGACCAGTTTTCTTTTCTGTATAGAAATAACCTCTTGTTTGTAGAAATGTAAATATTGTTAGGCACTTGAAAATGAGAGTAGTTTAACCAACTTTCGAAACGTTGTGTAGATTTTAAACACAAGACACGTTGGATAAGTAATTAATAAGCAACGCTATCAAGAATTTCCAAAGCTCTGAGCGGGTGTATTGCCATAAAAAATGCCCCTGGGGGCAAGAAAAAATTATGGATTTCTTTAAATATTTTTTATTACTACGATAAATAGATAAAAAGCATATTTCAAATCTATTTTGACATTTTCATATTATTTACATCTCTTAGAACGTGTTTTCAGTGTGATATATTTGAAACAATGATGTACATATGATATTAAAACAAACAGCAAAAATCACTAGGTCTCCCTAACAGGTAGAAAGTCAGTTGGTCTAAGAAGCTTACATACCATTTCATCAGCGGAAAACCTTGTGCTTCTCGTTTTTATACAATATTATTTTAATTAATTATTTTTACAATTTTTGTTTTGTATTAACACTGTGCACATCATGCCGAATATCTGATCGACTGTTGGAAGGATATATATATGGTGACTATTAGTAATAAACTCATTCCTTGGCATCAGCCCATGCAAGTATTTGAAGCGAGGTGACTATTTGCTTAAGTACTATAATGAAAGAAACTCTTTAACTACTATACCGTACATGCATTTACATATTTTTTTAAAACTTTGAAATCTGAAACATATTTTATTTGTTCATTTGATATTTACTAATATTTAAAGACAATTTTGTGCTTTTTCAGTATAATAATACTATATATTATAACACTGTAATAGCCATCCATGGTTTTGGGTTATCCTTGGCTGTTCAAACAGTCATTACATTATTGTGTGGTTTTCATATACTTTTTATGATATAAACTAATGCACCTGAGATACTCTTAAAAATCTATTTAGTATAAAAAATCATGTTTTAATTAACTGACTGCCACATCTCTGCATTTATTCCTGGACAACACACTTACCATACACCAATTAACTCAGACACAATTTCAGAAATAAATACAGTAGACTTCCAATTATCTGCGGTACTAGGTGGCTGAGCGATCGTGTATAATTAAAATTGTGAATAAAGAAAACCTAACCTAAAATACACCGGAAATAGTTAAAAACTAACGTGAAATCTAAATAAGTCCATAATCCATAATAAGCTTTATTGAATTTTAAATATAAGAATGTGAATAACTTCAAATACAAGATTATCTTTTAATATACATACAATTTCGTAAGCATTATTTTCACATCGTTAAAAAAAACAGTCCAATATGTGAGACGGACGCACTGAATTACAGGCCTACTTTTGGCTTTGAGGAAAAAGTCTACTATTGCTTTTTGTTTCCAAGTATTTTCTCCCTTTTCATTAATGGTTGAGCAAATTTTTCTCAGCACCATGAGTTTGCACAGTGAGCGAATTGTAAAGTACCTTTCTAAGACCCTTCGCATAATGGCGTGCAGTTGTGTACGATCGCTCTCTCAATGCCAAGCATGTCGCAGGTGGTAGCTATAATTTGCAGCCGCGCGGATAGACTATTGGCGGTTGTTTTTTTCCGATCAAGGATAAGCCGCAACCGCTTGTGGATAATCGGGAGTCTACTGTATTAACTAAACTAAATTGAACTTACAATATGTTCCAGGTTTGACGGGAGGGTAAATGCCAAGCAAAGCATACAGAGCTTGCTCTGTCAGCTCGTTCATTCCTGCAGTAGGCATAATAAGCAACAAGTAAGCAAAAGCATAAGCTGTTATTAGCGTTAGTGTAGCTAGGCTTTAACATCTGCTTCCACCCATGATATGAGTATTGTAATGAAAAATAAATTAGCAAAATACGTTTTTGGTGAGGTGGACTACTAGTACGCAAGCTTGAAATTTACACAATTCTAAGGCATGAAATATATAAAATAATTAAAGCAAATACGTGTAATTTCATCTAGGAAAATGTTTTGGAAATCAGTTTGGTAAAAGCAGGCATGCAAACTCAAGGTGAAGCAAGCTGGAATATATATCTGTTCTGAGAGAAAAGGAATTATATGGATCATATTTTAAAATATTTTTAACAAATCTTTGATTTACATGAGCATGGTTAAGAAAATAAGTGAATTATTGATTGGTCAAATGTTGTGAATTATGTCATAAAATCGGATATAATTAACTATCCGACAAATAAAAAAATAAATACATAAATAAGACATTTAAAAATTATGTTAATTATTACAAAGACTTATTAAAAACAGATATAAACAAATATAGTAAATTAATTTAATATAGGTTCATTATTAACAAAAAACATCAAAGAATAAAAGTTTTTTGTTTTTGTTGAACTGGAAATGTGTAACGTGCAATGAATTGTTGTTGTCTTTAGGTACATTACTTTATGAACTTAAAATACCTCTCAAACTTAACAAGCAAAGCATTAGGCAGTATTGACTCAACCGTTGCTTGCATTTTTTGTATTTAAGTTAAAAAGACCCTTTTTCTTTTACTTTCAGTTGTCTTTGTTGCACTAGTTAGCTTGCATGCAATATTATAAATTCTAAGAAAATTGTGATTTCTCACTAAAATACTGAAACATCTAATATTTTTTGGTTAGTATACACCAAAATAAACATTTACTATAGTTAATCCCTATCAATAAGGTATCAAATTCAGATATCAACTAGTGTACTAGTTTTGTAGTTGAATTACAACCACTAAATTCAAACCTAGAGGATTCAAGGCTAATATAAAGCACTACAAATAAAGAATTTAATAATAATACAACCAAAAATAGAAAATTGTTTTAAAATCTACACATCTCCAGGCTCAATAAACTAAGTGACAGTTTTGTCCAACACACGTTCTCAGTACTTTTTAGGAGGCAAACAATATGAGTGACATGACTGATGTTGAATGTGAAAGAGGAGAGGGGAGAATATCCACTCATACACCCCCTGAGCAATCACATAACCTCTCCAACTGAGTTCTCCACCATCCGTTGAAACTGAGCCATTATTTCAACTTGTGGATCAGTTGTAGTTCTTTAATATTATAATAGTGTACTGTGTAAATAGCAATCAGGGATCAACAACATAACCTAAATGAACAGTAACCTTGTAATGTCCGTGAAATAATTTTTGTAAGGAATAAATAACATGAACTCACTGATTTTGCGGCCAGCCACTATCGGATCTTCGCTGATGTAAGGCTCGCTCTCCCCCTCCTTGTTGCGGGCCGTGATTCTGAATGTGTAGGCAGCATTGAGTACCAGATCCGACATGCTCAGCGACAAGTCTGTGACCGTTCCTGCCGCAAGAATTTCGATAAATCACCAGACTAACTATTCAGTAAAATATTTGTAAAATACGGGGACGGTTTGTAATCCAGCTACTTGGAGGTCACAGATTGTGGATAGTTATGAGTGGTGGTGAGGGATGTGGTATTATCTGATGTGTATTAACATCCACACTATTAAATATTACATTATACCACATATACCATTCTCATAATTAGACCAGTTTGTAATTCAGAGGCAAAATTGTAGTTTGGATCGCACGTTAAACTGCAGGTCCACTTAGATGCCATTGGCTTTTGGGCTATTAATTATCGGTCCTGTCTAATAAATAGGATAGTGTTACTAAATATTGTTACTGACCATGCCAGCCTCAGTCAGTAACAATACTACAAGATCATACCACAATCATCTTTCACTCATTTCCGTAAGGTGTGTATGTAGGACATGTTATGTCCTAGGGCTTCTGATCGGTTGCTATAGTGGGTGTATGTGCTCGAGTGTGAGTTTGTAATAAAAACAATCTATTTTATATATTATTATGTATATATTGTTTATTATAATTCATGATAAGTTTATGCTTAGAGGCAGGTTAAGCATAAGAAAGGGCCTGTGGTCCTAATTTTGCCCGTTTAACACATTCAATGCTGATATTATTATGTATGCCAAGCCCTGTGTTAAAGGATTTTAGGGTTTTTGTTACTCATTTTTAAAATATCTTTTAAACATTTAAATCATGAACGAAGCAATACACAAGGTGAAGGAACAACACAGACTACATTCACAGTCAAACATAACCTTGAAAATAGTTCATGGCTTCATAATCAGAGAAAATTGGGCGTCTGGGAGCACACTTACACATGATTTGCATCGAACGTGTTAAATAAAGAAGTTTTCATTTCAGAATACCTACCTGGGAAGGTATTTTCTGATCATTTCAGAAAGATAATAAGAAATATATCCAAATGTAGTTTAGTTTTATGTTTCAAGATATCATAACAAATTTTTTCATTCCAAAGTTCTGTTTAATGTTTTTTTCATTCTTGAGTAGGGCACTAAATTGGTTACCAATGGAATCTACTGCTTGATGTGTAACAGAATATGGCAGCTGGAAATAGTATAGTACCTAGAGTCTCCCAAGAGCGTTTGGTGGGCTCCTTGCGTTGGACGGTGTAGTCCAGCACAGGGGTGCCTCCGTCGTCCTCGGGCGGCCGCCACGAGATGGTGCAAGAGGTCTCCGTCATGCCTGTGGCCTCCAGAGGGCCTTGTGGCGGCGATGGCTTGTCTGTGGAAACAATATCAACAAAGTTATGTACCAAAAATTAAAGTAAAATAAATATTTTTAGTTTGGTCTACAATTTCTAGGTACAGTAGAATCCCTCATAACCGGCGTAGGTTTTGCTGAACCATGGAATATCCGGCCGTTTCCTAAAAGAGATTTCGAAATGTATTTCCCACGGCTTACGAACACGTAACGTACTTACTAGCTTCCGCTACTCGACCGCTCTCACGGTTTTCGGTTTTCTTTTTAACCTGTGCGAAGAACGGGTACTTTGGCTAGTTAGGTATAAAATATCGTCTTAAAAATGGGTTGATTTGTCCGGCCAAATTGTTATGCAGCCAAAGGTTCGGTCCTGAGGTGGCAGGATATGAGGGTCTTACTTTATTCCATTGACGTAACAGACTTAAACGGTCGAAAGTTTACTAGTTATTAGTGTACATGTTATTTCAACTTAAGAACCTGATAACTTTTAATTCATCCATGAAAAGTTTATAGAGAATACGAGTTATGTGGTTATATCATGAGGTATGAGCAAAAAAAGATGTGTTGCAGTGATAAAAATCACTATGTGTTTTAGCATAGTTTGATTTGGTCATTATCAACCTGTATGCACATTTATTAGGCAATCAGGTCTGAAATTAAAAATAAATAAATTAATTAAAAATTAAGTTTGCTTATAATTTTATTAAACTTTAAATACCGGGCGAAGCATCAACAAATATCTCAGTCAGTCTAAAGTTAAGAGTCAAACTATAATACAGGATTGTCAATTATCATAATTAAATTTTTTTTAAATGCATCGGATGTGATTTATTATATCACATAAATTTATATTTTATATACCGGTATTTATTTATTATTAATTATTTTATTACATCAATTGGTGGGATATGACCACTTACTGAAGTAAGTTCTGACAATGACAGGCTCGCTGGTTAGAGGTTCTGATGTACCAATGGAGTTGACAGCAAACACTCGGAACATGTACTCAGTGTTCTCTACGAGCTTCTGGATTGTATGAGTGGTTGTTTGCCCATCAACTTCCGCAGCCTGCAAGTCAAAATGTTTTCATTATTTAATGTGGATTAAAAGAAGTCAGTCAATCATGAAGTCAATCTTAGAGTAGATGATTTTGAATTTGAATGTATGGATAAATTTAAATACCTTGGTGTAACAATAACAAGTGACAATTGTGAAGAAAAAGAAGTTTAAACAGAATAATTCTAGCCTCAGCGACCTAGTGGGCATTAAATAATATTCTAAAGTCAAAGCTTCTGTCAAGAAACACTAAAGTTAAAATATAACACAATAATCCTTCCCGTATTACTGTACGGATCCGAGACTTGGGATTGTCAAAACAAAGTGAAAAGAAGCTCATGGTCTTTGAAAATAAGATATTGGGCAAGATATATGGACCAATACAAGATGAATTAGAATGGTGAATCGAAAGAACCGAGAACTAATAGACCTGCATGTGTGGAGACAAGAGGATTCATCCATAATTAAAAGTGTAGATCATTAAAACCCAGAGGGTAGGAGACCACTCGGCAGGCCGAGACTCCGATGGAAGAGCCAGGTGTTGAAAGACCTAAATACATTAGGAACGAACCCCGAGGAAGCTGAATACAGAGTAGAGTGGAGAGGCATCGTTGGCGAGGCAAAAAACCTACTGAGGTTTCAATAGCCAAGGAGGTAAGAAAGTAATGTGGATTAAACTACTACTAAGCTATTTCAGTCATCACAGTATGATGTAATCTGTGTCATGATTGATTAACCCTAATTTTGCTTAAATAATTTTTCCAGACAGATTTTTAGACATTCAAATATATAAAATGTGGGGGAAAAGAGATTCTATAAATATTTTCAAGTGTAAAACACCATGTAACTTTAATATTAGAGAATGAATTTTATATTTTCCGTACCCTGGTCCAGATTTGTTTTGAAGCTTCGCACTTCTCCAGAATATACTTGGTAAGGTCCAACCCTCCGTTGTCCAGTGGTGGCTGCCATGACACGGTGATTGAGTCACTGGTGATGTTGCTGAACTTGACTGGACCTTCCGGCCTGCCAGGCTTTTCTGTGAGCAAACAATAGTGTCAGAACTGAGGATAAACTTTCTGAGAAATATTACCATCATTCGTGTCTTCAATACGAAATGAATATATCGACATGAATGAATATATTCTTGCACTGGGACCATGATAGTGTACAGATGAGGTGTGTTTAGACAAAGTAGGAGATTTACACAATACTGAGGGATATTCACAAAGGAACCACTCCAGTTTATAATTTTAACACGTTCCCGACGATTGTAATTTTGCCGATATTTTAAACATACAGGTTTAAATATTATGATATATTTGTAAAAACCGGTACCTTGTTTTTTGTAAAATGATCTGTAATGATGAGCTGAACAATATGTCAACACTTACTTATACATATTAATATATATAACTTTGTACATACATATATATTTTGTTACCCTTCAAATTTGTTTGGCCATAAGCCAGTTTTATTAGGGAGTTTCAAAGACAAACAATCAAAAACATTCTCATTTGCTGTACACTATTTATCATCTGATAACATGTCACCAGGAACATTACAATAGCTATAGCAACTCGATACAAGTGGCCCCACGACACGCTTTACTAATGCTGAGCATGGGCCTCAGGAGGACCACAACAAGATTTAAAAAATCAGCATGGATCAAATAAGACCCATGCTATTGCGAATATGTTAAATTACTTTTACATCTTTAAATGATAAAAATCAATTAGAATGTAAATTGATGGTATTCGATAATTTAAATAGTGCTTAATAATAAGTACTCTATAATCCTTCATATCGTTCTCATTATTACTCAAATAAGATTATTTATAAAATTTCTAAAACACATAAATGAAAGAGAAAATTTTACAATTTTGAAAAAAGAAAAACATAATATTTTTTGCACTTTGTATGTATATTATCTTAGTAATTATTGAAAATACTAAAACACGTATTTTTAATAACCTCCAAACTTGAGATAAGCTTATTAGTTACACTGACCAACAACTCTGAGAGTAAGGTCTGCCGTTGCCTCGCCAGCGATGTTGGTAGCTCTGACTGTGTATCTACCAGTGTCCAACCTCTCAACACTGTAGATTGCGATGGTGGTGGTCGTCTCATCAACGAAAATCTGGATAAATATTTAGAAATATGATTTCAAGGCATCTATTTTAAATCTTAACATCATACATTATTTAAATTCATTATTTATATATAAAGAGATGTATCTTTCTTTGGCATGAAAATAAAAAGCAACTAAGAGTTAAGAGACAGTTGAGTAAGTTTCCAGAGGTGTATGTGATTGAATATACCACAGTAAAAATATGTAACGTTACAGTTGCAACAACCTTTAATATACTACTGTAGTTCATAGCTGTTCAACCAAGCATTTAATAAAGTGAGCTCCTTCATTAATATATAAACATGTTGGGTGTCTTAGGTTTTTTGTGTTTTATGAGTAATTTTAATATTGTCACTCCTTTCATTATGTATTAAGTAAAACAAACAGCCCTTGTACCACTCGCCAAAGGCTCTGTAAACGAGCTGAAATAAGTTGCCATTTTGCTACAGAGTACCAAGAACCACATGTAGAAAAGGTAACGTGTATGAATTTTCAATTTTCAGGTTTCAAGAGTACACATAATTAATCTTTGTATCAAACGACCACATCCCAACTGTATACTACATATGGTAAACTAAAATTTCTTCTCTGAATCCTCTTACCTTGACTCTCTTGTCAGAGGCAACAGGTTCTCCATCCTTTTCCCAGGTGACTTCTGGGCGGGGGAACCCACTGAAGGTAACCTCGGGCTTCCACTGGGTGGTTGGGGTTAACCTCTGATCTTGTACTGCTTCCGGAACCTCCACTTTGGGGGCATCTGGAGTACGAAAACAAAATTCAAATTGTTGGCTTACACTCTGATTTGCTTTTACAGTCAAACCTTGATATAACGAATCTGAGCGGACTGAATAAAAAATATGTTATATCAATGAATGTGTTTTATTGAGGTTTGTTAAATTGAGGTTAAGACAGCTAAGCTTACCTTAACACAAGGTGAAGTAAAGACAACTAAATAAAAACTCGTACTGCACTGTACACGCACAATACATTCAGTTGACAAATGATTCAGGTTTTAAACGTATGTTATATTGAGATTAAGTCATAGACCATACATTAAATAGAGGTGAAATACGTTATATAAAGGTCCAACACAATAAAATTCATTTTATAGAGTTAAATTTTGATTTGCAAATACTATTAAAAATTCGTAATATCAAGGTATTGGACAGTTCATTCTTAATAAACACAGGTATACTATAGAAGTAGAATATATATTTTGTGTTATACAACACAGTTGTTCAAGGCGGTTTTAAAATATTTGTTAAATCTAGGAATTTGTTATATTGAAGTTTGTTACATCAAGGTTTGACTGTAATAAAAACAAGTAATAGGTTACAAAGGCAATTTTAGGAATACTGGTGTATTTATGTCATATGATGTAGTAGGATTTTACACAATCAATTTACAGGAACAGAGCAAAACTTGTGAACATTGAAACCTAATAATAAAAGTCGAATAAAAATGTTGTTATTTTGTAATAAACATAATAGATTAATAACTTATGATGAGCTTGATAAAAGCTTTTCTTTCACTAAGGATAGCAAACAATGCCTACTAACCTTGAACAAGCAGTTTACAGGTGGTCTCCGCTGTACCGGCTGAGTTGGAGGCTTTGCAGCCATAAGTTCCGGCATGAGAATCTGTGGCCTTCTCCATGGTGTATTTGGCCACACGGTTTTCGTACGTCATCTTCTTAGTTTTGGGGATTGGTTTGCCATTACGATACCTGAAATAAGAAAAGTATAATTACTTTAACCCATTCGGGTCTAAAGATGGACTATATCTGTCCCAGCTCGCGATTGCGTAATGACTAAAGACGGACGGTACTCGGTAAGCAGTTTCGCGGTGTTCTGCTAGGCAGCAGCACATAATTGAAACTGTCTCGTTTGCCCTAGTAGTTACACTTTTTCTCCATAGATAGCACAACTAGTTTGTAATGTTATTTATTACTTTTTTCCTTCAGTCTGTTTGTACACAAATGTAGTTCTGTTTTATGATGAATGCAACACAGCTGTGTTGTGATGGCGTCGCGAGATTAAACATTTATTATGAGTGCTGGTTTTATTGACTTTAATGGGAATATTCTCAATGAAAGTGGGAGTGAAGGTGAAGAAATTACGATGAAATGGAGGTTGAAGAATTCATTGTAAATGAAGTGAATAATGAGGTGAAGTGAAAGATGGAACAGGACCTGACATGGCTCTTAGGCCTAGTTGGATTAATATTGTATATAGCTAGTTTTGTGTTATTAAAGAGTGTGCAGACAAGTTAACATGCTTTACTATAGGTGAGTCTCTTGATTAGGTAGCCTACGTTCAGCTGCAGGTGGCTAAAACAAAAAGTCAGCCCCAGGCAGCAGTTATTGATCTTGAAACTCAGTCACCAATGGGTTAAAAAATTCTCCCAAATGAGTTACAGTGTATATTGATACATGCTATAGGTAATAAATAAAAAAAATACTACAATGTATAACCCCAATCCATGGAGCGTAGTTATGGTACCCAATACACATAATCTATTATATTATATTCATTGAAACCACATCAAAACTGCAGATACTAAAGTGTAAATCTTTTTACAGTTTTTCTGTGTTAATAATTGTTGTTATTCCAAAATCGTCCAGAATTTTCTGGAATTCTATAGCTTCATGGGCGGAGTAAAGGAAGGGGGGCACATTGCCCCTAGACCTCCCAAAAAATTTATGAATTGTTATAACCAATCTTAACAGTTCTATTATAATTATTTTTGTCATAGATGTTTCGATGGGTTTTTACTGTGATTTTATATTAGTTTCAAGTAAATGTTTCTTTTTCTCTATTTTTAGGCTATATTGTGACTAAAACTAAGAAATTAACTCCGTGCCTGCCCCCTACATGTAACCTCTAACTCCGCCCAGGCATAGCTTCTACACAAGGTTATACATAAGGTCTATGCATAGGTCCTACTACTGACCACTTGATCTCCGGAAGGGGAGTTCCTCCTACAACACACTCCAGCGTGATGGTCTGCCCCAGGCCTACGATGGTGTCCTTGAGGGGCTCCTGGATGACAGGGGGCTCTGCCGCAACGGGTGTGGTGATCCTGACGTAGCGTGTGCTAGGCGACTTGGGACCTCTACCAACCTGTAGATGCACGTCAAATTATACAAGTAGAAAATGAGCTATTTATACATTTTGTATCTACATTAAGTTTTCATTTGAGGTAATTTTTCAAAACAAAAGGTCAGGGTGGAAAATTATAGATCATTGACACTTAGTAGAAAAATATATAATAAAATGAGTGTTACCTCGTTCTCCGCTGATACCCTGAACATGATCTCTGCATCATGAGTCAAGTTGATTACTTTGTGTGTTGTTATCGTTATAGTTTCTTGAACTTCATGCCACCTGCAATATCAAATAATTTAATGCATTCATTTACTTACAGTGTTTTAATTTTCAAACAAGAGTTAAATTTTTACCATTAAAAAATTACAATGCCTAATTTAGTAATTAGGTAAACAACAATATTGTTGACTTGCTTTATTTTTCTTTGGTAAAATTCCTCAATAAGAATTGCTTGTTGCGGTATTTATTATGCCTAACAATATAAACAAGATATATATGTCTTGCTCAGTTTTGACGTGGATATGTCTAAGCTCTGGGGTCCCCCTACCCCATAGCTAACATCCCCCCTGATGTTAGCAATTTTTGGGTCGTAAAAGTGTAACTGAAGTGATGCCGTATGGTTATGAGAACAGCTGTTTAGAGTAACTGAAAATATTCCTCGTGATATAAACTATTTCCCACAAGGAAGGAAATACAATACATTTTCAGTCTGTTTGCTTGAAAACTATTATGTTCTCAGATTGTAAATGAAACAAAATAAATTCAACAGATAATTGAAATCGTTTGCTTGATTTATCTCTTGAATAATCCTATAAAATTTTATCAATATTGCAAACACACCCTATGTCCACAGTGAATAATCTGTAGTCAGATGACTGAACAAAATCTGATGCAAGAAAAACACTCACTCCATGAATTCCTCCTTGTCGTGGAACTCGAGGATGTATCGGGTGATGGGGGAGTTGCCGTCCTGCTCTGGAGCCTTCCAGTGAAGCGTCACGGAGTCGTCCGTTACCTCAAGGATGTCCGGGGTACCAGGCTCGCCGGGCACCTCTGTACAAATACCAAGTGTTATTATAGTAGAAAACTGTCAAACAGCTAAGCTGGACCTAATAATTAATTGATTAGTTGATTATAATCAATTAAGGTGTAGGTTATCACTTACCATAAAATGTGACAGATTGCTGATTTCTTAGATCAAAATTGGGAAAAGAAAGACATATTAATTTTCGTATTGACTGTTTTTAACTTATAAAATAAAAAAGTTCAATGACTGGAACTTACGCATAATAATTAATGTCATTTCGGCAGATGCTTCTCCGATAGCATTCTTAAGTCGGAGTGTGTAGGATCCAACATCAGACTCTTCCACTTTCTTGATGGTCAAGGATGCTGATTCTTCAGAGATGGTGTAGTCCACCTAAAAGTAAATTACACTAATAATAAAAACTGATAAAATTCATATTCAATTATTATATCCAATTCACATAGTGTCTTTTCTTAACTCTTATTATTTTTAAACAATTTTACACAAAAAAAATCTCTTTTCAAATACATGACCTTTGAGATTTAATAAGTGAACGTGAAAATTAAAAAAAAACTCGATCAAACCTTCTTGCTCTTCTTGATCAGAGTGCCGTTGACGGTCCATTCATCTGTTGGTGGAGGGGAGGCAGTGAACTTGACCTCAATGGTAACATCTTCTCCCTTCTTCACCTTGTATTCCTTAGGCGCCTCCTTGATCCTTGGTGCAACCTCAATCTCTGTAAATCGCAATACGTAAGAATTTTTATTGGCATAAAAATAATAATCTTTTGGTTACAAAAGAGAGAGAGTGGTTGAAAATTAAATGACTATAATATCATTTAGCCAAATCAAATTATATTTTATCTCACAAAAAAAATACAACAAATATACATATAGGTGTTAATTAAAAATGAAACCCTTTAAAGACTAATGATTTTTTAAAACATCACCATGTCAGAGACCTGTTAAGAGTAGGGGAAAAAATCAAAACACATCTCCAAGGAGTAAAATATTTTTTTCACTAAATTTTATTGCAACATAATGTAAATATAGCGGGAAATGAGTATTAGGTTCGAAATACCCTAAAATGAACATTTAAAACTTTTTCGTTTTGAAAGTCATCAAAAATGGATGCATGCATTACGCCATATTACACTCTCTCCACGAAAAGGTTGTGCCTTTTCTCTTTTTTCCGCGCATGTTTTTATTTACACCACGGCCATTACTTTTCCCTCCACTTTTCTCCTACCCCACATATTACCTATCGAATACACAAATACACACGTAAAGTGGTATTCACTCTTTAAGTTTTATTCTAAAATAATATACATAGGCTCCACTCACAACTGTTAAATTGTCACACAGAATTTAATTGCATAGTTTAAAAATGATACTTACTCTCAACCTTCAGTTTGGTTGATGTTTTGACGTTGAAGGCAGAGCAAGAAATCTCAGTTTGGTCTTCAGTTGTAGCCTTCTTGATCGTCAACTTGTGGATCGCTCCATCAGCCTCAATTATGTACTTGTTTGATGGTTTGATTTCTTTTCCTTTCCTGATACAGATAAATTATTTGGTTATTACATTATGCTGAACAGATTTTATCCATTTATGAAAGTATCGTATCCAAAATATACATATACTAGTGCTACCCGTTGCACGTTGCAGCGATATACACATTAATTAGGTTTAGATTCGCTGGTAAATATAAAACATAATAACTATTATTACATTTTTGAATTTGTCTCCTATCTAGGTATTTTAAGCCAAAATATTTGAAAGAAATGAGTGTAGTCTCATAGAATTGAGCCATTAAATGAAAGGCCTATTTTAAAAATTGAGACAGTCTATATCATCTTTTATACCAGGGTACCTGTGATCATTTTACAGCCTCGTAAATACTCGTTCTTGCAGGCAGAACATTCACACAATCAAATATTCAATAATAATACAAAATATAAACCATGAATATATTTCAGATAGCAAAAGGAAATTATAAAAATGTACAACAGCTGATTATTATAATAAAGGTAATATGTATACACTAACATTGTGATATTATTTTTAATTTGGTAATTTGGCCCACTTATAAACATTTTAGAATTTAAAAAAATAAAACAATCCACAAAATCTGTATTGAGAAAAATTATATTTATACAGTATGCCATTGAGTACTATTTTATGCTTGCTTATTTGGATTGCTCAATGGTTCAAATAAAAAATTACTGCTTTTTATACAATCCTCAAAAATCCAATTGGATAAGCTATTCAAGGCGAGGGATGCTATGAGATGACCTGACTGTAATGATCGATGATGTAATGATACAGTCATTGAACGTTCGGTTCCACAAAATTACTTAGAATTATTCTCGATCGTGGTCTCACTTGGCACCCCCACAATCTGATGCAATCTGTGCCAGGGTGTCGTCTGGAGTTTCTGTATTGAGAATATTATCTCAGTATAGTCCTGATCACGTCCTTAAATTGGCATATTTCGGCCTCGTTCATCCCCACTTGTCTTATGGCATTGCCTTTTGGGGTGGATGTTCAGAAGCGGATTTCCTCAGGTTGTTCCGACTTCAAAAGAAAGCCATTCAGATAGTGGCAAAGCTGCAGTTTAGAGAGTCTTGAAGGAATATCTTCAAGGAATGGGAGTTTTGACTCTGGCCAGCCTGTACATACTTGAGACCATGCACTTGAAAATGCAAAAGTGCACCTCTTCAAGGTCCACAAGTTCTTGACTATCCCACTAGGGGTAGAGAATTGTACAGGTTGGCACAAAACAGGTCTAGGACTGCTTTGAATCTTCCTTTCCGTGCTGGTGTTAGATTCCTGAGCTTCCTTCCTGAGGAGAAACAGCGGGAGGGAGATTGTAACGCTCCTTTCACCTTTCACACTATCCGACTTTTAATCGGACGACTAAGTTGGCCTCGTATCGACTAGCAGTTCAGTCTGAGTTTGACATGGAACGCGAGCAGATAATTGCGGTGTATTTACTGTATCGTCATTTAAAACGAAGGCAACGCAATCGTCTACACGGGTCCATCTTAAAATAGGGAAGATGTTTATTTAGAACATTTTTAAGAACTGAGAAATGATGATAAGAAATTCTTCAATTATTTTAGAATGTCAGTAGGATCTTTTGATGCGCTACTAGACTTAAAGAATGTTTCTTCAGAGAAAATATAACATTCAGGAACAGTATTTCACCAGCAAAAAGCTAACCATAATTAAGATAAGTTTTCAGCTGTAGACTAAAAATCGGTGGTGAATTTTTGTTTGGTCCACTGCAGTCGGAGGCCGACAAAAAGTCGGTCCGACTCCAGCCGTACAATCCTACTGTTTTTCGCTGTCGGCCGACAAAAAGTCGGACCGATTTTCAAATCGTATAGTGTGAAAGGTGCTATAAGCTCCAATGGTCGACTGCGAGTCCGACTTTTTGTCGGACGACAAAAGTCGGATAGTGTGAAAGGAGCATAACAAATTTAGATTACAAATGAAACACCTGCTCATTCGCGGTGAATTTTACAAGGTGCGCGAGTTTATGGCCCACTCATGGTAGAGGCAGTTCTCCTGGGGGCGTCCTTTGATTTTTTTCCACTCAAGTGACTGCATTATTATTTTGAATGTTAACTTGTCTTTTTTTGAAAATATATAGGTATTATGCTTCTATTTTAAATTATTGACGCTGGCTATGCAATTTTGTCTTTTAATTTTATGGTAATAAATAAATTATTATAGCTACATCAATTTTTGTTACTAACTTCATCCATTTGACATCCACAGGACGTGACAACTCCACTATGAACACAGCATCAGTATTGATCGGAACAGTGGTAACATCTGGTAGTCTGGTGATAAACTCTACCAACGGTTCTGTCAAACAAAATCATACTTTAGTTTATTATTATTCCACACAAATATCTGAAAGATCACAAAGCAAATTAAAATAGGCCTATATTGTAATCAAATTAAAAATTATGCTTGGTGAAGTTTTAAGAAGTAACAAAAAAATTTGGAGCAATAAAACATATCTATTACTAAGCTGATTAAATATACCATTTAATATTTACTTCCTGCATGAGTTCAAAACAGAATGGATATTCACCTTGGACGGTGACTCTTGCCGTAGACACCTGGTCGGGCTGGTCACCAACGCGACAGGAGTATATTCCCGCATCACTTGGCTCCGCCTGGTAGATCTTGAGCTTCTGCTTTTTGCCGTCGATAGACAGCTGCACGTGTTCGGAGAAGTGCAACTCCTTGTCATCCTTGAACCAGCGAACCAGAGCATCTCCCTTGGTCAGCTCCACCTCCAGGATAGCTTTCTCCCCCTTGGTCACTGTCACGTCCTGCATGTTTGTGTGAATCTGCGGTGGCAACTCTGTGACAGGGGAGGTCAGATATAAAACTTATTGTGAAGTTTTTGATATAATGAGATTTATTTTATAATCCCAAGTGAACATTTAATAATAATAATAGCACACCTTAAACACTGAAAACATTTCTTAAAAATCCATATTGTTTCATCAGAATCTTTAAAACATATCACCAACCTCAGTAATATGTGTTGTTTTAAATGAATTTTTTAGGGAAGGCCAAATCTTTTATTTTCTAATCCCGTTCAGTGCTATGGAATGATATATCGTTGTTAGCGAACACCCTGAAAGGTCAATTGACAGGAGGTGGAATCTGTTAACGATTTAGTTAACTTGTTAATTGTTGTCGTGAGCCATGCTCCCTCTATGACCTGACACTGGGACTCCCTGAAAGAGTATGTTCTGTTGCCACCAGAGAAGCTTAAAAGCAAATAATGCACTTGCTCTGTTGGTATATTTGTGGACCAGTAGTCAAAGCGTTCACTGATGAGTGAGGCATTAGAAGCCATTTGGGTTTGATTCCAACCATGAGCAATCCCAATTTGGCTTGAAAATGTGTGGTATTGTGGTGGGAGGGCCTACCTAAAATAAATGATGATCTGGCTAGGGTGGAAGTTGATAGCATTTGAATGCTTAATTGGGTTTGAAGTTTTGGTTCTTCAAAAAAAGGCAGTTAGGTGTATTGCTGGTCTTCACTTTAGAGAATTTTAATGTTGTTTAATGATTGTGATTGGTGTTTAGTATAACTATACGACATGAAATATTCACAGTAATGAAAGGGTTAAGAGACTGAGAGCCTGTGTACTGAGAGAGAGTATCTTGGCTATACACACCTATCACTGTGACCTCAGCCGCACACTCCTGGTCACCGAGAGAGCACGTATACTCGCCCTCGTCATGAACCGACGTGCTGCGGATCAGCAACTTGCGAACATTTCCCTTACTCTCCACTTCCAGTTTCCCAGGAATGGGCTCGACAGGTAGACCATCCTGCAAAATATCACTGAATATTAGTGCAAATTTACTTTTAGGTGGTCTACCTCAAATTTAATAGTCAGTGAAAATGAATTAAAATTTCACTTTGAGTATTCTAAATGACACTCATTACACACTAACATTATAAGAACAAAATACGTAAAGAAAAATAAATAAATTTCCACCTCTCTTTAAATAAAATAAACTTCATGTGTGTGTATTTAGTTCTGGAAGCAGCAGTTTACCAAAATTGTACAGGAATATTTTTCCCGGACTGTAATTTGCTCTATCTCCAAAGTTTACAGAGATATTAAAAAGTCTAAACACAGAACATTGTATTTTGATGCTGCAATGTTAATCTAATGGAGGATAAGGAAAAGTTAATATTTAACTTATTAACATATATTTTTGGATGAAACTTGGTCCTTAGCTTTATGTGGTTGAGATCCATCCATTTATGCTTAAAAATGCATAGTCTATGTGTTTATAATGGCTGCTAACCTGCATGCTCTTTTCCCTTGTTTATCATTATAGAGAATAGGAAAACTCCTTTATTTATGGGCAGATGTTGATTGAACTTGGTATAAAGTCAAAATAAAAATTGGTTATGGTAAAAATGCCTACTTTCGATGTTCCTTACAGCAGTAAACCTGCATACTCTTTCTTATGTTAATCTTTTGGAGAATAGTCAAACTCTCTTATTTATCTACAGAGATTTTCAAAATTTGTTATATATTATTATTGTCATGTTATTGATATGGAAATTCACTGAGTGTGCAGTTCTGCTGCAACGAGGGTATTGTTAGTTTATTTAGCTAGGTTAGGGTATTATGACATAAAATTGCATATGTCAATCATAAAAATGTGGCACGGTAATTCCGCACATGAATATTAATTTAATATCGGTACATAGCCGATTATTCACAGATGTGGGATTTTTATACTTAAACCTAAGTAAAATAGGGATACGAATAGGTAAGGCAGGACTGAGATGAAATGGTTTAGTTACAATTAGGAAATTCTATTTCAGTCTATTTCAGTGGGATACAATGGTAAACTACAATAACAATTACTACTCAAGTTAAATAAATATTATTATTCTTCTCACCTTCTTCCAAATAACATCAGCTGTTGCTGATGTAACCTCCACTTCAAGGATGGCAACTTCTTGCTCTTTTACTTCAAAGTCCTCTAATTTTCGAACAAAGTCAGGTTTCATACCTAGTAAATTAAAAAATGAAATTACAACTATGGTCTACTCAATTTCATATTTATTTACTTTAATGATAAATAGCCTATTCAAATAATTTTAGGTATACTGTAACATAATTTTACTACAAACTGTTTTCCCTTGAAAAAGTATAAACTGGTATGAAGTAAAAAGGTAAAAAACAAAATATTATATGAGGATAATAGAAAATATCAGAACAGAATGTCCAAAGCAATTAACAACTCATGTCACTAAAATCATTCTCTAAAACTGACCTAAAACAGTCACTTCACAGCTGGTGGTCTGCCCCTTGACGCTGCAAGTGTAGGTTCCTGCGTCAAGCAGTGTCGCACGCTTGATGATGAGGCGATGGCTGCGGCCCTCCTACAAAACATGGTCACCCGTTAAAAACATACTTCTGGGAAACAAATATTACAAACTAAGTGAGCCTACACAGCCTGGCGACAGTTTGTCATCATAGTCTCACCCACAAGGTATTGACACTAAGACGTTAACCCTTTGACCACTATAAGCGAGTTAACTCGCTCACCCACTCAACGCCATAAGCGAGTATACTTGCAAATTCTTGTAATGGAATTTAGTTATGGAAATCAACGATAGATGGCAGGGCAATCCACTTTTGTCCTTTGCCAACTGGTTTCATGACATAGTTTCAAAATCCAGTCAGTATTTATTGGTTGCAAAACAGATTTTTGTGTGTCACTGTTTACTGAGCAGCGGCCTGGTGCCAACAGCGAGTATCGCACGTCAGCTGACAAGCAGACACAGACGGTGTTTGTGTCAGATGTTTTTTTATAACCTGGTCTTTGTCTTTGAAGTTTATATTATAGAACTTTTATCCTTATGAGTTAGTTATTATACTATTAGAGGCCATGTGGCTATGTTTGTGTAAGTATATTATTTAGAAGTTTTGTGAAGTGAAACAAAATTGCTAATCCAGACAATCCAAACATTGATGAATTAGTTTATGGTGTTATGGACGCATAATTTTTTTACTGTAGTTCTTACTTAACCCTCCGAGTGGCGAAGTTTTTGGAACTAATTTGTATTTTTTTTCTTGACTTTGATTTGACTTTATTCTTTGACTTTTCCTTCATACAATACAAAGTTTAAACAAAAAAAAACACAAAAAATGCCCCACCCACCACTTACAACCACTAACTATAAAAGCAAAACAGGTGTCCACTGCAATCCCAATTAAGCCTACAAATGCCGTCAACTTCTACCCAAGCCGGCCACCGTTTATTTAAGGTGGGCCCCCCACTCCGCTATACCACACATTTGCCAGCCAAATTGGGATTGCTCATAGTCAGGATTCGAACCCTAGCACTTCTGAATGGCTAGAACGTTACGCTCGTCAGCGCAGCGCGTTAGCCGGTTCAGCCACTCAGTGCATAGGAGTAGAAAGTGCTTACTTGATTATAAGACATGCCCGGTGGCAGTCTAGTGCACTACAAGAGCAGGTTTGGTTGCTTGCCCCCAGAGGGCAACGTCACGTAGGCGCTAGTGTCTAACAAATTCACTAAACTGACGACAGATGCCTCCACCTGCCACTTCTTATTGAACTTGTAATGTTTCATAAATTACGACTTTGCCAGTTCTAGGGTTAATGAAGGAGGCGTTTTATAGACATGTAACAGCTGTTGAGACTTGATTATTTATATTTTACATTTCTAATGACAGCTAATCACCTGCACTAACTCCCGATGGTCCATCCCACTCAAGTCTACTCCATTGTGCTGCCATTTCGTAGACACTGTGTGCGATGTTTCACACTCCAAGGTCACTGTTTCTGTCTCATTTATCTCCACTTGTTCTTGTAGCTGCTTGGTGAATGATCTGGAAACAAATAAACGGTATCAGTGGACCGACACATTCTTTCTTCCTTAGTAAAATTAAAAAAAATAAAAAACTACAACCTTTAACAAACCCTACCCTATTCTTAAAAGTTAATCTAATATGATTTAAAATTTATTGTTTAAAAAATTATCATCCAATTTATTAAACTAACAACAAAAAACAAGAGAAAATAAGTCAAATTAATTGTTAGAAATTATTTTAGGAGTTTTTAGGAAAATTTTACCAATAGTCTTGTCTCTAGGCTCCTGCATATCCCCACACAAGGAGAGACAAACAGACAGACATTACACTATAAAATATTTTTTTTCGATTCAGCGGGCACTAAAATTTATACAACCACCAAAACTCAAATTCAAATATTCTGACGGAAACAATACTTCTCCTTATACTATTGTATAGTGTATGAAAGTAAAATTTCTATTGTAAAAACACATTTCTATACTTACTTTCAGTACAAGGCTGCAATTAATATTTTGAAAAAATATGTTGAAGAGCAAAGGAAAAAAAGTTGATGGACACAACCAATTTCGATCTTGAAAATCCTACTTGTTTGTATTCGGCTTGGGTTATAATCTAAGCAATTAGCGAGAATTGCTATTGCTGCTGTTCAGTGACAAAATCAAAAGTAGAAAGGTCAAGAAGAGGTCAGGACATTATCATAAAAGCGGTATCACTAGGGATACTAAGAGGGAAGCGACCATTGGGACGTCCACGACTTTGCTGGAGAGACCAAGTCGACAAATACATGAGAAGATTGCGGGGCATTGTTGGTGAGGCCAAAAAACAACTTAAGTTTGAGTGGCCTAATAGGCAAGGTAGATGACTCTAGTTACCCAAGTGATGAGTGAGAAATACTATTGCTTCTGTTCAGTATCAAAACCAAAACATTCTGACTTAAATTTAAGTTACTCTACATTTAAGTTGAAAAAGCTAAGAATTTCATATATTTACATATTACAGAAATTTCCCAGAATCAGTATTTGAAAAATAGGCAGAAAATTGTATGTTTGAAAAACGTTATTATAATTTAACCTGTGAGAAAAGAATATTCTAAATAAATATAAAAATTTAAATATTGCAGAGTTAAAATTCTTCTCCTGGATTATCGAATTGATTAAATCCACAAGTACTACAACAAACATTACAAGTTGAGATGAGATTACGTACACTTTCTCGACGTCAACAGTGACTCGAGCACCGTGGGTAGCCGTGCCGAGACTGTTACTGGCAACACACTTGTAATCTCCGGCATCTTCCTCCGAGTCTGCATCTCTAATCTCCAGCACTATGTTCTCTCCGTCGAATAACTGAGTCTGCTTTGGTGACGCCAGGAGAGTCTTGTTGTTTCTATAATATATAACAATATGTTAGGTTAGTTAGTTTATAATAATTATTAACTAGGTGAAAATAAAACTTCATGTTTAAAAAAATACATGTTCAAAATATATTGATGGAAAAATATTACGACTCTTTCAGTGTTGATTTTTTGATAATTTATAATGGTCCAACATCAATATGCCTAGAATAGAATTAGGTCTTTAATAACTCCATAAGTACAATATTTTTTGTTAATTAAAAAAATCAAATTTATTCTTAATGTAACAATGTTGTTTATTTATTCCCTAACTATTGTGATTAAATAAAACATGTTTACTCAGAAAGGTAATTCATAATACGTAAATATGCTGTAAAATATATTTTTCTAAATAATTGTATGGTTGCTTTTGTCTGTAAATTAATTTGCTTTGGATAAAACACAGGTGTGATATTTAAAATCAAAACTGACTATGACTATGCATTTACTGTTAATGGACAGTGGTATTATTTTTCTTGAATGGTTTACAGTCACTCTTCATGAGAATCTATATTTTAACATACCGGTATTGAAAAAATTACTAAAATTTCCCCTAGATAATTTCAAAGCTACACTAAAACAAAGTGGCAACAACTTTACTCACTCTTCCACATCTGGAATTGTATAAGACATGTTGAAATCAACTATTGCAACTGTTGATCTACGCTAGACTGATTAGACTCTTGTTGTAAAAATAAAATAAAATTTAAACTTGAGGGCAGATAAGTTGGGTGACAGCCAGGTGTACCATTCTGCCAGGCATTCCTACCTTCCCCTCAGCAGTGTTAAGTGACCGCAGATTTGTAACTGTCCCCTAACTGCGATGTGAGTATTAAAATCTTTATCTCTACAGAATTCCTAGTCACAGATATATTTTGTATTTTTTACTACCGAAAATACTAACAACTCTTTGCTTTATACAATTAAGTATTAGAGGTGGATAATTTGTAAAATAGTGTATACAAATTTAAGTTCACTATTCTTACATGACTTCTGTTGTGTAAATTATAAATTTAAAACATGATTGTAACAGTTTATAGTGGCATTCTTATGACAAAACAATAAAAACCATTTAATTTCTAACTTTGTAAATAAATTACACTCAATAAACATCACATTTCCAGGTAATGGAAACTAATCCGTTTCTAAACAAAATTAAGTGACAATTTGACTTAAATTCTAGCTATAAAAATGTTCTTATGCGTAAAAAAATTTCATTACGTTGTGTGCTACACACTAAAGCTAAAATTCAGTCGGTACTCCAAAACAAAATCCAATTCGTAAATGCGGACACACAAAGTTGGATGAAAAAGTCTGATTTTAGACGAGTCCATTTAGAAATGAGTAAGACGTTGGTACATTATCATAATTAAACCATCAAAACACATGTTATTAATACCTGAACCAGGTGACCATAGGAACAGGGTTGCCGGTGACCTTGGCTATAAGTCGGATAGTACCCTTTTCTTTCACATTTTGCTCTTCAAATCTTTCAATGAACAGAGGAGCCTGGGGGCCTGGAACAGCTAAAAACAAAAAAGCCTAATTTAGACTTTCACAGTCAAGAAAGTTATTATTATTATTAAACTTTCTTAATTTTCCTGATTAAAAATTAATATTTCTCCTTGATGAGGATTAGGGTAAAACAAGGATTTAGACTAATAATAGAAAATGTCAAAATGATATAGTTTAATGTATCAATGGGTGACATGAGCAATTGCAACAATTGACCCTGTTCAAGGTTAGAAAATGGGGGTTAGGGTAATGATTGGGTTGGGATGGGGGAAAAGAATAAATTTAGTTTATTTTTGGTCTGTTTTCTTTTACTGACAATAACTTTTTAAATGGGATAGGTTCAGGTAAATTAATGCATACATGATTAAAAGTAATACATTAATTAATGTACATTATTATATATCAAGTCAAGGATGACCCAGATATATCATATAAGATTCCTGTTTCAACAATAACTGCTTTCAAAATTAAATGGAAATTGTATGTTAACGAGATAAAACCACAAAAATTATCCAACATAGCACCATCAAATCAGAAAATTAATATAAATAAATTTATCTTGCCCATGTACAAAATTAACACATAAAAACAGTAAGAAAGAAAGTTCTAAATATGTACATCTAAGTATTTTCACAAACAACTTCTACAATAAATAGTAAATTTTACAGTAGTTAAGAATTAAGATAGTACAAGATTGAAATATACACAAAGATAGAAATAGACAAACTCACACTAACCCTTTGAGTGCTTTCAATTTTTCATGTTCATGTAGTTAAACAATTAATTACTTAACGCCAACAAACACAAATTCATTCTCGCCCCTTAACCATAACTGAGCAAATCAGGTGACCAATGCAATCTCATTTAAGCTTACAAATGGCTTCAACCCAAACCACTACACCCAAGCCGATCACTGTTTATTTAAGGTGAGCCCTCCCACCACTATACCAGACATTTGCAAGCCAAAATGTGATAGCCCATGGTCGGAGTTCGTACCTGAGCACTTCCGAATGCCTTCTAACATTCACTTGTCAGAGACCACTTCTCGACCACCAGTATACAGTCAGATAAAGCACTTAACTGGGTATAAAGCATAATCTAGCGGAAAAATATCAAACTCCATGAGTTAGTTCCAGGCTCTGCTCATTGATGACGGTTTTGTAGCCCCTTCCAAGAGAACAGTTTTTGAAAATCGTATATCTTCGACAACTTGCCAAGTCTTGAAAAGTCAAGTGACTTTTCAGGATGAAAACCAACGATGATATACCTTTCTAAAGCACTCAAAGGGTTAAAGTATCATAGTAAAAGATAGAAGACCAGATAACAAAAAAGTTTACAACCACCACAGGATTATAGACAAGATACAAAAGAAAGGGAATGAGGAGTCCAGTCTATGGATCCACTTGGAAATTTTCATACCCTGATAATCCTTTCCAGATTCAGCCCCATTGAGTTTTCCCTCTATAGGTTCGTTCAGCCTTATAAGAGCGGACGTTTCTTCAGTATGTGTCAAATAATCTTTAGCAAGTGCTGGAGTTGTGATTTTCTCACTAATTTCTGTCTCTTCATACTTTTTTAAGTCAATCTCATGAGCGGACTCGACATCCGGCACAGTCACTTTTTGGGGAATCTCAATTGTGACTTCTGACGATGCCTCGTCTATGGAAATTTCTGAATCTTGGGGGCTCTTTAAACTTACTTCGATAATCTCCAAATTTTGAACGATATTCACATCGTCTTTGGAAATTTTTGGTTTAGTTTTTATCTCAGACTTTGAATATTTCTGAACTAGAGTGCTTTCTTGGAGCAAGGAGCTTTTTGTTTCTGTAGTAGCTCTAAATGTTTGATTCTGACTAAACGAAAGTTTGTCCTCTCTGATGCCGGAGAGGGCTACAGCTGATGACGTTTGCCCATCTACATTAACTACATTAGTATCTGCAAAATTATTATAGCGTTAATTTTAAGCATTTATAATGATTAGCAGCTGCTAAAAGCGTTAATAACATATTTCAAGGCACTTATACACATAAGCTAATTTCATGATACAAATAAGGATTCTATTTTTTTGCATGCTAGTATTGGTTACATAAACAGTTATTATTTGATAATAAGTGTTAACTAATTTAGAAATATAAATATGATAGTTTAATTTTTAAAAAGAGAGAGAGATTATTATGATCTTAGCTATGAAATAAATTAACTCATAAAAGTACAAAATAATAAAAATCTAAAAATATTTTGAAAACAATTGAAAATTTGGCTTTTAGATTGTCCTGATATTAAAGCAGTAGTTAGTTGGTTTCTCTTTTTACTATATATTTTTTCTGGCTATTTCTGTAAAGAGAGAAAGAAATGTAGTTACTAATATTGATTATTGTTAATTTATATAATTACTGCAGTGAGTATAATTATTTAATTAAAAGTTATTGAGTATAGAGTATTAATTAAATTTATATTTTATCTGTAGCACCATGGTTTATTTTTGGTTATCTTACTAAGAAATCTGTATTGAAAGTGATGGTAAGTACCGCAACATGTTTTAATGAGGTACCAAACTGTTAATTTGTCAGTTATCAAATGTTGTTTGGCATCGACGTATCTGTTAAATTTTATCTATGTTTGATTTGAATGAATGAAGATTTTTTTCTGAATTGAAATAACATGGATATTACCATACATAACCTAATTTTGTGTTAAAAAGTAGTATTGGTTAATATCCAAGAAGTATGTTTATGTAGGCTTACATTCGACGGTAAGATGACAAGACGTTGAGGCCGAGCCGAGTTTGTTGGTGGCCGTGACGGTGTATCGGGCTGAGTCGGATGGGGAAGGCTTGATGAGTGTGAGTGAGTACGTTTCGCCCTTAACCTGTACGGGTAAGGTCGAGTCAGGCTTGCCATCCTTGGCCCAAACGACCTTGGGTGTAGGCTTGCCGGTGATCTGGGTAGCCAAGATGGCGCTCTCCCCTTCGCTGATGGTGACGTCTTGCAGGGGCTCCACAACCTGCGGCGGCTCTGGCTCTCCTGTCTTCACCTGTCAAATAACATTTGATGTATTAGTGAGGTAGAAATGAAGACAATTTCTATCAAAAGTGAATAAAAATCTTTTAAGCCTACTATTCTCTTTTAATGGACTTCGTATTCATGTATTTAGTCCTCGAATACTAACTAAAACCATACAGGAATATTTTTCCCAGACTGCAAACTTATACTAAACAGTTCAGATGGCAGTGTTTGGTTGATAGTGAAAAAACAAAAGCTGCCTCTAATTCTTTATGCTAGTAAAAAATTGATTTTGCAATGAGAGTATTCAACATACTAACAGTGTTTGTTAGTTTATTAGGTTAGGGCAAGATGGTGTAAAATAGCATTAGATGGCAATGGTGGCGTAAGATCGCTCGTCACTCGTCTGGTAACACCTGTTTCCTGGACTTATAATGAAGTATACTATTCACTTACACTTTTGATTGTTTACTCATTTTACTTACTCCCACCTATATGACATCACAGTAAAATCTGGTTTATCCAGATCCGAATCATCCTGATTCTGGATCATTCGTATTGGGTTTTGGAAAAAAAATAACAGTTAGGATGTGAATTTTATCTCAAGATTCTTAGAAATTTCTAAAAGATTTCCATGACGCAACCACAGTACGTTTCTGGACGCGCCAAGGGTTACAAACGATAAATGCTTAACATTATGAACGAACACTCTGTATATTGGGGGTTTTTAAACACTTAGCGCACTTAGCCTCACTGTTTGAAATTTCAATATCGAACTGTCAAACCGTAGCTGTTTTGTTTTGTGGTTCTAAAAGTATTTAGTGCATGCGCAAATGGTTACTATTTGACATTTCAATAATGAATTATCAAAGTGTAGGTGTTACAGGTTAGAAGTACAGTGGTTGTTTGCTTGTGCGCGCACACACACTTTTCCATGTCTGGATGTGTACAGAGTCATAGCCTACCCCGTTGGTACAATTTAGATAACTGAGGCCCACACTCAGCATTAGCAAAGTATTTTGTTGGCCAAAAGAGGACCACGTTCGTATTGAGTTGCTTTGAAGATTGCAGTGTTCTCGGCTAAATGTTAACAGATGACAAATAGTGTACAGTAAATGAGAATGTTTTTGATTGTCTGTTTTTGAAACTTGTGTACCTCTATTGGCCTACGGCCGTACAAATTAAAAGGGTAATAAAATATAAGGAAAGGTGTAAGTTATCAAATGAAATTATATTTTGTATTCATATAAAACAATGTTTGACAAACATAGGTTAGTCTAACGATGTAAACAATGTCAAAACATTTATGCGTAAATTCATACAACTGTAACCAGCGACAGACCTGGAGATATCCGTGTGGGCCAATAGAGGGCTACGATGCGCTGGTGAAATAAATTACTGTTTCGGTGTAGGCGTAAGCCACTAGAGGCCCACAAAGTTATATATGTATAAAATGTATAAGTAAGTGTATATTTTGAAAAGTGGTGATACATTGCTTAGCTCATCATGCTAGACAATTTTACGAAAAGAACACAATTCTGGTTTTCGTAAATAGAACTAAATATTTTAACCTGTATATTTAAAAATCGACAAAATCACGATCATTGCAAATGTGTTAAAGGTTGTCCTACCTTGAGTCTGATGTCGAGTGTGGCCTGTCCCTCTCTGTTCTTGGCCACCACCTGGTACACGCCCTCCTGCGCCTTCTTCACCCCGCTGATGGACACCATTGTGCTGTACATGTGCATGTCACTCTGTGTGGTCACGCTCACGGTGCCAGACGGCTTGACTGGCTCACCACGGTAGTACCACGTGACCTCCGGCTCTGGCACAGCCACCAGCCGGCACTCCATCACCACGTCTGAACCCTCCTTCACGATCTTGGCTTTGGGTTTGCGGGAGAAAGTTGGCGGAATTCCTTCCAGAATGTCGGCCAGTGATGATTCCCTACAATGAAGCAGTAAAAGTTAATCCAAAAATTATTAATACATGTATGTACAGCTGAACCTTGCAAATTCAAAATTTAAGGGAAGGTCAATTTAATTTCAATTAAAGAAAGTTTGAATTATCGAGAATTTGAATCACAGAGGTTAGTGATTTTAAATTCAAATTGTAGAGGTTCAAACTCGAAAGTTTAATTATTGGTACAGGTTAGGGAGATTAAAATCCGTACTGCTTTGAACTCACTCTAAAAAATATCCACATGAGAGTAAAATAAATATGATAGCATTCCAAAGCTTGATTCGATCCGAACCTGGAGGAATCGCAGAAACGCTCTGGTTCACGTTTCAACTGGCTTCTTTTAAAAATTACTTTAAAGACTTTGGGACCACATTTTGATTTATAGAGGTTAACTTCAAATTTTAGAGGTAGGGTTTTGAATCAAAGGAACAAAATTCAAACTCTATTGACTCAAGTAGAAACTAATTAGAATTTTAGAGGCTAAATTATGCATCAAATATACTTAGAATAATCAGAATATTTGTATTTTTCAAATATATGAGGTTTTCTCAAGGAAATGATGAGAATTGTAGAGGTTTTCGAGTTATGTAAGTTCAAATTAGTGAGATTCTACTGTGTCTTGTTTATAAACAAGACAGTAAATGTAATAATCAGTTTTATAACTCACCTAGATAAACTCTTGCGTGACAAGCCTGATGTGATATCAGAGCCATGGTCGGAGAGCGGGGCTTCCACTGATAACTCCGTTGTGCTGGATGCAAATCCTGCTGCGTTCTTAGCAACGCAGGTAAATGTTCCTGCATCCTCAGGGAAAATCTCTCGAATGATTAGTGTTGCCACATTGTCATCATCATAGAAGATCTGTTGATAGCACAGAGGTTGAAATATTGCCTGATATATCGTCGGTTTACAGTTAATCAAATCATTGTTGTGGTTACAAGAACCAATGAAACATTTGTACTATTTAATAAAACTTTTAGTAAAAGAATTGCAGAAAAAATATTATCTACTTTCTCATACATTGAATATTATTAAAGTTAAAGTAAATATTTGAAAATTATTTAAACAGGATTCTTACATTCGGAAAAGTAGATTATGAAAAAAATAGTATACATGCTAATTTATTAAAAGTGATGAAACAAATAGATAAACAAAATTTTGACTTTGTATTTCTAGACGCATAATCTTTGCATGACTAAACATGCCTACATGAGCATTGTTCACTTAATAATCTACTGTTACAAAACTAAAATCTCTTATCGTTGTAAGTAAATTAAATTAAGGTTCAACTAAAAATATAGTGCAGTAAAGTCTGATTTATCCAGATCAGAACATCCATAACGAGATGCATGAGCAGTCGTCACTATTTGACATTTCAATACTGCACTGTCAAAGGGTAGTTGTTTGAGGTTAGATGTGGAGCAGTGGTTTGTTGCGGAATAAAGAGATTTTGATTTTATTTGATTTAGTTTCAGATCATCCGGATTTTAGGCCCAGATCGAGACCCCACCACATTTACTCAGATAAACAGACTTTACTTTACTGGTAATGACCCAACTGATCGCTTTTTTGTGTTGGTCAATAATATTCTGCTCTCATAAAAATGGAGAAAAAGACCAGCAAATAAATTATAAGTGAAAGTAAACCTGGAAGTCCTGGGAAGGCTTGATGATGGCAGTTTGACGGAACCACGTAATCTGCGGTCGGGGACTTCCCTCGACCTGACACTCAAACTGCACAGTCGCCCCATCCGGCACGTGTTTGGGCTGCAACTTCTCCACGAACCTGGGGGCGAACACCTCCTCACCTCCAATGGGCTCTAAGACAACAATCTTGTTGAACATCTACACTACTGGACTTGAAACAAATTACAGGTACAGGTTTAAGTTATTTGGGTACACATTATTTGGGGTTAACAAAACGAACCAGACACGTAATAGGGCAAAATTAAATGTATTATTGTAAAAATGTAAACATGTTGACACTTAGACAAAATAAATTAAAAAAATCATTCATGTAAGAAACCAAACCCAGGGTCGTCACAGGAATGCTCAGGTTACCTTTAATAATGTTAAATAACACGAATCAGATTCCCATCTCAATGGGAATAAGGCGCAACTAAATATGAAGAACGTGATTGAGTTGTATGACTTACGGAGAAGTCTGGTACCGCCGACAAGTAACAACTGGCTAACTGATTTGCTCCACCACTGTCGACCATCTACCCCCGGAAGCTGGCGGACTTACCGACTCCTTATCACTTTGTCTAATCATATATGGTATTGCCTATGCAAAATAAACTGAAATCGACAGAAAATTGCCATTTTCGAGGTGTCAACTGGAGGAGACCTCACTCGGTATGCAACTTATGCTACCCAACACTAGGTGTACTCACAGCGACTGACTGAATTGCAGTCTCAACACATTTCATAAAATCAGGCCAGACTTTTGTTTCTGTTGAATTTTTAAAAACATTTAAATATCAAAGATTGACTATATCACCCACTAAACAAGTAGATTGAACAAAATTAACTGTTGTAACTATTCTGTGTAAATTTTATTTTTCCTGATTATTAAAAAGTTAACACATTAACGCTGAAATAAATAAATGAAAACGAAAACTGATGAAGTATGCATTTGACCACAGCAAGCCGTTTAAATAAAACATCCTTATTTTACTATAAATTGCAGTATATATCTAGGATTGACTCACTTTCAAAGATTGGAAGTTTGTCGATCTTCTCATGGAGCTTTTTCTGCACGTAGAGAGTGTAACTGGGTTCGTCTCTCAGGTAGACAGCCGGCACCCAGCCCTTCTCCTGTGTCAGGTGTTTCGTAACAAACCACCAGTCCTGACTTGTATTGTCTGCAAATAAATTATCTTTTCTTCAGGTTCTTAAAAAACAGCAGTTCTCATGTTATTTCAAGTAAAAATGTAAGTTATTTCATAACTAGGAGTGAAAATGGTTCTTGGTTCGGAATCGTGTTTACAAGCAAGGCACAGTCAAACTTCTAGTATTCATACATACTAGAAGGTTTTTTGGTTTTTTAATGGTTTTTTTTAATAAATTATAATCAGCAAAATATTATTTTAATCTTTGTAATGTTATGTGTTTCAAATAGTTAACATGTGCTGAGAACAAATTTTCAGGTTAGCAAACCGAAAAATTTACCATATGATTTTCTGCTCCCTGTTTGAAGTGACCTGAAAACAATGATTTTGAGAATGATTTAGAGAACTGAAAACTGTTGTTTTCGGGACAGTATGATGAAAATAAATTTGGTGGACTGCAGAAATAATTTTAAAAAATCATTCTCTGTGAAGTTGATAACTGTCTTTCTTTGGATGATAAAACACAAGTTTGTGTAACAATTATTATAAGAACATTTTCTTACCTATGACATAAACTCGTTCTCCTTCAACCAAGTTGAGAGCTTCAGGGTTTTCAGCGACGTAAGAACAGATGGAGAATAAGACATCTCCTTCTGTTGTCTCTACAATCTTCTCGCCTGCAAAAAATCAGAAAATTATAAAGTGATTCTTATTGTTTCAGGGTAAGAAACAGGATTTTTGAATGGTTCATATTCTACTGAATTAACCTACTAGAAAGTGATAAGACCCAGTTCTGGTCAATTAGAACGCGTAGGTGTTCTTACACTTAAGTTTAATCCCTTGATTGGTTGTGTCAACCTAAGCTTTATTACCCATAAAAGGAAAATGAATATCTATTTCAATGAAATTATCGACTTCTTCAAATCTGGACACAATGTAATCTTTGAGACCAAACCTCCAGTAGAAACTAAAAGGACAGTTTAAATAGGTTTTTAAGCATTTAAGTAACAGCATCTATAATTAATGAAATATGAATGATTAAAGTCAATTTTAATGAAATTTTAAACATGCTTATCCAAGTAATGGTGTTGGAGAATTTATAATGTACCATTAGGATTCACATACTGTCATATGTGGTGAAAGCACAAATAGAAAACATCCCCCTTCAGAATGAGATCATATAAACTTTTTAGAAAGTTCTTTCCCTATTTAATATCACCGCGTAATATCCTTCACTTTTTTCATTTTGATACTTTTCAAAGTGGACTAAGTTGAAATAATTGTTATTGTTCCAATTTACTAATTTTCATAAAAATCCGTCAATTTTTACTTTCACTTTCTATGAATAGTATAATTGGATAGAGACCCAAATAATATAGTTCTTTATAGTTTGTTCATACATTCTCCTGTGTCAATCCCTTTTGAAATGTCTAATTTCATGTACATCATAACATATCAAAATTTTACATTTTGTTCAGCATCCAAAAAATAAAAAAATGTCATGGATTAAATAGCAATTCTCTGCGGAAAAATACTCAAACACTAATACTGAGCCACTTGTCTACAAAGATTGCCATCTTAGGGCGTAACAAAGGTTGATGGAGAGGAAAAAAGTATTGGGGATGTACCATAAAAAAAGGTAAGAAAAGCTCTTAGTGTTGTAGTTGACCGAGGATATTTTATAGGAAAAAATTTAGTCACAGATGTTCAAAGTGTCACAGGCTCAACCGACGTCGAGGCTGTGTTTAGATATGGGTTTGGAATGTCGAAGTATTCAGAATCTGTCAACAGTTTATTGTACAATCACTTCAACTTTTAAGAAGTAATTTCTTTGTATCCAGAATAATTTTTTTATGTCAAGGAAAATTTGATACGACAATATTGAATATAGCAGCAAAATTTACCAAGTTTAGTTAAAAGGTTTAAGTGGTAATTTTGCCTTAAACTAGTTTTGAAATTTTAATTCAATATTCAAGCTATTTTAATTATTATCAAAATGAAAACAATCCATGATACCATACCTTTTTCTAATGTTACTTCTTCTTCCCTTGTTATAGTAAGACCGGCTGATTCTGAAATATGCGTAACAAAGAAACATTAGTGTTTTATATTACTCAAATAACTAATATCAATGAAAAACGATTAACTTATAATAGTTAAAAATTGCCATAGAATTATTTCTTAGTTGTACAAGGGGTCAAACATAAAAGTATTACAAATAAAAATAAATAAAGAATTAATAACTCTCAATATGCATTTTTTATTGAACCAGAGTTCTAACATTTGCGTTATTCTTGGTAGATTACGTAGGTATCGGTATTTATTTAAACAGTCTCTAGTTTCTCTCTTCACTTTTCAGTTCTTCTTGAAGACATATTGTACCTACCCCTAATACCTGGCACACGATATAATAAAAGTTTTATACAAGTATTTACTTCTAAACTCAATAAAAATTTTTTATGATTTTTCCACCTTGAAATGGAAAAAAATACACCAGAGTCCCGGTAATCCGAAATACCTGATAGGGAAAAAGGTTACTGAGTTTAAACTAAAAACGAAGCAATGTAATTTAAACTATAAACTCTAATTATACAGCACGGTATCACTAATTACACAGTGCTACGTACACAATGTTAATTAAATACAAAAAGTTTTGGAACAAAATAAATAATAATTCAGTTATCATCTTTCAACGTAACAAAGAAATCCTGTAGGCCAATGCAAAGTTGTGCCATCGTCCCATAAACATCAAGTATACAGGTGTAGCAGTACACTGTTGATCGAGATAGGGTAGGGTGATGTCTACTTACACTCACAGTACATCACGATAGACTTAATTCTCAAAGTCCGACTCTTTATCATCGCTTTTCGGCGAACCACTTTTCGAACATTTAGTTCATCTCCACCAATAAAGGTAAAGGTAAGGTGACTTTTATTGCGTAAAAAGTAGACCTACAGATGGCACTGTTATATCATTGTTATTTTTATGGGTGTCGTGTTTTGTATTTCTAATGACGAGTCCATAACGGATAGAACATCCCTGCAGGAACACTTCAGGCAAAGCATGTAGTGGACATACCTATACATGAACTGAGGTAAGACGTAAGTATATTATACTAAATACACAGTTCGGATATAAAATAATGGATTTTATTAGTAGTTTAAATGTAACTTTACACTGCTTTTTCGGATTCCAATTAGTTTGGATTGTTGGGACTCTGGTGTAATATTTTTTATTATTTTTTTTCTTTATCAGTTCTAAAATAGCATAGCACGATCTTCTAGTAAACAACCGGCACTTTGCAAATGGATCTGTGTTACAATTTATTTAAGTAATATAGTAAAGCTTTAAGAAAATAACATTTTTTGTTTTTTAAGAAATTAATAGCAAATTTAGCTAATGTAAATCTTATGTGGTTTAATATAAACGTTTTAAACTATAAAACGAATGCATAAATAAAAAACTATTCACTCTATATCAGCGCTTGCATTTTTGAGATCTAAGGCTACTACCGTCGTTTTAAGATTTTTTGAACATAAAATTTATATTTGTACTAACGTAAAATTAATGTCCATACTGTTTGTTATACTATCCTGTGATCAACAGAAAACAAATGAATTGAAAAGCAAAATAAATGAAACACCAATTAATCTTGGTTTGTTTTCACATTCCTTCAGCAATTACTTCGATTTTTCATCAAAAAAAATTTTACTTTTTGTTTTATTCAGTACATGTGCTAAGCAAAAATGCTTATAGTGTATGAATTTTGTTTAATTTATATCATATAAAATAATAGTTATTTATGAAAAAAATGTCTAAGTTATTTGCCTCTTCAAGCAAGACTGAAGTCTATATAACTGTGTTTGCTGTTTACTTTGTTCTTCCATAATAAAGAATCGTTAATTTAAATTTTTAAAGTTTTAAACTATTATTACAGAAAACAATAAACCTTCTTTAACTATTCTGAAATTAATTTTTTAGTCAGGAAATTTAGAAAAATTTAAAATGCATTTTTCAATAACACCTTTGCAATAATATATACATCTGTGTTAATTTTTGTATAAAAAAGTTAAAAAGTTTTTTGCCTTTACAAATTTAGAGTTAGCAAACACATAATTATTATACATTCAATTTTTAACGATAAAAAACCAACTGATAAGTAATTTCTCTATTCATAATCCCCTGCTCATGCTGAATATGAGATTAAAATTACCCCTATATTACTTTTGTCCATACATAAAATTTATGATTCACCTTTAGTTTGTATCTTTCATTTCAACAATATTTATACAATTTGAAAAGAAACATCCAGAAACAATATATTAATCCTGAAAATAAAATGCATTCAATAATCAGTTTCACACCAATGTGGACAATACACATTTAAAAACCATTGTACCACTTTTCCGACACAACACTGTGCAAGAAACCATGCTTTATAGTTGTGCATGAAATGATGCTTTAATTTATATCATATAACCAAAATAGTTATTACATTAAGCAAAGCATAAGTCTAAGTATATAATGCCAAGCGAACAAGCAAAATGAAACTTAAAAGTAAAAACCTTAACCTTGTAATCTCAATTTTGAATTCTTTGTTCATAGAGTGAAAAATATTTAAAGAATCGTCATACGGTAAAGTTGTCAAAGTAATTTAAAGTATTTAAAAGTTTACAGAAAACAATAAACTTCTTCAATAAACTATTGACATTATTATTATAATAGTCAGGATAAAATAGCGAGGAATTTATTTTTATTGGGATTTTTTTTTATAAGTAATAAACAACCTTTCATAAACTCTAGCATTATGATATTACAGTAGAGTCCCGTTTAACCGAGTCTCACTTAACCGAGGTTCCGTGTTAACCGAGGCTACTTAAACTTTTTTTTTGTACTTAAACTTTTGCTAAGCTATACGACTGCAATCGCAGTTCCCCGCGGCCCGCATGTATGGGAACCGACTGTACGTTTCCGTTGACACGCTTACTAGCCTGACTGTACAGTAGGCAAGGCAGTAGGCAAAATCACCCACACCGAGGGATTAGATGCAATCGAGAAGGCCCTGCACTACATTGAGCAGCAAGACGACACGACTCCAGCAGACATCATTATGTTGCGGCGACTGCGTAGTTTGGCAGCTAAGAAACGATCCAGCAAGATTAAGCAGAAAACTGTCAAAGATTTCTTTAAACCTTTATGACTTTTCACTGTTTTTGAGGTACTGTACTGTACTTTTAATTGTATGTAGCCTATCTTTCTACTTCCTGATCAGTATTTTTATTATGTAAATTTAACCTGTACAGTATATATTACATTTTTTATTACCTGATCAGTATTTAAAATTGAGAATGTAGCTTGTAAAATTATCTTTATGCAGGCCTACAATACAGTACTTCAGGGTATACACGAGTAAATAAAGTTGTTTTACACTTAAAAAATATTGTATTTTTTAATTGTTTTCATAAATCCCTTATTCTAAGTAGACATTCCGTGTTAACCGAGAATTTGGTTATCCGAGGTTGCTGTGGTCCATATTAACTCGGTTAAACGAGACTCTACTGTAATTATAAATACCGCGTATTGCAAAACACAATTTCATAGAAAATACTTGCTGCTTTAAAAGGAATTAAATTCACAAAAATTTAGATTTAAGTAAAAATTACAATTGATAAAAATACCAATGTCTTAAATTAACTTTGATCACAAAGTGTTTTACAGTAGTTAGGAAGTTACTGAAGCACTTGAAACTAAGACCACTAAGATAAAATGAAATGGTAGCATGGATACTGGTGGATAATGAGTGTGAATAAAATCAACAATTGAATGATGCAGGTAATAAAATAAGCAGAGGCATTAAGCATGACAATTTTATTACATGATGCTAAGTGTCCTCAGTGTATACAATTATACCTTTACACAGTAAAAAAGCGAAATAGCAAACACATGATAGACAAAGATGATTACAAAAACATTTTTTTTATAACAATAGAAAGCATTTTAATTCATATGAAAAATAATAAGGCAAAGCATTTGGTTTCCAAGCATAAGCAAAAATTAAAAAAATTACCTTGACTAAATACTGGGATAGAAGGCTTGGAAGGCTTCCTTCTCACTTTGATGTCAAGGGTTTCTTCTTCACAGACGATACTAGCTCTATGTTGTTGTTGGCGTAAACCTACTTGAAATTCTTGTTCAATATCTTCAACATTATAAGCAGATACAGAGGATTTTCGGCGGAATGGAATGTTAAAATCTTGACTTTGGTCAACTTCTACTTCCTTTTGAATTGTCATTTCAGCACTTGCTTCGTCTGATGTTGGTTGAATTTTCTTTTTCCTTGGAAGTCTGACCTTGCCAGACATTGAAATATCCTCTTCTTCGTAAGTTTGAAGTGAAATTTTAAACTCTTGCTCTATTTCCTCTTTAGGCTTTGTGACTTTAGGTTTGAATGTTACATCTGTAATTACTTCTTCCGTAACTACGTCTTCAGATGGTCTCCTTTGTTTCAGAGTAATTTTCTCTTCTGGGTGTTCTTCAATGGAAGGCTTTCGTACAGAAGACCTTCTTCGAGGTGTGATTGTGATCTGTTCAGTTTCCTCAGGTTTTTTCAAAACTACAACCAATCTTTCAGTATCTTCAGGTATGGGTTTTTCATAGGAAACTGGTTCTTCTTTTGTAATAGTTAATTCCTCAGCTGCTTCTTCAAATGTAGGTGCCTTAATTTTCTTTTTCTTTTTCAATACAAGTTCTTCCTCCACATCTTCACTTACTTGAGGGATAATGCTGGGCCGCTTTGGTTTAATGACAAACTCTTCTGAGATATCTTCTGAATCAGTTTTAAACGCTGGCTTTTGTTTTCTTATAACAAATTCGTCCGATACAACTTCTTCTTCATTGGTATATACAGGCTGTTCCCTTGTTATTGTTATTTCTTCACTACTCTCTTCAACAACAAATGGTTTTTTCTTACTTTTCTTCTTAATTACAGCCTCTTCAGAAACGTCTTCCTGGGATACAACACTAGGTTTTCTCTTAGTTATTATTACTTCTTCAGAAACATCTTCTTGGGGTGCTGCACTAGGTTTTCTCCTACTTATAACTACTTCTTCAGAAATATCTTCTTGAGGTGCAGCACTAGATTTTCTCCTACTTATTACTACTTCTTCAGAAACATCTTCTTGAGGCACAGAACTTGGTTTTCTCTTACCTATGAACACTTCTTCAGACACATCTTCTTGAATAGGCGTTTTCTTTATTACATGAACCTCTTCATTAGTTACTTCTTCAACCTTTTCAATGGGAATTTCCTCTACTCTAGTAATGGTGATTTCATCAGCTACTTCTTCTTTCACTTTAGGTTTAGGTTTTTTCTTAATAACAGTGGTTTCTTCAATTGGCTCATCTTTGATTTTAGGTTTTATTTTAGTAATAGTAATTTCTTGACTTTCTTCATCCAATTTTGGTTTAATAGTTTTCTTTTTCTTGATGACAACTTGTTCTTCCACAGGCTCCTCAGTTACGTGTTTATGTGGTAATACAACGGACTCTTCCTCAATTGGTTCCACATCCTTGGGCTTTGGTTTCAAAATCACATCTTCCTTATCTACATCGGCAGGTTCTTCCTTAGGAATTTCAACTTTCTCAATAACAGTGACCACATCTGTAGGTGTTTCTTCTGATGGAGTATCATCAGGTTTCTTCTTTTTTGTTTTTTTCTTAGATTTATCTTTACCTTCAACATCCTTTGGTTTTATTTCATCTTCAGTTTTATCCTCCTTTGGATAAGTTGTTACAGGGGCAGGAATTTCTTTTTTTACTTCAGGTGTGGGTGAAATTTCTTTACTAAATGGTTTAAGTTTGATTTCCTCCGGTTCAGGTTTAGGAAGATCCTTTTGTTTATATGTTAATGATATATCATCTTCTGGTTCTGAAGGTTTATCTTTTGGTTTACCCAGTACTAACTTCCTTTCTTCAGGCTTTTCTTCAGATTTCTCAGGTACTTTCTTCTTCTTTTTTGGTTTTGTTTCAGGGACTACATCCTCAGGTTTCTTTTCCACTGGAATTTTCTCTTCACTATCTATCTCTGATGGGAGTTCAGAGTCATATGGTTTTAATTTAGGCAGCTCAATAATAGTGTCTTTTTCATCTTTTTTGGGCTTTTCAGGTTGTGATTCTTCTTTCTTTGGCTGTGATTCAGGAACCTGGTCTTCTTTTTCATCTTTTAATGGTATTTTTCTGAGCTTAACGTTTTCAATTGTCTCTTCTTCTTGTGGTATTTTTCCCTTTCCAAGTTTAAGTGTGACAGGTTCCTCAGGCTTCTCTTCAGAAATTTCAGGTTTCTGTTTCACAGGTACAGAAACAGTTGCCTCTTTTTGTGGTTCTTCCTCCTTATCCATGGTAAAAGGAACATATTCTTCAAGTTCTGCTTTCTCTAATTCTGGGAGTTTGACTTTCTTGATTTTCTTTTTCTTAACTTTCATAGCTTCTTCATAGTTTCTAGATAATATTCCATTATCTAGAACGGCATTTATTTCTGTTACTTTCAAATTGTGGACTTGAGGTGGGAATGGAATACGTGTTATTCTACTTTTAAGAAGAATTTTAGGCAACTGTGTTGCTGGTTTTATTTCTTTCTTTTCGTTAATTGAAGATTTTTTCAACTTAATAGTAGCAAATAAAGGTTTCTCATTTTTATTTTCTTCAATCTTTATCTTTTGTGGCTTGATTTCTTTTATTTCAAGTTTTTCTTTCTTGAGCTTTATTTTTTCTAGAACTTTAGGTTTTACTTCCTCATCAGGTTTAGGTGTTGATACTGCTTGTTTTACATCTTTTGGCTGCTCAATATTTTCTTTTTCCTCGTCAGGTTTAGGCATTGGTTCTATTACATCATTTGGCTGCTTGACCTTTGCTTTTCTTACAATACCACTTACCTCTTCATCTTTTATTTCCTCTAGTTGGACATCTTTTAATTCTTCCTCTACTTTTTTGATTGCAGGTTTTTTCTTTTTGGATGGTTTTTTGGGTGCCTCATGGACCTCTTGTTTTGTTACCTTTGCTTCACTTACAGTACCTGGAACTTCTTCGATCTTTACAACTTGTTCATCTGGCACTTCACTCGATAAAACTGGGGCTTCTTCTAAAGGCAACTCAATAGATGAAGGTTGGACCATCGTAGTTGGCTTTGATGGTTTTGATGATTCTGTGTGACCTGGAAAAGATTCCTCTTTGTTAGTAGGAGAATTCATTTGGCTCTGTTTTGTGAGAGGTGTCATTGTGGTTGGAATTTCAGTATTAATGTCAGGTTCATACTGTTTTTCATTAAGTGGTGTACTAAGAAATTCTTCATCTGGTGTGGTTTCGTCTGGTATTTTGGAAATGATTGATTTCTTTTTGCTTCTTGGTGAAATCTTGGTTGATGTGTCACTGGGTGGTTTTGAAAATTGTACATCAGGTTCTGTGTGTGTGTCAATTTCTGGCTTTTCACTTGATAAAGAATTAGAGCTACCACTATCAAAATCATAATGAACCTTATCATGCTCCCTTATTTCAGTCTCATTGGGCTCACTTACCTGATGAAATTTACCTTCTGTGGTAGACTCTGAAGTCTTTATTGGTTCAGATTGTGGAGTAGTGTATTTGTCAGATTCATTTTTAATAGGTGTAAGTAATGGAATTTGAGGTGTATCTTTGATTTGTTCTTCATTTTCAGTTGTATCTGGTTTATTTTCAATTTCTGATTTATGCTTAGCAGGTTTTTTTGTTTCTTTTGTGTGCAATTTTGGCTGTTTTGATGTGAGATCATATTTAGATGTGTTTGATGAGGGGAGTTCTTTATTTGAAAGAGTTAATATTTCACTATTATCATTAGGTTCAAGTTCAGTTGTAGTTTTATCAGGAGAATATCTGTCGTAAATGGGAACAACTTCATCTAAATCTTCATTAACAGAAATTATCTCCTCTTTTCCATCCTTTAGAATCTTTTTTACTGTCTTTTTTTTACATTTTTCGTTTCCAAAACAATCTGTATAAATTGTCTGAATTTCAATTGTTTTTATTTCCCTAGGTTCGTTTACACAATCACCTGCACTATCATCTGTAATCTCTTCAATTTGAACATCATCGCTTGGAAAATCTTGAACTAATTCTACAGTTTCCTTACCATTAGTGTAATTCTTAATTACTTTTTTCCTGGATATAGTCCTATTTAAGTCATGGTCATAAACAACACTTGTTTCTGTAATAATTATGGAATTTGTATCTTCTGCCTCAGAAACTACACAACTTTCCTCAAGTATTCCTGTTGATGGGAGTGTACCAAGTTCTTCAAATACAATAGATGAGTTGTCAGGCTCTAGTTTGGATTTATAATCAGGCATTTTTGACTGTTCCCCATGCTCAATATCTGTGGGTTCTTCTACAGTTATGCCTGGTTGATTGCACACTTTATCAACTGATTTATTCATTTTAATTTTTTTCTTGGTAGCATCTTTAGGACTTAAATCTTCTTCAATTCCCTCATCAAAACCCACGGTTTCAACTTGTGGTTTAATAGGTGCTGATTTTTTATCATCAGGTCCTTTGTTTTCGGATATTGGCTTCAAATCTATATTTTCCACATTTGTGTTAGCAGGTTCCTTTTGAGGAGTTTCCAAATCCTCAATAACATTGACCACATCTGTAGGTGTTTCTTCTGATGGAGTACCATCAGGTTTCTTCTTTTTTGTTTTTTTCTTAGATTTATCTTTACCTTCAACATCCTTTGGTTTTATTTCATCTTCAGTTTTATCATCCTTTGGATAAGTTGTTACAGGGGAAGGAATTTCTTTTTTCACTTCAGGTGTGGGTGAAATTTCTTTACTAAATGGTTTAAGTTTGATTTCCTCCGGTTCAGGTTTAGGAAGATCCTTTTGTTTATATGTTAATGATATATCATCTTCTGGTTCTGAAGGTTTATCTTTTGGTTTACCCAGTACTAACTTCCTTTCTTCAGGCTTTTCTTCAGATTTCTCAGGTACTTTCTTCTTCTTTTTTGGTTTTGTTTCAGGGACTACATCCTCAGGTTTCTTTTCCACTGGAATTTTCTCTTCGCTATCTATCTCTGATGGGAATTCAGAGTCATATGGTTTTAATTTAGGCAGCTCAATAATAGCGTCTTTTTCATCTTTTTTGGGCTTTTCAGGTTGTGATTCTTTTTTCTTTGGCTGTGATTCTGGAACCTGGTCTTCTTTTTCATCTTTTAATGGTATTTTTCTGAGCTTAACGTTTTCAATTGTCTCTTCTTCTTGTGGTATTTTTCCCTTTCCAAGTTTAAGTGTGACAGGTTCCTCAGGCTTCTCTTCAGAAACTTCAGGTTTCTGTTTCACAGGTACAGGAACAGATGCCTCTTTTTGTGGTTCCTCCTCCTTATCCATGGTGAAAGGAACATACTCTTCAAGATCTGGCTTCTCTGCTGGTGACAGTTTGACTTTTTTAATTTTCTTTTTCTTAACTTTCATAGCTTCTTCATAGTTTCTAGATAATAGCCCATTATCCAAAATGGCGTTTATTTCTGTAACTTTCATAAAGTGAACTTGAGGAGGGTAAGGAATACGAGTTATTCTGCTTTTCAAAAGGATTTTAGGTAACTCTGTAGTAGGTTTAGTGTCTTTCTTTTCTTTTACTGAAGTCTTTTTCAGCTTAACCGTGGCAAATAAAGGTGTTTCATTTATGTTTTCGTTTATTTTTAGTTTTTCTGGTTTAACTTCTGTGATTTCAAGTTTTTCTTTTTTCAGCTTAGTTTTAACAGGTTTTTCTGGTTTTATTTCTTTCACCTTCTCAGGAGTAGGAACATATTCTTCCAAATCTCTGTGCTTAGATTCGGGGCTTGTTATTTCTGGTTGATCCGCAATGCCTATATTTTCTCCAATAGGTATTTCAGGTTGTAAAATCTGATTGTCAACTGTTTTTTTCTTTTTTATTTTCTTAATATTCTTGTCTTTTATTTCGACATCTTCCTGTTTTAAATCTTTATTAGTTGCCTCACCAACATCCAAAGATTCTTCAGTGGGTTTATCTGTTAATGCAATTGGTTTTTCATCATCCGTTTTTTCATCTTTAGTAATTGGTTGCACAGTTACTCTTTCCTTATCAACATCAGCAGGTTCTTTCTTAGGAGTTTTAACCTCTGATATTTCTTCTGATGGAGTATCATCAGGTTTCTTCTTTTTTGTTTTTTTCTTAGATTTATCTTTACCTTCAACATCCTTTGGTTTTATTTCATCTTCAGTTTTATCATCCTTTGGATAAGTTGTTACAGGGGCAGGAATTTCTTTTTTCACTTCAGGTGTGGGTGAAATTTCTTTACTAAATGGTTTAAGTTTGATTTCCTCCGGTTCAGGTTTAGGAAGATCCTTTTGTTTATATGTTAATGATATATCATCTTCTGGTTCTGAAGGTTTATCTTTTGGTTTACCCAGTACTAACTTCCTTTCTTCAGGCTTTTCTTCAGATTTCTCAGGTACTTTCTTCTTCTTTTTTGGTTTTGTTTCAGGGACTACATCCTCAGGTTTCTTTTCCACTGGAATTTTCTCTTCGCTATCTATCTCTGATGGGAATTCAGAGTCATATGGTTTTAATTTAGGCAACTCAATAATAGCGTCTTTTTCATCTTTTTTGGGCTTTTCAGGTTGTGATTCTTCTTTCTTTGGCTGTGATTCTGGAACCTGGTCTTCTTTTTCATCTTTTAATGGTATTTTTCTGAGCTTAACATTTTCAATTGTCTCTTCTTCTTGTGGTATTTTTCCCTTTCCAAGTTTAAGTGTGACAGGTTCCTCAGGCTTCTCTTCAGAAACTTCAGGTTTCTGTTTCACAGGTACAGGAACAGATGCCTCTTTTTGTGGTTCCTCCTCCTTATCCATGGTGAAAGGAACATACTCTTCAAGATCTGGCTTCTCTGCTGGTGACAGTTTGACTTTTTTAATTTTCTTTTTCTTAACTTTCATAGCTTCTTCATAGTTTCTAGATAATAGCCCATTATCCAAAATGGCGTTTATTTCTGTAACTTTCATAAAGTGAACTTGAGGAGGGTAAGGAATACGAGTTATTCTGCTTTTCAAAAGGATTTTAGGTAACTCTGTAGTAGGTTTAGTGTCTTTCTTTTCTTTTACTGAAGTCTTTTTCAGCTTAACCGTGGCAAATAAAGGTGTTTCATTTATGTTTTCGTTTATTTTTAGTTTTTCTGGTTTAACTTCTGTGATTTCAAGTTTTTCTTTTTTCAGCTTAGTTTTAACAGGTTTTTCTGGTTTTATTTCTTTCACCTTCTCAGGAGTAGGAACATATTCTTCCAAATCTCTGTGCTTAGATTCGGGGCTTGTTATTTCTGGTTGATCCGCAATGCCTATATTTTCTCCAATAGGTATTTCAGGTTGTAAAATCTGATTGTCAACTGTTTTTTTCTTTTTTATTTTCTTAATATTCTTGTCTTTTATTTCGACATCTTCCTGTTTTAAATCTTTATTAGTTGCCTCACCAACATCCAAAGATTCTTCAGTGGGTTTATCTGTTAATGCAATTGGTTTTTCATCATCCGTTTTTTCATCTTTAGTAATTGGTTGCACAGTTACTCTTTCCTTATCAACATCAGCAGGTTCTTTCTTAGGAGTTTTAACCTCTGATATTTCTTCTGATGGAGTATCATCAGGTTTCTTCTTTTTTGTTTTTTTCTTAGATTTATCTTTACCTTCAACATCCTTTGGTTTTATTTCATCTTCAGTTTTATCATCCTTTGGATAAGTTGTTACAGGGGCAGGAATTTCTTTTTTCACTTCAGGTGTGGGTGAAATTTCTTTACTAAATGGTTTAAGTTTGATTTCCTCCGGTTCAGGTTTAGGAAGATCCTTTTGTTTATATGTTAATGATATATCATCTTCTGGTTCTGAAGGTTTATCCTTTGGTTTACCCAGTACTAACTTCCTTTCTTCAGGCTTTTCTTCAGATTTCTCAGGTACTTTCTTCTTCTTTTTTGGTTTTGTTTCAGGGACTACATCCTCAGGTTTCTTTTCCACTGGAATTTTCTCTTCGCTATCTATCTCTGATGGGAATTCAGAGTCATATGGTTTTAATTTAGGCAGCTCAATAATAGCGTCTTTTTCATCTTTTTTGGGCTTTTCAGGTTGTGATTCTTCTTTCTTTGGCTGTGATTCTGGAACCTGGTCTTCTTTTTCATCTTTTAATGGTATTTTTCTGAGCTTAACGTTTTCAATTGTCTCTTCTTCTTGTGGTATTTTTCCCTTTCCAAGTTTAAGTGTGACAGGTTCCTCAGGTTTCTCTTCAGAAATTTCAGGTTTCTGTTTCATAGGCACAGAAATAGTTGCTTCTTTTTGTGGTTCTTCCTCCTTATCCATGGTAAAAAGGGGACAAACCCCCCCCCCCCCCCCCCCCCCCCCCCACCCCCCCCCCCCCCCCCCCCCCCCCCCCCCCCCCCCCCCAGGGGGGCTCCCACCCCCCCACCGGCCGGTGGGGTTAAAAAGGAACATATTCTTCAAGATCTGGCTTCTCTGCTGGTGACAGTTTGACTTTTTTAATTTTCTTTTTCTTAACTTTCATAGCTTCTTCACAGTTTCTAGATAATAGCCCATTATCCAGAATGGCATTTATTTCTGTGACTTTCATATAGTAAACTTGAGGAGGGTAAGGAATACGAGTTATTCTGCTTTTTAAAAGGATTTTAGGAAATTCAGTGACAGGTTTTATTTCCTTCTTATCTCTTATTGAAGACTTTTTTAACTTAACTATTGCAAATGAAGGTGTTTCATTTTTACCGTCATCAATATTTAGTTTTTGTGGTTTTAATTCTCTGTTTTCTAGTTTTTCTTTTTTTAATTTAGTTTGTTCAGGAATTGGTTCTTCTAGGATTGTCTCTGGTTTTTCAATTATTTCAACTGACTGCACAGTTGAAACTTCCTCTTTACCATCTTTCTTCTTTTCTATTTTTCGTTTCTTTGTCTTTTTCACTTGGTTGTCTTCAGGAGTCATAGTTACTACCTCTGTAATGGTTACTTCATCTGGCATGTCTTGGACTGTTTCAGGGACAAATTCAGTGATTTCAGGAAGAGTTTGACACTCTTCATCTACTATGATTCCCTCTTTAGGTGTTTCTTCAATAACCTCTACCTCTTCTTTTCCATCTTTAATCTTCTTTACCGTTCGTCTTTTAGTAACACGCTTTTTATCACCATCCTTGAATATTACCGTTTTTGTTTCGACAGTCGTATGATCTGCCAGATCTTCGACTTCCGTGACCTTCGGAACTGCTTGCTCACCTGGAGACATGTCAGTAACTTCTTCAAATACGACATCTTCCTCCAGCGGAGTTTTCTTTCCTTTCCTCTTAATCTTTCTTTCAACTATTTCCACCGACTGCTCTGTTGAAACCTCTTCTTTTCCATCTTTCTTCTTTTCAATTGTTCGTTTTTTGGTCTTTTTCACTTTTTTGTCTTCAGGAGTCATAGTTACTACCTCAGTAATAGTAACTTCATCTGGCATGTCTTGGACTGTTTCAGGGACAACTTCGGTGATTTCTGGGAGAGGTTGACACTCTTCATCGACTATTATTCCCTCTTTAGGTGTTTCTTCAATAACCTCTACCTCTTCTTTTCCATCTTTAATCTTCATAACTGTCCGTCTTTTAACTACTCGTTTTTTGTCACCATCTTTGGAAATAATAGTTTTTGTTTCTACAACTGTAACATCTTGAATACTCTCACTTTCTAAGTCTCCTACTACAGGTTGTTTCTCAGACAATGCTTTAGGTGACTTAATAACTTTTTCCTCTCTTTTTTTAACCCGTGGTGATTTTGTTTTAATTGGAACTTTCTGGAGTATTTGTGCTAAAAGAGAGCCCTTATCAAAAGCTGTAAGTTCCTCAACTTCCGTGACCTTTGGAGCTGCTTGCTCAACTGGAGTCATATCAGTAACTTCTTCAAATACGACATCTTCCTCCAGCGGAGTTTTCTTTCCTTTTCTCTTGACCTTTCTTTCAACTATTTCCACTGACTGCTCTGTTGAAACCTCTTCTTTTCCATCTTTCTTCTTTTCAATGGTTCGTTTTTTGGTCTTTCTCACTTTTTTGTCTTCAGGAGTCATAGTTACTACCTCAGTAATAGTAACTTCATCTGGCATGTCTTGGACTGTTTCAGGGACAACTGCTGTGATTTCTGGGTGTGGTTGACACTCTTCATCGACTATTATTCCCTCTTTAGGTGTTTCTTCAATAACCTCTACCTCTTCTTTTCCATCTTTAATCTTCTTTACCGTTCGTCTTTTAGTAACACGCTTTTTATCACCATCCTTGAAAATTACTGTTTTTGTTTCGACAGTCGTATGATCTGCCAGATCTTCGACTTCCATGACCTTCGGAACTGCTTGCTCAACTGGAGTCATGTCAGTAACTTCTTCAAATACGACATCTTCCTCCAGCGGAGTTTTCTTTCCTTTCCTCTTAATCTTTCTTTCAACTATTTCCACCGACTGCTCTGTTGAAACCTCTTCTTTTCCATCTTTCTTCTTTTCAATTGTTCGTTTTTTGGTCTTTTTCACTTTTTTGTCTTCAGGAGTCATAGTTACTACCTCAGTAATAGTAACTTCATCTGGCATGTCTTGGACTGATTCAGGGACAACTGCGGTGATTTCTGGGAGAGGTTGACACTCTTCATCGACTATTATTCCCTCTTTAGGTGTTTCTTCAATAACCTCTACCTCTTCTTTTCCATCTTTAATCTTCTTTACCGTTCGTCTTTTAGTAACACGCTTTTTATCACCATCCTTGAAAATTACTGTTTTTGTTTCGACAGTCGTATGATCTGCCAGATCTTCGACTTCCGTGACCTTCGGAACTGCTTGCTCAACTGGAGTCATGTCAGTAACTTCTTCAAATACGACATCTTCCTCCAGCGGAGTTTTCTTTCCTTTTCTCTTGATCTTTCTTTCAACTATTTCCACCGACTGCTCTGTTGAAACCTCTTCTTTTCCATCTTTCTTCTTTTCAATTGTTCGTTTTTTGGTCTTTTTCACTTTTTTGTCTTCAGGAGTCATAGTTACTACCTCAGTAATAGTAACTTCATCTGGCATGTCTTGGACGTTTTCAGGGACAACTGCGGTGATTTCTGGGAGAGGTTGACACTCTTCATCGACTATTATTCCCTCTTTAGGTGTTTCTTCAATAACCTCTACCTCTTCTTTTCCATCTTTAATCTTCTTTACCGTTCGTCTTTTAGTAACACGCTTTTTATCACCATCCTTGAAAATTACAGTTTTTGTTTCGACAGTCGTATGATCTGCCAGATCTTCGACTTCCGTGACCTTCGGAACTGCTTGCTCAACTGGAGTCATGTCAGTAACTTCTTCAAATACGACATCTTCCTCCAGTGGAGTTTTCTTTCCTTTTCTCTTGACCTTTCTTTCAACTATTTCCACCGACTGCTCTGTTGAAACCTCTTCTATTCCATCTTTCTTCTTTTCAATTGTTCGTTTTTTGGTCTTTTTCACTTTTTTGTCTTCAGGAGTTATAGTTATTACCTCAGTTATAGTAACTTCATCTGGCATGTCTTGAACTGTTTCGGGGACAACTGCGGTGATTTCTGGGAGAGGTTGACACTCTTCATCGACTATTATTCCCTCTTTAGGTGTTTCTTCAATAACCTCTACCTCTTCTTGTCCATCCGTAATCTTCTTTACAGTCTTCAGCTTTTTTACACGTTTCTTATCTCCATCTTTTATTATTATTGTTTTATTCTCAATTATAATATGTTGATTTAGATCTGTTATTTGATCAATTTGACTGGTTGTTGTGAGTGGTGTTTTCTTACCTGGTTTTTCCTTGATTGTATGTTGTGTTATTATGTCTACCTTTGAATCTTTGACCCTGTGGTATTGTGTTTCTTCACTTGTAACTTCTATGGCTCTGTGTGTAGGTGTATGTGACTCTTCTATGGGGTGTCCTGAAAACACACACAATGATCATAACATGCATTTTTAGTCTACATCGATGTAACCAGAATACTTACCTTAGATGGTTAGATTACATACATGTACAATAAACGATAAGTGGCCAATAAATAGGGATTTTCATGATTTAAAATATTTTAAAAATTTTAGATTTTACACGATATAGGTAATGTTCTTAAAACAATTCTGTATTAACAATACTCATGAACCCCCTCACGGGCTTCCCTGGCGTCCTGTTAGATTTCTTTGCACATTTGTATAGACTCTATATCCTTAGTATGATTTACATATTTTAAAATTATATTTCATATCATAAAAAAAAACTACTACATTAGCCGATAGAACTAAATCTTCACACATACAACATGTATATGTATGCTTATTTTTTAGGTTTAACTTTATATATGTTTTAACATGTTCAGTTTTTTAACTTAACTATTGTAAATTTTGTTCATTATTGCTAGAAATAAAGGGTTCCATGAGTTAGAATACATAAAAATGGCTGAAAACAAAAGGGGTGTAAAGGTTATAGTGTTGTGTATTGTAACTGTAATTATGTAGTAAAGATCAGATTATATTTTTAACTTTAAAAACAAAGTTAATTGATTACATTAGCTAAAATTAATTAAATTGATAAAATTGGGCAGGTGTGAGATTTTGCTGTTGCCACGACTGGTTCAGCTGGTAGAAAGGAAAAGAAATTTGATTTCATTTTGAATGCTGAAAATACATAAATGCCTAGTTTTTATTTTCAGAATTTTGGATAGAATGACAAATATCACTGTCTTCGTAGTTACATTGAGCAGGTCAAAGAAGAAAATAGCATATTCATGTATAACAATAAAGTTATCAAGTTTGATATAATGAAACTATGAACGACTATTTTACTATTTTAGGTGTTGGCCGACAGAACATTAATGACTTTATGTGAGAAAAAGTTAAATCCATTTCCAGTCACACTTTGTGTTGAAAAAGAGTGAACATTATCGTTTTTAAATAGTATAAACTCTTATCATTTTCAGTCAACCAAAGTGTTTTTTTGTTTTGAATTAATAATCTCAACCTACTCTTAGGACATCAATAAAAGTTATGAATTACACGTTTTGCCGGGCAAGAAAACTAAATACATTTTTGTTGGATAGCTGAAATATATTTATTCTAGCTCTCAAGTAATCTTTTTTACTCCCTAGGATTCGATATGGTGAAAAATGTGTTAGTTCACCTTACAAACTGGGATCTTGTAGGTTTATTTAGTCTCAGGCAGTGGCGCATCCTGGAAACCAGCTACTTGGAAGTCACAAATTGTGGATAGTTACAACTCGTCAGGTATAGCATGACCAGTGAAATGCGCTGGAGGGTAGTTGGTTTGAGTGAGGCCGCTGCTCACTGGAGGGAAAGGGACAGTGAAGTACTATCGTTGCTAAATGCGTACGAAATGAGCCGCTGTAACGCTGGCATCTGACTGAGGCACGCCCTTCCCCCTCCACTCGAATCCACTCCATGTTTACTGTGCACCTTGAGGCCATTGGTTATGCTAAACCTGATCAGTTGTAAGAGCGGAGGTTGGTGGATGTGATATTCCCTGGTGTAGATTAACGTTTGCATTATTGAATACTACATTCATCCGCAAAGAACATCTTCGTGATTAGACCAGTTTGTAAATCACAAGAGAAAGTGGTTTGAATCCCATTTTAAACTGTAGGTCCCTTAGATGCTGTCGGATGTTGGGCTATTAATTAATAGTCCAGTCTAAGGAATATGACAGCCTTAGTCAGTAATAAGACTACATCACGCCACAATTAACATACACTCATTTTTCATCCATAATTGACTGTAAATACTAACCTGGATAGTTCGCTATTTCAAAAGGTAAATAATATTGAAGTATAGTTCACGATTTTAATAAGACAGAATAATAGCTAATAAACTATATTAATAAACACACACATATATATATATATATATATATATATATATATATTTATATATATTTGATCTATATAGTTCACTTTTAAGGATTACTGTTATATTAAGTAAAGTTAAAATAATTAACTGAGTATCCTTGACAAACATTATTTTATTTTAACGACATGTTTCAACCTTTAAAGGCCATTATATATATATATATATATATATATATATATATATATATATCAATGCCCAAAAATGGCTAGAATAAAGTTTTTTTGAAGAATGAAAACAAATTTAAAACAATAAACATGTTATATAATACAACACGAACTCTCAGCAACATGAAATACTCCATATGGTCACATCGAATAAACAACGGATTTTTTAAAACTATCTCTTAAGTATCTTACCCAGAAGTGACGACCCAAAAAATTTTTCACATGCCTAATTTTGATATGGCTACTTTGTTTTTAGTTAAATCGGTGTTTCTTCCAGTTTTAATAAAATAGTTTATTATTTTCTTCAAAGTAATTTTGAATCATTACAACTGTTAAATACTGCCAATAGTCATGATAAGTATGTATCAAATAAAATATATCATGTATGAGATGGGACGGATTTAAAAACTCAGCGAGAGGCACAATAGAAATTGAATGGAAAAGCTTCTTTGTAGGAAATGCTGTCCCTAAAGAGTAGAACAACATATATTTACTTAAATTATATTAACCCTAGATTCGTAACGCTACAAAAAATATTTCTGTACATAGAAAATTTTTAATTACTTATAGTTAGTAAAAACAATGTAGTACATTAACTTTTTACATAGCTATGTCAGTTAACACATTCTTTGCACCATTCGCCTTGGTGTTTCCATAAATCAGCCACGAGCAGCGGCTGCAGAAATGTGATGCCATACGTGATAATGTGATGTCAACCTTACTATTCGCCACAACAGTACACGAAATTAAAAAATGTAAATTACGTCGTCTCTGAGATGACAGTTTACCAATCTAGGGTTAACATTTTTTACGAATATAGTTTTGGCCAGTTTTTAAGATAAATCTGTATATATAAAATTCAAAGTCCTCATTCACTTATCACTAATTCTCCCACTTCTCGATTACCTCAGAGGCTGAAATTTGGTATACTGGTTCTTAAAATAAGAAAGTCTAATAGTTTTTGTGACAATTTTCCCATAAATCTCCACCCTATACGCCTTCAAAGTTCCCATGTTAATCTTATAGGGAAATAATTTTGTTTTGGATTCCAACATATGCATCTCAACCTTTTAAGATAAAAACAGCAGCAGTTTTTATTCGAACCATTGAGCAAGCCAAAGAAGCGAGCATAAAATAGTAAGTACTCAATGGTATCTAATTACTGTAAAAATATAATACTCGCTTTGCTCGCTGGGGGTCCGCCCCCAAGCCTCCGTCCTAGTACCTTATAAAAGCTTCTTCATATGAAATCTCATTTATGTTTTGTCTCTCTTTGCGAATTGGTATTTCTCTATGTAATGCAAACATTATAGTGTTCTTTTATGTTTTGTTTTACTTACTTTCATGCTATATAAATTCCAATGAATTTTAGCGTTACCGAAATCCTCTAGATGAAAATTTGATACATTTATACCTGATGATTGCCCTTTGAGAGGAATATGTGTAGTAACCGCCAGTAACCGCAGCTGGAGGCTAGTGAAAGGACTACCTGACAATAAAGGCATTTACAGGAGATTTATAAAACTGAAGTGATTTAAAAGCTGATATGATGCAATGGGTTTTGCTATATGTATGTGTAAACCTTATTGATTGACAACTACTATACACTGTATTTGATGATGTGATTCTAATCCCAAAACAAGGCGCTTAGACTATATTAATGATTAGATTATATTAGATTATTGAAATGGCAACCTACCCAGGTAGGTATTTTAAGCCAAGTATGAATGAGAAATAAGTGTAGGATGATTGTGGCGCGATCTTGTAGTCTTGTTACTGACTAAGGCTGACATGTTCCTTAGACAGGACTGTTAATTAATAGCCCAACAGCCGATAGCAACTGAGGGACCTACAGTTTAACGTGGAATCCGAACCACGGCCTCTGAATTACGAATTGGTCTAAATATAAGTATGGTCTTTGTGGATTAACGGATGTTAATCCACACAAGAGAACACAACACTCACCGACCATCGCTCACAACTATCCAAAATTTGTGCCTCCAAGTAGCTGGATTACAGGACGTCGCCACTGTCCCAGTCTGAAGTTGATTATTATAAGGTTGATTTTATAGATAATTTAACCATTTTATAAAAAAAGAAAATTCACCTATTTTTCAGTTTATATATTGAACAGTCAATGTCAAATGAATAATAAATGTTTTATTTGATAATAACATTAAATTTTGTATTTTGAATATCAATGTTACTCTTATTGTTCAATCTGAGCTCTGTTAAAAAACTAATCCTTTATACTTTCAATCGAACCTAGTGAGTAAGCAGTTTTTATATATCGAGTTCACTTTATTTTTCCAAAAAATAAATTGAATTTTGCTATTCTTTTTTATAATTTTGCTTGTAGGAGTAGTATGATGTAATTTAAACAATACTATAAAAAATATCAAATTGACCCTTTAGAATGCTCTTCCAATGAAAAGTGCTACATCCGTTTTAGTATGGAGTAGATTGGATTTTGATCCATTTGTTTACCAGCTCTGAATTTTATTTTGTAAAATCAAACACTTTAAAGATATCTGCCCCTGATTTGGTACATGCATAATTAAAATGCACTTCAATAGAAAGTATATGGTCGCTAGTACAGTGAATTCTTGGAGTAAGATAGTAGAAATGAAACTAAAACCATAGAGTTAAAAGGAACTTTTGAATACTCAAACATGTATTTTTATTTATAATGCTTTCTCTGGTTTCAGAACTGATGGATAAGAAAAAAATACTTTGTCCGAAAAGTCAGCTGAAGAAGACGGCTTCATCGAAATACGTAGCCATAATATGTGACTGTAAGAATAATGAGACGGACCTGAGGTAAATAACCTATAACATTTTCGTATGTTATCCAGTTTTTTAGACCTTCGTATACAATACAATTTTCGTAATACTGCTTCAAAAACAGCTGTTTCAGATACATGTGTCGAAAAACAAAAGTTGTTCTTTTTATTCCTGGAATTAAATCTATTATTAGGATGATTTTTTAAGTCCTAGGCCGCAAAAGATTATTGTTGATGCTACTTTTGATTCAAGGTCAGAATTCGAGTGTGAAAAATCGATAAAGTAACTGCAATAATCACAATCAATTTTTTGTCTATTTCGGACGTTTTGGATATCAACTATGCAACTGGTAATCAACTATTAAATCAAACTATTGAATTGTTGAGATCTAACTATCGAAATAATAATTAACAGTGACCTAACGTAAATAACCAATCAGAAATCAAGAAAGCTGCTACCACGTAAGTAACATAACAGCTAATCAGTCTAAAGTGACAAAAATGATTGACAACTATTTATACTTAATCAGGTAAAAATATATGTTTTATGTGGGTTTTTTTCATTTTAATTGCAGCACGATGAAAAATATAGTTTATCACATGACCGAAATTGGCTTTTTGATATATATTCACAAAAAAAAATTGTGCTCGTATCAAAAACACCTTTTTTTGGTCCTAGCGATGAAATATACTATTCTTTACTACCTGTAGATCTCAAATCTAAGTTTAGTGTCGATCCACATTTTTCCAAAGAGTGTGGCAAATTCAAGGTGTAAAACATTAGCCCACCATGTCAATGTCAATTGGTTAATGACATTAACAACGACATTGAAACACCCCTTGAAGATATCACACCCTGTGACAATGTGTATTCGGATACCAAACAGAGATTTGAGATATAGTGGTAGTATAAAGGAAAATAAACTTTAATCTATGTGATTCCAAAATGAAACAAACTAAAATGAAAAATAATTCATTTAAAAATGTGGATTTATGTTAATATACTTAAAAAATCCAAATATTTAAATATAATATCTACAATTCTTACCACTTTAGTTGACACACTAACCTAACATGAAAATGCATATTTGTTTACGAAACTTTTTCCAGAACCCCTCAATCTGATTCCCTTATTTTTGAAAGTCCTGGACAATCGATACCTTAAAGAGCTTTTACTGAGTTAAGTATTCACTTTAATATGTTAAAAATATAAGTCAATACAAATGAATATACCTATTTAATATCTTCAAAATAGATAATATTTAACCCTTAATCTTATTATTCCTTGATTTTGGATTTTGAGAGTAACCGTAAATGTGATAACAATAAATATTTCAAAGTAAAAGAAAAATTAAGACTTGCAAAATATAAAGATTCTAAAGACATACTTTTATAAAATCATTGATCAGAGTATTTAGGCAAGTACAGTAAAAATAGGCTATATCATTCATTATTTTAAACTGTCAAGAGTACAGTATAAATATATAATCATAACATAAAAACTTGTTACTAAATTCCCAACTGTAAATAATATCTATTCCACTTTTAAATTAGCAGTAAAATTAAACTAAACCGTTTAATTCTAAGAATATAGATAAAATATAGATATAATGTTTCATGTGTTCAAGCTTACCCATTTCATGAAGGTGTACATCTGGGGCCACTGTTACCGGAAGATATTCCGTAAATATACTTTTATTCTTATCAACAATTTTTTGATTAAAATCAATACCCAAAATTTCAGTCAATTCATCAATAGGCTGATCATCTGCCTCGTTTTTAGGAATATATACATTTGGAAAACTATTGTCTGATTCCTCCTTCACCTTTCTCTCAACTATTTCCACCGACTGCTCTGTTGAAACCTCTTCTTTTCCATCTTTCTTCTTTTCTATTTTTCGTTTCTTTATCTTTTTCACTTGGTTGTCTTCAGGAGTCATAGTTACTACCTCAGTAATAGTAACTTCATCTGGCATGTCTTGGACTGTTTCAGGGACAACTGCGGTGATTTCTGGGAGAGGTTGACACTCTTCATCGATATTATTCCCTCTTTAGGTGTTTCTTCAATAACCTCTACCTCTTCTTTTCCATCTTTAATCTTCTTTACCGTTCGTCTTTTAGTAACACGCTTTTTATCACCATCCTTGAAAATTACTGTTTTTGTTTCGACAGTCGTATGATCTGCCAGATCTTCGACTTCGTGACCTTAACTGCTTGCTCAACTGGAGTCATGTCAGTAACTTCTTCAAATACGACATCTCCTCTAGCGGTGTTTTCTTTCCTTTTCTCTTGATCTTTCTCTCAACTATTTCCACCGACTGCTCTGTTGAAACCTCTTCTTTTCCATCTTTCTTCTTTTCAATGGTTCGTTTTTTGGTCTTTTTCACTTTTTTGTCTTCAGGAGTCATAGTTACTACCTCAGTAATAGTAACTTCATCTGGCATGTCTTGGACTGTTTCAGGGACAACTGCGGTGATTTCTGGGAGAGGTTGACACTCTTCATCGACTATTATTCCCTCTTTAGGTGTTTCTTCAATAACCTCTACCTCTTCTTTTCCATCTTTAATCTTCTTTACCGTTCGTCTTTTAGTAACACGCTTTTTATCACCATCCTTGAAAATTACTGTTTTTGTTTCGACAGTCGTATGATCTGCCAGATCTTCGACTTCCGTGACCTTCGGAACTGCTTGCTCAACTGGAGTCATGTCAGTAACTTCTTCAAATACGACATCTTCCTCCAGCGGTGTTTTCTTTCCTTTTCTCTTGATCTTTCTTTCAACTATTTCCACCGACTGCTCTGTTGAAACCTCTTCTTTTCCATCTTTCTTCTTTTCAATGGTTCGTTTTTTGGTCTTTTTCACTTTTTTGTCTTCAGGAGTCATAGTTACTACCTCAGTAATAGTAACTTCATCTGGCATGTCTTGGACTGTTTCAGGGACAACTGCGGTGATTTCTGGGAGAGGTTGACACTCTTCATCGACTATTATTCCCTCTTTAGGTGTTTCTTCAATAACCTCTACCTCTTCTTTTCCATCTTTAATCTTCTTTACCGTTCGTCTTTTAGTAACACGCTTTTTATCACCATCCTTGAAAATTACTGTTTTTGTTTCGACAGTCGTATGATCTGCCAGATCTTCGACTTCCGTGACCTTCGGAACTGCTTGCTCAACTGGAGTCATGTCAGTAACTTCTTCAAATACGACATCTTCCTCCAGCGGTGTTTTCTTTCCTTTTCTCTTGATCTTTCTTTCAACTATTTCCACCGACTGCTCTGTTGAAACCTCTTCTTTTCCATCTTTCTTCTTTTCAATGGTTCGTTTTTTGGTCTTTTTCACTTTTTTGTCTTCAGGAGTCATAGTTACTACCTCAGTAATAGTAACTTCATCTGGCATGTCTTGGACTGTTTCAGGGACAACTGCGGTGATTTCTGGGAGAGGTTGACACTCTTCATCGACTATTATTCCCTCTTTAGGTGTTTCTTCAATAACCTCTACCTCTTCTTTTCCATCTTTAATCTTCTTTACCGTTCGTCTTTTAGTAACACGCTTTTTATCACCATCCTTGAAAATTACTGTTTTTGTTTCGACAGTCGTATGATCTGCCAGATCTTCGACTTCCGTGACCTTCGGAACTGCTTGCTCAACTGGAGTCATGTCAGTAACTTCTTCAAATACGACATCTTCCTCCAGCGGTGTTTTCTTTCCTTTTCTCTTGATCTTTCTTTCAACTATTTCCACCGACTGCTCTGTTGAAACCTCTTCTTTTCCATCTTTCTTCTTTTCAATGGTTCGTTTTTTGGTCTTTTTCACTTTTTTGTCTTCAGGAGTCATAGTTACTACCTCAGTAATAGTAACTTCATCTGGCATGTCTTGGACTGTTTCAGGGACAACTGCGGTGATTTCTGGGAGAGGTTGACACTCTTCATCGACTATTATTCCCTCTTTAGGTGTTTCTTCAATAACCTCTACCTCTTCTTTTCCATCTTTAATCTTCTTTACCGTTCGTCTTTTAGTAACACGCTTTTTATCACCATCCTTGAAAATTACTGTTTTTGTTTCGACAGTCGTATGATCTGCCAGATCTTCGACTTCCGTGACCTTCGGAACTGCTTGCTCAACTGGAGTCATGTCAGTAACTTCTTCAAATACGACATCTTCCTCCAGCGGTGTTTTCTTTCCTTTTCTCTTGATCTTTCTTTCAACTATTTCCACCGACTGCTCTGTTGAAACCTCTTCTTTTCCATCTTTCTTCTTTTCAATGGTTCGTTTTTTGGTCTTTTTCACTTTTTTGTCTTCAGGAGTCATAGTTACTACCTCAGTAATAGTAACTTCATCTGGCATGTCTTGGACTGTTTCAGGGACAACTGCGGTGATTTCTGGGAGAGGTTGACACTCTTCATCGACTATTATTCCCTCTTTAGGTGTTTCTTCAATAACCTCTACCTCTTCTTTTCCATCTTTAATCTTCTTTACCGTTCGTCTTTTAGTAACACGCTTTTTATCACCATCCTTGAAAATTACTGTTTTTGTTTCGACAGTCGTATGATCTGCCAGATCTTCGACTTCCGTGACCTTCGGAACTGCTTGCTCAACTGGAGTCATGTCAGTAACTTCTTCAAATACGACATCTTCCTCCAGCGGTGTTTTCTTTCCTTTTCTCTTGATCTTTCTTTCAACTATTTCCACCGACTGCTCTGTTGAAACCTCTTCTTTTCCATCTTTCTTCTTTTCAATGGTTCGTTTTTTGGTCTTTTTCACTTTTTTGTCTTCAGGAGTCATAGTTACTACCTCAGTAATAGTAACTTCATCTGGCATGTCTTGGACTGTTTCAGGGACAACTGCGGTGATTTCTGGGAGAGGTTGACACTCTTCATCGACTATTATTCCCTCTTTAGGTGTTTCTTCAATAACCTCTACCTCTTCTTTTCCATCTTTAATCTTCTTTACCGTTCGTCTTTTAGTAACACGCTTTTTATCACCATCCTTGAAAATTACTGTTTTTGTTTCGACAGTCGTATGATCTGCCAGATCTTCGACTTCCGTGACCTTCGGAACTGCTTGCTCAACTGGAGTCATGTCAGTAACTTCTTCAAATACGACATCTTCCTCCAGCGGTGTTTTCTTTCCTTTTCTCTTGATCTTTCTTTCAACTATTTCCACCGACTGCTCTGTTGAAACCTCTTCTTTTCCATCTTTCTTCTTTTCAATGGTTCGTTTTTTGGTCTTTTTCACTTTTTTGTCTTCAGGAGTCATAGTTACTACCTCAGTAATAGTAACTTCATCTGGCATGTCTTGGACTGTTTCAGGGACAACTGCGGTGATTTCTGGGAGAGGTTGACACTCTTCATCGACTATTATTCCCTCTTTAGGTGTTTCTTCAATAACCTCTACCTCTTCTTTTCCATCTTTAATCTTCTTTACCGTTCGTCTTTTAGTAACACGCTTTTTATCACCATCCTTGAAAATTACTGTTTTTGTTTCGACAGTCGTATGATCTGCCAGATCTTCGACTTCCGTGACCTTCGGAACTGCTTGCTCAACTGGAGTCATGTCAGTAACTTCTTCAAATACGACATCTTCCTCCAGCGGTGTTTTCTTTCCTTTTCTCTTGATCTTTCTTTCAACTATTTCCACCGACTGCTCTGTTGAAACCTCTTCTTTTCCATCTTTCTTCTTTTCAATGGTTCGTTTTTTGGTCTTTTTCACTTTTTTGTCTTCAGGAGTCATAGTTACTACCTCAGTAATAGTAACTTCATCTGGCATGTCTTGGACTGTTTCAGGGACAACTGCGGTGATTTCTGGGAGAGGTTGACACTCTTCATCGACTATTATTCCCTCTTTAGGTGTTTCTTCAATAACCTCTACCTCTTCTTTTCCATCTTTAATCTTCTTTACCGTTCGTCTTTTAGTAACACGCTTTTTATCACCATCCTTGAAAATTACTGTTTTTGTTTCGACAGTCGTATGATCTGCCAGATCTTCGACTTCCGTGACCTTCGGAACTGCTTGCTCAACTGGAGTCATGTCAGTAACTTCTTCAAATACGACATCTTCCTCCAGCGGTGTTTTCTTTCCTTTTCTCTTGATCTTTCTTTCAACTATTTCCACCGACTGCTCTGTTGAAACCTCTTCTTTTCCATCTTTCTTCTTTTCAATGGTTCGTTTTTTGGTCTTTTTCACTTTTTTGTCTTCAGGAGTCATAGTTTACTACCTCAGTAATAGTAACTTCATCTGGCATGTCTTGGACTGTTTCAGGGACAACTGCGGTGATTTCTGGGAGAGGTTGACACTCTTCATCGACTATTATTCCCTCTTTAGGTGTTTCTTCAATAACCTCTACCTCTTCTTTTCCATCTTTAATCTTCTTTACCGTTCGTCTTTTAGTAACACGCTTTTTATCACCATCCTTGAAAATTACTGTTTTTGTTTCGACAGTCGTATGATCTGCCAGATCTTCGACTTCCGTGACCTTCGGAACTGCTTGCTCAACTGGAGTCATGTCAGTAACTTCTTCAAATACGACATCTTCCTCCAGCGGTGTTTTCTTTCCTTTTCTCTTGATCTTTCTTTCAACTATTTCCACCGACTGCTCTGTTGAAACCTCTTCTTTTCCATCTTTCTTCTTTTCAATGGTTCGTTTTTTGGTCTTTTTCACTTTTTTGTCTTCAGGAGTCATAGTTACTACCTCAGTAATAGTAACTTCATCTGGCATGTCTTGGACTGTTTCAGGGACAACTGCGGTGATTTCTGGGAGAGGTTGACACTCTTCATCGACTATTATTCCCTCTTTAGGTGTTTCTTCAATAACCTCTACCTCTTCTTTTCCATCTTTAATCTTCTTTACCGTTCGTCTTTTAGTAACACGCTTTTTATCACCATCCTTGAAAATTACTGTTTTTGTTTCGACAGTCGTATGATCTGCCAGATCTTCGACTTCCGTGACCTTCGGAACTGCTTGCTCAACTGGAGTCATGTCAGTAACTTCTTCAAATACGACATCTTCCTCCAGCGGTGTTTTCTTTCCTTTTCTCTTGATCTTTCTTTCAACTATTTCCACCGACTGCTCTGTTGAAACCTCTTCTTTTCCATCTTTCTTCTTTTCAATGGTTCGTTTTTTGGTCTTTTTCACTTTTTTGTCTTCAGGAGTCATAGTTACTACCTCAGTAATAGTAACTTCATCTGGCATGTCTTGGACTGTTTCAGGGACAACTGCGGTGATTTCTGGGAGAGGTTGACACTCTTCATCGACTATTATTCCCTCTTTAGGTGTTTCTTCAATAACCTCTACCTCTTCTTTTCCATCTTTAATCTTCTTTAACCGTTCGTCTTTTAGTAACACGCTTTTTATCACCATCCTTGAAAATTACTGTTTTTGTTTCGACAGTCGTATGATCTGCCAGATCTTCGACTTCCGTGACCTTCGGAACTGCTTGCTCAACTGGAGTCATGTCAGTAACTTCTTCAAATACGACATCTTCCTCCAGCGGTGTTTTCTTTCCTTTTCTCTTGATCTTTCTTTCAACTATTTCCACCGACTGCTCTGTTGAAACCTCTTCTTTTCCATCTTTCTTCTTTTCAATGGTTCGTTTTTTGGTCTTTTTCACTTTTTTGTCTTCAGGAGTCATAGTTACTACTACCTCAGTAATAGTAACTTCATCTGGCATGTCTTGGACTGTTTCAGGGACAACTGCGGTGATTTCTGGGAGAGGTTGACACTCTTCATCGACTATTATTCCCTCTTTAGGTGTTTCTTCAATAACCTCTACCTCTTCTTTTCCATCTTTAATCTTCTTTACCGTTCGTCTTTTAGTAACACGCTTTTTATCACCATCCTTGAAAATTACTGTTTTTGTTTCGACAGTCGTATGATCTGCCAGATCTTCGACTTCCGTGACCTTCGGAACTGCTTGCTCAACTGGAGTCATGTCAGTAACTTCTTCAAATACGACATCTTCCTCCAGCGGTGTTTTCTTTCCTTTTCTCTTGATCTTTCTTTCAACTATTTCCACCGACTGCTCTGTTGAAACCTCTTCTTTTCCATCTTTCTTCTTTTCAATGGTTCGTTTTTTTGGTCTTTTTCACTTTTTTGTCTTCAGGAGTCATAGTTACTACCTCAGTAATAGTAACTTCATCTGGCATGTCTTGGACTGTTTCAGGGACAACTGCGGTGATTTCTGGGAGAGGTTGACACTCTTCATCGACTATTATTCCCTCTTTAGGTGTTTCTTCAATAACCTCTACCTCTTCTTTTCCATCTTTAATCTTCTTTACCGTTCGTCTTTTAGTAACACGCTTTTTATCACCATCCTTGAAAATTACTGTTTTTGTTTCGACAGTCGTATGATCTGCCAGATCTTCGACTTCCGTGACCTTCGGAACTGCTTGCTCAACTGGAGTCATGTCAGTAACTTCTTCAAATACGACATCTTCCTCCAGCGGTGTTTTCTTTCCTTTTCTCTTGATCTTTCTTTCAACTATTTCCACCGACTGCTCTGTTGAAACCTCTTCTTTTCCATCTTTCTTCTTTTCAATGGTTCTTTTTTTGGTCTTTTTCACTTTTTTGTCTTCAGGAGTCATAGTTACTACCTCAGTAATAGTAACTTCATCTGGCATGTCTTGGACTGTTTCAGGGACAACTGCGGTGATTTCTGGGAGAGGTTGACACTCTTCATCGACTATTATTCCCTCTTTAGGTGTTTCTTCAATAACCTCTACCTCTTCTTTTCCATCTTTAATCTTCTTTACCGTTCGTCTTTTAGTAACACGCTTTTTATCACCATCCTTGAAAATTACTGTTTTTGTTTCGACAGTCGTATGATCTGCCAGATCTTCGACTTCCGTGACCTTCGGAACTGCTTGCTCAACTGGAGTCATGTCAGTAACTTCTTCAAATACGACATCTTCCTCCAGCGGTGTTTTCTTTCCTTTTCTCTTGATCTTTCTTTCAACTATTTCCACCGACTGCTCTGTTGAAACCTCTTCTTTTCCATCTTTCTTCTTTTCAATGGTTCGTTTTTTGGTCTTTTTCACTTTTTTGTCTTCAGGAGTCATAGTTACTACCTCAGTAATAGTAACTTCATCTGGCATGTCTTGGACTGTTTCAGGGACAACTGCGGTGATTTCTGGGAGAGGTTGACACTCTTCATCGACTATTATTCCCTCTTTAGGTGTTTCTTTCCTATTTTTAGGAATGTGTTTTGCCTGTATATATTCTCTTACGTCTTCGTTATCTAATGAAATTGGTTTAAATTTAATAATTTTTAGTATCTTTTTGCTATCAGGGTAAGCATATTTCAGTGACATCTCTTTTTTAAATCGATCGATGTCTTCTTTGGTTATCTCTTCTGTTATTACTACCTCAACACTCTTAAGTTGATTTTGACTGATCTCAGGTATTGATTTTAATTCCTCATTCTCTTTATTATCTATTAAAACTGATTTCGAACTGAATTCGTAATCATTTTCAAAATCTTCTATTTCTGGATTTACATATATTATAGTTGTGTTCTGTTTTTCGTTCTTAAGTCCTCGTAGTAAATCATAAGTGATCTTTCTAGTAGTTTTTATTCTTTGTACATTTTCTATATTTTGTTCATCATCGTGTAGTTTTACTTGTTCCATATGTATGTGTTCTAAACTTTCTTGTTTGTGTGTTATTTTGTGTCTTTCTGTGTGGATGTCAGGAGTGCATATAGTGGCCCGTTTCATAGGTGTTTCTTGTGTCTTTTCTGTTGGTGTATGTGATGGTTTTTTGGCAGTCTCTTTTAAAATACCTGAAACGTGCACATATAGTTTTAATGGTTACGGTACTGTTAATATGTTATACTCTGACCGTGAGTATAATTTTATAAATTACTGCTTGAAATATCTATACATCATTTAAGAAATAGTTTTATTTATCCGATTTTTACTTTTTTATTTATTTATTCTTTTGCAAAATTTTAAGAATTTAATAACGATATCCAAGCTTAAACTGTTGATTAGATATAACAATTGGAAACCTAACAGAGCAAATTCAATGTTGAAGTAAAAATGTGTGTATTTGATGTTCTAATAGTTGAAATTATTTTTTAACATTGAGTAGTTACATGTTACATTGTATTTATATAAATTCAACACAGAGCACAGAAGGAAATCAATATTTTTAATCAATTTAATCTGATATAAAATTGCTGTTTATTTAATAATGTTTAAACTAATTGGAAGTGAAATATGGTCCCCTTAAACATTTCTTCATTTTTGTAAACAGACATTACGACACTAAAACTCCATTTGAAAAAATGGATCCAATATGGAGTATCAAACAAGTCATTAAAATAGGAAATTTAACCAAAATGGGGAACAAACTTTTAAAACAATAATATTACTGAGTGAAGGAAACACTAAAACTTTTTTATGTCAATTGTTGATAAAATAATTTAGATACTCGTACAATTTGACCATTAAAACTAACTAAAACAACCATTTGCTTATTTAAATAGTCTATATGTTAAAATAACTGTATTATTTAGTACACGGACATTTCAGACAAATTATTATTCAATTTAAACACAAAAATACCAACTTCTACAATAAAGAACATATTCATTTTAGTCCCATATTTAATGATTTTGTCAAAACAAATTGAAACACTGCGATCTTCTAGAATATCTGTTCAAGTGTATTCTAGAATTTCACTTGTTTTTTTTATTAGATTAATGACATGCTTATATTTATACACTGAAAGTTAAATACAAAAATACTAAAAAACTTAACAAACTAACACATAGAAAATACTAGTAAACTACATGACATAAAGCAAAAACTAAGGAATGCATTATTTGTCCTTGGAATATGATGTAAGGTATTATTATTGTCATAAGTTATAAGCTGCATTGTCTCTTTAATATATGACTCCTGTAAGTAATATTTTGAAATCATAATTAACATATGGAATGTTGGATTAAGTCTGTAATATTTGTGACAGAAAGTTTTACAAAAGAATAGTTTCATCAACTGGAAAAATGTCATGTAATATTGAAAAAAAAGGGAAAATGGAAAGTTATGTATTAACATAACCTCGTATTTACGAGGTTTTCTTTTTATAGTTAAATTCCGTTTTGTAGTAGATACTAGTAGTACACACAAACCGCAATAAGCGTCTGCCTCATGTAGCGGCATGCTCTGTGAAAAACTGTAGCTAACCTGTGCTTTGCATTCTAAATGTTTAAAATTATCAACTCGCCTGCTGCATGAGATTCACTCTGTGATACAATTTTGTTAGTAATGAATCTGTCTGCTTCAGAAATTCATCAACAGGTTTGGAAAGAGAACACTGAAAATGTTAATGATGACAGCAAAGTGTGTACAAGACTTCAGACGTAGACATGGCGATATTCATGACTACTAATATAGCAGTCGTCTTTCTTTGATTACATACAGTGTGGTAGCTTCATTTGAAGTGAAGATTCATAAGAACAGGCGCTTCACAATAACAGGTCTTTCAAACAAATTTCCTGACGTTTTTAGACGTGTTTTTTAAGTGTTTTTGAACACCTGCTTAGACTAATTAGTGAAGAAAATTTTACTACCCTTGGGTTGCACAGCTACCACAAATCAGAGCCCCACAATAAACAAAGATCTGAGTCTGAGGAGAGTGATTTGTTAAAATTAAAAATTTTAAAGCACATAACAGAACAGTTAAGTCTAGCTAAAGAGCTGAAATTGAGCACAGTTGTTCCTTAAGTATACCGGTACACGACTCAATGCGGTTTGCGTGCGAACTAGTGTCTATAACAAAATGAAGCTTATTTAAATACAAGCCTCATATTAGTTTAATTTAATTTACCAAAATGCCAGGTGCAAAGAAAAAAAATTAGGAAAACTAAACCCTTATTTATATTTTTTATTTGAAACTACTAATCAGAAGGTAGTTTTATATTATAAAGAACCTACTATCAAAGTGATTTCTGGTAAAATAAAAAACAAAGTGATATAAATTTAAAAAAATTCTAATACAGACTTTTCTTTATGAAAGATATTCAATTTTTAGAACTTTTACGGTAATTACTACCTTCTGAAATTAAATATAAGTATGAAGTAGAAAATCTTACCTGGGGCTTCCTGTGGTTGGACTTGTGTGACCATCAAAGTGGATTTGTATGCTTCTACTGTCGATGCAGTGTGCTTGGCATCAGGTGTCACTAGTTCTTGTAGTTTGTCTTCTTTTTCTGCTGTGTCATATTCGGTAGTGATCAAGTGATGTACAGGTGTTGGTGTTGACTGTTGTGCAATTGTTGGAGTTGGAGCAACCACTTCCAAAGGAGTCACAGGGAATTCAGGAATTATTTCACTTTTTACAGCTATTTCTTGTTCAATAACATTTCTTTGTGCTACTTCAGGTGTAACATTTTCATCTTTTACAACATCTTCTTTCTCATTTGGTATGACTTCAGTAATAGTAACACTCTCAGTTCCTTGAACGGATTTGACACCAAGAGATGTCAAAGGTTTCCAAGAAGACTGAAACTGGGCCTCTTTTTCTACCACAGTGGTCATTGATGTTTCTATAGTTTGGAATGGAATCTGTTGTGGTTGGACAGTTAAGCTTTCTGGTTTTTTATCTTCTTTCATCTCTTCTGTGGAAGATGAGACTAAAACCTCCAAATTTTCAACAGTTTCTTGTTCGTCAAAAGTTGTTAAGGGTTTTATTGATTTGGGCAATGGCTTATTTTCATGAAGTCCTTCTTTGTGAGCCACAACAGTTTGCGAAATCTCTATACTTTCTCTTAGATCTTTTACAATGCTAGCTTTCCGTTTAGTGGGTAACTTGTGTTCTAGAATCGTTTCTTCAACTTCATTTACTCTTACTTCTGATTGAATAATACCCTCCAAAGCAAGTGTTTCAGGAATAGCGTATGACTCTTCTGGAGCTCTTGTTTCCAAAGTCTGAGGATGGAAACCAGGAATTATTTCGGATTTTTCAGCAACCTTTTGCATTTCAGTTGTTTCCATTTTAGCCACAACAGTAGAGGCCGTCTGCTTATCCGGAATAGATTCTTCTTTTTCTTGAGGAATATTATGTGTTACTACTAAGCTCTCTTTGACCGAATGTTTCTTTTTTGCTTTTACCTTCTGTGGCTTTTTGTTCTGTAATTCATCAACACTTTGTTCAGGATGAACCTCACTTGCTTGTAAAGATTCTTGGCTCATTATTACAGGCACTGCATTTCTTTGTTTTGGTTTCTCAACAGACTTCAATGGCTGTTCTTTGTCTTCAACAGTAACAATTGTTATATCTACACCCTTTTCTTCTTCAAACATATAGTTTGCAGTTTTCTTTTCAATATTTGTACTTTTGAATTCTGTTTCAGATTCATTGACCTCTACCTCAGATTGCAATATACTAGATAATTGGGTTTGATCTACATTAGCTTTGACTTCATCAGGGAATTCAACAACAATAACTGAAGGCTGTATTTCGGGGGATATTTCAGTTATTTGAGTAGCTTCTACAAGTGATAACTCTGGATGAGCACTTTGAGTTTCAGGTATTATTGGGGAATATGGTGTGTTACTGTCCTCGGCAGTTATTTCAGTAATGACCACACCTTTACCTTCTTCAAATGCTAAGCTTGCTTTTCTTGTCTGAACATTGGGTTGAATAAAATGTTCTTCACTTTCCTGAACAATAACTTGCTCATGAACAGAAGTTTCGAAAGCTGACTGTGTTCTAATAGCAGTGGTCGTCTTTGTTTTTGTTGAAATGATGTTTCCAACGCTCATTTCAGTTAAAGTTTCTGAGACTTCTGCCACTTCTCTACTTATCAAATCAGGTGATGCTTTTCTTTCTTCAGGTTTATCTAAAGGTACTAAACTTCCTTCCCTGTATTCTGGGATGATTTCTATTATTTCTTGTACTTTCCTACCTTTTTCAATGTTCACACCAGCTCGTTTGGTTTCAGGTTTAAATTGTCCGCTAAAGTCTGATTCCTTTTCATGAGGTAACTTCTCACTTACACTTACACTTTGAAAGGTTATTTGTTCAGTAGCTGCTTTCTGTTGTATTACATCTTCTCTATGAAGTGGTGCAACAGAGTCTTCAGGAGTGATTTGTAATTGTTTAACAACTTCTTGAATGCCATTAAATACAACCTCAGCTCTATCATCCTTCGCTTCAAAAGTAGTGGAAAGTTGAGATTCAACCTCACCTAGCGTCACCTCTGATATAGTGACACTCTGGCCTACTTCATAGTTCAAACTAGCTTTTCTCTTTTCCATCTTCAACGGACTTTCAAAAATCCCTTCACTCTCTCCAGCATTAGTTTGAGTTTGGACAACACTTTCAAAATGTGTTTGGCGAGGAGTTATTGTAGTCAGTGAAGGTTTATATGTTTCTAATTTATTAACACTATCATGTATGTTATGTTCAGTCTGTTCAGCAACTTCGAGTTCAGTGACAGTTGGTGAGGCAATCCTTTCTTTAGGAGTTTCATGTTCAACTAAATAAGATTCTTTATCTTCCACTGTTGTTAGAAAAACATTAATACTTTGTCTCTCTTCAACAACAGCCTGAGCAATTTTTGAATTGAGTTGGAAGCATTGATCTTCATCTTTCACAACAGTTTCTGTTAGTACTTCACTCTTAACTGCTACTTCTTGTCCACTTACAGAAACTATAGCATTTTTTGCTCCTGGAATTTGCCCTGATGTAAAAACATTTTCCATATCCCCTGGTATTATTTCTGTTATTGAAACAACCTCGCCAACCTCAATAGAAACCCCAGCAGATTTTCCATCTGGTATAAGTAAACTGTTATACTCACCCTCTTTCTCTGCAAAAGAAACTTCAGACTGTATTATACCATGCAGTGGAATTTGATCAACAGTTGCTGTCGTCTTATATGGGCCTGATTTTTGGAATTCTTCCACTGTAATTTGGGAAACAACCTCAGATGTGCTAGCTACCTCTCTTGTAGTTAAAACTGTATCAGCTATACTTTCAGTAGGTTTCACAGGACCTAATAGCTCATTTTCCTTCTCTTGAATAGTTACTTCATGTATTGTTAATCCAGATTTTGCAGATTCAAAGTTAGTTTCTGCTTTTTTCGAATACGGTTTGATGAAATCTTCAAGTGGTGCTTCAGATTCAGCAATAGTAGTCTGGTTTAATGAAATACTATGGAATGGAGTTTGACTAGATTTTGCAAAAGATTCTTCTGGAGTAGGTGATGATATTACGCTTATGGTTTCTTCAGGAACAACTTCTCCTTTTTCATACATTTCTCTTGACACAATGTTAGGCTGAGCCTTACTGGTTTCAGGTAATATTGGTGAGGCATAACTCTCTTCCTTGTCTTGAGGTGTAATTTCAGTTATTATAACTCCCTTTTCCTCAACCATACCTATTGTAGCTACTGAGAACAAGGGCAATTCTTTTGATTTATAATCACCTTCGCTTTCTTGAATTGCTGTCTCTAACTGAATTACACTTTCAAATGGCAATTGTTCTCCTTGCGCTTTTGCTATTGGTTTATCGAATTCTGGCATGTTTGAAACACCAAATTCTGTCAGTATCTCTGTTGTTTGAACAACTTCTTGGGTTGATATATCTTGTGATGCAATGACTCCTTTTGGTTTTTTAAAGGATGACAGATTTCCTTCTTTATCCTCAACAATAACCTCTGAAATCAAAACACTTCTCTCTTCTTCAAATGCTCTTTCAGCTTTCTTTAAATCAAGGTCAATTTTACCAACGAAAGTTGATTCCTTTTCGGAAGTAGTCACTAAGCCTGTTGATATGGACTCAAATGGTATTTGTTCAACATTTGGAAAAACTTTATTTGGTATGTCTGCTTTAATTTCACCGATTGTACTTTCTGGTGTAATTACAGTACCTTGTATAACGTGCTGTGGAATAATGTCCTGTTTAGCAAAATGGTCCTCTGGTTTGTTGTCTGGTATGAACTGACTTGTGTTATCTTGAGTGGAAACTTCAAGAATTGTGACTACTTGTGTACCTTCAAAAGACAAATCAGCTTTCTTTGTTTGTGGTTTAGATGATAACTGAATAGGGCTTTCGAGTTCGTTAATAGATGTTTCTGATTGAATTATACTGTAATGTGGAATTTGGTCTGCACTGGCTTGAGCTGTTGTAGGAGTCTCTTGTTTTAATGGATTTAAACTGCTGGCAAGTATTATTTCAGTTTTTTCTGCAATTTCATGACTTGTAATATTTGGTGTGGCTAATCTTTCTTTGGGCATGTCAAGTGTTTCAAGTATACTTTCTTTGTCTTGTATTGTTACTTCACTACTAACTGATGTGGTGTGACCTTCAACAACATTTGGTGTTGCAGATTTAGTCTCGGGAAGAATTTCAGGATTGTAATCACCCTCCCTTTCTACTAAAATGTTTTCATTCAAAATAACACTTTCATGTGTGCTTTGGTTTACTTTGGCTTCTAGAAAACTAGGTTTAAACATATCCACATCTCCTACATTGATATCTACAACAACTTCTGATGTTACTGCTACATCCTGACCGGAAATGTCAGGTTTTGCAATAGCTGTCATAGGAGCTTTTGCAGTTTCTAAGATAGATTCTTTATCTACAACATTCAACTCTGTCACACTCAAAACATTACCTTCAACAAAAGAGAGAGCAGCAACTTTCTCAGTTGGTTTAACTGGAGCTTCGAACTGACCCTCCAGTTCAGTTGGGACCTGTTCTGAAGCCACAGCCAACTGGATAGTATCTTGCTTCATTGATGCAGTTTCTTTGATTGGTGACTCTCTCGTCAAGGCACCCTCTTGGATCAGTTCCACAGTCTCTTCATAATTGGCAACCTCTTGCCCAGTTAGATTCAATGTAGCTTTTCGAGTTTCAGGAAGCTGAGGACTCTTAAAAATGTCTTCCTTGTCTTCTGCAACAACTTCTGAAACTAAGAAAGTCTCTCCAGGTCTTACTCCTAGAGTGGCTGTTTTAAGATCTGGTGTTATTGTGTTTAGTGATGTTTCAGTTTCTGTTATGTTTGTTTCAGTTATAACAACTTCCTGGAATGGTGTACTGTCCACTTTAGCTTGTCCTACCGGATGATCTATTTTTGGAATGTTCCCTAAGTTTATTTCTGGTAAGGTTTGAGACTGTATAACTGTTTGATGAAGTGTTATACCTTTGGATGCTTTAAAACCTGATGGACTTTCAAATGGAATGTGTTCAAGTTCTTTCTCATTACTAACAATTTCTTGGATTGTCAAACCTGAAAATTCCTCTGTTAGTTCCACATTTGCGTTACTTTTTATTGGAGATGTATCCTTTTTAAATTCCTGCTCACTTTCAGCAATTTCAACAGTACTAACAACTAAACTTTCAAAGGATGTTTGATCTGACTTTGCTACACTAGTTTTAGGTGTTTGTTGTTGGAATGTAGAAGTAGTCTGCTCTGGAAGGACTTCTGATTTGATAGCTACTTTGTGTGGTAAATGTGAATGTGATGCAAAACACTCTTGTGGTAACTGAGGCTTGGTGTACTGGTTTTCTTTGTAATCTGTAATAACTTCTGTAACTGTAACACTCTGTTCCTCTAAAATGTTGACATCAGCTCTTTTGCTTTCAGGCTTGGCAATTTCTTTTTGTTTTGTAAGAGCCTCTCCCAGAACTGTCTCCTCAACAACTGTTTCTTGGAATGTAGTATGTTCAAATCTAGCTTGAACTGTCTGAGGATGACTTTTTGACAAACTTCCAACATCACCTTGTGGAGTTATTTCTTCAACAATCACTGACTGTAATGCGTGTGTTGGCACAGTCTTGCCCTGATGAAGTTCAGGGACTACGTAAGGAGCATAATCACCTTCTTTCTCAACCATTTCGGTCTGATACACTGATATTCCTTCTTTTGATTCATATGACTTACTTACTGTAGCTGGAGTAGGAATATTAAATTCACTTAATGGCTTCTCACTATCTTGAGCTTGAACCTCTATTATCTCTTTAGACTCCAAAGTCTGAAATTTAGGCGATGCAGCATCAGTTCGATACTTCAGTATATCTGAAAGTTCACCAGGTGCATCTTCTGACTTGATTTCAGTTATTGATAATGGCTCTATTTCTTGGAAACTTAAATCTGCCTGAGCACCAGAAGGAGTTTTACCAGGTACGTAATCATCTGTTAATTCACTAATCATCGTTTCAGAAACTCCTGAGATTTCTAAACATGTAACTGATGCTGTTGCAGTTTTTGTGCCTGGAATTTCATTTGCCTTAAATGTCTCTTCAGATTCTGCTGTGTAAGTTTCTTCTGTAACAAAACTCTCCTTTTTCGTGAATTGAACATCTATATGTTTTGTTTCAGGTTTTGTAACTTCTAATGCAGTTTCTGCATCCTGATGCTGTACCATACTTACTACGAGACCTTCCATTAAATCAACTCCTTGAGTAGCTACAGTCTCCCCAGGTTTTTGTCCAGGCCCAAAAGCAATTTCTTTTTCATGAGTGGTAGTTTCTGAAATAACCACTGAGTCTTCTGGAAGGATTTGCAATCCAGCAAACTGTCCTTGAGGTAGTTTACCAGGTTTATACTCTCCTTCTTTTTCTGGCAAGTTTATTTCTTCAGTTAATGCTGTAGTTTTCTGAGTTACAATTGATGATGTAGCAGTCTCGGTAGGTACAAACATTTCTGGAAAATATTTGCTTGGTTTAGTTTCAGTTAAAACTTCACTAACTATTAAGGGTTCTGCTTCTTCTATTCCAACTTTTGGCCTAATCATACTTTGAATGGTAAAGTCTTCCAGTTTTTCTTCTTTCATTGATTGTGTTATCTCTGTTACATTTATTGATTCCTGAAGAGTTAATCCAGGCATGGCCGACACTTGCTTAGGCTTTTTTAATATTTCATACTCACCCTCCTTCAGAGATGTTTCCGTTTCACTCACCACTTTTGCTTCATGTAATAACATAGAGACAGTTGCTTTACTCCCTTCTCTTTTAATCTGTTCAGAGCTCAAAACTGTTTGATCCACTCGAGTTTCACTCACAATCAAACCCTCCTGTGGCATTATTACTTTGGTAGCTTCTTTTTTTGTTGGTTTAAAGTGCTCTTTAAACTCTTCTGCAATAGTTTCAATTTGAGGCTGTTCAACAGTGTATGGTTCCATTGGGCTGATTTCTGGATTAGCCTTTACCGATGTTGGTAAGAGTGCTTCAGGCCTGTCATCCTCCTTCTCTGCACCTAGTACTTCTTGATTTTCAATAGCTGAAAAAGTCACAACGCTAATATTCCCTTTAACTCCTGTCTGAGGAACATCACCGATAAAACTGCATGTGGATTCAGGAATTGCCTCACTCACATTGGATGGAGTTTTTAGAGGTATGACTTGTTCTGTCTGAGCTTTTAAAGAATCAAAACTTTCTGTGATTTCTTCTATGACAGTTGTCTCTTGCTCAACAGGCTTCTTTGCTTTTATTACTTTTTTCTTCTTTTCTTTTTCAATTTCCTCCTCCACTACAACTTCAATTTCTTCTTCTGACTTCTTTTTAACAACTTTTTTCTTTATTTTGGCTCCAGATTTTGATTTTTGTTCCACTTCAATAATTTCCTCCTCCTTTACTTCCTCAACAACCTTTCTATTCTCTTCGGGTTGCTCTACAATTCCTTCTGATGTCTCTGAAACAGTTGTCAGAGTTTTGTCTTCTTCAGTAATGTCAGTTATCACTACTTGATCCTCAGTTGAAGGAACTTTTGGCTTGGTTCTTCGTTTGACTCCCTCCTTGCGGATTTGTGTTTCCTCTATCGTTTCTGAAATGTGTAAAGGTTCTGTGAGTCATGTGAAATAATTTCAACACTGTTAGTGTTAAGGTGCAGCAATGCTTGTAAGTGTAGCTAGCGAAAAGCGTGCGGACTCTACGTGCGTTGCATGACCAATAAATCAAAATAAGCAAATTTTTAGTATAAATGAGGAATTTCAGCTGGTAAGCAAAACTATCATAGCCAATCGTGACAAATTGTGCAATGTATTAAAAAATTATTCTGCTGTTAATAAAGCGAAAACAATTAACATTTATAAGTAAAATATCATTATAAAATAAAATTAACTCTTATTTAATTAGTGAAATAAAGTACAGTAAATTGAAGAATATTACTTTTTATGCAAGGTAGTGTTTTTATTGATGTCTGAAATGTTAATACTTGTGGTCATCAAGAAAGGAGTAAACTCTGAAAAATTATAAACTATTAAAATTTAAATCAGTATTGGAGGTTTTTAATGAATATGTACCCTATTTTCAAGAAATTGTATTATGCAACTTTATGGTAGAAATGGAAACTTAAAAAAATACTATTTTAAATGGCAAAGATCAAAAAGCGACAATGTTTATTCAAAATTACAATATCTGATGGTCCAAGGTGACTGTAATATTAGTTTGTTAAATGTCTTTCCAGACGTAAAAGTTGAATGAAAACAGAAACACTACGTATGTTTGAAATTGCAAATCTAGCTGTAATTGAATCTGATCTTTTTGGTTAGCTTACATAATTTTAGATAAAGAGAAATAAATGAAATAAAACCCTTTATTAATGACTCAGTTTTACATGTAATATAACAATAAAATGTTAATCATCTCCTTGTAAAAAAGTATACATCACATTATATGCAAACTTGCAAAATAAAACTTCAAAGTTTTTTAGAATGTTCTGTTACAGGCTTAATTTGTGATACTGTTTTTTTATAAATTGTGTTTTATAAATCGTAGTAATATATGGACCAATAACTCCCTTCTCCCCCTTCTTTCTTTTGTTTATAAATAAATTAAATTATGGCTATTCTAGGTAAAAATGAATTGTAAATACATTTGTATATGAGAACAAATAATGGCACAAAATATTAATAAAATGTTAAAAAGATACAATTATAATAAATGGATACTAACTCTTTTGCGAGTAAGGTGTTTTACTTGAAACTTTCTAGAATGTCAAATTGTCGATACGGTATGTCAAAAACCAGTTAAGATGTTTTGAAACGGTTAAGTGAATTTAATCCTTTAAAATATAGCTGGCTTTCAAATAACTTTAAAATCAGTTTACTAGTTAAAACCACAGATAGCAGGGTGGAGGTGAGTCCTGGAGCGTATCTCACAGGCATCACATAAGCGTATCCCACAGGATATGCTTATGTCTTTCGCTGTATTACTAAACACTTTCATTCATTCATTAAATGTCTGATTTTGTAATTCTAATGTTTATATGAAAATTGAGACATTTACAGAATTTTTAGAGATGAAAAAATTTTTCATTCAAACTGTAATAATACCTAGAATTTTTACAAGGTTAATTTTACTGTATATTTCAAATAACTTTGAAAATAATAACAATAGACGCAATAATTTTATTTTCTTATTCTTCTGGGCCACTTTTATGCTCATATATACTCCTTTTGACACGTAAAATTTGTACGTTCAGGAACGTCCGTACTTGCAAAAGGGTTAACTATAAAATGTTTATAAATTAATGCAAATAAATAAGTTTCTTAATTGCCAGTATTATATATTGAAAAAATTATAAGGCAGAACAAATCCTCAAATGACCAGAAACAAATCATCCTAAAAACAAATGTCATTCTTTCTATTCACTAGTTTTCCAAATTTAAGTTTATTTTTTTACAGTGCAATACTGAATAATTTTTGCTGGATATATTATTTGTAATACTACTATCACAAATATAATAAGGGGTTAAAATATTAAACCGTACTGTAAAGAAATTACAAAACCAGTTTAACAAACTAACATAAGGAATTATTTTAACTGTGTTGATCATAATTAAAACTAACTCATAATACGTATGAAAATTTTCTTAATTTCCGAAAACTTTCAATACAACAATTAAAAATTAATTAGAGAAAAATGAAATAAGTAAATTATTTTATTGATAAATAAAATTATGCATAAATGCAAGATGTCTACTTTTTTGTAAGCCAAATTAAGCTTATAAACTGATATACTACCAAACTATTAACGATAAATGATTATCAAAACAGTAAATTAATCAAGCGAATACTTACCTTTAAATATTTGATGATTAACCAGCAGGATTAGTTGCAGATAAAGCGAGAAGCAGAGGTTAAAGCTTAACTAAAAGCCAACAAGCATCAAGCAGGATTTGCTTCAAGTAAAAGCGAAAAGCAGAGACACAAAAAGTACAAAATAAAGATAGTAGACAGTCAAGAAGAAGAATAAATAATAAAACGGTCTTAAGAGACCAATGAAACTCGGACTTGATTCCCGAGAAACTTGGTACTAAGAGTAATCTTGATCAATTTGACAAAATGTAAAAGAAGATTAGCGCCTACCATTAGTTTTATTCTAATAATAAAAAAGCCTTACAAATGATTGTTATTAAGAGCTTTAATAAAGCTAAACAAATTTACACTAAATTGTTCAATAAAGCAAAGCTGTTTAAGCGGATTTAAATGAAGCTGTTAGGATAACAATTAAATAATTTATTTAAAAAACATTAAAAAAAATGTAAATAATCAATCGATGAATAATTTTCATCTCTATTTTTTCTTTTATAAAACCTCAAAAAGAAGATAACGTAAAATTATAATGAATAAATCCATCAATAGTATAATTCTTTGGCAAACCATTTACTACGTGTATAAATGAAATATACTTAAACGTAAACCAAATTTTGAGTTCGCATATTTTTATTTCAACAGCAAAACCTTTTTAATTATTACATGCTCTTAAAACTTAAAAGTAAACAATATATATTTGATGAAATGTGAGTAACTACAGGTATTGATAAACTTCAAAAGGGAATAAGAAATAAAAATATTTGTGAGAACGTTCGTAGTTGGAAACCATACTTTGATGGAGTATGGTATTCATTTTGGTTCTGTTTAATATTATATTTAATATATAATATAAAATAGAAGATTGTAGGTCGATAAAATTCAGAAAGATTATTAAATATTTATGTTTCCATGAAAAAATATGGTCATAAAATTATGTTTTTTAAATATAATTTTTTAAATCCCTGTTTTCAACAAAAAGATTAATAAATTTAGACAATGTGATTAAATAAACGTTTGAAAAAGTTATACGATTAATCCAAAAAATCTAAGTTTTTCTTGAATACATTGACAAAAAAACTTCTGTCAGTCTCATTTTATACACACTTTTCTTTTCTTCCTTACTTAAAAGTATTGGGGACATCTGCATGCCTAAAATATACACAGATTTTCCTTACTTACAAGCCCTTTAATACTGAAAATCTCAACACAATTATATATCAGATGACAAAACTGTTGAAAAAGCACCACTAAACAAAAAACAACTGAAAAATTAAAAATATAAGTCATCGGAACAATCCAAATTTTCTTTAATTGAAAAAAAAACTAAAATATTAAAATTAGAAATATTTAATTTAAAACCAAAAGTATATAATACAGCTTGTCCACCTCAAATTGCAAATATACAGCTTTTGTTAATGTTTATATTCACTTCAAAAACAAAACGATAGAGCTTAACCATTAGAGTCATTAGAACTATCAGAGTTAAGAGTCTACTCGCTTTAGCAACACACCTTGCTCTTCTTTCTGGGTAACTTCTGAAGTCTTTCTTGTCACCTGAGTTTTCACTTCTGAAAATTGTAATACATACATAGAAATTTAGTTTATCAGTATAAAACCAAAACAAGTTTGAACATAACATAGGATTTTTACTGTAATTGAAACCCTATTTTTACAGAAAATTAAAAGTACTTTTACTTGAAATAAAATTACTTTGTTCTGCCAGCCAAGAATGTCCGCTAATAATATGGGTAGATTCAAGACACAACAAAATTGTTAAAAAACTTATCTGTTTAACACCAAACTACAAATTCTGTAAAAAAATTCAAAACTATAATCACTACTACACAGTTTTTACGTTCACACAAAGTATAATTCATAATAATAATGAGTCATAACATAATAACAGTATATGTTTAAATAATAATATATTATCTTTGAGAAAATGATCACTAATTTCCCCCACAATATTTTTTTACCATCTGTACGGTAGAATCCACAGGTATACGCCGTAAACGGACTCTGGACAAATACTGACGCCCAGGAAGAGGTGACGTATAGTCAAGTGGCCAGTGTACAAGTCCATTTGATGGTATAGGAAGGGAGGTAGCTTGTGACCTTGACACTCCAAAGATATTAAATAAAAAAAGATGACCCAGTGGAAAAGACAGTGACGACGTGACCCCTCACTGGTTAAAATAATTTTTGCAATGAGCTTAACTCAAAGTGATTTAATCTTTGTAAAAATCATTGTTATACCTCAAAGAAAAAGAAAAAATGTTATACCTTTTTAACAATATATCACATTTGTGACACGATATGCAATTACCAGTGTTAGTTTTGAAAATACGTTAATAAAGATGTTTACAAAATTGTCTCACCTTGAGTCTGCACTTGAGTCACTGTAGCAGTGTGGGTTACAGACGATTGTTCAATCACCACCTGGAAATAAATTTACCAAATGTTTATCTTTTTTATCTACAACCATTGCAAAAAGTACCAATAAAGATACTGAAAGTAACATCATTAAGAAGCTGATTATCAAATGGAAATTGAAAACCGTTGCATTATGATTTCATGTTGATACAGGTCCTACACCAATCAGAGCTCAGCATTTGACGAATATAATGTCATTATGGATATAAAGAAATGCAAAATCAGCTGATTTATCCATAAAGGTAGTGTGTATTAGTGGCTAACCTCAAATGTGAGTTTTGAACCATTCACAGAATAAGAACAATGTAATTCACGCATCAGCTGATTACTCCAAGAATGAAATACACACCATTTAATTTAATACTCTCTATATTACAATGGTCGTAGATAAATGAAATATACAACTCTTGATTTTAAAAGTCTGAATATTGATGGTCGTAGATAAAATAGTGTATGCAACGATTGTATTATGCCTTAAAGTCACTTGTGAGATATTTAGAACTTACATCTCACGCTTGGCTTTAAGGCACATTCTAGTCTAAATTAATTTTACATCACAAGGTAGATCTTAGTAAAATACGGTACAAATAACAATAAAAAATCATAGGCACAGTAAAAAAAAGGTCTAAACTACAGCTCTGGTATTTTGAATATCAAAACATTGGTCAGACAGAAACTCAGTTGGGGAATAGTAGCACTTCTTTAAGAGAATATTTTTAATTCCTTGCTTGAAATTAGTTTTGCTAAGTGATTTGAATGAGTCTGGAATTTTATTGTAAAATTTTAAACATGTATAAAAGGGGCTTTTTCTACTGCTAAGGTTCTGTGAATTGGATAGTTAAAAATATATTTATTTCTTGTTTGATAACTATGCTGAGGAAGATATGCAGAAAAATCATTTATGTTTCTATGAACATAAGTTAATATTTCAAGAATATACAGGGATGGAAAGGTTAAGATACTGAGATTTTTAAAAAGGGGTTTACAAGATGCTCTGTATGAAACATTACTAAGAATTCTAATAATCCGTTTTTGAATTATGAACACCTTTTTACTATTTGAAGAATTGCCCCATAATGTAACTCCATAGCGAAGAATAGATTCTACGAAAGCAAAATAAACTGTTTTACATGTTTCGATTGATGCACAAGTAGACAATATTGAAAAAGCAAAAGTAAATGATCTAAGTCTTTTTGAAATATATTCAATATGATCATTCCAATTTAGTTTATTGTCAATAAAAACGCCTAAAAATTTATGATTTTCCGTATCTGTGCAATTCAAAGGTGTTTTGAAAAAGATAGATTTAGTTTTGGTGCTATTCAGAAGGAGAACATTTAAGGAGAACCATTTATCTAATTGTAATAATGTCTCAGCAACACATTCTTTTAATTCATCTAAAGTGTGGGCCTTGACTAGAGCAGTGGTATCATCCGCAAATAAAACCAAGTCATTCTGAACATTACTGGGGAGATCATTAATATATATTAGAAAAAAAGTGGTCCCAAGATTGAGCCCTGAGGAATACCACAATGTATTGGTTCCCATTTAGAGTAGTATCTGGGACCATCTTTAGTTATGCAAGTTCTTTGTTTACGATTTGTTAAATATGATTTAATCCATCGGAGACAGTTGTATTTTATGCCAATTTTATTTAATTTTGCTACCAGCAAGTCATGATTCACACAATCAAATGCCTTCGTTAGGTCACAGAACACCCCAGCTGTATTCTGTGACCCATCCAAAGCAATCAGGCTACTGTTCACAAAATTTTCCAAGGCTGACACGGTGCTCATTTTCTTTCGGAATCCAAATTGGGATTTATGGAAGAAATTATTTACTTCAAGAAAGTTTGTAAGATAATCACAAAAGACTCTTTCAAGAATTTTTGAAATATTTGATAGCAAAGCAACCGGACAGTAATTATTTAAATCAAATTTGGAATCTTTTTTATGAATGGGGATTACATCGGAATATTTAAGCTTCTCGGGGAAAACACCCTGCTCCAGGGATAGGCTTATTATTTTCCTAAACATAGGAGCTAGAACAAGAGCATTATCTATCAAAATTTTTGTAGGTACACCATCCCATCCAACTGAGCTTTTATTCTTCAACTTCATTATTGTATCATAGATATATCTATCAGTCAGCGTTGGTACCATGAAATCTGGAAAATTACAATTTCACATTTGATTGATAGCTTTTTGAATTTCAATAACAGGCAATTTGAGGTGTTTAACAACAGAGCTGAAGTGCTGGTTAAAATGATTACAAACCAATTAATAGGTGTAAATTAAATTTCTCTTTTGCTTTTCAATCCTCATTCCGTTTCTAACAAAATCAGTTGATCACAGGCTAATAATAACTGTATGGATTAAACAGTAAATGATCGGCTAAAACAATTGAGGTTGGCTAAAATACTTTAAACGGCATCGCTCATTTGGCAGATGCCGTGGTCCTGTGGTAGCGCGCTGGCCTTGGATATCGAAGTTCGCGAGTTCAATTCCCGTCGGGGGCAATAATTTTTGTTCAGTGCTATATTAACTATGGTGTATTAAATCGGTTTTATTTAAACCACATTGAGTAATAAATGTGTTTTAATTTTTCTAATTAATTTTTATAATACATGTCTTATTTTATATGAGCAAAGCTCGGTCACCAGGTACTAATTTAAAAATAAAATAAGTCTTCATGATGAAGCCCAAGTACTTGTTTCCAGGCCTACCCTTTGGAACCGGTGAATAAGTATGGTAATAATTCTTTTTAGCTTATAGTGAAAATACACTCTAAACAGATAACGAAATCAAAATAGTATCATTAATGAAGTTACTGTTAAATCTATCATGCTAGTAGTGATTCAAAGTCACAGTGAAAAATGTTTAATTTTAGTTCAGAGAGAAGGGTCTCACGCATCTTAAGGAAATTCAGTTAACACGTTCGGTGCGCGGGGCGGATATATCCTCCCTTCGGTAATGGCACCACTGTCAAGGGGCAGGAAATATCGTCTTTGAGAAATGTCAAAATCCCGGCTGCAGTGTGAGCCCAGTCTCATACTGATAACATTTATCTATTTGCCGCGTTTTATGTGTGTTCCGCCACAAATTTTGGCACACATCGTCTCCTTGGCGGCCATTTTGTGTTTTGATGATGCTTTCGGGATTTTGCTTCGTGCTCGACGGTGGATGCAATAAATACACGCAAATACACAGTATACAAAATCCAGCACCGAACATGTTAATATACCATTATTATACAATATTTATCCGGAGTATCACACCTGAGATGTATGTGTCTCCCAGGACTGTGTCTGGAAGTCTTGCGGAGAGAAGAGTGGCAGCACCTCCTCAACAGTGGTGTGTTTGAGCTCAATCATCCGCAGGAAGGCTCGGAAAACGCCGACTAGTGTTTGCTCCATGGTAGACTCGGTTGTCAGTGTTTCCGAGATGAGAGCGCTGTGACCCTCACGTTCCACAAGAGACACCATGGCGGACTGTGCCGGTGCCGTGCGCAGTGCGGGGAACTGGTCTGCAGAGTATTGGGTGACCACCTGCACGATCGGTTGGGTGAGTTATAGTTGGGTAAGTAAGTGGGTAAAATTAAAAATCCTACCAGAAAGCTTAAATTTAATTAAAATTTATATGCAGTGCAAAGAAAAAGAATGAATGAAATAACGTTTAACCCTCCAATGGTTTACTATATTACTCTTCATGGTTCAGGCTGTTTCCGGTATTTACAAGTTTATTTTAAAATATCTAAAAAAAACTATAACTATAAAATATAAAAAAACTTAATGTTACTATATAACAATTTTGAAATATATGTTTTGTCAATTTTTTATACTGAATAATAAAACTACCACTTTTTATAAACTCATCTTTAAAAATAGCAAATATATTTACAAAAATGTACATATATACACGTTAGGAAGAATCCCTCAATTTGAATCATTTTCACTGCTTGATGATTTGCATTTCCTACCACCCTTCTTGAGCCTCCAGAATTTCATAAATCGATAATAATAATATAATATACTAATACATATAATGGTTTGGATTCCACTTTAAACTGTAGGTCCCTAGTTGCCATCGGCTGTTGGGCTATTAATTAACAGTCCTGTCTGAGGAACATGTCAGCCTTAGTCAGTAACAAGACTACAAGATCGCGCCACAATCATTTTACATTCACTCCTCATTCATACTTGGCTTAAAATACCTACCTTGTGGTATGGTTATGCCCTAACTGGGCATAGTCCTCATATAAGAAATGATGTTGGATTAAAAAAAATTTTTTCTGTTTTTATAATCCTTTGTTCTTTGAACTAGATATAGTTGCAAAAAAACTGTTTTTATGCCATAAATAATTTTAAAAATACCAAAATATAAGAATTTACATTAATAATGTAATGTTAATCATTGGTTTGAGTTCCTGTTGATAAAACATGGTCCATACATATATTATTACATACATACATCTTTTTTACAATACGTGGATATATCTGCTGACCGTCTGTTAGGCCAAAAAATTTAGTGGTTATTTCCGCCTGCAGTTCGGGAAGGGTTACAATACAGCATATTTTTAAAAATATATAAGAAAGATTTTTTTATTTAATTGATAAACTTCTGTTAGAATCATATTTTTTGTAGGTTATTTAACCCTTCAATGTGGTTTGACGTAAACCTTACGCGAGCCAAAAGCCATATGCAGTGCGGTTTGACGTATAAGTGACGTGCGAATGTTGACCCATAATGTGCTGCCGCACTCGGCAATGTATCAAACTATTTCGACCCTTTGACGATTTCAAGACGTTGTGGACAGGGCAATGAGTAATTTCAGCTGTTTTTAAGTATTTACAACCAACACGAGAGAGACGGAGACAGTTTGAAGTGAAGCACCAAATCACCTGTTGATTCGCAATGTCCCTGTCGTCCGCTTGCTTTGTTATCGTTGTGTTTCTAGATTATTTTGGTTATAAATAGGATGTAGTGATATGAATAAATAGTGAATACATTTAGTTTTACCGTTTTATTGTATTTGTTACAATATTTGTTGTTAAATTTGTATTGGTTACTCATTGGTAATTTTTATGGTTTATTTTTGCAATGATCAACCAGATATAGTTTTTGTGTTGTGTGTTTTCGTCATTTATAAAATGTATAACTCAAGTGGACAAGCCTACTGATAATGTGTTTTTATTGTAGTGTTACTATTACCTTTCAATTTACTGCCAAACCATGTTAATAGGATGTCTCATAGGGAAGATAAGTATGTTTGGTACTAAAAATGTCCCGCTTTGAAGGGTTAACGTCACTGGTACTAGCAGGCTTTTTTTGTTTCAGGATGTCTGAGAAATCCTAGTGAGGATTCCTGGTATAAAGGTTACAAAATGAAGTTTTGGTATATCTTTTATCAATTTTCATCACTTGGTCCTGCGACCCGCTGCAATTACCTCGTCTACAGTCATGCCATGGCGTAGCAGAAGTCCCACAGTCGCCAGTTCTCGCAGAGGACTCTCCGCAGGTCCAAACTCAGCCACATTCACCAGCTGCATCACCTCCTCTACTTCCGTTGAAGGGATCAGCTCCCTCGCCTCTGTCTTCCTCGCTTTCTTCTTGGTCACCTTTTTCTCTGTGATCTCTTTTACGACAGATTGAGGCTGAGTCTAAACAAGAAGATGTATATTCACAAACAGTAAGACAGAACTAAGTTAACAAATGCCAATAAGTGCCTGGGAGCCTGCAAAAAGTTAATCTCATCTAAAATATTGTCCAACAGAACTAAGATAGAGTTATATAAGACAAAAATTCAACCTGTACTCTTTTATAGAAGTGAAACATGAGTATTGTCCAGGAGGAATAAAAAAAGACTCATGGTTTTTGAAAAGTAAGTGTTAAGAAAAATATTTGGATCAGTGCTAGAGGAAGAAGTATGGAGAATAAGGAAAATAGAGAATTGATATTATTGTACACCGACCCGGACATCATTGCAATTATTAAAGCTAGAAAGTTAAGCTGGATTGGATATGTAATAAGAAGGCAGAAGTGAAGTAGGTTGTAGGAAATGTGGAATTCTATACCTAGGGGGAAGCATCAATTGGGAAGGCCAAAATTAAGATGGACTGATCAAGTCATTAAAGACATTAGGACCTTGGGTGCAGACATCAACTTGGCGAAAGTCAGAATAGCGTGGAAGAGGCTGGTCTATGAGACTAAGAATCAATTGAGATTTGTGGAGCCACGGCAGTAAGTAAGAAAGTCAGAACTAAGTGACAAATTCCAATCTTTTATTTTTAGTTTTACCATCTTCTCCACATAAGCGATTATTTGATTTTTTTCTTAGCAAAATACATTAGAAATAGATGATAAGTATGAGAAATGTTCAATGAATGACATTGAAAAAGAAGCAACATGAATGAATCTAGTTTTGAATGTTTTATATTTATTTGTAATAGTTTAATTTAAAATCCAATTTAAATTAATTTAAAGCCTGTTTGTTATGAAAATTGATTTCAAACTGGTAAATAATCTCCAATGGCAAAGACAAAAATCAACTACAGATGAAAGTCAGTACAGTACCAGTAATCAGTTTATTTGACAAACAATTTTGTTACTGATAAAAAACCAACTGATGCCAAAATGAAAAACATGCATGTACACAAATAAAAACAACATGTAAATCGTTTTAACACTGAAATCCCTAGCTCTAATATATTTTTCTGTATCTTTGCTGTGATAAATGTAATATGTACAGTTTTCAATTTGATACTTTAGCAGTTTATAGCATAACGTTAATTCCTATGTGGTCAATAATAATTTCTAACCATAAAGTTGATCTTTTCAAGACTAAAGCTTTCGATTAAATTTGCAGAAAATAACTAGAAAACACAGGAAAAAGGAAAAGTAATAATGATTAAAAATATTTTCAGATTAAATTAAGGAATGTTTTTTAAAATTAATAGAGTGAGCACTAGAAATATGTTACTGCGTACTGTGTCAAGTGTTTACACATTAAATAGGAAACTAATATCATATTAAATATTTGTTGCCAACTGAATTTAATAATTGTCTTTATACTACATCAAATTGAGGTGATAAAAGTTGAATTTTGAAATACATATACTTTTTCAAATAACACTATATGTTTATGATCTGCAACTTAAATTGTAAATGACATGAATAAAAATGTATGAACCTCATGCGAATGTACAAAACCAAACATGTTTTGATAGGTTGAAGAAGACACAGTTTACGCCTACAACTGTTCAATGTTAAATTCATAAACACACAATCAGAATATTTTACAAATCGATCACAAATGGCTGAAATGTTATGTCCTGCTGTTCTTGTGAAATGTTGATGTCTTCTGATTGGTTTTTAACCTTTTCAGCGCAGACAATATTTATTTTTTGAGCATAAAACGTGAAAAATCTGTTTTACATTTAGATATAATACATAGTAGAGAGTTCTAAAAAGTAGAGTTTCTCCATGAGAAACTCCACGAGTCTATGTCTGTTTATACACATTTCTCTATAAAATATGCATTCCTATATGATTAGAAAATGATTCTTTATTTGAAAGTTATAGTTGGAAATGGTGAATTTTATTATTTAAATTATTATAAAGGCTATTTTCCATTAGGATTAGTAAAGAAGTTTTCAAGACAATTCGGAATCTTAAATCTAATTCCGAATCATCCGATCTTTCAGATCCGGACACATTGTGAAAATTTGTTTTACTAATCTTGAATGAAATTACCCCCAGATATAAGCTAAATAACATAGTAAATGATGTTAAATATTCCTTTACAATTTACTGGAGGAACTGAAAAGGCTAAAACATATTTTAACTGAATCACATAGTGCTGTGTCTACCTAAACTTGCATTACACACTTAAAGCGATAGAGTTGAAGAACCACAAGCATTCATAACATTGGCTGAAGTGAAGCCATCTTGTGTCATGCTGTTTTATGACAAGTCCGGCATTGGTCAGAGTTTAAGGTCTCTTTGTATAGGAAACCAACTTTAAAATCTGGATTGAATTGTAGGCTGTGATATAGGGGTTATTTTATTTTGTGATATTTATGTACCTTGATATTAACAGGAGTGAATTTTAATGATATGATAGCCTACTGGTGGGATTAATTATGGTAAAAATATTAATATTGTTTTACCAAACCCACCTAAAGTGTGGAGCATCATAAATATTCTTTGTCGAACAGAAAAACAATACAAAAATCAGAATTTATGTGCTACAATCCAATATTTCTAAGCAAAAAAGTTACCTCACTTCTTAAAACAATTGGGGTTATGTTTTTACAGGGCCGCCCCTGCTTCCCTTGCTTGTGCTCTCCCCTTCCTGTCAATGGTGCCCACAATCATCCGAAGAAGTAAGGCAACTTATTTACTCACAAAGTTTGGATTCTGGTGTAGACATCCTGTTTCAATAAATTAATAATTTATTATATTTTTAGTTTGTGTTTCTGAAATATTAATACAATATTATATTGATCCTTAATATTTGTTAAAGGATGCTCCACACTGAAACACAAATCGTGAATAATAGTGTTTGATAATGAACTCAGTTTGATGATAATCGCTTGAAGCATGAAAATAATTATGATTACATGATATTTTCATTTATCTGCATAATTTTTTGCCTTGCAGATAGGAATGAATACAATACTTTCACTTTCATAATCAGCGAACACTTTTATACCGGTAGAAAGTATTGACGTTTTGTGATAGGACAGCATTTTCAAATTAATACAACGATTCGCCTCCATTCCATCCAGATTCACGGTGTTCGTGTAAAACCACATCTAGACTATCGATGGTCGACATGCAGCATTTCACTTGGCTCATGCCATCCCAGTGAGCACCAACCTCAGTGACGACTATGGAATCCTGTACCGAGGTCATTGATTGCTCAAGGTGAACACTCTCAAACGTCTCCTCCTCCCGCTCAAACTCCTGCACCTGCACCGACTCTTGTATCGTTACTTTTTTCTTCCCCTTAACTTTTTTGATCTCTTGTTGTCCAAGTGACACCTCGGTACCAACCTCGGTCACAGTCACCGACTCCTGCGGCGCTTCCACCACTTTGGCCACCGCTTTTGGTTTATCCTCCGAGAATGTCACGTCGTCTGGAACTTTTCTTGAAGACGCCACTGCCGAAACTTCTACTGACTCTTGAACATCAAATTTCACTGTTGCTTTTGCCTGGAAAATAGACAATGTATAGTAGTATAATAGTAATTTTACTATACATGACTGTTCTTATTGATGAAAATATACATTTTTTCAAAGAGGGTGGCAATTTCTTTTACATATACTTTTCGTTTGCACTTATATTAAAGTATATACTTATATATGGTATGTGGCTTTTATCAGGCAAAACAAATGGTGACCATGCACCCAGCTCAAGCTGAATAGAACCTATAAAAATGTCATGGCAACACAGTAGTCAAAATACTAGGCAGAATTTCTACCACCACCATATTAGGAGCTACGGCTTTTTATTGACAGGTTCCTCTTTACAATTATTTTAATATTTGTAACTATTTAGTCAAGAAATGCTAAAATTTTAAAATGGTTCGAAATAATCCATATTTTGAAAGAGACAAATAATTAATTGACAATAAACTGAACTTGAATCATCAGGAGTATAAAATATGAAAAACAATAAAATTATGTCAGATTTGTATTTGTTTGGATTTTATGTTTTTATCACATTTATTTAATCATTAATTTTGATCGTATGAGTCTTGTTTTACCCTGTAATACACAATATTTAGAATACTTTTTGTTTCATTACTATCCAAACAAATATTATTATTTGTTATTTGTTTTATTACAGTGGAACGTGGATACTTCGAACTTCTGTAATTCGAAAACTTCCTTAATTCGAAATTTTGTCTTGGTCCCTAGAATTTTATATGAAAACAATGTTAAAATATCTTGTTTAATTCGAATATTTTTTGGATAATTCGAAGTTTTTACAGCATAAATCTATAAAGTGAACAAGTCATTTTGTGCGATTTTTCAGGAAACGACGTCCGGGCTTCCTGTCCTCAGACTATTTTTAGTTAGATCAATGCACCCACCCCCCGCCAATCCTTCTCATAGCACGTACACCTGCTGTTGACTGGTCACATTATACCCCTCCCCCTCACCAGTCCACTACTGCTCATAAATCACAACATTGACATCTCTAGTCTTACTACACGGCGCCGACGCAGTTCAGTAGCGTGTGTATCATTGATGGTGGTTTTATTCCGATATTCGTCGCTTTGTTTCGTGTTGGCATTTGTGACTTTGTTTGCGTTCATGTTAACACGTCGTGTGTATGATGGCTTCGTCAAAGCGAACCTACAAATCTCTGACGTTGCAAGAATAAATAGCGGCGATCAAGGAGTTAGAGAAGGGATTTGAAAAAGTTTGAAATGGCTAGTTTCGGGATCCCTCCAAACACATTATCGACATTTAACAAAAATTAGGATTTTTAATCAATAATATCTTCACTAACCTAACTTTTTTAATATACAATGCTAAAACATGATGTTTAATTGTTTATTTCAACCACATGCAAAAACTTTTCTAATTCAAATTTTTGGATAATTCGAAATTTTTTCTGGTCCCTTGAGGTTCGAATTATCCAAGTTCTACTGTATTTGTTTCATCACTATTTTTTTCAAATATTAGAAAAAAATTTATTTTTGAACCAGTTGTTACATTTTGCTGTGTTTATTAATTGAGTCCATGTACAAGCAGTAATTTATGTGTGATAATTGGGTTCTTCCCATATTAATTTCTTCACACGACCATTTTAAATAAAATTTTAACTATTGTTCAACTGTATCCCTTTACTATATTTCAATACTACTAAAAATAAATAACAATAAACCATTCACTCCTAATCTAAAACCCCTATAAAAAAATGAACAAGTTTCCAGAAGTTAATTAAAGTTCTTACAGATTCCGAAGTTTCCACAAACTGTGTAGTGGACTCCAACGGTTGTTGTTCTTGTTGTTCAATGGGCTCCCTAAAACAAAAAGTCAAATGAGCCCATTAACCCCTTAAGTTGGCGCACCACAGTTTCAACACAGTAAGTGGTGCATGGTTTAATTATTACTTGCCGACACACAACATGGGGTTTTTTGCAACTTTGCTTGGTTGCAATGCCAGGAAAACAATTACTAAGCGAAATATTTGATACTGTAAAGTACGTGGCATGGACATAGTTTCAGAAAAATTCACTAGATTGCAACACCAAATGGTCTGTCACTTCTCAAGGCAAATTTAACAGTGATAGCTGCGAAAAACTAGCAGACAACTTGAATCAACAAAATAAATCAGATGAGATAGTCAAATCCGTCTATACTAGGGCATCGCTGTCAACGCAACAAGGTTGTTGCACGTAATATTCCGTGTGTCACTATAGCAAAGTACAGAACACTACTACCGTGTATTTACCAAAGTACCTATGTTATTTATTTACTTAGATACCCATGTACCTATGTTTTGAGTAAGTTAGCTTTTTTACTAATTATACTTGCTTTTCAGGCTTAACAACTTCAGCTCTCTTCTGCTGAACTTTTCTCTTCATGATCTTGGCTTGTTCTTCTCTTATCTTTTCCATTTCTTCATGAGCTGACTGTATTTCCAATTCCCTCCTTCGTTCAGAAGTCAACCCTGAAAAAAATTGTCCAAAGTAGTTAAGTGACCCATGATTATATCACGAATAATGCCTGATTCTTAGTTGAGATAGTTCCAATTTGAAAATAACAGAAAATATGTAACATATTGCTTTGCTGATTAAAATTTAAAATTACTGGTAAATTTCTAAAAAAAGTGGAATATCAAGAATTAAAATTGTATTCTGTAACTCTTAAATTGTAATTGTAACTCTGAGCTATTTAAAAAGAAACCATCCTATGCCGGTACTGTATTTTTGAAACATATTCCAAAAAAATATTTAATATAAAAAATAAAAATAAGTTCAAAAGTGAACTGAAAGGTTTTTTAATCAGAAATGCTTTTTACTCTTTTGAAGAGTTGTACGATTTACCCAAGTGAATACTGATGCTACATAACGGCTAATAAAACCTAAATGCATTGTACTGAGTTAGATTTAAGGAAAACTGTGACGCTATTTATTGTATTGCTGTACATGAAACAAATAAAAAAGTTTTGAATTGAACTGAATTTAATATTCATTGTATCAAAAATTAGGTAGAAATGTTCAAAGCATCTCTTTACCTGTATAGTGCAACGTGGCTTTCGTCACTGCTAGGCCAGCTTCACTCGTAGCCTTGCAGACGTAAGTTCCCGCGTCTTCTTCTGTTACTTTCTTAATGGTAACTATTGTCCTATTTTCCTTGATTGTCACTTTAATGTTCTTTGTATTCCTGATAATCTTTTCATTATGGTACCAGATAATATCTACAGAAAAAGATAATTATTAAACTAAAAGAATGATAAATGAAAAGAAAAACCCTCTGTCCCATAATAAAGGTCACACTAAAAACAGCTCTAATTGCAAAACTTTTGAATTACATAAACAATAGCTACAAATGTTTAAGAAGTACAAAAATCACTAATGTTTAGGTTTATCTGAATTAACATTAACAACACAAGTTGGAGGACTGAACGAAAATTCACTTCCTTCTACACTATGTGCAAATCATCTCACATTTTCTAACTTAAAACCTTGTTTTAACATAGTTTTACCGATGAAAATCTAAAGAAGTAAGATACAGTAAGTGTGAAGGCCAAGTTTTCCATCCATCACAACCTATTTAACTTTCAGAAAGATTTTCCAGAAAAACTTGATGTTCTGCGTGGTATTGTAATTTTATTGGAGGATAAAATTTACACTCTGTCCTTCTATATCAAGCAACTGCTAATTTTTTCATAATTACGATAAAACTTGAGGATAATTTTAAGTCACCTGGTGTGGGAGTTCCGGCAAAAACTGCCTCAAACTTTGCTGTTTCCATTTCCTGGGCTCGCACGTCGGTGATTTCTTGAATAAATGTTGGGGCACTCTGGGCAGCTGGAAATAAACAAATAATTGAGATCTAAGGAGACCAAACTTTAGCCCTCGGACACATAAAAAAAGGTTTTATCCTATAAATCTACTCTAAATTCAGTTTAATAAGTATTGTTATACTTACAAAATATAGAAATATCTGTGATCTTGTAAATCAATTTAGATCCATATGTATGTGTGTTAAATTATAGTGTAATTAAGAGGCAACAGATACTTTCTTACTAAAGGGACTACATTTAATTTGTTCATCCCATTCCTGACTAAAGACATACATTGTACGTTCTCACATTTTGCTAAACAAATTTCTAAAGACATACACTGTACGTTCTGAGTAAACAATGTGCGTTGCCTGCTTATATTTTGATGTAGTTCTATTTCCCCATTAAGTATGCTAGTTCATTTCTCACCCAATAGATAGTGTTGACGTCTCCTTTAAATCATCTTATTTAAAACTTTCACTAGTATCTGCTGTCCCAGAGCAGTCACAGTGGAACAGGGCTCCATTTTTTAATCCAGACAGGAGAGCCTCAGGCGTCTCGTGGAAATTCAGACAGGAATGAGTTAAAGAAGCTAGCATTACACGACACAAATGTATGTAGTATTATCTAAGACCATAACATGTTTAAGAGATAATCAGTTTTTAGAAGCATTACTAAAAAATAGTATGAATGAAATTAATTGTAACTTCATTTTACAATGAAAATCTATTTATTTTATTTTATTTTTTATATATTTTTTATTGTTTATTCATGTTTTCTCCTTCAAGAAACAAACTAAATTGAAACAGTTAATCTACAGTGTCCTGGTTTTTAATAAAAATATTATAAACAGATTTTATACATTTTTTAACTTACCTTAAATAAAATGACTAGAAAACATAGCTTTGGTTGTTGGTTGGCGCCTTGTCATTGGTCTAATAAACAAAAAGTTAGCACATTCAAGGTTAGTACAAACAAAAACAACGACAAATAGAAAACACACAATAGAAAACCTGCATCCAACATTTAAATCAATTAATAGGAGATGTATTACAATTATTATATTTTTTTGTGATCATTTTTTTGTTGAAAAGTCATTTTTTAGTAAATACCATATATAGTTTAAAAATATATAAAACAGATAATATTTACAAAGTTTTGCAGATTATTACATTAATTGCCATGTAAATTACAGAATCTGTTTAATTTATGTAAAATATAAAAATAATAGTTCTTTATTATTGTGCTGTGTATTTCGTGTTTTATTTTGCTTCTAAAAGATACTGTTTAAAGCTTTGGTTTATAATTATCAATCCCCTCTAACCTACATGACTTTTTTTTAAAGTAAGTATCGTTTTGTGATTCCAACGCCGCAGTGCTACGGTCGGCATGCATGCTGGTTACCTACATCTCTTGTCTCACGCTGACACAATTACAGTCTGATCCTTCATTGTATACGTTGTTTACTGATTGTTTAAGATTCCTCCAACAATCGTGAGTCCCGCCGATCGTGAAGTACGGGCTGTTAAACGATTTCTTAGAACTAAAGGCGTAAAACCAATCGATACCCATTGTTAGATCTGTGAAGTTTGCGTACAAAACATTATGGGTAATGGAATGGTAATGAAATGGAAGAGAGAATTTAAAGATCGCTGCGCAAATGTGCATGATGAAGAAAGACAATGCACTGCCTAAACGATAACCACAAGAGGTAACTAGCGTGCATGGGCAAAACGTCAACCGTAGGGCTGCGGCGGCGGAATTACTTAAAAAAGACGCCTCGTAAAATTCGATGAAATTCAACAAAAAACAATTATATCTTGATACCTCAATTAAGAACAGAAAAATCTACCAGTTTTTGCTGACAATAACATAAATAGGAGTTGTTTTAATCTCAACATTTTTTAAGCTTTTTTGAAGCTTCCGCAAGGTGGCATCACACTTCTCTCCTGCTCCTCCATTCTTTTTTTGAAAGACATTGTTGGTGAGTTTATATTATCTAAGTAATTATTGAGTACATTTTTCATTACAATAAGTAAAAAAGTTTCAAGATGTTTCAGGATTTGGAATCGGATCTTTTCCTTAAGTAAGCTGGAAGAATCCGTTCATAGTTGAATTTGACTAAGCCACTGTTGTCAGTCAGTGCTGTGTGAGCTCCTGCAGTGTTTTGTGCTCTTTTGTTGTGTGTGACCTTTGTTGCTTTTTTTGTTAGTTTGAAAATTTTTGTTGTTATACTGGCTTAGTTCAGATTATGTACTAATCTTGTTACATTACATATTCCAGCTCGCCTAAGGATTATATCAGATACCGGATTCTGAATCATTGTGAAACTTAGTTTTACTAATCGTTATATCTCCATTTTTAAACTTGCTAGTAGGGTTTACTGGTGAGCGGTGAGTGAAGCTAACAATTGTTAGTGTTACCTGACAAGAAGGCATGTGCGAGACCAGTGTCTGTGGACATGCATTGACTCTCCAGCAGTAGAAACTCCTGCAGTTCCTCACAGCTGTCTGCTGTGTGCAGCTGATGGAACGAGTCCGGGTCCAGTTCTCGAGGCTCGAGAGGAAATGGGAACAGGCAATAGGGGGCAGGGCGGGACAACCGGGTGCGAGGGAATGTCTGACACCTTGCTCTACCGTTGTGAGATGGAAACTCGGACGTGGAGGTGGCCAAGTTCTGACATGACGACGACAACTGGCGTTCCGACTCACTGGTCGAGGGCTCGCTCAGCTCCGTGATGGGAGGTAGGAGGTAGAAGCTTCCGCACGGTGGCATCACACTTCCCTCCTCCTCCTCGTCCTCACCCTCCTCCTCATACGTCTCGTGTGACTCACGTACAACAACATGCTCCAGACTGTCCAAGGACAAGGTCCGCTCTTTACCTTGTAGTTGCAACTTCATCTCCTCCATGTGAGTCACCCACTCGGGTTTGCGATACTCCTTGGTCCCCAGGATACCTGTTACACAGTTACACCTGCCATTATATATTGCCCTTGTATTCAAAATCCTAATCAACTAGTAATTAAACTTTCATCATTTACGTACTTGAGCTTCTTATTCAAATAATGGCAATAAAGGTGGCTTTAACCCAAATAGACATTTTTAGCCATAAACTAGGAAAAATATATGAAGCTTTAATATTATTGAAATGATGTAAAAGAGGATTTTTACACTATGAATATCAAACATTCAACAAAAACAGGTCTTTTTAACAATGGCGCTGATAGTAAAAAAAATACCATTTAGAATCCACTTTATGTATTTAAAACTTTATGAAAAATAGTGTAATAGTAATAATTGAACAAACTTATCAATCACAGAATAATATTAAAGTGACCTAGATTATAGTTACAATTAAAGCTGAAAATAATTAAAACAATTTAAATTGTAACAATAAATTATAAGAAACATAAGCAAATTCAATGGTATACCTTAAATCTAAGAAAGAAATAATCATAAGATATTTTTGACAGTGGAATGAATGTTAATGAAGCTGTTATGTTTGCATGTGGGGGTAGGGGTTGGGTCAACTATCGTAAAAGGAGCAAGAAGACCAATCGGCGTAAAGCTGAAAAAACAGCAAGTCACTGAAAAAAAGCAAAGTTGTCAGCAAAACAATACTCTTTCATATCTAAACTAGGACAATTAACAAATTATTATTTGAAAAGAAATAACCAAATAACCAAAATCCCTGACCTGAGAGATGATTTATTTATTTTCTAAAAGCAGTGCATTAATATCTGAATAATTTCTAAGGAAGTATTTAGTAAATATTAAAAGTCAAACACCAAAAAAAAAAAAAGAAAAGAAAGCAAAGATGCTGAAGGTGTGTAAAAGAAACCTTAACTGATAAGAAAAAAACTGTTTTTAAACATAGTTTATAGTTATTTGTTTAACTAAATCAAAACAAGTATTTTTATTTTCAAAATTATAACATTCATTATAAAAACTATATATTTTTGAGAATAAACTATATTTTATAAGTGTAAAATGACATAACTCATCTATATTATTAGTTGAGATCACAGAGCAGTAAATATTATATCTAAACTTTTTTTAAATAACACATAGCACCCTATAAATTCTAACTAAACCTGATAAATTTATTGGTCAGTGTAAGGTAATTAACTAATTATATTTTAGTTTTACTTCATTTTAATTAAAAATACCCTTATCAGAAAGTAAAAAATTGTTGAGATATAAATCTAACAATAAATTAATTATATGCCTCAATTTACTTCATACTTATTTTTTTTAAATTCATTAGCTATAAGCATATATTTGAAATTAAATGAATAATTTTTAATCACTAACCAAAATTAAACCTCTAATTACTTTTACATTTATCTTAAAAAAATCTCCTCACTCTATACGTTTAATATCTATGATTATTTATAGTGAAAATCTAGTTAAACAAAGTATCAGCTGATAGCTGGCAAAAATTCGAGCTGAGGCTAGCATCGAGCTAAAAGCAACTGTCGACAAAACTAAAGCGCCTTTACCTGGAACGTGGAGAACGGTTGTCGTGGTGGCAACCCCGAGCTCATTGTGAGCCTCACACAGGATCTCTCCCGCGTCGTCCGGATACACCTCCGTTACAGTCAGGATACTGGAGTTGTCCTCCAGGTACTCAACCTGGAACTCTTGGCAGGGGATGATCTCCACCCCTTGCTTGTACCATCGCACCTTGGGCGTGGGGCTTCCTTCGACTTTCACTTCCAACCTGTATTTGACATCACAACACCTTCAGACACTGTTACTAGACTGGAACGGTGGCGTGTTCTGTATTCCAGCTACTCCAAAGTCCAGCTAATACGAACTGCCTGATGGGAAAAAGGTTACTGAGTTTAAATTTAAAAACCAAGCAATATAATCTGAATTATAGCACTTTAACACACCATCTGCCCATTATTTCACTCTGGAATGCCACCTCATTTTTGGCCATTTTTCAAGTTTTGTTTAAAAAACCATAACAATTTTGGATACAATGCAAAGTATAATACATTATATATTTTTGTGTTCAGTATAAAACAGGCTACAAGAAAATAATAAAAACTACTAACTCGCATGTACCAAAAAAAATTATTTATGTAAAAAAAGTAGTTTTTTCATCATGTTTGTGCCCCCTCAAATTGCTCAAAAAGATTTTCATAAAAAATCTAAAAAAGCCATTTTGTTTGAAATTTCATAAAAAATAAGAATATATATATACTTATATAGCTATATAAAAATAAATAAAAATACCGATGTTGAAAAACCTTTATATGTAAACAAAACCCTTACTGCCTAGGCCGGGGTCTTTGAGAGTAATCGCCAAATAAATTATAAAAACATTGTAAAGAATGACATTAGACCTTCATATATTTATAACACTAAATACAAGGAGAAAGGTGTCATGAATAATTCATATGTTATTATAGATAGTTCAAACAAAACACAGCGAAACACTAACCCAATAGCACGACTCTAACACAACGTAAAGCATACGGCTCGGTCAGCTGTTGGCGCAATGTGGTAACACCCGTAACTAAATGTAATGCATAGAGTATAAAAATTTCAAATACTACTAAGGACGTAATTATAATCTCCTCTTTACAATGATATATATAAAAGTACATTTGCGATGTACCGTGAATAGCTAGGAGAAGATTAAATCACGCCAGTTTTATTGCCGGGATCCAGCGAATGGCAGCTGGAGGCTTAATCTACAGACGATATAATTACGTACACATTGTTAACTGAACAGAAAACATTTTGGAACATAAGTGTTTAGTTATCGTCTTTTGACGTAATAGAGAAATCCTGTTAGCCAATGCAAAGTTGCGCCATCGTCTCATGAACATCAAGTATGCGGATGTGGTAATACACTGTTGCTCGAGGTATCATAGGGAGATGTCTAGCTACACTCACAATACACTCGATTCTCATAGTCCCACCCTTTATCGTCATTTTTAGACAAACTACTTACGAACATTTGAGTTTATGTCCAGCAATGACTGTGATCGCGTAAAAGGTAGACCTACAGACATTACTGTTTTATACTTGTTTGTTTTCATGTGTCAATGTGTGTGTCGTGGTTTACATTTCAAACGACAAGTACATAACGGATAGAATGTCCCTGCAGGAACACTTGAGCCGTTCAGGCAAAACATGTAGCAGACAAACCTATTTGTGAACTAAGATAAGACATAAGTTAATTTGTCTAAACACACAGCTCGGGTCTAAAATAATGGATTATATTAATACTTTTAATGAAACTTTACACTGTATTTCCGGAAAATCCAAACAAATTTTAACCTTATAAACAGGTAATTGTAGGTCTAACAGCGATGAATGGTTTTCTTCCAAATAAATAAATTTATGTTAATAAGTTCCTTAAATCAGTTTCAAAGTTCAAATATTGAAATCATGGTTATCATAGATCATACATGAGTAATGAAATTTCAATACATCTCCTATAATGTGACTTTGACTATGTGAATGCAAAATCAAGGGAGCCATGCACAATGACACCAGTACGGACACTACAAGAAGTGAAGAAAGGTGTGAAGGATCAGCTGATCTCGAGGATTATTAAAGTCCTATGATAAAATGAAATAACTTAAAATACCTACTGAGTACGTCGCTAATTGAGAAAGGTATTTTTTAGTAAGTTTATATTGTATTTTTTATTTTTTTTTATTATGGTATTTTTATATTGTAATCGTTGAAATAAACTAATAATATTCTCCATCCTATACCAGTATAAGCTTGCATGTGACATGCTTTAAACAGAACTGACTGTTTAGCCCTGGCATTCTCATTATGCAGCCAACAGCATGATTTTTGCAGCCCTCGGACTGTTATAAATTAATCTTTTTTATACAGACTTTATTTTATTGATGTAGTAAACTGATGTTTCAATCATATTTTTTGTAAGGTATTTAACATAATTTGTGTAATCACGGTTACAGAAAAATATGCCTCAGGTAACTTAAAAAAACGTTTTTAGGCTTTTTTTAAATGTCCTAATTGGTTACATTACCCATAACCACTTATACACTACAAACTGATAAATCAATCACCTAAGCAGTTCTCCTTCTCTCGCTTGTGTTTCTTCCGGGAGGGGTGTGACGAAATATGGAGCGCTCCCCAGGTCTTCAGGTTTCTCTTCTGACACCTCTGATAAAATGTCCTGTGAAACAAAACTTACCCTTATATTTAAATCGATAATTTTTCCTATTTAGTGAAATCTCTCCATACAATCCAAGTTTTCCTATTGATTTACTGAAAGATAAACTGTATTAATAAATTATTTTTAGAATTACACTAGTTTTTGTTTACATGAATTATAACTTTAGTAAGATTGTTGCAGAATTTATTGTAAAATATTTTTATCCGTCTAAATAATCATCAGTTATTCCAAGTTGTGCTGAGAATCTCTGCCAAAAGAGTTCCAATTTAATCATTTTATTGGTAAATCAAATAAAAAAAATTCTTTAGTAATATTAGTACAGTAGAAACTTTTCATAATTTTCTATAGAAAAATCCTCAATAGGTCTGACTAACTGATATAAATGAATACACAATACAATGGATAGTGTGTTATTGTTTTAATTTTGAGAATCTTCTCTATAAGAGTATCACGATTACATCAGCTGTACCTACCTTGTCGGCAAGTAAGTCTTCTTCCGAGCCACTCTGGCCAGTGAGCAGTGACGTTGCTACAGTAACCGAAGCTATTTCCGAGTCCGGCACGTACTCATATGCTGTAACGACACACATTTAAATGAATTGTTATTAAATGTTACTGACTAAAAGAAAGGTAGCACATTGCAATCGTTCACCTGGAGATGTCACAGTGTATATTAAAAAAATGTTTTGATTGAAAATTATTAATTTTGATGTTACCTTCAACAACAAGAGCAGTTGCACAGACAGCTTCCCCGACAGGATTGACTGCTCTGCAAGTATAAACTCCTGCATCTTCTGGGAACACTTCTGTGATGGCAAGTTTGCACAGGCCTTCTGTGTCCTGGTACATGGAGACTTGTTTGCCCTCCTTCATCGGTTGGCCGTTGTGGTACCAGGTGACTACTGGCACTGGCTTGCCTATCACCTGCAACCGAAGATTCTGACTGAGATACAATGTCTTATTACCTGACTCATACATTTGCTTTCGATATTATAACTTTAATCATACGAAAAGGAGAAAGTTTCAACTAGATATCTGATACCCAAAGACAGAAAAATTATTTTATAATCAATTCAGGATAAAATTGAAATAAAAAATTTTGTAAGTACGCATAGGTATAATTCAATTGAAATGACAAGAAGTCCAGGGTGGCACTGTAAAGGCGAATTCAATGGCCAACATATTATTTAATTTTGAAACCAAGTAAACATGCTTAGTTTAAAAATATAATGTTTTTTTCTGGATCACAATTTAAATAAATGAAGAGGATACATTACCTAAATTATTTTTATACAATCCAATATTGGTTTAAATGTTGACTAGTACAGTTTGATGAGAGTATTAATAGTGATGACGACGAAACTTACAAATTACTTATAATTTTTTTACAAATAATAAGTATTTCATGTTTTTTTTGAAGTGCATTTCTTTCTATTCTTTCTGTTGCACTGTTTTCTTAAATGTTATAAGATATATCATATAAAGTCCAATTAGTGTACTTAGGAACCTCTGTATCTATTTTTGTTTTATTAATTTTTTCCTAATTTATATGTATATATATGTATATGTCGGATTTACATATTTTACAAATAAGAAAGTATTTTATGTTTCTTTCAAGGGGATTTCTTTCTGTTTCCAAAAATATATCTTATGTATAGGTTATATTACATTTGTTCTAACAATATTTTTTTAAATTAATCTAAAACCCCTAGGCTCCTCCATTAAACCAATGTTAGTGACTCCAGGCTCCAAAGTGTTAATAGGATTCTTCAAGTGTCACTGACCTTGGCCACAAACTCTGTAGCCTCGCCGTCCATAACCTTGGCATGTTGGGGTGTGGCAGTGAACACCGGTGACTGCAGCTCTGTGGCGGTCTCTGTCGCTGGTGTCACGCTGAGAGTCGCACTGCATGTCACTGAGCCCGCCACGTTCTCCGCGCGACACGTGTAGTCGCCGGCAGACTCGGACAGTGCAGCTGGTAACATCAGCACTGACTTGTTGCCATCGGTCATGATCCTCGTTTCTACACTGGACTGTTGAACAAAAATTTATATTGAGAATTATAACAAAATAATATAATTTTCAAGAATATATCAACTTTATCAGCTACAATACAACTTACTGATAAATAATAGGAAAATCAAAGTTACAAGCATAAATAAACAGGGGAAAAATATACATATTTTTGACATGGATATGTCTTAGCTCTGGGGGGGTGTTGGTGATTTTTAAGATGGAAAACATGTAACAGGTTTCCATAGAAACTACCAGAGCTATTGTATTGAATTTTTAATTTGAATAAGAACAGCTGTTTATAAGAACTGAATAAATTCCCTTAAGGCATATCCATGATCTAACCTATTTCCCACAGGGAAGTAAATACAAACATTTTAATAACCTGACTATCTCTTCTACCTGACTGGGATGGTGGCGTCGTCCTGTAATCCAGCTACTTGGAGGTCACGAATTGTGGATAGTTATAAGAGATAGTCGGTGGGTGTAGTGTTCTCTTGTGTGGATTAACGTCCGCACTATTGAATACTACGTTAATCCGCAAAGACCACCTTCATAATTAGACCAATTCGTAATTCAGAGGCTGTGGTTCGGATTCCACGTTAAACTGTAGGTCCCTTAGTTGTTGCCATCGGCTGTTGGGCTATTAATTAACAGTCCTGTCTAAGGAACATGTCAGCCTTAGTCAGTAACAAGACTACAAGATCGCACCACAATCATCCTACACTCATTTCTCATTCATACTTGGCTTAAAATACCTACCTGGGTAGGTTGCCATTTCAATAATCTAAGTACCTAAGATTATTCTGATCAAACAGATCTGTGTATCCATGTTTAGGTGTGAATATGTGATTTTGCCTATTAACGCTGTCCAAGTCAAACGCATCAGATCGCCTTGTACGCTAATCGCCCACTGGAGGTCAATCACCTTGGCTCTCAACCCAGGACATGCTGCTCTCTAGCGGCTATTTTGGGAACTACTATGACTTGTGCTGCATTCTAGCAGATACATTGGGAACTATATAAACCCATAATGATCACAATATATCATATTGCTTATTTTATTAAATGTTTATGTAGACAAGTAGTTGCATCTGAAATGGCGGGGTTGCGATTGTCTGAGATTGATCGTGAAATCGATGACTATGTGTTACTGGTAAATATATATTTTTTTGTTGGGTGAAATGAATAGTAAACAATTAATGTGCCCGAGGGGCAGACGATAACGTGCGCAAGTGTGAATTCTAGCGTGACTGCCAATGTGATAGGGATGAAACTGCCTTGAGAGGGCCACTCATATGTGACCAGGAGAGGGTTAAGCAAAGTCAATGAGTACAGACAAAGTCACCTCGGATAATACCGTGACGGAGAACGATGACTCTGGTTTGGATTCTGGAGTTGCCAATTGACAAATTTTACCACTTTTAATCCATTAAGGTAGTAAATAGAACATGGACAGACCTTGAAGTAGCAATTAAAAAATCAAAATTACCCATTTTGTAGAGCTTTAAGGAAATTTACGTAAAATTGCTTGTGTATTAGATAATTGGATGATTTTTTTTACTTGCTGGTGATGTATGAAGGCATATTTTTTAAGTTTTATCTTTCAAAAATGATTTTTATTAACTGCAAAAAAATTTTTGAAGTACCGGTAAACAAAAAAATTTTCAAAGTAGGGGCTGTATTTTTATAGAAATATTCCTTGAAACCACCTGAATCATATATTTTCTTAAGCTTCAAAGTATTTTTTAGGATATAAAAAAACCTATACATTTATATTAACAAATGCATTTTAGAAAAATAAAATAAAAAATGCTCACGTCTCACGAAACGGCAAAATACCACTGAGATAATTGGTTGAAAAATCAAAACCATGCAAAATAACAACTCAACAGGTTGGCCATCCGAGCAAAGCAATATTTATAAATGTTTTCTAAAGGACATAGCAACACCATCTATCTGGAAAAGTTGGAACTGCGTGGAGAAATACTGTGTATTTACCGATCACGTATTGGGCTCGTGGTCTGGCATTCAGTCCGCGCTTGGCTTCATGAGTCCAACTCGCATGTCTACTACTAATATGTAAGCCATTGGGATGGGTTAGATCCAATAAAAGGTTAAATGACTTAAAAAATAGTAGCCTTTACAAATAATTTTCGTTAAGTTACCTTGATAGGTGTGTTTTGACGAAACCATTGGAAGGAGCAGGTAGGATAGGACTGTACGACAGCTTCCATGAGAACCACTTCTCCGGGCGCTACTGTCTGTGGCTGTAATGGTTGAATAAACCTCGGGGCTTTCACACCTTCCATCTCCAACAGCTCTTCTGCATCTGGGCAACAGGACAAGGAACTAGATACAAAAGTAAAATGTAGGCTATTTTACGATTAGAATGACTGAAGGTGAACACTACTCTTCCAAGGTTGAGTTTGATTTTTAGGTTTAGTAAATTTGAGAGAAAAATTTTATTACACTCTTTTTAAAACACCCACGAAAAACATTAAGAAAGTGTGATATAGAGGTGAAATATATATATTTTCGTCATAACTGATTCAAAAACATCTGGTGAAGAGCAAGAGTTGTTCTTTTCCTTCCTATGACTAAATCTATTATTATGATGGTTTTTTTAGTCTTAGGACGCAAAAGATCATTGTTGATAAAACTTTTATTCAAGGCAGCACTGACATAACCTACACCAATCAGAAATCATAGAAATTTGTAAATCAAGATATCAATAGATATTTGTAAACAATTTTACAACTACCAGTGTAATATTACTAATATAAAAATATACTAGGGATTCAAATTTTGCTATCTCATTTTTCCCAAAAATTTTTTATTGCACATTTTGCTTGTGTAATTTTGTTATTTTGTAGTCTTCAACACAATATTGTCAACAGAATATTGTCTTTATGATTCATCCATTAAATATAATCCAGTTCAATTTAAATCTAAAACAATACCTAATGACTGACCATGATGTTTTCAACTAGAATATCTACTTTATAAAGATAAAATAATGCCAAAGTGGTTTCAAAGACCACAGATCAAACAAGAAAAACTGAAAACAAAAACAGTAATTTTAAATCTTAAATTTTAGGGTGTTTCGCTAGCCTAGTGGTTAGCATGGTTCATTCCAAGCCATCACAAGTTCAAATCTCTATTATCTGGGTTTGGGACCACTATACTAAGATATATGTGCTATACTGAATCATGACTGTTAAAATTGCTCTTGTGAAGCAAACAAACCACAAATAGTTTCCATCAGTTTTGAACATTTCCTACATATCTCACCTGCCACTCCTACCGACCCCGATGTTCTCGCTTCTCCCACAGTGTTCATCGCTCGGACCTCGTACTTCCCAGTCACCTTCTTGTTGATATCCCTCAGTGTCAGGGTGGTGTGCCCGGGTTGCTTCTTCATGTCACTCGTAGGGACAATCTCCTTTCCGTTGCGGAACCAACTGACTTCTGGGACGGGTGTCCCGGTGAATTCAACCTCCAAGGTTACAGTAGAACTCTTCGGCACGACCAGGGCTTGAAGGGGCTTCGTTATTTTGGGCGCTACCATGACAGCAGGCTTGGTCACCATTTTTGCTTCACCTTCAAAATATAAATTGATATTATTGAAACACTCATTGTTTACAGCAGCACAACGGCTAACACCTATAGGTGATGTATGTCAGTAAATGTTTTCCTTTCGTTCATTAGAAAGAAAAAAAACTACAGATGGTAAAAGACTTCCATGGTAGCTCACTGACCTAATTAAATGTCATCAATTTTAGATTCAGGAATTCTCATTTCAGCTTAACAGAAGTTCGTGAGAGAGCACATACTGCTAAGCCAATATACCTCAACAATGCCTCAAGAGCTTTATTCTAGGAAATAAATCAAGCTGAAATATGTGAGGAAGGGAAGCAATAAGGAGAATGAAGTCGCTCAGAATTTGATGTATTCTAATAAATTGGAATAGAAATAACTGTATATACCAAACCTGATTGTGCCACATAGAATGAATGATTTTACTAAACAGTTTAAACTTTCAAGTTATTATTCTTAAAATTTTCTTTACTATTTTAATAATTCTAGAACATATTAGAGGGGAAATTAATAAAATAGTGTTGATTAAAATGCCTATTGTTCCTCACATAATTACAGATTCTTCGATGTGTAACAACTTGACGTTGGCAGTATGTCATACGTGTTTACAGTAAACGCTCCATTTCCAGAACTTCCCATTGAACATTTAATTTTAAAACAAATAAAACTTGGATCACATTCAAACATAACTAGTCCAACAGGGCTTAAGAAATTTTGGCACAAGTCATAATTTGAGTGTGAAATGTGATTAATGACTACAAGACGCAAATAAATAAAGAGCACTCTAGCAATGTCGGCACAACTACACATGATGCACGCTTCAATAATATCTTCTGTGAACCCAAACTGTATCAACAATGATCAAGTTTAGCCTATATTCCAAAAACCAAACAGATAAATCGTACCTAAATTAACCTAAGAGATGTAAATAGTATGAAAGATGTCAAAATATGTTTGGAATTTGCTTTTTATCCATTTATCGTTGTAATAAAATAAATATATTTAATGAAATCCATGATTTATTCTCACTCCCAGGGGTACTTTTTTATGGCAATACACCTACTCGGCATAGCCCTGATATTAGCCACATCACATGACAGGCGTACTCATTAACAGGTTAACCAAGAAAATCAAGAGGTTGGTTGATTAACACACAGGTACTCACTGAGCACGATGTTCGCACGGCACTCTGCTCGTCCAAATTTGTTGACAGCTTGCACCGAGTATATACACTCATCTGACTCCTCCGCCTCCACAATCGTCAGGACGTGTTCGTTTGTCTCTGGTATGAATAAAAGCTGATGTCGCTCGTCAGGCACAATCTCTTCATCAACTCTGAACCATTTTACAACTGGCACCGGCTTGCCGACAACAACGCATTTCAGCTTGGCTGTCTTCTTGCGTTTTGCAACTTGGGGCTTGATCGGGACTGTGAACTGTGGGGCGATGCCGTCTTCTTCTTTCTCTGTTAAGAGAAAAATATATCTTAATATTATGTTTGTGATTTATTTTATAATTACAGCTTTTTCAAATTTCAATAACCTTTTGTATCTGTTTTTTGAATACCTACTATTTAAAAATAACAATAATAATAATCCTGTGGAATTTATATTTTTTGCTCTAATTTTCTGTCCTAACCACGGCTTTTGTTGTACGTTTTAGTTTAATGAATGGTATGTGTTCAGCATAGCACATTCTTCACGGTGTAATTGTGTGTGATTTCTAGATCAGGGCACACTACTGAAGTTTTAGCTTCCCAATTGCCTTAAGGGTCTGGGTGAACCGTGGAGGACTTGAGATTGTATTTTCAAGCGACAGGTGGGATTTAACCTTCAACCTCTGTAGACCGGTGATTTGACCGCAAAGATATCCAGGCCCCATTAAAAAATTTTAAACTAGTTATTTCTATTTTGGAATTCTAATTATTCAGACCCCCGTTTGAAGAACAGGTTTTTAGACATCAGTGTATGCCGGTAACTGAAACCTTTCTATTCTTGAAATTAGGTGAAAAAATGACTATTTTGCTTGAAAATTGGCTGTTACACTTTGATCAAGTTAATCAAATCGGGTCCTGAAAAGAAACATATTAAGAGCAAACACATCGTTCTTTTCAATAGTTACAATCAAACTACTAACTACAGTACAATCAATACAACCATAAATTAATATTGTAAAAATTGAATAAGTATAAACTTCATCCAGAAATGTTGTTAACAAGAAAAACACTAAATTAAGTTAACACCATTCATTATTGTTATTTTAAACTTCATGCAGACAAAAAAAACACAAAACAAAAAAGACAGATTAAAAAAATACCAACACATAGTTCAATAACTACTGTAATAGTAATTCAAACCCATGAGAAAATAACTAAACATTTTAAACATCACCAATCCTTGTTTCTTGAATTTAAGGATTGAAGAGATCAATTGAATATACTGTATAACATATCATTATCAAACATATATATCAAAACTTAAATAAAAATTAGGTTAGAAAAGTTTAATAAACAGAACTTAAATGAACAGGCAAATGACACAAGGGCAGAGCACCATTAAGATGTTAAACACACATAAGAGATTGAGTAGTCCAAAAAACAGTTAAAAATTAAGCTAAAACCACAATACACACAGCAAAAGACTCCATTCAACAATACCTAAAATAACTAGGTTTGCTGTGCATGTGGCAACTCCTACTCTGTTTGTAGCTCTGCATGAATAAACCCCAACATCTTTTTCTTCAGACCTAACTATCTCAAGAGTGGCAACCTCCTCAATAACTGTCATTACAATTCGCTCGGAGGGTTTCAGTTCCTGACCATTATGATACCAAGTGAGCTCAGGAAATGGTACACCTTCAACTTTGCAAGTAAACACGACCGGGGTTTCCTTCTCCGTAATAATCGGTTCTATACGTTCAATGAACCGAGGTGGTAATAGTGATTCTGAAGCCTCAACTACAGTTTTTTCTTTCACAATTCTCTTTTTCGATATAATCTCCAAATCTCCGATTGGTCTATCATAGTCCAACTCAAGAAGGCCTTGTCTTTCAGGTTGTTTTCTTTGAGACTGAGTAGCAATGTTAAGTTCCTTTCTCCAAGTAACCTCTTCGACAACCTCTGCCTCTTCTGTCACATCTTGTTTCTTTGTTACAGTTTTTTGTTTCTTTAAACTTACAGCTGCTAAGGATTTCATTTCTCCATTTGTTTCTTCGACAGTTGATTCATGCACAGACTCAATAACTTGGGTGGGAACCAGTTCTGTTTCTAATGGTTCTTCTACAGGTACTAATGATTTAGGAGTAGAGACAAGGACACGTTTCTTCTTCCTCCAAGGTTGACTAGGAGTTTCAGGAATTTCAACAGGTTCCTCTGCTGGTTTTTCTGGTTTCTTCTTTGGTTTATCCTTATGTGTTACAGTTTTGGGAATAACCTCCTCTTCAGGACGGTCTGTTTCAAATGGTTCTGGTTTACCAACATCAGGTTCTTTTGACTTCGGTTCTACAGGTGGTTTATCCTTTTTCCATGGTTTCAACTTAATATCTTCAGGAGTCTCCTCAGGTGGTGGGCCCTGCTTTTTCTTCAGTTTGATTTCTTGTTCATCCTCTTCAGGAGGCTTCTTACCTTTTCCCATGATCAGTTTTCTCTCTTCTGTTGGCTGATCTGGCTTTGGTTGTTTAGGTTTGGGCTTTCTTTCTTTTTCCTCAATAGGTTGTATTTCTTCAGGTGTCTCCTCAACCTTCTCCTCAGGATGAATTTCTTCAGGTCCTTTTCCTGACGGTATGTCTTTAACTGGTTTCAATTTAAATGAAATATCATCTTCCGGTTTAGTTTCAATAGGCTTTTCAGGAACAGGCTTCTTTGGTTTAATTTCTTCCTCAGGTTTATCTTCCTTGGGCTTAGGAGGAATCCTTTTCAATTTGACTTTTTCAGGTTCCTCATCTGGACCAGGCAGTTTTCCTTTGCCCATTACGAGTTTTTTAGTCTCAGGTTCTTCGGGTGCTTCTTTAGGTTTCTGCTGTTTAAGTGGTTTCTTTTGATCTTCTTCTTCTTCTTTGGGTTTCTTAGGTTCATCTTCAAATGGAACATATGTTTCCAAAACTGGTTTCTCAAGCTCAGGTAATTTAACTCTTCTCCTTTTGGTTTTTTTCACGGTTTTGGCCTCTTCATAATTTCTAGATAGAATTCCGTTGTCTACATATATTGGTTCAAGATCTGTAATAACCGGTGTTTGTTCAGTTGGAGGATATTCAATGTGTTTGATCCTACTTTTGAGCAATACTTTCGGTATTTTAACTGATTCTATCTCCTTTTTAGGTTTAGCTGGAGCTTTTTTCAGCTTTATTGTAGCAAATTGAGGTGTCTCTGCGACCGGAGTCACTTTTATTTTTGATGGTTTTATTTCTTTACGTTCTAACTTTTGTAATTGAGGCTTGGTTTTATCGTCTTTTACCAGAGTCGTTTCTGGTAACTCCTCTTCAGGTTGATCTTCAACAGGTGTAATTTCTTCTAGAGGTGAAGATTTTTTCTTTATCTTCTTAGTTTTAGGTTTTTTCAAATTTTTATCATCCTCTTCCACCAATTGGTCCTCAACTATGGTTGGTTCATCTTTAACTGGTTTTTTCCCTCTTCTCCAAGTTGGGATATCTGGTTTAACTTCTTCTTCAACAGGGATATCCTCTGATGGTTTATCTGAAATAACCTGTACAGGTTCCTCAGTTTCTTCATGTGGCTGAAATTCTACCCGTTCACTTTCATCAACATCTGGCTGGTCATATGGCGTATCATCGTCTTTAGGTTTTTTCCTTCTGACTGTCTTTTTCTTCTTTGAAATGTCTGGAGTATCCTTAAACGTGGGCATGGGAATTTCTTCCTCCTCATCATGTCTCTCAAAAGGTTTAGGTTTGCCTACTGTGGGCTCTTTTCCTTCTTTATCATCTTTGGGCTTATCTTTTGTCCATGGTTTTAGTTTTATACTTTCTGGTGTTTCCTCTGGAGGTGGACCTTGCTTTTTCTTCAGTTTTAGTTCTTGTTCATCCTCTTCAGGAGGTTTCTTACCTTTTCCCATGACCAGTTTTCTCTCTTCTATTGGCTGATCTGGCTTTGGCTGTTTAGGTTTGGGTTTTCTTTCTTTTTCCTCAATAGGTTTTATTTCTTCAGGTGTTTCCTCAACCTTTTCCTCAGGATGAATTTCTTCAGGTCCTTTTCCTGACGGTATATCTTTAACTGGTTTCAATTTAAATGAAATATCATCTTCCGGTTTAGTTTCAATAGGCTTTTCAGGAACAGGCTTCTTTGGTTTAATTTCTTCTTCAGGTTTATCTTCCTTGGGCTTAGGAGGAATCTTTTTCAATTTGACTTTTTCAGGTTCCTCATCTGGACCAGGCAGTTTTCCTTTGCCCATTACGAGTTTTTTAATCTCAGGTTCTTCGGGTGCTTCTTTAGGTTTCTGCTGTTTAAGTGGTTTCTTTTGATCTTCTTCTTCTTCTTTGGGTTTCTTAGGTTCATCTTCAAATGGAACATATGTTTCCAAAACTGGTTTCTCAAGTTCAGGTAATTTAACTCTTCTCCTTTTGGTCTTTTTCACGGTTTTGGCCTCTTCATAATTTCTAGATAGAATTCCGTTGTCTACATATATTGGTTCAAGATCTGTAATAACCGGTGTTTGTTCAGTTGGAGGATATTCAATGTGTTCGATCCTACTTTTGAGCAATACTTTCGGTATTTTAACTGATTCTATCTCCTTTTTAGGTTTAGCTGGAGCTTTTTTCAGCTTTATTGTAGCAAATTGAGGTGTCTCTGCGACCGGAGTCACTTTTATTTTTGATGGTTTTATTTCTTTACGTTCTAACTTTTGTAATTGAGGCTTGGTTTTATCGTCTTTTACCAGAGTCGTTTCTGGTAACTCCTCTTCAGGTTGATCTTCAACAGGTGTAATTTCTTCTAGAGGTGAAGATTTTTTCTTTATCTTCTTAGTTTTAGGTTTTTTCAAATTTTTATCATCCTCTTCCACCAATTGGTCCTCGACTATGGTTGGTTCATCTTTAACTGGTTTTTTCCCTCTTCTCCAAGTTGGGATATCTGGTTTAGCTTCTTCTTCAACAGGGATATCCTCTGATGGTTTATCTGAAATAACCTGTACAGGTTCCTCAATTTCTTCATCTGGCTGAAATTCTACCTGTTCACTTTCATCAACATCTGGCTGGTCATATGGCATATCATCTTCTTTAGGTTTTTTCCTTCTGACTGTCTTTTTCTTCTTTGAAATGTCTGGAGTATCCTTAAACGTGGGCATGGGAATTTCTTCCTCCTCATCATGTCTCTCAAAAGGTTTAGGTTTGCCTACTGTGGGCTCTTTTCCTTCTTTATCATCTTTGGGCTTATCTTTTGTCCATGGTTTTAGTTTTATACTTTCTGGTGTTTCCTCTGGAGGTGGACCTTGCTTTTTCTTCAGTTTTAGTTCTTGTTCATCCTCTTCAGGAGGTTTCTTACCTTTCCCCATGACCAGTTTTTTCTCTTCTATTGGTTGATCTGGCTTTGGCTGTTTAGGTTTGGGTTTTCTTTCTTTTTCCTCAATAGGTTTTATTTCTTCAGGTGTCTCCTCAACCTTCTCCTCAGGATGAATTTCTTCAGGTCCTTTTCCTGACGGTATGTCTTTAACTGGTTTCAATTTAAATGAAATATCATCTTCCGGTTTAGTTTCAATAGGCTTTTCAGGAACAGGCTTCTTTGGTTTAATTTCTTCCTCAGGTTTATCTTCCTTGGGCTTAGAAGGAATCTTTTTCAATTTGACTTTTTCTGGTTCCTCATCTGGACCAGGCAGTTTTCCTTTGCCCATTACAAGTTTTTTAGTCTCAGGTTCTTCGGGTGCTTCTTTAGGTTTCTGCTGTTTAAGTGGTTTCTTTTGATCTTCTTCTTCTTCTTTGGGTTTCTTAGGTTCATCTTCAAAAGGAACATAAGTTTCAAGGTCCGGTTTTTCGACTTCAGGTAACTTAACTTTTCTTTTTTTGGATTTTTTAACTGATTTCGCTTCTTCATAGTTTCTAGATAAAATACCATTGTCAACATAAACTGGTTCCAAATCAACTATTACTGGAATGTGTTCCTTTGGCGGGTACTGAATACGCTGTATTCTACTTTTCAACATTACCTTAGGAATTTCAGGCGATTCCTTTACTTGTGCAGGTTTTTTTGATACTTTTTTTAATTTTACTGCAGCAAAATCAGGTACATCTTCAGTAGGTTTTATTTTACTTTTTAAAGGCTTGGTATCTAATTGATCAATCTCATATTTTTCTGGTTTCATTACATCACTTTCTTCAAGTTCTTCTAGTTCTTTAACTTCTGACGGGTGCTCTTTCATAACATCAGCTTCATCTGTTGGGTAATCCTTCTTTTTTGGCTTTTTTAGCTTCTTTGTCTTACTATCATCTTTTTCTGGCATTGAAATAGATTCTTCCTCATCAGGTTTTGTACTTTTGTCTAAAGGTAATTTTTGTTGCTCTGATTGAACAGATTCTGGAATCTGTTTTTCACTGTCAAAAGTTTGTATTGTATTTTCTGGCTTTTTAGGACCTGTTTCCTCAGGTTTTTTCCTCCTCCAAGGTGGTACTCTAGAATCATCTTTTGCATCATCCTTTGATTCTGATATTGGTTTTTCTTTGTCTGCAGAAACATGATCTTTAACAGTTGGTATTCCTTCTTCTTTTTCTTCTCCTAGAGAGCTTTTAGTTTGTTTGCTAGGCTTGGAAATGTACTCTTCCTCTGGTTTCGACACATCAGGCTTCTCACTTTTTATTGGTTTTCTTCTCCATGGTAGCTCTGGTTTACTTTCATTAGATATTCCAGGTACATCTGCAGCCTCAGAAGCTCCTTCCTGCATAATTGGTTTTTCTGTAGACTGCTTTCCTCTTCTCCATGGAAGTGTGGGTTTTTCTGAAAGCTCAATGGGGCTTACTTCTCTTTCAATTTTTGGTTTGAATACTTCCTTTACTTCAATATCAAGATTCTTGTCATCAATGGTATCTATAGTTTGTGTTTTTTTCATAATACCTTTTTTGGTTGTTCCAGGCTCTGTAGTTTTACTTTCTATAATTTTTTCATCTGTTATAACAGGTTCTAAAGGTTTGACTGTTGGTTCCGGAATGAATTTTACATGTTTTTTCGGCTTACTTGTTGAGGACTTATCGTCAAGTAATATACTGTCTGTGACATCAGCAGACTTAATATCAGCTCTTGACACAATAATTTCAGATTCAGATAATTTTTCATCAACAGATTTAGAGACAGCAGTTAGAGTTTCAAGACCTGCATCTTTAATTGAAGGTTTTTTCTTGTATTTTATTTTAATCATAGGTTGATCTTCGGTAGTTTCATTTTTGATTTCTGGGAGTAATTTTTCTGTAGTCTTAGATTTTAAAGGTTTCAATTGAACACTTTCCAATTTTTCCTTTACTATTTCACTCTTCTGGATTGAAGACCTCCTTAATTTCATTGCTTCCTGAGCCCAAGGTACCTTAATTTTCTGTTCTTCAGTAAAATCAGGGTGTTCTGGAAGAATAGATTCCCTAAATTCAGATGACGTTTTTTGAGGAATTTCACCTGAAATTGTAGGTTGTTTCTTTTCTGACTCTTGAATCTGCTCTTTTAATTGATGGATATTATAGGTCTCCTCCTCAGTCGCATCTGTTTCTTTTGAAATCTTATAATCAGTATCTGAAATAACTGTTCTTGAGTCATTATCAAGCTCTTTCACTGGACCCTTTCTTGTAGGTTTCAATTCAACGACTTCCAATGAGTCTTTAAGTACCTCCTTTTTCTGTACTGACGAACGTCGTAATTTTACCCCTTCCTCTGTCCATGGCCTAACTGGTTTTACAGAAGGCTTGTTTTGCTCAGTGTCTTCCTGTACTGTTGTTCCTTGATCATCTTTTTTCAATGATGTTTTACCATAATGGATTATTTGTTTTTCAATTTCTTCCTTTGATTTCACATTAATAATTTCACTGTCCTCAGTGGTTAAAATAGATTCCTTTTCATTTTCACTGAAAATTCTATCCTTTTCAACAGCTGACTTCAGAACATCTCCAATGTGCTTTTTAGCTCTTCGAATCTTAATTGCTTCATGGGCCTTTAGAGATTCGTCACTAACATCAGTTTGAATTGTGGTTTCAGAGTCTGATTGTGGTTTTAAAGTTGATTTTGTTCCTATATCACCTGGAACTGTAGGTTGTGATTGGAAAGCCTTCGGTGTCTTTTCCTCAGTTTGTACTTTACCATGAGGCACTGGTTTTAGACTGCCTGCTTGTTCTGCCCATGGTGTTTGTTTTTTAATTTGACCTGTTTGATCAATCGTGGATTTGACCTCCAAAGATTCAGTTGTACTTTTTGACACTATTTTAGTTGGTTTTAATTGAACATCTTCTAACTTTTCTTTCTCAGGTACTTTTTTATCAACAGACACTCTCTTTAAATTAGAGGATTCTTCAGCCCATGGAATTGTTTTCTTTTCTGGTGCTGAAACTTCTAAGGAATATTTCCTTTCTGGGGTCTCGATGTCCTTTGGCTTCTTTACAGGTTTTAATTGCACTTCCTGAAGTTTTTCTTTCTCCAATTGTTTTTTGTCAATAGAGACTTTCCTTAATTTTACTCCTTCCTCTGCCCATGGAATAGGTTTTTTATCTGTTATATCAATTGACGATTTTCTATCCTTAACTTCAATATCCTTTGACAGTTTTCTAGTGGTTTGTTTTAACTGTACTGTTTCAAGTTTTTCTTTTTCAATTGATTTTTTCTCCACTGAAATTTTCCTCAATCGTACCTCTTCCTCAGTCCAAGGTTTCACTTTCTTTTCCTCAATTATGTCTTGTGACATTCTCCTATCCACGGAAACTTCACCTCTTGACGTTTTCTTTACAGATTTCAATTGCACTTCCTCAATTTTTTCCTTTTCTTCTGTCTTTTTCTCTGTTACCGATTTTTTAAGTTTAATACCCTCTTGAGTCCATGGTATAACTTTTTTCCTAGTATCCAGTTTCTGTGTGTCCAGAGACCTGTCCCGAGGTTGCCTTTGCCACTTGGGTTGTCTCGAAAGCTGGCTGTCGAGAGACCGATCTCTTGTGCGGCGCCAAGGAGCTGTTCGCTCCGTCCGCCTAGGTCGACGCCACGGTAAACTTTCATCCCCTTCAGGAAGGAAACCTTCCACTGACTCACTTGGTTCATCGCTGGTAGTCCCCTCCCCCTCCTCACTATATGACAGGTCTGATTCTACCTGGGGTGCCTGACCTGGCATCCCTTTAGTTGTTACTTTCTTGCCACTCTTACCACTCTTGTCTGGGACAGTCCCGCGTTGAGTTGGAGTTGGTCTTCCTGAAAGTCATATTAAATTGGATGAATCCATTATCATACCCAAGTTATTCATGAGCAATAACCAATATAAATAAACTGTATCAGTGGACTGACACATACTTTCTCCCTTAAGTAAATTTAAAAAAGACAATCTGTAATAAAACTATCATGTTCTACAAAGTAATTCTAAACATCATTTAATAATTTATTGTTCAAATTGTGGTGATTTGACCTTACACTTCATACCAAATTTTCATGGAAAACGGGTGGAAAGTAAGGAAGAAATTGATTTTTCTATATTTTCCATAAGAATAACATTGGGCGCTTTCAGACAACGTACTGCGTTTATCGTGGACAGTAAATTTAAAGTTTCTCTGGAACCGTTGGTCGTAGACAAATAATTCAAAATACTAATTTGTTTTTTTACGTGCTAGTCTTTTTTTTCTTTTTTTTTTCTTTTTCTTTTTTTTTTTTTTAGTTTTTTTCTTTTTTTTACTTTTCTGTTTTTTTTTTTTCAATGGTACCAGTCAAGTTATACTTTACTTTTATTGTTTTCGCTGAAAATTTAAAAATTAGATTTTTTTGACATTTAAAAGCCCATAACTTTTGAACCGCCATTTTTACAGACATGCGGGTGGTGTCAAATTATTTAGTGCTCTGTGCACTATAAACTATCAAATTTTAATCAAAATCGTTAGAGCCGTTTTTGAGAAAATTGGATTTTTCACGTTTTTTAAGGGTTTTTAGGGGTGAACTACCCTTAAAAATCAAAAATTCAAAAAAATGAAAAAAACGCCTAGAGATACGGTGACTATATATATACATGCCAAATTTCATCTAAATCGGACAAACGGGGTAGGCTGTGGCACTGTACACATCCAGACACACACACACACACACACACACACACGGACGGACAGACATCACTCCAAAACCCACTTTTTTGGATTCAGGGGACCCCAAAACGGATATATCCACCCTCAACTCAAATTCAAAAATTTTGACGAAAACAATACTTTCTCCATATACTATGTATAAGGGGAGAAAGTAAAAATAAATAATCTATGAATCTATAAAATAATATGAAAATATTAGTTTCAAACCATATCTCCTAACACAACGAAAGTCTGGTAATTTTACATGTAACACTTTTAAATTGACTCAGTCATTCGGATCATATTTAAAGGCTTAAGAGATTTATTTAAATAAACTATTTTAACACAATACTCTAAAAACGACGACTTTCAAAAGTAGAGTTTAAAAGAAAATTACTAATATATTAATCTCTTCTTTTATAAATTAAACTTATGATTTGAATATCACAAGCTTGAACCACTAAATTAAACAGTTTAAGAAAGTTTATATTATATTAAATTTAAGTTTTAACAAACTGTTATAAATAATTCACAGAACCAAAAACAATTGCATTGGGTGTTATTAAAAATTATGACTTCCTACTCTACTCTACAGAGAGTAAATAAGGTTACAAATATTTTTTGATCATATTAACTGTAAACTGTTACTTTTTTAATTTAATTTCTTTTTATAAGTGTTTTATAATCCAAATTTAAGTTATTCAATAGTGCGGACATTAATCCACACAAGAGAACGCTAAACCCAACGACCATCCCTCTCAACTATCCACAATTCGTAACCTCAAAGTAGCTGGATTACAGGACGTCGCCACCGCTCTAATGATAAAAATACTTAAAATACAAAAAAAACTGTTAAGTTTTATGGGACTGAGCATCCCTAGTTATAGAATTTAATATCAATACTAAGTTTCATTGTATATTGTATATGAAATTGAAATAGATAAACCATATTTAGAGAAACTAACAAGGAAATGCCACAATACAATTCCACTTAAGGTTTAATAATGTTAGATTTGAAATTTTAATTATTAAGTGTAAAATTAATACAGAATAACATCAAATGGGTGTTCCCATTCTTTCAAAACCTTTTTCAGTAACATTAGAAAAATTCAGTCATAAACCTCAAACTCAATTTATAGAATGTAAAAAAAACTAATGAATTGAGTTTATTGACTAATTAACATCAAACCGTAAGGCACCATCAACTGATAGTTTTGTATAATTTCAAAGAACTTCTACTTGGAAAAGATAAATAATGTGTTGAAATTTGTCATGGTTGAAATTGTGACTAATGTGGCGTGTGGTTTCAGAGACTCGGTCAGCCGTGTGGGACTGACGCTATTCTGGGACACCCTCCTGTGTGGTGAGCTCCTGGCTCAAACTTCAATATTGTATCTAATATTTTTACAGTGTTAAAAACAAATAGAGCTGTACACTTTACCTATCTACAAGATAAATCATGAGTATTTAACTAACACACATTACTCCAACATCTTAGTTGTATTTATAATATAGTGTTCTTACTGGTTTTATTTGTTGTTGTAATGTTACTTTTTTAAATTTTATTTTTTTTACAAGTCAAGTATATACAGGACAAGCCCAATTAAAATTTGACAGTTGAAATAAAATGTAATGTGTGTGTTGATGCGCTGCATTGGTGCCAATTAATGCATTGATGCTCTCAGAGAAATTTTTTTCCCTGTGGGAAATTGGTTACATCATGAATATGTCTAAAGGGAAGGTTTTCAGTTCATCTAAACAGCTGTTGTTATAACCAAACTATGACATCACTGTTTCAAATTTGTTTGCTCAAATTGCCAACACCCCACCCCCCCTGGAGCTAAGACATATCCATGTCATTAATACAAATAAACAACAAACTAAGCCTCTATATGTAAAAGTCCCATCACAGTACTAAATTAAAATTAATTAAAACTACACAAAGAATCTCAACCAAAAATTTACTTTAAAAATATTTTTTTACAACTTAATTTCACTAGAAATTAAATTAATATTTAGTAATTAATAAGCAACGCTATCATGAATTTTCAAAACTCTATTCACTAGATATTTGACCACGTCATAGAGATTATTTTAATTGATTAAAGAGCTATTATAAATAAATTTCACCCGATGACTATAATTATTTTCAGTATTTTGAAAGACCTCATGCTAACGTACTAATAAATCAAAATTATTAGATGTAATAAATTATTCTTTTATTTATACTGGCCTTACATTATCAAAAATTATGACCATAAAATTGTTAAAACTTAAACTGAAAGACTTTCAAACTGGGCAGATATTTTGAAGCAAATCGAGGGCTTTGTGATTCTTATTGGTTTCCTTAAATTCTTAAGCATTAAAAGTTTGAACCATTAAGCAAGTAATAAACAGATCTAAATTTTATGAATAATAATTTTAAACCATTATTTTTTTTAAATTTTCTTCTATTTACATCCATACTTTTTTACACATTTATAGAATATTTATTACATAAAGTATTTAATTTAAAACAAATGAAAAAAGTTATTAATGAAAACAATAAATTCACCTATGAATGAATGGTAAGTTTTATATAATATTGGAATACTTCACACAAGTACTCATTTATGATTTAATGATAAGAACATGTATTTCAATCGTGAAAGAAATGACCTCAGACAAAACAGAAGAACTATTGTGAAAGGGAAAAATAAAAATCTATTATAAATAATGAATCAGCCACATTGTACTCATGGTCATTGGTGAACAATGAACCACGAGGTAGGAGTAGAGTAGTGTCCCTGGAATGCTGCATATTGCCCACACGTGTGCAGTGGTCTATAGTTAGACCCTAGACAGATGTTGAGTCAGCGTGACATGATGAAGGTGTGTGGGGAGTCAGTGGCGGGGGTGGTGGGAGTGGCGGGGGTAGGCCCCCTCCTACATGGCCTCCCAGGACTCCCTCAGAGTAGTGTGTGTCACCAGCAACTCTGGTTAGTTTGTTACTTTGTCAAGATGCTGTGTAGGGATCTGTGAAGTGTGGTGAAGTGTCGTGACATAGTGGTTAATTTTTGTATCTGTGCAACATTTTTCATATTACATATGTGATTATTTAAGGTTAAGTAATATTTCATAATTACTTTTAATGTTTGTAAACACTAATTTTTTGCTTGAGATTCTGTTGTTAAAAAATATCTACCACAAAATTACAAAAAAAATTCTCTAAATAAACGTTTCTAAATTTTTTAAGATAAAATAGAATATGTAAAAGTATAAGAATATATAATACTATTAGCTTGATTCGTAGATAAATTCAAATAGAGAAAATATTTATAAAAACTATTATTTATGAAGCCTAAAGACAAATTATGTTAAAAAAAACACACACAATCTTCAATACCACAATATATAACATTAAACATAATTGTAGAGGCAATCAACTTTGTTTTAATTAATTACAGTTTGATTGTTATCAATTATTTCAAACAGAATAACATTGTGTGAAAATGTTTATCATATGAAAATTTACTTTGTAATAGTTATTTTACAAATTATTTGAAAAATAATTGTGTATTAAATGAATGATTAATGAAATCAAGTAATGTTTAAGGGCATCAAATACACTGACTTAAACTAAGACAACATATTTAGCACACAACTCAATCTATTTGTTAGTATCTGATAAAAGAGATAATATTGTTCCAAGTGATTTGAAACCAAGTTCAAAATCGAGACAACGGATCTGCGATCTGCGTAGCTATGACCTTCATTTCTGGGCTGAGCCGGGTGATTATCTAGCCAGAGGCTATGCATGACCTGCAAACCGGTGACCATATATGGACACATCATCAACATAACTGTTTGACCTTGTTTGTATCTCCTTCCCCTACTTCCATAATCTGTTTCCTTCATGGCCTCCATTAGCTATCTCTCTGACACATTGTATTTGTCCTTGATTCAATAAACTAGCTTTCTGTACATATAAGGTGTTGTTCTTTATCCTTATCAGTCACAAGAGTATGTTCTATCAAAGTGGTTTATTCAACTTATTAGTCTAGTTTTTCAATAATATTTAAAAAAAGTTAATTTTTATGTAAAAACTTTATAGTTTTAAAATATTAATTATTTTCTTTCACAATGTAAAATAAAAAGCTGAATTCTAATATTTAAATTGTTTTCATATTTTATTGCTAGTATTCTATCATATTTTGTTTTTCTATCAGGAAATATTAATTTAGAAAACTTTAAATTTTTTATTCACGAGTTTTATGAAGTGATACACAATCTCAAAATAAATCATGAAAACAAGTCAAAACTGACTCACTTCTAGTAAAAGTTCTGAGAAATAGATTATTGTTTTTCAGAGAGAGGAAAACCTAGAGGCACACTCATCGTCCTGGGGGAACGCCAAGAGGTAGGCAGTACAAATTAATTCCGACGTGGTGGAAGAGGGCCAGTAAACGAATGAGCAAGCTAGTGAGTCAAGTTCTATCCAGGGTGCTTGCCTCCTGACTCACACATAACGCTGATTTGTTGCTCTAAATATAACCAGTTGCAGTGAAAACAACGACTGCTACTGCTCCCGCTGACCTGTTTTGGCTCCCTGCTTGGGCCTTTGTTCTTGTTTATGGCACATCTATGCTTTATCTCTCCGAAACATTAGTTTGAGACACAGTTTTTAGACTATTTTAAAAATTTTTAATCGTAATTTTATCTTGTGTGAATCATGTTCAGAAACCTTCTTTCAAAACATTTTAAAAATCTTTCTATAATTTTGTAGAGATTTATTTGTTATATACTCAACTTCTAGTTATTTTTTAGTTCATTACAGACAAAAGATAACTTTCTTCCAGATTGACATATTTTGACAAATACAGAAATAAAAATAATTTTTAGCGTCTTGACTAAAAAATCTTATAGTATTACAAATAGTGTTTGCTACCAAGGAAATAAGTTTTCATTTAAATAAACCAATTTTCCAATAAAATTACATCCCTACTTTGACACCTCTTGAGCCATATTAAATATATACTTATTCATCCATCACTGGAAAGTCAAAAGATGTTCTTGGCACAGCTTGAAGCAACAGTATTTTGCCAAACCATAGCTGTCAACTAGTTTCCCTCACTCTGAAACCCGAATCCACCAAACGGGAGAGTCTGAACCCAAAATACCTCAGCAACGAGGGCAGGTGAGTGTGAACGATGGTGCCACATTTAGCTCACCGGGATCTGGGTGGAAGGAGACAACGTTATAATGTCAAATCATTTATTGCACTCCGCAGCTACATGATATGGAAGCAGCCTATCCTAGCCTTACACTGTTTCAAATCACTTGGAAAAATATAGTATCTGTAGCATGAAACAATCGTACAATAGCTTAACAATAAATAACAATGTTAACAATGAAGGGTGAGAGTTTACGGTAAAGGATCTACAAATAAATAAAATACTTTTTGACTAGAAACAAAAACAGTGGCGGATTTCAACTGAGGAGCTTAGTAAATATTTTAAAATTGTTAAAAATACCATCACATAGAATATATAGATATATTACATATTGGATGAAATTAAATGAAAATTTTATGGCACTTAGTTTGAACTTTTCATTATCTTAAAAAAATAATAAATACATCATGACTAATAGGAACTCGTAGCCAAAACCCGCCACAGAACAAAGGGTTGGTTAGTTCAAAGTTAATGGATAGATGAAAAGAAACAAACAACTGCAACAGAAGAGAGGAACTTACGATCAAATTGGGCAGGTACATTGTTTCTCTTCGTACAAATTCACATCTAATCTGATTACACTATGAATAAATCTAGTCGTACAATTTTTCAGTAAAAAAATTAACAAATATGTATAAAACAGCTGAAATATAATCCGGAGAACATCCCTTAGCTGAAGCTAGTGTTAACCAAGCTATGTGGCAATCCTAAATCAGTTCTTACTTTTGACAATGAGCTTTGCCGAGACTTGAGCTTGACCGGCTGAGTTGGTGGCTTTGCAGGTAAAAGTGCCTGAATCCTCTTCATAGGTGGATGCGATCAAAAGGACGGCCTTCCCACCTTCAACGATCATCTGCAACCACATCACAATCATTTTCAGATTTTAAACTGTGCAAATTTTGACAATTTAAAAATTAACCTCTTGAATATCACAAACATGCTGGTACGTTCAATGTCCGTCTCTTTACATTTCATTAATAAAATAATTCAACAAAAATTTTAAATTTTAAAAACACCCGTGCTCCCCCCATTATAACCATTAACCACGAAAGCAAACCAGGTGTCCACTCAATCCCAATTAAGCCTACAAATATTGTCAACTTCCACATAAGCCAGTCACTAATTTTTTAAGATGAGCCCTTCCACCTCTATTCCACACATTTGCAAGCCAAATTAGGGTTGCTCGTGATTAGGATTCGATCCCTAGCAATTCCTAGAAGCTTCAATGTTTGGTACAGACAGCTATATTTCAAACCAAAATAGATTTATTGTGTAAGTTTATTGATTTGACTAATAAAAGAGGATAGAGATGCCAATCTACTAAAAATTACAAGAGAAAGTATTATTATTTTCGGTACACCCTTCCAAAGTTTGTTTTAAGAGTGATGTGGGCAAATCACTTTGTCAATTTTAATTTTTATGAAAGACTCTTTTTATTTTATTATGACGTTGCAATACAATTGTAAAAAATTGTCAATCTGCAAATAAACGAATTTAAAATTTGGAATTTTTGAATTTTGATTTGGAAAAATATTTATTTTTATTCTTAAAACCAATAGTTTTTTATATTTTGAAAATAAAAACTTATAGCTTTTAGCCTAAACATTTTATTAAAAATTTGGTTTTGTTCTATATGTCGATGAAAAGTCAAACATTATGAATGTTTTCCAGATTCATTTAAGGTATATAATTGTTTATGTTTTAAAATTTAAATAAACTATGCTATGTACATATATCGCTATGTTCAGTTCTAGTTTAACATACTAGGAAAGAAAAGTCATATTCCTCATTTTCCAATTATTTTCATCACAACTTACTAATTGAAAGAAACTGTTGATTGCTTTGCTCGGCGATGTTGATAGTTCCGTGTATTTATGATAAGGTGATTACTATTGTAAAGACAAATTTTCCCTAAAGGTTTCCTTTTTAGTAACAACAAGCGAGACCGATATTTTTGAAACCTCTAAATTTGTTTCAGTGAATAACGTAATGTTTCAGTATGCTAAAAACAAAAACCATGAGTAAATGTAAAAGTAAACTTTCAGAAAGAGAGGGAGAGAAAAAGAGACTTTGTGAAATATTTTGCTTAATCAAATCAGGAATACAAACAAGGGAGAAAAACAAATTATGTATTATACTAATTTCTTTATCTGTAATATGTAGTCAAGCTTAGGGCCCTAAAAAACTGAAAAAATTTGCTCAACCAGTTTCAGTAAAATAAATAATAAGACACAACCAAATCCTGAAATGGGAGAAATCACTTGTGGAAATTTTAAGAATAAATTAGGTCAGCGGAGGAGATAAAAATATTTTATATTTTCTCTCTATTGTTGATACAATAATCACAGTAAACTGAGTGAGAACATTTTATTTCACTCTCATAAAAATAAACTTCTTTCAAATAAAACGATCAAACTGTAATCCATTAGGATTGAGTGAAAAACATAAATTTGAAGTTGACTCAAGGTTGTATGACTAAGATCCAAATGAAGCTGAAGAATTTATGAGTAATATTTCTTGACAGATTTACGAGTGGGTGGATTTATCCATTCTAAAAATAGCTGGGTGCCTGGTGTTTACAGCTGTCTAAATAAAATTCAGTATTAAAAAAAACATGTGCACAGTTCACTATTAATCTTTTAACATAGGAATTTTCAAATAATGCATTTATAATATTAAATTTGAGCTAAGTAAAGACATTTTATTGAGATTGATTTTGTTTTACAATCAATCGTTAAAAGAAAACTTTCCGTTTTTTCGTTTAAAGAAAAAAAGTTCCTTTTTAACTTAATGAGATGTGATCAAAATCCTAATGTTAATAGGTAATTTATATTTAAATTTTAAACATGTTGGAAAATATATGAGTCATAAAAAATAAATATGTAGAGTCCAGAGCCTATGAGAGTAATTTTGATAGGGATATGTCTTAGCTCCTGGTGGGGGGGGGTCAAAATTTGAAACAGTGAGATCATTTGGTTTAATCGTTTGGTTAAACATTCCCTTTACACATATCCATGATCTAACCTATTTCTCACAAGGAAGTAAATACAAACATTTTAGATAGTAGCAATCTTGGTTTTAAATACAAAATTGCCATTATCTAAAGCACATGACTTGAAAAAAAAACGACAATGGCATGAAGTAGATATTTTTCTATTTCCATAAATTTCCTATAGAGAGTAAAATATTCTCTACCACAACCAAATAAATCATATGAAATAAAAATAAAGCCACTAAGTTTAAAAACTATCTTCTGATTCTAGTTATCTAAACTATGATACGATGAAATTTTCCAGAGGAAGCTGACCAAAATCAGTAAACATGGATCATTGTAAAGTATTAAAATGAAGGAGCGTGTTGTTGATATCTTTGATATTAACCTATTGCAATAATAGTGAATGTTGAGTAGGTTTTCAGTTAAATTACCATTGAGTGAAAAGGTAGTATGTGTATGTATGCATTTATTTGGGTAACAATGCATTTAAATTTTCAGTTTCTTTTTATTTGTCAATAAAAGTGCATATTTTAAAGTGAATAGGAGTCAGGTTACAGAATAGGCCTATAGGTTTTATAGGTTATGTTTGAAAATCAACAAATCGGTAATCCGAACTACTTATGGTCCCAATTGGTTTGAATTGTTGACACTATACTGTATTGCTTAAACTATTATTGGTCACCAAAAATATGATTTTAGAACTGTACTTAGAGCTCCATAATAATAATAATATTCTGTAAATAAAACATTAAATGGCTGGCATACGAATTTGTAAAGATTTGTTAAGCCACATCTGGAGTGTTATGCAATTATCACTAGGGCCTATTAGAACGATTAAAATTCTGATGAGAGTTTTGGTTTTGTTGAATAAATGGACCGCAAATGTCAACTCATGCTGCTCAACCAAGCTGATTTATTAACCCCAGGTGGTTGTTATAAATAGAATGCTGACCTACATTATTCGAACACTAACCTATGAAGCGTTGCAGACTTTTGCCCCACTGTTTAACAGTTCTATATCAGTGTGGATCAGTGTAAGATTTATGATTAAACTTTCGTGTAAGGCTAGTTAAATTTTTTTGTAGTTTAACTTATGGATCAAACAATGAGGTTATAAATTTCAAACTTATACATTAGAGGTACCATACAATTTAAATATTAATACACTTTCTTAAAGTTCAAAACCAAAACTTGGACAAATATTATGTTTGTAAGCAAACAAATCAAAATCTTTTATATTTTATCTTAACACCAGTTGGTAATTCAAGAAGAATGAATAAATATTTTCAGTATAAAGACCCGTATTTGCCTCTTTAAAAGAAATGAGTTATTTTAGATACAAGAATGAAAAAGTAAACTGACTAGTTATTCAGAAAATGAAAATTTCCTGGCATTTTCATATTTGAGACGGTCTGCATTGCCTTTGATCACCTCAAGTGGTGTTTCCTGTCCGTTTGCCTCACTATTAAGTTCGTTAGTAAACAAAAATGGACAAATTGTCTCAATTGAACCCAAATGAACTCAATACAGTAACTGTTGAAGATAAAATACCCAAAATGTCTACCCTTTTTGGTTTTTATTTATTAATTGTACTACTGTATCACTATACTTGTACTTTGTATCTTTTGTACTTGTATCACTATATCCAATATTTTGAAAATGTTATATCTGATTTATTTTATTATTAGCTTACTAACTTTTGTTTATTTTATTTTTTAAACCTGAACTGCCTTCTCTCTTTTACTCATTTTTTAACTAAACTATTTCTAAATTTTTGATGAATAAAAATTTAATAGTATATGTTAAAAACTACAATTTTTACTATTTTATGTAAGTGTCCTCCTTAATTGACACAGTGTCGATCGAGTGTGTGTCTTTCAGTGTCGACTTTGCTTTACCTTGTTTCTGAGACAAAAAACAATAAATTATCAACAGCATACTACTACTATACTGTAAGATCAGTCAACTACACTGGGTTTAAAAATCTCCAAGTAAGCGTAAAATGCAGGAGGAGATTTCATTCACACGCCTTTAAACCTAGCGTGTAAAAGAAACACTAAGTACATAAATTGTATGTTATTCCCTTGTTAAATATTATGATCTCACTAGTGTTGGGGCCTTGCATCTTGGACTTTGGTTCAGCAGGGTTCAAACCTCAAGACGTCCCTCCAGTTAGTACTCCTTATCCAAAAAATGTTTCTGAAATTCCTCCACTACTATCAAAGTAAAAGACCTCTCTGGTGTTGATAAAAACTACATTCAAACCCCAAAAACTAAATTAATTAAATAAGACTCTACTGACCTGGAAGTCTGGGGAGTGAGGGATGAGTGCTCCCTCTCGGTACCATTGCACAGCGGGGGTTGGTTTGCCTCCGACCTGTGTGCGGAACTGGGCGGGGCTCCCTTCCTGTACAGTGACATCTGCCATGGGAGCCAGGGTGGGGGCCACCTCCTGTGTGTCGGGAGCCAACACTGACAGCGCCCCCGTTAAAATCACCTGTGAATATCACAGATTTGGATAATGCATCCTTAAAATAGCTCCAAGTGAAATATTGGCTTTTTTTATACAACTTTAATTTTACTAATAATATGTACTCTGAATAAAATTATAAATTAGACAAATCAAGTAGGAGAGACTTTATTCTATTAATATTACCTTTCTGAAATGGCGACCCACCCAGGTATTTTAAGCTGTTATGAATGAGAAATGAGTGTAAGATGATTGTTGCACGATCTTGTAATCTTGTTACTGGCGTGTTTCTTAGACCGGAATGTTAATTAATAGACAAACAGCCAATGGAATCTGATGGACCTACAGTTTAAGAAGATATCTGAACCTCAATTTTGACTCTAAATTACGAACTAGGCTAGTTATGAGGTTGGTTTTTGCGTTGAACTTTAAATGAACATTGCGATGAATTTGTGAGATGGTTTTTGTAGTATTCAATAGTGCGGACATTGATCTACACCAGGGAATATCAGATCCACTGGCCATCGCTATAAACTATTATAGACAGATAACATAATAGCGGTCATGTCAGTTCAAGATACTTCTGATGATGTTTGGCAACTCCCTCTCACAAATTTGGCACAACCAAGACTTATTTTGTTGGCTTACAAAGTATTAACATATTCCCTAGTTTGAAAATTTATACAGTAACACTCTAAATGGCAGTTATGTTGAATACGAAGAATCAATCTAAACAAAATATCGTGTGTTCTAACCTACTTGTAAACCAATAATATTACTAATTGATATTACATACCTGTCCACCAGGGTTTGATGCAACACATCTATATGTTCCTTCGTCTTCAGGGAAAGCCTCAGAGATCTTGAGAGAGTAGAAATCACCTTCTTTCAACATCTGGAAATACTTTGATGGCTTGATCACCTCATCCCCTTTCATCCACTTGATTTGGGGAACTATAACAAAAAATAATCAAAGTCAATCAATCTATCAATAAGAATAATTGTGTTTTTAAATTTTTTTCAAAACTATTGATTTTTATAAAACAAACTTTCAGTTTACACTACAACAACAATAGAGAATAAAACTTAAATTTATAACATTGCCTGAGCATCAGAGTGTTAACAGTTTTTCTCAAATATTAATTATTTGTTGACTAAGCTACTAACTAAAGACAGTTTTCAAGCACTCTGGTACTATATGGAGTCATGATTTCCAAAATATATCTATCTGAATAGGCTGTAAGACCTAATGATAGAATAATTTAACTGAATATTCAACAATGAATAGTTAAAATTTTCATTAAAGAATAGTATAAAATAACCTTTTTGAATTACATGGAATAACACTGATTATGAAATTATCCGAATACAACACAAATGGCTGTAACAGTAATCAAGCAAACAATTTTGACACTCACCAGGTTTTCCAGAGATCTTGCACTTGAACAGCACAGGCTGTCCCTCCTTGATGGATTGATCGGCAAGTGGTTGCAGAACAGTGGGAGCCTGGTCTGCGGTAGGGCCCTTGGCGGGGACCTTTGACGGGGCTGGACTGGATGGGGCAGTTACGAGACATTCAGCTTCACACCTAGCCTCACCTGGGAAATAAATGTTTCAACATTTAGTATTTTAAATATGATATTGTACAGAATAAATTTATTCTTATGATTATTTCTTTCACTTTCTCGATAAATATTGGTAAAGGAATCATCTATTCAGCAGAGTCCTGGTAACCCCCTCATTTTAGCGAATTTCCCATAGGGAAGAAGCTATTACCGTAGGTCTCATGGTAAGACTTAAGCCCGGGACCATGTTATTTTTTCGTCTTTAGGTGCCCAGAGTCCAAAAACAATAGTCGTTAAAATTTTTATATATATATATATATGTATATATGTATATATATATATATATGTGTCTGTTAACACGATAACTCTCGTAAAAATGGTCCAATCGAGACCAAATTTGGTAGGGACGTGTATTCCTACAAATGCTCGGACGAGTTCGTAAACCAGACATATCGGTCAATGGGAACGGGTAGTTTGGGGGGGTTTTGTACCCCAAAATGGGGTTTTTTGCGTTTTTCACATGTATTTTTTAAATATTCCTAATTTTATATTTCACCATTGGAATCAGCTTAAAAAACTACACAATTAAGTTCCTTAAAGTTTTTCTCTATCTCCAACGGTTACCGAGATATTAAAAAATCTAAACACAGTACGTTGTATTGTGGGGCTCCAATGTTAATCAAATGGAAGATAGGGAAAAATTAATATTTCCCATATTAATCAATATTTTTGGATAAAACTTGATATTTAGCTTCATGTGGTTGAGATCTATCCATTTATGCTTAAAAATCATAGTTTATGTGTTCATCATGGCAGCAAACCTGCATACTCTTTTCCGATATTAATCATATAGGGAATAGGCAAACTCCTTTATTTATGGACAGATGTTGATGAAAGTTGGTATAAATGTTAAGATAAAAATTATTCATGGTAGAAATGACTTCTTTCAGTGTTCCTCACAGCAGCTAACCTGCACACTCTTTCCTATGTTAATCTTATGGAGAATAGGCCAATAATGCTCATGTTTATGGATATATTTTTACAAAACTTGTCATATATTAAATTATTGATTTGGAAATTCGCTGAGTACGCAGGTCTGCTGCGACGGGGGTATTTTTTCTTGTCTTCTTGTCTGTCTTATAAAACGAATACTTTATCATGGTTCAAACAATATTTGTCAAGTTTTCCCATATTATTAATTTTGAGTATTCAATAAAAATATGATAAACATCTCCAGACTAAGGACGCCTGTTATTGTCTCATGCAACCCTTACCAGCAGAGTTGATGGCCACACACTCGTACTGGCCACTGTCCCCAGGAACTGTCTCGATGATGAGTAGTGTGAACGTGTTGTCCTCCTCCAGTGTCTTGTATCGAATATCAGGAGTAATCTTCTTTCCGTTCTATACAACAAAATTAACAGTGTTAATTAAACTGTTTCATCTTTTTCCTGATTTTTTACACATATATTGCTTGGTTTTACCTTTACAAGTTTGTTGAAATTAACTCATTTATGTATAATATTAAACTAGTGAACTCTACAAAGCACATTCAAAATTTAGGAAGTATTTAAAATACCGATCAGCAAATACCATAAGCCATATAATTAGGTAAACTTAACAATCAATATTAAAATTATGATGCCTCAACTAATAGACAATTGATCAAAGAATTGACAACAAAACTTGTAAAATTAGCCAAAAATAACAACTATACTTTCACAGATTAACGAAAATTAATCGAAATCGATAACTGTACCTCATTACTTCCAAATAGCCAAAGTAAAATTGAATACTCAACACAGCATGACTGACTAGAATCTTACACCTAAGCTATTTCTTTTTTTTTATTTGGAAGGGGCGGATTACTCCCAAGGCACTTCAGCGGTAGCGGCTTTTTGCGCACCCCTGTGTGGGTTGCGGCATTATCACATAGCGAAAAGCCATTTGTGATTGGCGGGATTTGAACCCGGGACCTTGAGCACCAAAGCCCTGCGCTCTACCCTAGACCAGCGTGCTCCCCCATCTAAGCTATTAACTGACTAGTAAATACTCTGAATAACTGATTATCTTCTTACGTCTCTAACAATTTTTTAATTTTTTTTGTTATTTACATGTACAGATGTGCTATATTTCCACTTTACCCATTTGTGTTTTTACTGTAGATTGAAATTCATCCAATGTCAGGAAACATTTACCTTAAGCCAGTATACGTCCAGAGGTTTAGTTCCGGCGATCCTGGCATCAAATCGCACCAGTTGCCCCGCTTTGACTCCGACACTCTGCGCTGTCGAGACAAAGCTGGGCGGCACGACACCTCCACGTCCAGGCTGTCGTCTCTCTTGTACCACTAGGTTGGCGCTACATTTGGCACGACCACCGCGGTTTTCTGCCACCGCCGCAAACACACCTGAGTCTTCTAGGAAGACCTGAAAAAATAGTAATAATTTTTATTTATTTAGAGATAAGTCAGTCAGTTATTGCAACTCCAGACTAAATTTAGGCTTGTAAATTTTCTATTTATCCTCAGAATAAAAGGTGGCTTATGATTTTAAACTAACTTGCTCAAAAACCCACAAACTAACCTCAAAGAGTGAAACAGAACCGATATTTATCAAACTGACTAGTTTTAAGTTAAGACTAAAGCTAAAAATTTAATGTTTAAGTAAGGTTAAGTACTGTTGTATTGTTAAGTTTTGTAAAGTTAAAAGTTTCAGTGGGTGACTACACAGCTGAAACTTTTACCTGAACCAGTACATGGCTGGCTACAAAGTCTGTTTCACTAAATTTAAAAGCAGGGATTTGCTTATATTACAGTAAAGCATGGATGTTTTTTGTAGATGTGGTTGATAAATGATTACCGTAGCTTTTGAGTTAATCTTTAAAAAGTATAAATAATACCATCATTATAATTTTTTCCAGTTAAAATTTTGAAAAATTTACTGTTGACAGTGACATTATGAAATAGCATGTTTGCTAGCCAAATAATACATAATATGTTGGTAAATTCCCATGAGCATAGCTTTAAGACTATTGGAGAAAAATATACCTAAAGTTGCTAATTTTAATATGTGTAATATAGGTCCTTCGTACTCCCATTAGGATCATAGGATTTGCCCTGATTGCATGTCACCAGATATAACTGGTGACTGACAGTTTGATTAAAATTAAATAAAACTTTTTAACGCTTTAACGAGTACCATATTTTGTATCAAAATAGTATTTATGTTTAAAACGTAATTTGACAAGTCATAAATCAATAAATAAAGACATGTAGTTATGCATGCATTGGTGTATTGGGTAGGTAATCTGCGGGGGAAGGGGTATCATATGATGGCGGCTGCGGTGGGGAAGGTGGCGGCTGGATTGTGAAGTTTCAGCGGGAAATATAAGCGTGTAAATAACTTTTTCTCTCTGTGAGTATACTTCACACAGAGAAAAAAAGAGAAAATACATAACCTTTCAGCGCAAAGAGTGTAATATGGCGTTATACGTGTATCCATGTTTGAAGTTTTTCATGTAAAAAAAGTTATAATTTTCCAAATTAGGGTATTTTGAATCTAATACATATTTTCTGCTATGTTTATGTAGGCTGCAATAAATTTAGTAAAAAATTATTCCTTGGAAGTCTGATTTGGTTTTTTCCCTTACTCCTTACCAGCTCTGAGATAAGAGATGTTTTGAAACTGATATAATACAATTCCTTTTACCTGTTTGTAACTATTAATATTTATATCATACGTTTCAAATGTCAACTGTTTTGTTTATATTCTTTATTATTAACAATTCAACTCCATGTAATGTTTAGTCGAACAAAGCTAGATTTCTCCTGGTAATCAGCATAATATTTATTATTTCAGAAACGTCATTACTCTTTAAAGGGTTAAACTTGATTGATATCTTACCTGGCGGATAATGAGAATTGACTTGGTACTAAACGTGTGAATCTGGAAGTCGGGTGAGTTCTGTATGGGAAAGTCCTCTCGGAACCACTGAATGGTTGGAAGAGGATCTCCGTCAAACTCCACCTCGAAGCGAGCCTGCTCCTGCTCAAACGCTCGGCACGGCTGGATCTTCTTGGTGAACATTGGGGGTTTTGACGGCTTCTGTAATCAAAATTGGATTTACTGTTAAACCAAAAAGAAGCATTTTGGTAATTGCCAAATCCAAGTAATTTGGTTATAAATGTATAAAACTATGACATAAAATCATCTATCTTATAAATACCATATAATGGAAAATTGAAATTAGATTACATAAAATAGCCTTGATGCCAAGTATAAAATGTGACCAACTTCCATGACCATTGGGCTGTTTAGTCATTTTACCCTTGAGATTAGATTAGATTATTGAAATGGTGACCATACTACAAGGTAGGTATTTTAAGCCAAGTGTGAATGAAGATTGAGTGTAAGATGATAATGGCGTAATCTTGTAGTCATGTTACTGACTAAGGCTGACACGTTCCTTAGACAAGACTGTTAATTAATAGCCCAACAGCCGGTGGCAGCTAAGGGACCTACAGTTTAACGTGGAATCTGAACCACTGCCTCTGAACTACGAATTGGTCTAATTATGAGGATGGTCTGTGCGGATTAACGTACCATTCATTAGTGCGGACATTAATCCACACAAGAGTACACCTCATCCACCGACCACCTCTTGCCATGATACCTACGGTAATAGCTTCTTCCCTATGGGAAATTCGCTAAAATCATTGTTATAATTTATACCAAAATGCATTGTGCATGCATATGCAATGAAAATTTGATATAATCTTTTAAGCCAAATGTATTGTTAGCCCACTCACCACAGGTCCAGTGACTACTCTCTCCTCCACTTTGCCCTTGTGCTCCACTTCTGTTGTTTCTGTAGTGCTGATCTTCCTCGTTATCTCGGTATCACCATGCACCTATAAAAGGTTTAAAAATTTGAAATAAAAACATTAAAAGAAGACGACAAGTCATTGACATTTATATTTGTTGACATTAAGGTTTTGGCGGATAGGTAGGGGGGAGGGAGTTGTGAGATAATAACCTTGGCTCTTTGTTTAGTATGTCGCCAAGTCAGTCAGTCGCTACACAGTACTCTACAACACAAACAAACAAAAATACACACATTCTGCTAAACAAAATACACACCAATCACCTGATGGGGCCTGATAGGATTGTACTTTTGTTTGAACAATCCCAGAAGTAAAATATTTGTATTTATAAACCAAGGGCCATAAGGGGTCAATGACCTTAATGAAATGAAATGAAACTTAAAAATTTTTTTGATCAAAAACAATTTGTTTTTTGCATTGTGGTTGTTAAAAATCAAAATAATTAGTTTTTGATAAAAAAAACTTTTGAACCCAACATCGTCCATGTTAAGTTTTACTTAACATTTGATCTATTGAAGTAATTTAACAGAAATTAATACTCAACTGCCAAATGAAAACAATATTAGATGTTAAATTGATAATTTGTTTTTAAAATATTTCAAAATTATACAACATCAAAATGTTATCCTAACATAAACTGAATTTTATTAATGATAATTTTCCAAATTTTAAATAATTAAGTTTATTATTATTTTTAATTTATTTATTTACCAAATCAGGTCAACATTTTGTCTCAATATGCTGAATTATAAAACCTGTACATAAGAGTGCTGGTATATACTAAGATGGTCCCGGACTTAAGTCTTGCCATGAGACCTACCGTAATAGCTTCTTTCCTATGGAAAATCAGCTAAAATATAAAATTTACAAAATTAATAAAAATGAATAATTTTATACATCAGTTTTTTCTCCAAATAGTATTTACTATTCATTTAACCCATTTTCGATAAACATATTGGTATCACTGAATGTCTCTTTTATGGAAAGTAAAAACGTATCACATGTAACTGTGTTTACCTATTTAACTACCTATAATATATGTAACTACCTATTTAGTGGAGTAATGGATTAATGAAGATATATTGATGAGTAACTTTGCAGCTATCTCCCTAAGTTACCAAAGGAAAGTAAGAGTGGATATGGGGATTTAGGATTTAGGATAGCAACCCCCTATGTCTCCAAATCCAGTATTCCACTCTCCACAGCATGACTAACCTCCTTCTGAGTCTGCTTCTGAGTGGCGACGTGGACCTCCTTGCCGTGCACGGCTGACGCGGTCGGGTCCGGAGAAGGCTTGACCCACGGTCTCTGCTGCTGCTGTGCTACAGTCTCCTGTGTATCTGCTTGTTGCCTCGTCTGTCTCAGCGCAGTCGTGATCTGTTGCAACGCTTCGTCACCCTGGTTCTCCTTTCTTTCCACACGGCGGAGGTTCACTCCCTTCTGCCACGGCATCAGTTCTTCTTTCTTGTCTCTGATAACATTTCAGCAGATTTAGTTAAAATGCCTGTTTGAATGTGAATTGCCAATACACGTTCTAAATATCACCAGACAAGGTGTGTTCAATCCAGGAAAATCAATCATATTTAAAAAAAATATTGTGACAACTATTTTTTATGTAATATTCCTGTTTTTGGAACGTGTTTTTTTTGTCTTGGATATTTTTCCCTAAGCTTAATAGTTTTTTGTGTTGATCAACTTTAACAAAAAAAAAGGTAAAACCTTATAAGGGATATTGCAAATAAAGAAATTTGGAGTTTAAAATATTATAACCAATAATGATTTATTCATTTAAGACCCAATTCATTTATAAGACCCTTCCTCATGGGGGAAAATGATAACACAATACCCATATAAATTTAGAGCCCAAAAAATAAAGAGTATTATGAAAATACCTAAAAGATTAATATAACACATTTATCTAACTAATTAAAGAATGAAAAGATACAAACAAATCCATTAAGACAATGTAATTTTAAAAAAAATATAGCACTTTAAGATACGGCTTTAATATTAAGGCTTCATGTAATCATAATATTGTATGTGTCGGTGGACAACTCACATGTTGGACTCGTACTGGTCAGCCATTCCCTTGGCTAGAGACTTCTGGGAGACCCTCTCTCCAGGGATGGCGAACTGATGAGAAGCCTCACGCAACCTGGATTCCTTCACAACCTGCTCCTCCTCCAGCTGTGCACAACAGTGGGAGAAACCATTAATACCAACGTATTTCATGTTCATCACCGATGACCATATTTTTTTATTTGCTTTTCAAAAGCAGCAAAACTTTCCCTAATTAATGAAAAGTAAAAAATTAACCCTTAAAGCGCTACTGAGAATCCCCCCCTTTTTTCACTCCCTGCTCATTTATTGTAGACAATCAAAATATTATCATGCCAATGTTCTTTTTGGATTTAGGCAGTTTGAATAGAATATAAAACAGAAATTCGCTTCAATTTTATTTATTGAAGATTTTAAGACTGGATTCATATAACTGGCTAAAACCTAAAATTTTGTTTGTAATTCTGATCTAGCCTGAAGGTGTCACAGTTAGCATGCTGCCACATAAAAATATATCTTTACCTAAATCCATTAAATTATTAAATAAAATATGCATAAATTATGAGAACCGTACAGGATTATTTTACCTCTCTCAGTTTGTTGTAGTAGTCCTCTCCCCGCTTCTGTTTGACAGCCTGAGTCCACTCGGGTTGGTCCTGGGACACGTCCTTGGTCAACAAGTGGTCCATGATGATCTCCTTATCTTGCTGGGCTCGCTCCTCAAACACCTTGGTCAGTTCTGTGTCCTGCCTCTCCTTTTGGTATGAGGTCAGCTCATAATCGTACCACGCTAAGAACAAATCTCAACCTCAATATGGGTTGTGATCCACCGTTTTTAATATATTTCTCTATTTGCAACAGAAGCATCCGGTTAAAAGCATTAGTTATCCGTCAGTTGCTTGGTATACTACGAGCAAGCTACTTTCGTTAGTAATTTTATTTATCTAAAAGCGCTATATACATTATTAAAGATTTACTTTATTTCCTCTACACCACAGTAAAACTGATTAATTTGATTTACAAAACTATCATGTACTGGTAATTTAAGAAAATAATATTATTCAAAATAATTTTTAGTCTTTTATTTGTAAAATAATAAACCTATGTTTTCATATGTATTAATTATTAACATCTGTAAAAGTAATTTACAAACCTATGACCCGTAAAAATTTAATGCCTTGAAAGTATTACTTGAGAGCTTAATTTTAGATATTTAATTTTTTTAGTTTATTACTAAATTTAAATGAATCCAAAATTACCTACCAACTTAAAAAATAAAAAGAACTATCAAAATACATGACAAAATAGAAAATACCCAGCCACCCATACAAACATACATGCAAGGGACACAAAACCATTTAACAATGAGAAAATTTAATTTAAGAGTTTGGGTGAGGTTCTTTCACTTTTCATTTAAAAATGCAGTTTTCAATAAAAAAGGAAAATATTTTGCATTGCCAATGAGGAAAAAATTATTAAATCTCAAAATAGATAATTTGGAATCAGGGATTTTTCTTTGAGGTTTTGGTCCAGACATAAATCAACCATACAAAAATGGTGTTCCAGTTCCAATGTACTAGGATAAAAATGATTTAAAATAAAAAAATGCTAATGAATTTCACACAAAATGCAAAATTGTTTGAAGATTCATTTAAGAGGATGGTAAAAATTTAATAAATTTATTTAATTTTAAGATAACATTTAGTCAACTAGTGGTGTGTTTTATTTTAATATTTGAAACTCTGAAAAATCATTAAAAAAACTTGACATATAAACAACATTTAAGGATTACGGTGTTATTACATTACTCTTTTCTTGGATGGCAATATTACCAAAAAATTTTGAACAATACAATTCTAAGGAATTCTTTACTAATTTTTACATTTATGATATAATTATAAAAACATTACAGGAATACACTACTGTACATGACATGTAATTTTATTTCAATACACCAGAAAAGCCCAAAACGATTTTTTAAAGATTAAAAATTACAACAAAATGTATAATCTTAATTCAAACAAACAATCAAATAAAAAGCAAAGACCAAGCTACTAAAATTGGCAGGAATCGTAGGGCCATGCGAGATGAGAAAAGAGAAGAAGGAGCAGAAACGACAAAATGACGAAACACAACATCGATAGAGGTTTTTTCATACCTGGCGACAATAACGGAGTCATACCTGGGAGAAAGCAGAGGAAACGAAGACGCAAATCGTAAGCCACAGACGGAGCGGAGCCGTCGGCGTCTCAGCAACCATTAGAGAAGCGGCGGCGAGGGGGGGATATGGGGACTTGTGTGAGTGGATGGAGCGTGTTAGATGCTGTGTTAACGGACAAGTGCACTTCACTAACGCACAGTCTCGCCACGTGTTCAAACACTTACGGAACTTGAAATTACTTAGGTTAATTTAAAAAATACAGTAAAGTTCGGTTTATCCGGGTTAATGTGGCAGAAGCCCGATCCGGATGATCTGAAACTATACTGAAAATAAACCTTTACAGACATCCACGTCAAAACGGCACGGGGATATATCCGCCATTTTCATTCTTTGTCTTTTGTCTCTTGGTCTGCTCCCATTTCAACATAGCTACACCCACACATCAGAGGCACGCTCTGCACTCTTCCTCCGTGCACTGCCTCCCCAGAGGGAGGGGGGGCAATGAAATCAAGAAATAAAAAAAATATTTGAACTAAAAGGTGGGGATTAAAAATGCAACTACACCATTTCTGAACATAATTCATGTAAAACGAAAACAATTTTTCCCCTTTACAAAAAAATTACGCTTATAAGAATATTATGACCAGCTCACGAAGGGTTGACTGTTACTTATATTATTTTATTTCAAAATCCGATCCGGATGAAACGGACTTTACTGTATAAGTAAAAAACAATTGCAATATTAAGGCTCTCCAACAGTCAAACCTAATTGTAAGTGTTGAATTCACAGTGGAAATAATAATTTTCAGAAAGAACATTTTTTTTGGATCACAAAAAAGATAGCACATCATCCATGTTAATAAATTGAATAAAGATTCAATACTGTCCTCTAAACTGGCCATTAGTGAAATGCACCTGCAATGTGCTGCTTTGGAGGTTTAGTGAATGTCAAACCAGAAAGTGTTAGGTAGAGTTCTGCTTGTGTAGACAGCGCAGAGAGTATAGCGTGTTATAATATAGCAGTACTGAGAGTGCTGAAAGAGTCATGTTATTTCACAAGTAAATCTATCAAACTAAAGTTTAATAAGAGTCACTAATCTAAGGTTCATCTATATATTCTTCCTAAATTTGGCTGAACAACTACAATAAATGCCACAACTGGAATGGAACAATTGGAGTGTTTAAATTTACCCTAGTTCAGTCTTTTAGTTGACTTCTCCTTGAGTTGATTCTTTTACTGTTTTTGCGGTTAATTTTTACAAATATCCATCTGTAATCCGATTGGCTGGTAGTAAAATAATTGTTAATTTCAAAATAGAGATCACATAAACCTTTATACTTTATTAGAAGGAATAAAAATAAATTACTTTAATTAGTTTTCAACTAATTAATTAGTTATAACGTTGGATGGGATGTTTTTATTAAACAACACCTAGTTTTTCCTGACCGTCTTTTTAAATTCTCTCTAAAAAGAAAATACAGTACATTGTAATTTTCCACTTTTTAAAAACCTTTAAACCTTGCACAAACTGATTGCTCCCAAACAGGCAGTTGTTCAGCCATTACAAGATGTTGGAATGAGAGGCTGTAATCTATGGATGACTCACGTCTGGGCGAGTTCTTGAGCACGCCTCGATAGTCGTCGCCCCTCGCCTTGACTGTTAGCATTGTCTCGACCCTCGTCTCACCCGAACTGTTACGTGCGACGACCTCCACTTTTCCGTGGTCGTACTGGCGAGTCTTGGGGATGTCCAGGTGCCACATACCGTCATAGGTCAGACGGTATCTCATGCCCTGCATAGGATTGTTAGGTTACAGCTGTTGCCATGTATAAATGTAGTTTCTTCAGAAAACTATATTCATTTTCGGAAATCAAAATTTTGTTATTCCAGCTGTTTAACTAAATCTGAGAAATATCTTAACTTTGATGATTTTGAGGGGATCTTATTTAGTCCACATGTGGTCGGTCCACCGTCTCCCCACTTTTATCTGATGGGGAAGGTGAGGGGGAGACGTCCCTTGACAGTGGAGTAGATTTATGTTGGTTATTGATATATCAAAATAGGTCGGAGGGAGTCTCCGTCCCCTTCACTCTATTGCTTCATTGGTCAAAAATGATCCAAGATAAATTTGATTTATTTACTCCACTTACTTTATTTCTATTGGCAAGTAAAAATATATTTAGGGCGGTATCTAAAGTAAGAAAACATGGCAGATTAGTGTGGAAAACATAGAGGATCGATCACACTGTGGATTGATAGCCCCTGATGATTTTTTTTGTGTTCATAGTAAAGTTCATGTGGCAGAAAAGTGTGATACCGCATTGTGCAATAATATCAGTTTAAGAGTAGCACAAATTACTTACGTTGACGACAGTGTGACCGTTGATGAGCCACATGACGCGTGGTCGTGGATAACCAGTCACTCGGCAGCAGAACCTCGCCGGCTCTCCCTCCTGCGTGGTGAATGGCTCGGGCTTGGTCACAAATATTGGCTTCTCCTTCTGCTTCTCACCTTCCTCTACCTCATCGGGAATACTGCAGAAACATCATCAGTGTTAGTCGGCTCATGGTAAAAATAAATAAAATTGTGTAGTAACTATTTTATATAACATACGTTTTACTATTATCGGTCTATAACAGCTCTATCTGCATGAATTATCTTTTCTGCATTATTATCTGCATGAAGGATGTAGGGTTGTTGTTGATTATTAATTAAGATGAAAACCTATCTACATCAGCAGATCACCTGACCGCTTATAATATAAATAATATAACTTGATTTGAACTATCCTGACAGTCTGTTCTTGGATAAGTAATGCTTGTGACAGACAGGTGTCTAAATTTAATCATTATATGTTGTGTCGTACTGGTTATGTAGGTTTTATTCACACAAACTTGGAATTGTTTGAAAATGGCTTAAGTCGAAACATGTCAAATAAATTTAAATCTTTGAACTACAGATTGATTAAGGTATTTATTATCTTCTAATTTAATTACAGTTTGGGGCTATTAAGATGAATTTTAATGAAGTTTAATGAAGCAATTTAGTTGAAAATTATGTAAGGCTAACTTATCTTTAGTTTTTACACCCAAGAAAGAAAACCCATTCTCAAACTACACCAAGAAGTCATTTCTATCTCATTATAATTTCCCAATATAGTTTATAGTAATTAATTAGGAACTAAATTAATAGTTTGAGGCAACACTCACTTAATCGCCTCAAGTTCCCTGATCATTTCAATGCTCTTCATGCCCTGTGGCAACTGACTGTCGTAGATGATGCCAGGCTTGCCAGTGGTCTTGATGGTGGCTCGTGTCTCGTCCATGCCATACAGGTTGGTAGCCCTGCACAAATACTCTCCGCTGTCTTCGGGATAGATCCAGCCAAAGTTCATTGCAACGTAACCAAAGTCATAGATGGGAGTGAAACGATTCTCTGTAAAATACAATTTTTTTATTATGACCGAAAGGTATAGTTTAATTTTGTGTTTATACTTTTTTCTGATAGACAAATGTATTTATAAAACATGAAGTAACTTTAAAACAGGCATTGTCTTTTGAGGTACTATTTATTTTTGACTCATGCATATAAAATAGAACAGCATGGAAAGTTAATAATATTGCATTTATTTTAAACTTGTTCATTTATATAAAACCAAGGCATTTTACCGTTTCATTATAATTATAATATACATAGGTAAAATACCAAAATTTCTGGAATTTAAAAGTTATCAAACTAAATTATGACCTGAATTTCAAAAATTTGGTGAATAGTCTAACATATTTTTTGCCTTGATTTCAAGGTGTTTTGCTATCTTCAGTTATGTGATTTTCCATTTAACAGAAAAAATATGTCGTATGTAATTCAAATCACATGGATTTGAATTGGAATTTTTAATTAATTTTTTTGCTGCATTGCACACCCCACCCCTACATTGACAAAATGGAAAATTTAATTTATTATCAGTCTAATATTTTTGGGTACAATAGAGCTCTGATTATTTGAATTGATCGGGACTAAGGTTGCTTTGGAAACTAATTGAAAACTTAGATATGACTTAGCTTCTTTTAATCCTTGTGGGTATTCTGCTTGGAACCGCTGTCCAAAAACTTCAGCCTTTCTTTCTATACCCATGTGACATGTATATATCTTCAAATAGTAATGTCTACTCACTATGAGGTAGAGGTTTTCCATTCAGGAACCACTCGACTTTCATGTTGGGGTCTCCCACTGGAGCTAGCTGACACTCAAACTTGGTAGTCTGCATCTCAACCAGATCTGTCTGGTCCAGGATTTGTGTGACGAACCTGAAACCGAGTTCACTCCCTAAGAATTTCAAAGAGTCCTGTGCATTGGAAATTCAACATATTCAACAGCATATTGCATATTCCTTGGTAAGTAAACGTTTTGAAAGAATGAAAACGTTAAATAAAGTAGACAGTCGGCCTATTTATGAAGGGTTTTATATTTATAACATACAGACAATGCATTAGTCTGTGCGCACAATTCTGACACTACTGGGCGTTCTATAAAAGTTAGGGTTACTCGCTGTATTATGCTCATCTGCAAGAGATTTAGCTGTAATAAAAAATTATGTCACTCGACTGAGAAAGTAAATAATTATATTCCTATATTTATATTTATATTCCACGAGCACAGACTAATGGCACCATGTGTAGTAGCTAAAGTACCCGTCCTCCACACGGGTAAAAAAGGTTAGAGAGAGGTTAACTTATCTCTTCGGAGTGAAATAAATATTATAAAACATGAATATTTTATCAAGAAAAAATGCTTTATTTGAGGTAAAATACTATTCACATTAAAAGAGGTATTTAATATTAGTATTTTATACTAAACACGATCTCAAAAATTTATAAATAGGAGTGTCTACAACATGATAAAGTACCAACTGTTAAGTAATATTGGGAAAATATATGGAATAATGTAATAGAGACAGGCATCGGGAGAAAACTTAAAATCTATTATTTTCGGCAATATTAATTTCGATCCAGCAGTTTATTTCTAAAAAGGTACTTTCTATCTTCTTCTTCCTGGACTGTAAAAAGTACACAGATAGTGGAATTAGAAATTGTTAACATTGAAACCTAGGGCATTTACAGCGACTGTTTCTTTTTGTTTTCACAGCTATTGACATCCAAGTAATTTTATGTTTTCATTCTTTGAAAAAGAAAACATTAAAACCTACAACATTCACGGGGCATAGCCCGAGGGTATTTTAAGGAGATAAATATGACAGTCAGTTCAGTATTTTTCGCGTTTACTTGTCACAACAAACCTACAAATCCACAAACCCACAAAAAAACATACATACAGAAACCACGTCTTCTTTATAATAGATAAATTAAAATTTGAAATACAACTGTTTCAGCTACTGAGGTATTCCTCACTTATCAAAATTCATTTCCATGATTTATACAATTATCTTTCTACAATAAACTTTGATTGCAAATTCATCGTGACTTCTTTGTCTCTACCATTACTATTAGATTTTAGAGGAATATCAGGGCGCACCTGGGAGGCTGTTTCTTCTCTGGCTCGTACAAATCATCTTCTGTCAAATGGACTTCAGATGTGTACTTCTTGATCGTCGCCTCCATCTGCATCAAAGCCTCGGAACGCTTCATACCCTTTGGAACCTGACTCTGCAGAATGATGGTGGGTATTTCTGTAGGACACAGGTTTAGATTAAAATCACTCATAACATCTAGGATGTAAGGGAATCCCTTTTGAGACATTTTCTCAAGTGGTTCCAGTCAAAAATCATACAATTTCAATTTAAACATTTATAATAATTAGGGAAAATCATTTTCAAGAAATCCCTTAATATACTTAAAAGCTTACAAACATCAGATTTTTTAGGTTTAGTTTTTTATGTTCAAATATTTTATTTGGTTCAGTGGTTAGATGTAAGTGCACATGTTTGTAAACAGCTACCCCAAGCTACACAGCCTTGGGGGGCACCCTTGCTTGGCTTAGCGCTCAAAGGCAGTTGGGTTTAGCTTCAATAGAATGGGAGGGTTAGATTCAATGTCAGTAGGTGTGTAGGGGAGTCAGCTCTGGGGAAGAGCAGAGTTCCTCTGGGTGGTTACCTTTGGATAAGTGATTTGGTTGTTTAGGTTCTTGAACTAAAGATATAATTTACTTTTTGGGGATATTACAGCTATTCAGAGGTATATACATTTTTATTAATGAGGGATTGTCTTTTGTGTTTCATATTCAAGGGAGTCACATTATTGAATTTTAGACATAATATTTAATTTTGAGTCACTTGTGGTAGTTAGGTTTTGTGTCCCAGAGAATGTATCTAAAGTTTGGTTTTGTATATCATATATTAATAATTGATCTCAGAATATTTAATTAGAGTAGAATAAAATCCATGCTAATCAATCTACCAGTCTCATTTATTAACTAATATCCTAAGAGCTACGTTCCCATTGTGATCAAGCAGAGGTCTGAGGATTTTTGGAGAACAAAGTCTTTGATAGCACGTCACACAAACTAATAGTTAAAATGTTTCTGATTCAAATCCGACCTGTGTGTGTGCGTGTAGTATTGATACTTACTCTTGCAAGATATAGTTGCCTTGGTCGTGTCTTCACCGTAGTCGTTAATGGCTTTGCAGATGTAGTCTCCTGAGTCTTCCGGGTAGACATAAAGGATGTCAAGGGACACGTATCCCAGGTCAAACAAGCTGTACAACAAAAAAAATACTCTTTGGAATAAGTTATATAATCATCTCATAAAGTAAGAATTATAATTTTTTATCACACATGAAATCTGTGTTAGGTTATATATTGAATGTTATAATCATTAAAGTGGTCATGAGGAATACCTTCGGTATCGGTGACCGGTGGGCAGCAGTTTTCCGTTACGGTACCACTCAATCCGCAGCTTGGGGTCCTTCTTTGGCTCCACTCGGCACTCAAAATGCACTGGCTCCGCTTCTCCAACTCCCACCGATTCGATCTAATGAGCATATTTACAATCATAAATTATTGAAATCCATGTTTTCTAGCCCCTGAGCTGATTTAATGTTTACATTTATAACACTAACAAAACACTTTGTTAGTGTTGTATGTGTAAATATGTGTTTAAATTTAACGACGCCAGGTGGCTGAACATTATTGCCTGATGATGGCATCTTAATGCCGAAACGGCCGTAATTTAATACTACGGAAATTTGAGCTGTTGATGAGGTATTTATAGTAACTATTTAATAAATTATCAAATCATAAATTATTATTAAATCTAAATATACATAAAACACTCACTACACTGTGGTCTGGAGATATAGCCAAAGTGCACTTGTGTAAAATTTGTGTGAATTTCATAAAATTCGGATGATCAGTGTGGTCAAGTCAGACATCAATTGGATATATCCATTCTCAGGTGAAATTTGAAAATTTTGACAAACGCAATTATTCTTTCCCACGTATAAGGGGAGAGATTAAAAAAGGGTTTGTGCATTAATGAATGGACCTTAAGCAGAGAATTTCTGTTCAAATATATAAAATATAGTAACTATACAAAAGTCTAATTATAACCTAAGAATTTCCAGCAATAATCCGACCTGGGTAATGAATCTAGGAGGTTCAGTTGGGAGTTTCTCTTCAGGCTTGTCATCTGGAATGTGTCCTTTCTCCAGCTCTTTCAACTTCTCACCACTCATGCCCTTTGGCAGTTGCGAGTCCAACACAATGTCATGTTTCACTGGAAAATTTACATTTTTAAATAAACAATAACTATAACTTTTTTGTATGAACAACTAACAAAGCTTCAAGAGGTTTCTTAACTGTAGAAGCACTTTTTATTCTTGTTTGTGTTGTTTTATTGTTGTTGTGATGTTATTTGTGTTTCAAGGTTACTGAGAGCTACATTACCTTGTATTAAAGTTAATTATTATTTTGATCCAAACAATGATAAAGAGAAAATAGAATGACAAAAAAAGAGCATTAATATTCTTTGAAGCTATAGTGGCACAGACCTTTGACAGTGAGGCTGGCCTTGGTGGTGGCGGTGCCCCACTTGTTGGTCGCACGGCAGATGTACTCTCCGGAGTCTCGGGCGTAGACGTAGTCCATGTCCAGGACAATGAAGCCAAAGTCATTGAGCATGTGCACACGGGAGCCAGTGGCAAACGGACGGCCATTGAAGAACCAATCGATCCTCATAGAGGAGTCGCCGACGGGTTCGACGCGACAGTCAAAGTGAGCAGGTCCGGCCTCCGTCACCTCTGTGTCCTGTGACAACATCCAACAATTACCTTCTCCATTGTGATTCAACAATGCGATTTGCCATTGTTTTATGTCAGCACATAGACCGTGCAACTACTTATTAGCTAATACTGGAACTATCGTAAGTAAGACTGTGTTTTCCTTAAAATCGTAATGTAAAATGTCCGCAGTAAAAATTTAAATAACATAAATCCACCATCACCAATAATGAATTTCAAACCAAGAAGTATCTCAAGTAGTGCACTGTATTACCACTAGAATATGCTTTGTAGGCCAATAAATTTTTTAGTCTGTCATTGTATACGGGACTAGTAGTTACAGCACTCATTGACGAGTAAAACATTGGAAGCCATTCGGACGTACTAGATTTTGAATCGCAACCATGAGCAATATAAGATTGGCTCGCAAATGTGTGGTACAGTTGATTGGAGAGATTAAAATAAACTAAAATTCCATTGTTAATGTACGGTAATGGTTAAGAGGGGAGATAGTTATTTTATTTTTTTTCTTAAACTCTGATTATTTTAAACTTCAACTTAAGTTCAATCTCAATCTTAAGATAATCATAGTATCTTAGTTGAACTTAAGTTAATCTTAACTTAGGTTCAATCTTAATTTTTGGTTATTTTGTGTATGTTAAATTTTTAAAGACCATTTTATAATTCCTCCATATATCACAAAATAATTTTAAATAAATTAAGAACCCAACTATCATGTTTATAAATAGTTGACAACACTCTATGGTATCCTACTAGGTAAATAAAAACAACGAAAAAACCAATAAAACATTTGAAATGACCAGAATTGCATCCTACCTTGAGTTCGATAATAAACTTGGGTGGCTTGGCCTCCTCAGCGTCGGGCTGGATCTCCTCTCGTTTGTACAGGTTCTCCTCCAGCTTCTGCAGACTCTCGGTGCCTGAGCGGAAGTTGCTTGGCAGCTGGGGCTCCATGACGATGCCCTGGCGGCCATGCACCTGCAGCTTGCACGACACCGACGCCTCACCATGCTTGTTCGTGGCCTAAGCAAACAAGGCAAAGGTAATAATTTTACTCAATCTTTTTATTTTGTTCTACATACATTTTTTCATCTACTAAACTTAAATATGAAAAATCGAATCCTAAATTTTACCTCCTAAAAATATACATATAAAAATTAACGAAACTAATAAGTAAGTAATACGTACATTCTTTGAATGAAATAAATGGGAATGATTGAATTGCTTAACTCAACTTAAATAAGTTATTTTTTCTGTATATCCACACCAACTATACTTTCACAGGATAGGAAAAAAGCAATTACCAAAAAGTAGTAAAAAACACCTCAAACATTCATGGACACAATTTAACTTGTTCAACTAGCCCAACTTTTTTTTACGAGGGTAAATGCTGATGCACCATCAGGGAGGAAATATCGGTACACTCCCCGGTGTGTGGGACTCGCACCCACTAAAGCCCTCGCCTCATGCTGAAATACACCTTGTAAGCGCAAGGAAGGAGCAAAGCTGGTCTTGATCCTCTTCTGTCTTTTTTCTCTTGAGAAAATTCTCGACAAATACAGTAATGCGTCGCCAGCTCTCAAGAGATGTCATCATGAGAGGGACAATCTTCTCGGGCAAGATGGCCCCCACTTCCAGTTTCATACCCACTGCCCACCGCTCACATTGAAAAAATGTGTCGTCCTGGGAAGCATCCCCTAAAAGGCCCAACTTAGCTTCTCATTACATGCTAAACATTCTCACCTTGCAAGTATAAAGTCCAGATTCCCTAATGTAGCATCCAGCGATCTCAAGGATGACGAACCCAAAGTCATTGATAGTCTTGACACGAGAGCCTGCCCACAGAGCTTTGCCGTTGTGGAACCACTCCACCCTCATGCTGGGGTCGTTGACCGGTGTCAGACGACATTCAAAGTGAGCCAGCTGATTCTCCGCCAGTGTCAGGTCGGCCGGGGTGGTGATGAACTCTGGTGGTTTACCCGAGTCCGCCTCCGGTGTCAACGCCGAGGGAGCCTGACCCAAGCCCTCCAGCTCTGCGATCTTATCGATGGTGCTCTCCATCCCCTTAGGCAGCTGGGATTCCAAGATGATACTACGTTTTCCTGAAAAAACATAATAACCACATCTTGTTTAAAAATATGATTTTATTACTAAAAAAATATTATTGACAGTACCAAGCTACAGTAAGGAAAGTGAATAACATAGGAATATTATATATTTCATCTCATTAATTAATGGAGTAATTAATATCACCATTAAATGTTTTAAATATAAAAATATAACAGTCGACTAGAACTAGAAACTACAGCTAAAATTAACTAGATTTATGAAATGAAAATAATAACTAGCAAACAGGTTATAGATCCATTTTCCATTTTTAATATATGGTGATTACAAATGATGCAAAATGAGGTTAATTTATAAGAATTTAGTTGAAAAATGGATATTTCACTAATAAATCTTCAACTCATGAAATTGTTTAATTTACCTTGTACTTTCATTGAAGCAGTTGTGACAGCTTCACCGTACTCGTTGGAGGCTCGGCAGGAGTATTCTCCGGAGTCCTCCGGGTACACTGGCGAGATCTCCAGGATCACAAAGCCAAAGTCGCAGAATGTGCGGAACCGTGATCCTGTCTTCAGTGGTTTACCATTCCAGAACCATTCCACCTGAATGACAGTTGTTATTTAGCAATGTTTTTATTTTTACTTAATTTTACAGACCATAGAAAGTTGATGGAGGCTTTAAAGAGTACTCCAAACTAAAGTAACTTTACAACTTAACTTATTATTAACGAAGATTTTCCAGGATGCAGTGAATAAAGCGTGCATGGTTCCAGCTGAATAATAAAATTGTATTTAGTTAATACAACTTCAGCACTCAATTTTAATTAAAAAATAAATATGTATCTCTCATACCAATTTATAAGTGCTAAAAAAAATAAAAAAGTTATGATTCCTCACAAATTAAGACAATTGTTTGCTGTGAAACATGGGAAATTCAATTAACTGTTTGAAAAAGTATATTGACCATTGACACATCATGACCTATATTGTATTTGATATTGGATAGGTTAGAGGGATAATATAAATATTGTGGTTGTTTTGATTAGCCAAATATATGTGTCTACTTAGATATAAATGGCTCTAATAATAGAAATTTATTATATCAGCCTCCATCTTTAGTACAGTATGAGTGTAGCGGCCTTCTCTTTCAATCAATCTCTGTTGAAAGAGAAAACTGTTCTGTCTTTGGCTAAATGTTTTTAAAAAAGACAAATTCTTTATCCATAGATTTTCTTCATATAAATTTGGTATTTTCACTAAATCGGTATTTTTTACTGACTTTAAACAATATTCTAACGTTTTCTTTAGCCTTATTTAAATTGGTGCAATTTTTCAAAATTTCTAGGAACCATGTTCTATGGAGCATTATAGAAGCCATGTTGGTCGTCTAGTCTCGTACCTTGAGCCTGGGGTCGTTGGTAGGCGTGAGGCGGCCCTCGAAGTGGGCACTCTCGCCCTCCCTCAGACTCTCTATGTTGGCGAGTGGCACAGTGAACACCGGAGCCTGGCCTCGTTCTTCCGTTGACTTATCATCTCTGTGGCGGATTAGTGAGTCTTCCAGTGTCTGGATCTTCTCCAGTCCACCTTCCATTCCCTGTGGCAAAAATAAACCATTTGTAGCCTACTTTTATCCATTGATTTAGATCAGCTGATTATAGTTTAACCCTTTCATACACACCTACCCTATATTTACACCTTGTGTAATACCTACCATGTTTCTGTTGGTGCCTTGATTTTTTTCCCCACGGGGCAAGAAGAGATATTTTTGTAAGATATTTCAGATTGTTAATTTCACATAGGCTCCTTGTTTTCTTAGATATACATCACAGGAAATATTTTTTCTACAATAGCCAGCATCTTTTATTTCAATATTTTTGTAATTGAGAGCGTTATTTGAGTAAATACATTAGCATCTATAAACTGTGAATACTCAAGTGATCTCTAAATTACACTACGTGTGATTTTCGTCACACCACGCTTTCAGTTAAGGTTGTACAATCAAGATCGATCATGAAAGATAGAAAATGGAGATAAAGGAAAATGTATGATAATATTATGATATAAAATGAAGGCTCAAAAGCTTTATCTTAACAGGTAAAGTAACTGGAATACTTAATAAATCAAAATCTTTATCTAGGGCTCTCATTGTTGTCAAGGACGTTACGTTACCTGAGGAAGCTGGCTCTCGAGGATGAGGCTGGCTTTGCTGGAGCACTTGAGGGAGGCCTTGGTCGAGTCCTGGCCCACCTTGTTGACAGCTCGGCACTCGTACTCGCCCGAGTTCTCCTCGTAACAGTAGAGAATGTCGAGGATGACAATACCAAAGTCGTGGAATGTGCGGTATCGGTGGCCGTGGGGCAGCTTCTTGCCGTTGAAGTACCACTCAACCTATGAAACATTGTGTTGAACTGCATTCATGAGAAGTCACAAGAAATATTACACACCTAATATATTATCTACTCATTCATTTTCTATGGTAAAAGTGTTTAAAGCTGCAACTGAAGCCCATTTATATGAAAACTTTTTGTATTTTGTAAGTTAACCCATCCTGCCTAAGGGCATACATTGTACATCCTCGCTTTTTGCTAGACAAATGACTAAAGACGAGCATTGTAAGACCTGTGTGGTTCTGATCAAACAATGTGCATTGCCTGCTTATATTTTGACTTAGTTAGTTTTCCCCATTATGTGTGCTAGTTCATTTCTCATAGATAGTTTTGGCGTCCTCTTTAAATCATCGTACTTATAATTTTTCACTAGTGTTTGTTGTTCCAACGCAGTCGCAGTGAACAATGCTCTATTTTAATTCAACAGGAGGACCTCAGGTGTTTTGCGGAAATTCATACAGAAATGGGTTGGTTAATTTCAGAAACTTTAGTATAATGTATTAATGTTCTTAATTGATTTATTCAAGATTTACTGTACAATACACCACATTTTGGAAAACTATATTATGTTTGTTTATAAAAGGATTCTTTCTAAAAAAATCTAAATTTGTTCATGTTTCTACCCATAAATAAAATATATAATTTTTTCAGAACTTAATCTCTACTTTTCTCTTCTCCACATACTTAACAGTTAGTGTTTACTCACCACAAGATCGGGGTCGTGTACTGGGGTAAGGCGAGCCTCAAAATGAGCACTCTGGCCCTCCTTCAGAGTCACCACGTCCTTGATCTGAGTGATAAACTTGGGCGGCTCCAGTACTGGGGAGGTCGGCACCTGAGGACGACGACAATCATCAAGACAATGGTCGGTGAGGGAATTAACAAGTGGGCAAGGAGGGTCAAAATTTGAATGGTATAATTTCAGGATTTCAACAAGATTCTAACAGAATTGATCCAAGTCTAAAACAAAATTTTATTTCCGATTCAAAAGAATTGGGGTAGTTTTGTGAATCATGTACATTGTATAGACAGTTCAGAGCCAACAAAAGTTACAGTAGGTAAGCAAAATATGCGAATAATTAAATACAATACCATATAGTAATACTTCAATAAGCACTTAGATAGTCCTCATAGGTAGAAAAAGAAGGTTCTTTGGGACACAGTTTTTCAGTAATATTTCGGTAATTCAGAATGGGAAGAATACCTCAAATTACATAGTTCCTAAAATTTTCAACAAGTCACCAATAGAGTAAAAATGCAACAAACTTAAAAAAAATCAAATATTTTTAGATATTTGGCTGATTCTACAGAAACAACAAAAATACTTTGTTGATTGTTAACTTAGGTCTATAATGACATGAGAATTGCTTATCTTTTATTTCATTTCATACACTGACTTTTCTCGTGGCAGGACACAAATAGGAAACTTCTTACAATCAGCAGAAAATATTAACAGATTTAACAGCTATTATGATCAAGATAGATTTTTATAGATAGGGCACATTTATTAAGTTTTCATAGAGTTAAGTCTTGGTAGTATGAATTCCTCTTTTTTCGCTTATTTGTTTTGATAAACTTTTTTCCTACCCTGATTTTATATTTTATTGTGTAGATTGCCATTTGATAGTTTTGAATATAAATAGTTACCGTCGCCTAGAGCACTAAATTTTCAATTAAATGTGAGTATTTAATTAATTGCATTGTTTAAATATTGATAACAAGCATCTAGTAGTTTTTTACGCAATAATTGTAATTATTGTTGTAGATCAATATAAATAGCATTATTCTATATAGCATCCAACAATAATCTATGGGTTTTTCAGGACTCAAAATTGTAGAACATTTTGATGTGATTTCATTCAAATTCCATTCATGATTATGGTTCGTAGACATGGCGGTACAATTATTTGTGAAACAAATAGTGACATGGTACAGACCTGTGAGGGAGCAGCTCCCAGCTCCAGTTCTCGTATACGTGCCAGGGAGTCAGGCTGGAGAGTGTCCAGGTATACTCCGCCCTTACCCACACATCGGATGGTGGCCTTAGTGTAATCCTCTCCATATCTGATCACAAAACATCCATAAATGTCATTTTAAACTGACATGCTTGCAAATGCACCATCAAAAAAATTATTGCCGAATCTTTTTAGATTCTCTCCACAGTTTTAGAGAGTACTTAATTATTTAACCCTTCAAGTCTGGAATTTTAAATAATAAAAAAAATTATTTTTATTTCATCCTTCAAGAAATGAAATGAAATTGGTTCCATTGGAGTGGAACTAATTTGAAGCAGTATTTAATGTACATCAGCCAATAGTTTAAGACTGTCAATATCATTACTGACTGTGAAAAATGTTGTTTTATCTGCATATAAAATGGTTTTAGAATGTATTATTGAGGATAGCAAGTCATTAATATAGATAATAAAAAGAAGAGGACCCAAAACAGAGCCTTGAGGGACTCCCAAGTGAAACAAATAAAATTGTAGACCAGCTTACTTGTTGCTAGCCTTGCAGACATATTCACCGCTGTCATGGCTCTGGGTGTATGCGATGTCCAGCAGAACAAATCCAAAGTCTGACACAGACTTGATCCTGGTGGAGTGTCTTAGTGGCTTGCCGTTGTGGAACCATTCCACCTTCATGTTGGGGTCCCCGACCGGGATCAGCGTGCATTCAAAGTGGGCTGAGTCACCGTCCTTCAGACCATCGATGCTCTATGGAAAAAGATTCCGAACTTGAAATACTGACTCATACCACATGCACATTTTAATCCTTCATCAGGTGCACTGATCTTGAAACTTCGTCAATCGCATGTGGAGGTTACTTCCGCATTTAGAGAAATAAAAGTAAATACTGGTAAAGATATTGTATATTATTATAATCGAAGTTTTATACTATAAAATATTAAACAACACTTATTTTTGTTCAATGTTTTGTTTTTGTTGGACCCTTATTACTATATGCAATAGCAATATGATGATTAATAAAAATAAAAAAACTAAAAATTAAATGATGATATTGAAATTATTTAAAATGGATATTGAAACGACCACTCACTAAAAAAATATAAATATATTTTATATATGTGTACACTCTTGTTTTTTAACACTATTTGTTTCTTGCAACATTTTGCACCTTTTCTCCTATACCGGATGAAGTCCTCAGGAAGGACAAAATATTGTTGTGTTCAATAACACAACTATAAAGTGATAATGTGGCCTAACTTATCTAATATATCACCTGTATATGTGTAGTGAACTGCGGCTTCTGACCCTTGCTCTTGTCAACACACTCCAGTTCCACACTGATCTCCGCCTTGCCCCACTTGTTGGTGGCTCGGCAGGTGTAGGTGCCCGAGTCCTCTATCTTGGTACCCAGGATCTCCAACACCACCATGCCAAATGCATGAACTGTCCGGGTCCTGTGACCTGTCGAGCACATTAGATATCGTCAGTGGCAAGATTTTAGTTCAAAACCAATGTAAAACAATTCTCATTTTGTTTTATCTTAACTACGGAGCCTTTAATGATGTGTTTAAAAATACAGGTTTCCTTCTATCAAAGTGTCACATGTAACTGAATTACGGTAGTTTCTTTTTCTTATTTGTTGAAACTAGCTATTCACAGAGTTTTTTTCTTATTCACTACCGATTGTTCAATTAATAATAATCTTCATTGCTGAAAGACAAAGACAATATTTTCATAGCAAATATCACACAAAAAAGTCGTTCAATTTCAAGGAGCTAGAACAGCTCTGACCTTCAACAGATATTTTCCGCCGTGTGTTCCATGAACTCGTCCACCGAGAACACATTCGACGCTAAAAAGCATCTTAGATTTGAATTTCGGTTCCGAGTTTTATAATCAGATGCTCTCTGGGATTCTATTCAATATAGTAAAACCCGCTGATAAGGGAAGGCATTCCATGGCTGCCAATCTGTGCTATGTAATCGTAAATACATTTCTAGACCTTGCGTTATAATTATGTATGTCTCGTACCTGAGTGAGACTGGTTTTGAGTTTACAGACACGAGCAAGCTCTAACATGTACAGCCAGTAGCAGCCCAAAATCCCAAAAGGCATTTTGACATGACTCCCTAAATTTGAGTTTTGATATTATTCTGAAGGTTTTTTTCTGGAGAATAAACACACGGTTGAAATTTCTCTGTGAGCTACCAGATTAATGGATGATATGGTAACTAATTTTTTTTTAATTCATAGGTATTTTTAATTCAGTTTTTTATAACTTTACAGAGACACAAACTAAAACTTACTGGCTTCCAATGTCTTTCCGTTATAGAACCACTCAACCACCATTGTCTGATCTCCCACCGGCGACAGAGAAGCTTCAAAGTGGGCGATCTCCCCTTCACTGAGATTGACCAGCTTTTCAAACTGTAACAAACCAAAGAAAAACTCTCTGATGAATTCAGTCCTGTTAGTGTTTCAGAATTTCCTTAAGCTTGTTCGTTATTACAACTAAATTGTGTCTAGCAAACTAAATCTAATGATAGTTAACTTATTACCAGTTACTTTATTAATCATCTTCAAGTCGTAAAATCAAGTTCTTGATTTTTTTACACCGTTTGTGGGGTCTTCAGGAGAAAATTAAAATTAAACAATGGTTTTTTAACATATTTATAATCACTCATCTTCTGACACTTTCACATTTTCATAGCTGTTTGGCATGACATATCAGACACGATCTGTCAGATTGTGGGTGGGTGAATTATATTGAATGAATAGTTTTAAAAACTATAGAATTAATAACTAAGACAGTTAATTAATAAGACAGTCAATCATCCCACACAGAATTTGTGGGATGATTAAAACATCCCAAACAAGTCCTTTATTTAGTTTAGCAACAAGAGCTAACCTTCATTGGAGTGGTTCAAATTTTTGACATTTAATATTTTAAATGCTCTATGGTATGTAATCTGGACCTGTACCAATCAGAGAGCTACTAACATAACACTCCACCCACCTGAGATGTGAACACTGGAGGCTGACCCAGCTCGCTCTCCGGCAATCCGGCCTCCTGTCTCCTGAGGGACTCTTCCAGAGTCTGGATCTTCTCCAGGCCCTCCTCTCCCTTGGGATGTTGTGTCTGTTCAATGAGACCGGCCTTGCTAGAGCAGTAGATGGTCGTGGAGGTGAAAGCTTCACCGGCGGCGTTGGACGCTTTGCATGTGTAGATTCCTTGGTCTCGCTCGTAAACCTCAATCAGGTCAAGAGTCACAAAGCCAAAGTCACTGGTCATCTTGAAACGTGATCCTGAAAGAGAGAAATTAATAAAGTTGGTAGTCTAAATAAAATGGTGTTTACGGTTATGTCTAAGGAATATCAGCCTTAGTCAGTAAGAAGACTACAAATTCACACAACAATCATCATTCATTTTACATTCGTACTTGGCTTAAAATACATACTTGGGTATTATTACCATTTCAATAGGTAATAATAATTAATATGATATCCACATTCATGAAAGTAATACAACATTTTACTATAAGAAAACGTTACCTCCTTATTATCTATTTTATTATTTGACATATTTTTATTTTTGTTTGGTCAGGACTACTATCATTCAATACTGATCCAACTAGTCCTGAGCTATATCTGATGCCACATACAAATAATACAGTAAAATATTTTTTCTATTCCAGATATTTAAAATCTATTACCTATTTTTTTATTGAGATTGATTCAATCAAGAGCTGTTTTTAAACTTTCACTCACCATGTTCAAGAGCCTTGCCGTTGAAGAACCACTCGATCTTGAGATTGGGGTCGTTCTTGGGCTCAACAGTGGCTTCCAGGTGAAGTGGCTGGGCTTCTCCCAGATGGAACTCGGGGTTGAGAGGGATGGTCCAGACTGGCGCAGGGAATTGAGCATCCGGCGCAGATGGCTGGCGCTGGTACTTGCCTGCCACGGCGTCTTCTACCTCTTGTACCTAGCAATCACATTGACATCATTAGTTACAGTATTGGCAAAGATATACGAGATCAATTTATCAATTAGTATAATTACTTCAATAAAATTTTAACTCATTGGCGAAGAATGACAGATATTGCCCGTCATCACTAAACAGAGGACAAAAGACTGATGACGAGTACTGTCTGTCATTAACTCTATCATTTGTTGTATTGGTATTTTATAACCTGTATTACGTGAACAAATAGAAAATCGATAGTTGAATCGTAGTATAGTTCAATAAATAACATCCAATTTCAAATACCGTATCCAAAAAACGAATGTAAACACTCCAAGTGAATGTAAAGTTTCCAAGCTGTTTACAACAGCTGATCGTAATGACACTCGAGATGAAATGCCTCTTAGAAAAGGTGTTTTATGACCTCAACAGTTTTATTAACAAGTAGCTTAGTTAGGTTAATGTTTTACTGGTACTCTGTACCTTTTGATCTGTCCAACTCCTGGCCTGCCCGGACTACGGACGGAATACACAAGTATCAAGTAAGTAAGAGGTGTTGAACACAGGTCTTCGAACCTTATATATTTTAATTTTTAACATATTATGAATATTGATAGTACCTTCTCAAGTCCAGCCTTTCCTTGTGGGTGCTGGGTGTCAAAGTAAATGTCCTTATCACCTGAAAAGTATAACCATTATTTAATTATTATAATCAAAAGAACATTATCAGAAGCAAAATGAAAATAATCCTGACATCAATGATCATGCATCAATCATCTATATAAAAAGAGATTTTATTTTTATTGTTTAAGGCAAGAATAAATAGAGGAAAGATAATCTTGTTGATAAAAGTACTAAATTTCCAAATTTGTTGGTACCTCAAAGTTAATTTTTAGTTATAAGGGAGGTCTTATTTACATTACGTTCAGATTATTTTTATAAGTAGAGAGGTACAGGAAATACCCGATTATCCGAGGTAATTGGAACTGAAGTTGATAAGCGCAAACAGTTCCTAAAATTGTTAGGTTGATTTTTTGTAAGAAAATGGGGACAATATGTCATGTAGTTTGTATTGCCAAAAGAAAAACTTTAAATCTGTGAAGTGGCATCCTCATGGCTATCCTCATGAGAGCCTAGCCATTAGGAAATATTTAGGCAAAAACTTGACTGTGACCAGCAGCTGAGGATGCCACTTCACAGCAAGGGCAAAACGTTTGAAGATTCCTCAAGTTAGCCGAAACAATATTCCCAGGAATAAACTGCTTGATCTAACAACCAGTAGAGGTATATAATCACTCAACAACAGCAATCAATTTAAAATATTGCACAGGCTACGAACAAAATTTGCTTCTTGTCTTAATTTTTGTAATTTTAAGAGATATATTTTTTTATTTCTCTAGAACCAGCTCGGTTAACCCAGAGGCTCCGTTAACCGGACCTCGGATAATCTGGCATCTAATATAAAAAAATGGGAACAAAGGCAAAAATTGATGAAGCATCTTCACTTTTATTTAAAAGTAAAACTGTTTACTTTATATGCAAATGAAATGTTTATGTCTAAGGAAAAAAGGAGGAAGTTAAAACTCAAACCAAGAAGACTTTAAGACAAACACAATTCGGGAAACAATATAGCAATGCTAGAATGGTAGGAAATGGTAAAGAAAGGTGAAATATGGACAGTTTGTAAAAACAAAACAGACAGAGTGATAAAAGTGCAACAACTTAGGTAAAAATTAATTTCTATTAAATTTGATTCATTCTTTAAAAGTGTGAGAATGTTAGGCATAACACATGGATTTGTTAAGTTATTTATTGACTGTGTTCTTGATTATTTTGACAATTGATCATTACTACTGTAAGAACATTATTATATTTGTGTCTTTTTAATGATGTCAGATGTTATGAACAAATAATTCAGCCATAAACTAGATTAAGAACTATTCTAAATGGCAAGTTGAAGACCTGAAGTAAATTTGGATCTAAATGTTATTTTTTAATTTTTTGAGTTATTACTGGAAATGTGATCTATGAAGCATGCCAGTTTAGGGTATATTCTGATCTAGGTGCCCCAACTGTTCCTTGTAGTTGCTATGGTCACCAACATAATGCTTGGGCCATATGAGCCCATGCATTCTGTTGGTGAAAAAAACCTTGTTATCTCAAAATGTTGAGAAAGCCACTTAGATCCAAATTTACTTCAAATACACATTTGTCAGTGTGTTAGGCTTTAAACTTGGTTAAAGATTTTTATAACACTATTTTATTACTGCTTTCACCGTTTTTAAAATTTAAAATCAATCAACATATTTCAAATTCTAGCGTGAACAACCTTCACCGACATTCTACTTTTAAAATAATCTCATGTTACTCCCAGATCAACCTAATTCAGATTTACAAACTACAAAAATAAATATTTGACTACACAATAGGAGTTTGGCTGAACATTACATTTACAAAAGGGTGATGACGTGAAGGAACGGACGAGACTCCACTTGTGACGGGGGAACAGTCAGGCTTGACCAGAACATACCAAAAACCTCCTCAGCCACTTGGATGAGAGTTGAAGCTTCTTCAGTTTGTGTGGAAAACCGTCTCTTTGTCACTCTCTCAGACACCTCGGCCTGATCGATTCTTTGCAACTGTATATCATGTGAAACTTCTACATCAGGCAGAGTTAACCTCCTCGGAATTTCCATAGTTTCGTAAACCACATCCTCCTCCGGTATACCCTCGGTCACTTCTTGGATCTCAAGTACGTTAGTGGTTTGAGGCCCTTTCAGTCTGACGTTGATCAATTCAAGATCCTGAATCATTTTTATATCTCCCTCTGCGAGAATTGAAGGTCTTCTTTTTTCCGATGATGAAAACTGTCTAACTTCAGTTTCTTTAGAAACAACAGTTTGAGTCGAAGACATAGTGTATGAGGAAGCAAACATACTGGCAGTTCTCGAGCTCTCATGGTGTGAAAAACTACGCATTTCAAACTCTTTTGTACCGAAAGCAAAAGAAGAAGAAAACTCTTCATCTTTTTTAAATTCCTTTTTAATTGCTGAAAAATTACAAGTATTAGTAGCAAGCATTTTATTGTTAGAACATTAGTGTAGTTAAAAGCTGTAAGCATAATACCATATTGGTTTGAGCGATTTTTCATTCATGTGTGGTTTTGTATGGTAATCATGTGCATATGAGAAAGAGATAAAGTAATTCCAAGAAATGTTGTCCAATCACAAAAGATAAACTAGGAAACATAAAGTAAGAAGAGAAAAGCTTTGCTGTAAGTAAAAATTAGAAGTGCATGTGTTAGCTATAACATAGTATTTTTAATTCTGTACACACATTCGCAAACACTTCATACAAAATGATTTTAAAGTTGTTTAAAGTTAAACAAAAAATAACTACAATGAAAGACTAAATATTAAAAATTAATGTATTTTGAAATGGTATATAGGACAGTTACTGCTTCTGCTACTTACAACAATTAAGTTAACTAAGTAAACTAGTTTTAAATGTTCATCCATGTAAAGATTTTTAAGCATCCATGAATTTGATGTTTCCCTCTGGTTCATCATAACTATAACCATGCATGCTAGTAAAATTTGAGTGTGAGTAATTTCAAACAAAACAAAACAGTTGCACTGACCATGGCATCGTAGTGTGCCTGATGTCTGGGCTTGTCCCTTGCTGTTAGTCGCTTTACACATGTAGATGCCAGAATCTTCTGAATAGGCATGGTTAATGTCGAGAGAGACGTAACCAAAGTCGTAAGTTGACTTGTAACGGGACCCGCTGGGGAGGGGCTTGCCATTGACAAACCAATCTGGAAGGAATCATTGATGGTGTAATTTAATTACAAAATATACATAATATATAAAAAAGTCTCAACCTTTAATTGGAATTAGAGTGACTAGGTTTATCATCAAATTCAAAATGGACGTAATTGACAATTGGTGCCACATAAACGCAGACTAAACACAGTTCTGTCAGTTGTACAGTTTTAGACTACAGTATAAAACTTACCTATATTCATCGTAGGGTCTTTACTAGGCTCGACGTGGCACTCAAAGTGCACATTGTCTCCTTCCTTGCACTCGACGTTGTTCAGGTGAGAGATGAACACTGGGCTCTCGTATGTGGGCTCCGGACCCTCAGAGGGCTTGGCCTTGGGTGCCTCCAGGGACTCTATCAGCGGCAGGGCCTCTGGGTGCAGTGGCTTACCCAGCAGCCAGTGCTTGTCTGTACCAACAAGGAAAGTAAGTAATAGTCAAATGAACACTGTTTTAAGAGCAATTGCAGTATTCTTAACTTTTTTCTTGTTACACGTTCTATTTTTAAAGCTAGAAGTAAAATGACCATTAGGAAGACCCAAGAAGAGACGGTAGGATCAAGTTTGAAATTAGCTTATTAAAAACATATAAAATACAGTGAAAAGAATGTTTAGCCCTACACTGATGCTGTTTCCTAAACTCTACCATCTAATTCTCCTATCCAAGTCATTTTTAGCGGATTTTTACTTTAGATAGATATTATTCGTAAAATTATCACAAAAGTCAGAAACTAACCTTCAATTTTGAGAGTGCAGGTAGAGACTGCTTCTCCCAGCAAGTTGGTTGCCTTGCAAGTGTAGATGGCAGAGTCATCCGCCCTCAGCGAGTTGATGGAGAGGGTCACCAGACCAAAGTCAAACGTACTTCTCAGTCGAGCACCTGATAAAGGAGGCACATTCTCAGAATTTATGTAATTGATGTCCCATGTATTCACTTCATTTTGGGACAAAAAGCAATGCAGGTGATATGACATGAAAATATTTTAATTGTTAAAAAATTTAAAGAGTAATATTATATTTTTTGAATGGTACATTCTTTTAGGTTCGTCACTTTAAAGAGTACTAAAATTGATCAATTATGAATGAGAAACAAGTGTAAAATTATTGTGGTGTGTTCTTCTAGTCTTGTTACTGACTAAGGCTGACATGTTCCATAGACAGAACTGTGATTAATAGCCCAACAGTCAATGGCATATCTAAGAGACCAACAGTTTAAAATGAAGTAGGAACCACTGGCTCTGGATTACAATCTGGTCGAATTATGAGGATGGTCTTTGCGGATTAACACAGTATTCAATAGTGCGGACGTTAATCCACACAAGAGAACACTACACCCACCCACCATCGCTCACTATTCACAATTCGTGACCTCTAAATAGCTGGATTAAAGGACACGCCACAGATTTCTCTATGAGAGAAGATATAGTTTTCTGTAACTCTTCATCTGCTTGATAGGACCTACTTTATCTAGGCTCTGGTTTTATGATGTATTCTTACTCTTGTGAAACTCACCTGTGGTAAGGCTCATGCCATTCTTGAACCACTCGATACGTAGGTTAGGGTCAGTTCTGGGTTCCACCTGTGCCTCCAGGTACACGTGTTGTCCTTCCTGCAGCTTGTCCATGCTCTGCAGATGGGTGGTGAAAACGGGTGCTTGCTGCGGTGTCATGTCAACAAACATTGGCGGTACCTTGTTCATCTCTGCTTCCTTCAGCTGAATCTTCTGCCATGCGTCCGGTTGTAGCGGATCACCCAAAATGGTGCCCTTGGCTGTTGGAAAATAATTCAGCTTAGACAGTATCTAAATTGTGACCCTCTGTAATGGTGTAAGAATAGTAGAATATCTATTACTAAAGAATCAATAAAGATTTCATTTCATTCCTTTTCATTCGTTATTAATGAAAAACTCCATAATTTCCTCTCTGTTTCATTTATTTGTTTTCATTTCCTTCTAAAGAATGAAAGTACCATTTTATATTTATTGAGTTGTTGTTGACTATGTATCTTAACCAAGAGGAAAATCATGTTTAAAATAATAATTTCTGTAACATTAACTTTTTTGCGTAATAATCTTTTGTGTAATGTAATGTGTAATCATTTAGCTATTTAAATTTAAAACTTTGATTTGAATGAAGAAGAATTGAGATTTTTATATAACTTAACAACAGTTCAATTCCCTCCGATTTTGACTATATACTGCTCAGGGCCGATTTAATTTGCCATGCACAGGTGACAAACAATCGGCAAAGATATAGGCTATAATCCACAAACCACACATGGACCATAGACCACACAGAAAAAACTCTGAATTTAAAGCAGTTTACTGTATGGAATCATCAGGTTACTTTAAAAAAAAATTAGGACGAGTGGTGTCATAGCGTAATTGATTTACAAGGACAGACTATACCCATCCGTCTTTGCTCAGCAATGGGTCAAAATTTAAAATGTCAGTTGTAATCTACAAAGTAGGCAATAGCAACAGCTCATCTTGCTGTAGAGACTAGTATTGAGAGAGACTCACGTTTTATCTTGAGAGACGTTGAGGACACAGCCTCCCCAGCTCTGTTGATGGCTTTGCACATGTAGACACCCGAGTCCTCCTGTACAGTAGCCATGATGTCCAGTGTGACAAAGCCAAAGTCGTGTGTTGTCACAAACCGAGATCCTGAAATTATAGAATAGATATTAGCACCACTGATTTTTATCAGGATGGCATTGGTTGCTGTTCACATGTGGTAGTGGTCCGTGATGTTATACATTTTACATCATATAAGTGGAGGGTTTCAGGTATTGACTGCGCTGATCATCTGATACTCTTAACCCTAGAACTGGCAAAGACGTAATTCACGACGCATTTACAAATTCAATAAGAAGTGGCAGGTGGAGGCATCTGTCATCAATTTAGTGAACTTGTTAGAAACCATCGCCTTTATGACTGTTTTGCCCTCTGAGCTGATGTATGAACTTGCTCGTGCAGTTTACTATACTGCCACTAGGGTATGTCTTATAGCTTGCCCCAATTATGCACATGTGTCCGAGTTGTTTGCGGTGCTAGCTAACGAGTAAAATGTCGCAAGCCTTTTAGAAGTGCTAGGGTTCGAATCCCGACCATAAGTAATCCCAATTTGGCTTGCAAATGTGTGGTATAGTGGAGAGGGAGCCCACCTTAAATAAACAGTGACTGGCTTGGGTACAAGTTCACGGCATTTGTTTGTAGACTTAATTGAGATTGCAGTGGACACCTGTTTTGATTCTTTTGCTTGTATGGTTAAGGGAGCATGTTTTGTGTTGTTTCGTTTATACTTATTATTTTAAGAAGAGATACATAATTGATTATAAAATGTTACAGTTAAAGGAAAACGCTTGTGCATCCTGGAACACTCACTTAAGCCTTTACTGCCAAATAAAAAAACTAATTTTCTTCAACAATCTAAAATTTCTCCATCCTATTTTTAATTCTTCAACATAACTCACCCATCTTGAGTTCGACGCCATTGACGTACCACTCGTACCGCATAGTGGGGTCACCCACAGGTACCACTCGGGCCTCAAAGTGAGCGTTCTGCCCCTCCCAGAGTTCTGCGGGCCCGGTCAGCAGTTGAGTGAAGATGGGCTTCTCGAATGTGCGCTCGGGCTCCTCTTCTCGTGTAGGCGCTCGGGACTCCAGCTGTTGTATCTTGCGCATGCCTTCCTGGTGCAGTGTGTCCAACTGAATGTCTGCTTTGGCTATAATCAGGGAAATATATGAGTATGAGAAAAAAACTGATGAATTCATTGAGATATTTATAAAAAAGGATTTTGCAGTATCAAAACAAACTTTTTGTAAAGTAAAGAGTGAAATAAGAGGAAGTAATAAATTTTATATCATGAGTCTAAATTTAGTTTTGTTAGTTTCTGTGATGTACTAGTAGCTTTTTATGATAATACAATGTTAGCCCGGGGACCAGATTGTTAAGTTTTGTCAGGCCAACAGGATCGTGTATAGTTGGCATCTAATATTTGACATGGGCAAAATGTATTTTTTTAAACTCTCTTTTAATTGTACTTATTTGAATGGTTTTAAGCATATTATTATTTATTATAACATATTGTTTTTACAAAAGATTTTTAATCATACTGAAAGTGTGTTTAACACAATTTATATTTTTAAGTACGGTAATACTTTAATCCTCAAAAATCATCCTCATGATTACACCAGTTTGTAATTTAGAGGCAAAATTTTGGTTCGGATCTGACGTTAAATGTAGGTCCCTGATAAGCTATTGGCTATTAATTAACAGTCCGGTCTAAAGAACATATCACCCTCAACAAGTAAACAGACTACGAACATGTCACCCTCAACAAGTAAACAGACTACAAGATCGCGCCACAATCATCTTACACTGATTCGTACTTTACTTAAAATAACTACCTGGGTAGGTAGCTATTTCAGAAAGATAATAAAGGTAGTAATAATATTAATATATTCTTCTTGGAACTTGAGAATGCTCAGGACCAAGATATAAAAAAAAATTCCTTTGGTGACACTGTTTGTTAGATGCCATCTAACATTGATCCTTCTTGCGGGTTAATTTCTTTAGGTGTAAGGGACTCAGATTAGTATGGTTATGATACCATTATCATACCATACCTTACTATATGGTAAAATTGTCAATCAAATTTCTGCATGAAACAGCCTAACATTTGCGTTTACTCACTCTTGATCTTCATGGAGGCAGTGGTGACAGCCTCTCCCAGGGCGTTGGACGCGCGACACATGTACACACCCTCATCCTCCGCACGGACATGCGTCAGGTCCAGAGACACAAAGCCAAAGTCGTGAGTCTTGGTAATGCGTGAGCCTATAACACAAACAAGTGTTGATATTGTGAGCAAATACTGTACAAGGACTATTGTGGTTTTAAGTAAATATTATTTTATGTTAGTTACAAAAGAGGGGAAAGGAGAAAAATTAAAAGTATACAGAAGAAAATCTACTGATTACTTGGGTACCTCAATTTTATAAAATAACAAAATTTTTAATTGCAAGCACTTGTATTTTATTCCTCTCGCGGTCACGTTAGTGTGTACTTTTACAGATGTTCCATACCTATTAAATTGGAGAGCAACAATAACACTTGAAAGTCATTTTGTCAGTAATCCATTTGATACACAGTAAACTACATTGTGTTAAGCCATTTTTCACGATCAGCTACTTGTAAACGAGTCTAAATATAAAAATAAACTATAGAATATACTGTGATTGCTATTAAAAGTCGACATATTTCTCAGTAAACACACTAGACATCAAGACAAGTCGTAGTAGTTCCTAAAACAATCACTAGAGAGCAACCCAGTCGATTTCTGAGTTGATTCAAGTCATTTTACCAATGAATTGGCAATTCACCCGCAAGTCGATCTGAGCTATTTGACCAAGAGAGGGTTAAAATAATTACATAAAACATTAAAATTTCAATAATAATTTAATTCTAAGTGAATTATATAGGATCATATTTAACGAGATGATAATAAGCCTAACACAATTCTCATTTAACATTAAAAGTCCTACTCACTTGTTTCTAGTGGTTTCTCATTGCGGAACCATTCAACCTTGAGAGTGGGATCTCCGACTGGGATCAGGCGGCACTCGAAGTGAGCAGTGGCGCCCTCTGCAATGGAGTCGATGTTCTGTAGTGGCTGAGTGAACACAGGGCGCTGTCTGGTGGCTGCCTCTGGTACCTCGGGTCTGTAGGACATTTAACCCATTGAGTGAATCCAGATAGATTATTGGAATCTCTAAATTAACTTCAGAGTTACTCCTCAACTAAGCAACATTTTTTTATTTAATGTAAAATACTTGTGTAAATATGAAATATATATTTATAACCAGTTTTTGCCTCACCACAAATTTCTGAGTTGACTCAAGTCGTTTGACCCGCAAGTTGATTAAGGATCGTTAACTCCACTTTGACTTAAAATTTGTATAAATTGTCCAATTTTTATCATATACTCTGTGAAACTAGATATTTTATTTTAGAAAATAAAATAATAATGAATCATTTTATAATTATATTTTTAATCAGAATAATTATTTCACTAGTTATTATTATTGATGAGAGACCGACCCAACTACATGAGTATTTTAAGGTGAATGTGTGTGAAGTGTGTGACACATTTAGTGGATTTTATGATGTATAGCTTCTTTACTGACAAAATAAAAGTTCCATTTTCCAGGATCATAAGTCCAAAAACAAATGCAACTGATTCCAGTTGTAAATTAGATATATTAAATAAAATAACTAAGTTAAATTTGCATTATAGTTCTCGACTCTAATACAAAATACGAGAAACCTTGAACCTTTCTTAGGAAAATATGTAGTGTGATGTGTTAATGATAACTTGAGCTATTGAGTGAACAGATGTTACATTTTTACAGAACTAGAGGGTTTCAAATCATCAAAATGTGAGTTACCTCTGGAATGGCTGAGCCGACTCCAGTTGACGAATCTTCTCCAGTCCTTCCGGCCGCTGTGAGTCTGAGATAATACTGCCCTTGGCTGGAACACATTCAATTTTCAATCCATATTTTATGACACTATAGTCAGTTATTTACTACAGGCTATGTTAGGCTTGTCAGTAACAAGACTAAAATATCACGTTACAATTTCACTTTGTGCTATCACACAATCAATAAAATCAAGCAATGCAGACAAAAAGACAAAAAAACTGACAATAACAAAGGTGATTACAATTTTCATTCAAAGAAACAGTTGTTTAATTAATTACAATAATTTCATAATTTTATGAGATTCTCGAGGGAAAACATATTTGTACCATTTAAAATAGAATATATCTAATACTCAATTTAAGCAAAGGTTTTAATTCCAAAAATATTGGTTATGGGACTTACCGATGACTTTGAGATTGATGGAAGAGGTGCACTGGCCCAACTTGTTGATGGCCTTAACACTGTACTCTCCGGCGTCCTCCGGCACACAGTGGCCGATGTCCAGCGCCACATAGCCAAAGTCGAAGGTGATGTGGAATCTGGATGCCGATGGCAGAGGTTTGCCGTTGTGGTAGAACTCGATACGAAGGTTGGAGTCATGCAACGGTTCAACCTGGCACTCGAAATGAGCTGTCGCTCCTTCCAACACCTCGGTCGTACCCTGAAAATCAACATGTTGGGAATTGTTGGGAATACTAAATTATAGATACATGGAAATTAATAATTGTCATTTTTTGTATTTATGGGATTTTATTCTTTCAAAGTTAAAAGTTGTATTTGTCAAGAACTCAATACCTTGTGTTTGAACTGAAGGACAATAATATACTTGTTTAATAAGATACTACATTTTCAAAATAGGGAATACTAATTTGTTTTTTAATGCTTCATTCTTTCAAAGGAACAACTATTTTTCATTTTCTAAAATAAAATATCTAAATTTAATTGATTATATTATGAAAAATTGGATAATCCATATAAATTATAATTCAACATGGAGTTTATAATGCTTAATTTTTCCACCCATTCTTTGAGAGTAATGAAGTAAAATACTGGAAATTATATTAAAACAAATAAATTATGATGAAATATTGCATGACTCTTTACACAGACCATGATCATCTTTGAAATTTCACCTTACAAATAATAAGAGAAATCTGAGAATACTAATTTCAGCTTTGTCCAAAACCTCAACTGACAAATCTGTTCCCTACTAGTCGCTTAGTCAAAACAAGCAAAAGGTACTTCTCTACATACCCTAAGCTCGGTGACGAACTTGGGTGGAGTGGGGATGGGCTCCTCCACCTCCAGTCGAGCTGTGTGACCTTGAGCTTCCAGCTCCCGGATCTTCTCCAATCCCTCGGGATGTTGGGTGTCTAGGTACACGCTACGGCGAGCTGCAAAAATACAACAACATAAGCAAATAATTAACCGTTGTTTCTATGTCTACACAACTTAAAACTAGTTCACATCTGAACGTCATGATTATTAACTTATCCAAATCTGAAACTGTTGGTATTGTTGCTGTGCATTATTTCAATTCCAAGAGCATTTTACAAGAGTTTTATGAACAATCTTGAGGAAAAGCAGTCCATACCTCTGAAATTGGGTCTTTTGTAGTACGTACCCGCATTTTCAAAAAACGTTGCGTTACAATATATGCAATATTGCCGACAAACAGCGCTCTGCAGAGTTAAGTCAGGTTGGTTATTGATAGTATAAAATATTATTAACGAGATAAAAATGCCAATAACCTACCTAACTTAACTGTGCTGAGTGCTGTTTGTGTGGCTTTAGTAAAAGTATTGAAAATTCGGGGACATCCTACAAAAGACCCTTGAAATTTTCTTCCTAGGGATTAAATTTATGTGATCTCATAAAACGGTGTCTACGAATCTGCAGTAATGAACAGTAAGGCTGGAATATTGATAAAAAATATCAACTCCTCATCATCAAATCTTTAACGCAACTATTACAACGTTCTCTTACATTGCACATTGATGGTGGTCGTGTTAACGGCTTCTCCCAGCAGGTTGGACGCCTTGCACATGTAGGTGCCGGTGTCCTCACCCCAGGTGTAGAGGATGTCCAGTGCGACATAGCCAAAATCATGTGTAGTACGGAACCTGTGTCCTGTGCGGATCGCGACTCCGTTGACGAACCATTCGATCTTCATGTGTGGGTCGTTGATGGGCTCAACTCTGCACTCCAGATGGGCATGGTCTCCCTCCTTCAAGGCTGACAGGCTGTTAAAAGACACAAATATAATAAAATATAATGTTGTAGAGTGATTTGTGATGTTGAAAAGTTAAATTTCAAAAGTGAAATTAATTTTAAAATGCAAACCTTAAAAAAAGTATTCAATTATAGTTTTATTTGGGAGACATCTTTCATAGTTTAGCAGCCACAATGTAGAATATTTAAAAAAAATACATCTACCACTGTGAACACACTTCCATAAAACAAAGCTTTCAATTAAGTAATTGCTTAACATTACAACATAATGACAAGCAGGCTTTGTCATTTTTCTGGCTTGAATTAGATACGTTCAGGTGTACACAATACAAATTGAATTAGAAAAATAATGCTTGTTAACATTGATTCATGACATTGATTATATCAATCGACTAGGTAATTTTACAAAAACAATAATTTTCGGTTAAAATACATTGAATTAGTTTTGTTAAAATATATAATTTTTTTTTTGCAATGAAAACTATTTAGTTAAAAATCGGTCTTCATTTTATTCGCTTTGTTCATTATTCTCGTCGCGTTTGTTTATGATATTTCACCATAAAATTGATAGCAGTGACTTATTCATAAAACTATATAATTTTACTATTAATAAAAAAATACCAATTGACTGGTATTTATTCTGTGTTTGGGGGGGAGCTGAAAACTTTTAAAAAAAATTTTTTTATAAATATCTATACACCCATCAAAACAAGATAAAATAAACATGTTAATTTTATCTTATAGATATAATGTAGATTGGGAATTATTACATAAATAAGTAAATGCTGCAAGCGCCAAAATGAGGTGAATCACAGAACTATTAAAAAAAACTTAACAAAAAAAACAGTATTGATTATGCAGATTTGCTGCAATACGAGTTGTTTTACATAGTAATGTGCTTATATTAAGGCTGTTCAATAAGTAAAAACACATACATTTTATCAAATTAAGTCAATAACTAAGCAAGTTATACCATTTTATCTATTCTCCATAAGAATTAAAATGAATATGTAGGTTTGCTGCCGTAAGATCATTAAATTTGGGAGTTTTATGAATGCATTGATAAAAGTTAACTAGATGCACTTGCATACCAAATTTTGGAAGAATATTTAAGTGAATAAATGAGTTATTGATGTTTAGCTATTCTGCATAAGATAAACATTGTACAATGTACTGAGTTTACCATTTTGAATATCTCAATAACCAATTGACCCAGAGTCATGTTTAAAAATACTAAACTGTGGGATTTTTTAAGGTGAATCCAATGCTAAGAAGGAAATATATATAGTTTTAAAAAATTATACAAGTAAAAAACCCAGTTTTTGGGATAAAACCCCCCACCCTAAAAGTGGTTATAAAGAAAATAACAACTTTTATAATAATCAGACAATCATTGCGGCCGTTATTGTGGGGACCCATATATATGCTTATATATATAATTTTGAATGACCCTCGAAAACGTGTTCAGGCAGTTGAGTTATGAACTTATATCATGGTCCCGAGCTTAACTGTCACCATGCAGATCATGTGAATAGCTCACTTTTCCATAAGAAGTTCGCTTAGAACAACAGCTGCAACTACGGAATCATGCACAAAAACTACCATTTCACCGCCCTCACCTGTTGAGGGGAGTGATGAACACCGGCTTCTGTCCCACTGCCTCCACCTCCACCTTCTCCGGGCGCTGGTAGTTCTCCAGGTCACGGATCTTCTGGAGCCTCTGTTCATCCAGGGTGTCAAGTTGCAGTCCGGATTTGGCTGTAAAATATCATATTAGTAACACTAAAATACAATGGACTCATTAGTGGTCTAATAAATACAAAATGTACTTCTATATTTACCTTCTATATGTAATAGAACTTCAGAGGAATGGTCAACTAAACTAACACTTTCATTGAGATTAATATGTCAAAAGAGAGAAACTATTACTAGAGTAAATTAAATGAATACTGGCAGTTTTATTAGTTTTATTTATAAGGTATTATTCAAATAATTCTAACTATAGGCCCTTTAGATGCCATTGTATTTTGGACTATTAATTAACAGTTCTGTCTTAGGACCATGTCAGCCTTAGTCAGTAACAAGACAACAAGATTATTTCACCTCTAGTCCTCATATCTAACAACAACTCCTACTCTACACTTAATCAAAAATACTCACAATCGATTGTCACGGAGCATGTAGTCACAGCCTCTCCTACAGCATTCCTAGCCTTGCACATGTAAGTGCCGGAGTCCTCTGGGTACGCGTACAGAATGTCAAGCGCAACAAAGCCAAAGTCGTATGTTGTCTTGAACCTGTGGCCTGTAATAATACTCATATTAGAAATTATTCTCGTGGCTTTCTGATTTTGTCATTAAGTTTTTTTTGGATAATACAATCGCTGCTAAGATGCATGCAATAGAGACTTGTATTTACTAAAATTTTTTAAGTTTTACTCGCCATTGATAAAAAACAGTGAAGAAATGCATCCGGCAAAAAAATGCATTTATGGTCATTTTTTTCACAGCAACGATCATGTACACCCACACCTGGGGACATTCTTTTACCGATTTGCACACTTATTTTTTTCTAGTATTAAAAAAACTTAATGCCATAAGTCAAAAACACATTTATTTGATTTTAAATTATAAAATACTACACTAACATAAAAATATACTAATTACAATGCCGGCAGCCCACCCTGATGTGTTACGTTCCAGTCATCAAAACACTTACGCGTGACACAAAATCCCTCACACTCAGTGTAATGCCAAATGACCTTTTTAAGGCTATTTACCTCGCTGCATTTGTGGAACTTTTTATTTTTTACCCTTTTTTTTGCAAAAGATATCGCCATCTGATGGTAAAATAACAAGCAAATTTTACACACGTTCTCACATTCAAAACCAATATATTTGTACTGAATAAAATTACCTTGAGGCACAGGTCGTCCGTTGCAGAACCATTCGACCTTCATTGTGGGGTCGTTGACCGGAGTCAAGGTCGCCTCAAGGTGAGCCATCCTTCCTTCCGGCAGATGCTCAATGTTCTTGAGGGGGCGACCAAACTGGGGCTTCTCTGCCACCGCGACCTTAAAGAGACACACAGTTAGATCAGAATGTAGCAAAGGAGAATTCTCTCAAAATATAAGCTTTAAACTAGAGGTTATTTTTTAAAATTTCAGTCATCCAACTTCAGGAAATTCAAAAGTGCAAATTACCTCCTCTGCAGCTGTGCGCTTATAGCGAGACTCATCCTCCAAGTACTGGATCTTCTGTAGAGCTCCTTCATGCTGAGTGTCTCGGATGATTGATGATTTTGCTGAAAAAAGGAAACCATCGTAAGATTTATACAACAGGTTCATATTAGTTGACAAGTTTTATATTACAATCAGAAAAGTTTTAGTTTTTTTTTATTCGAATGTGTGATCTTATGAGTAGAATGTATAAAATACTTTGAAGTGACTCACATTTGACGTTGAGTTTGATAGATGACTGGGCCTGTCCCAGCTTGTTTGTGGCGCGACAGGTGTATTCTCCTGAATCCTCTCCGTAAACCGTCAACACATCGAGAGCGGCAAAGCCAAAGTCGTAAGTTGTCCTGAATCGGTGGCCTAAAACAAAACGAACAAATATTAATAAAAAGTATTAGTAGAAACAAAAAGAATATAAATAAGAACAATTATTGTATGTTGTAAACTGCACCATGAAAAACTATAAATAATTCTCCTCAACCGCTAAAAAAAAACAAATAACAAATGGCTATATTGTTTGGATGAGTATATAATGTTGACCTTTAAGATGGTTTGGAGTATGAACAATAGCTAGTGAATCTTTCTTCATCCCATGATTAATTCTTCTAATCATCTCTATCCCAGTTTATCACCTAAAACCTATAATAATCCAGTGGCATTCACGTTCCTTTAAAAAGATTTTGAATGCTTTTGTTGTACTTTTTAGTACAATGAATAGCATTCTTAATTGTGTTAGTGCTTCTAGACCAGGATGCTCTACTGAAGTCGTAGCTTCCTCATTTCCTCACGGGGCTCGGTGAATCCTGAGGTTTGAGACTACATTATAATTATACCACAGGTGGTATTTAAAATCACAGCCTCTGCTGAACAGTGATCTAGACCACAGAGCCATCCAGGCCTCGTTAATATTAACCCAAACTCATTCTCACACACAACTCCACCACTCACCAGTCTGCAGTGGTTGGCCGTTGAAGAACCACTCAACCTTGAGGTTGGGGTCAGGGTAGGGCTCGATGCGGCACTCGTAATGCGCACTCTGCGCCTCCACCAGCTCCGAGGGGCCGTTCAGCTGCACCGTGAACTTTGGCGCCTGTGTCACGACCACTTCCTCCTCCTCGCGGCGCTGGTAGCGGCTCGAGTCCTCCAGCATCTGGATCTTCTGGAGTGCCTGTTGGTGTTGCGACTCCAGCAGGAGGGACTCCTTGGCTGTGGAGCGGAGAGGAGACAATTAAACAGAGCTTTCACATGATAAATATGTATACTAACTGGTCAAAAGTAAATAATAAGGAAATATTTGTAAGAAGAATAAATTTTGCATACCTTAATAGATAATTCTTTCTTTGTCATTGTTGGTGATAATGAATTTTTGTTATTTAAATTGTTGATGCAGACATTTGCCATCACTGTTAGTGAAACTAAGTTTCACAACATTTTGGGATTTGAAATCTAATTTTGTTCTCAGGTAAGCTGGAACTTTGAACATAACAAAATTAGTATACAATCCAGACTAACCCGTCACAAAGCTGAAATAACTGAACAGTTATAAAATCAGTGTTTCAGCTCTGCATCGGATTAGTTTGTATTATGTACTCCAGCTTATAGGGTCATATTTCAGATCTCAAAACGTCGTGAAACCTTTTTTTATTAATCATAATGAAAAATGTTCCCAATAAAAATTTAAAATCATCATAAATAGACAATGACAGTCTCAGTGATGTTAAAACTATAAATATGCTTTAATAGGTTTACAAATCTTTAATACGTAAGGTTACAAATAATTATTTCACAGTATATTTTCACAGGCTCGATTTTAATTTTAGACCAAGGGCCCCAGGCATATGACAGAAATTCAGACAGGAATGGGTTAGTTAACACAAAAAAATGTAATTAACTAGAAATATCATTTAAATAATAAGTCTATTTTATCGAACCGATATATGCAGACTTACATTGAACGACAAGTGTTGCGGAAGTGACAGCTTCACCGAGGTCGTTGACCGCTCGGCAAGTGTAGGTGCCTGAGTCCTCAGGGTAGACATACTTCATGTTGAGGGCTACGTAGCCAAAGTCATGCATCGTTGTAACTCGGTTGGCTGCAACACAATCATTACTGTACTGCACTAAATCTCTGCACAATTCTGGTAGTAAACGTATGTGTTTATAAAAGATAAAACACTTTATTAGGATTTTATTTGCAGTTTCGGTATCAGTCTTTTTATGGAAGAGCTGTGAGTAACTTATATCTCTTCAACAAAGATGAATGAGAATGGAATATTCCCTTTGTGCCTCTATTAATATCCAACATCTATGCTTCCTAATAGTATTTAAAGTATTCCCACATTCTACATGATACAGCTTAGCCATAAATCAGTCACCTTACTGTTGGATGTAATTATTAAACATTCGTCCTGGCGAGTTGCACTTCCCTGACAATTAGGGAGTTATTTTTATATTTGTTATGGGTAATTAGAAACAATAACAATTCTCTGATGTGCAAGTAGTGACTCACAGGCCTGAATTGGAACTCCGTTTCTCAGCCATTCCACCTTGAGCCTGGCATCACCCACGGGTATCAACCTGGCTTCAAAGTGCGCAGCCTGGTTCTCAGCTGTGCGCAGGTCTCGCATGGGCTGTGTGAAGACTGGCGCCTGACACACTGTCTCATCGGTGGTCTCGCGTCGCTGGTGTCGCGAACCATCTTCCAGCTGGTACAACCGCTGCAATGCACCCTCGTGCTGAGACTCCATGTAGATTGACTTTTTGGCTGTTGGACAGATGTGGTCATTATTAATTTTTTTAATTAACATTTCTACTTCTTATATTTGAAACAAAAAAGTCAGATTACTTATTACCCAATAGCTCAGTTGCATAACTATCATCCAGCTAAAATTACTGCTCAATCTGCGAGTTATCACTTACACTGAACATTGAGGTTAGCCGAAGTGACAGCCTCCCCGATGATGTTCCTGGCCCTGCAAGTGTAGGTGCCCGAGTCCTCCGGCAGACAGTGCAGGATGTCCAACGCGACAAAGCCAAAGTTGTTGGTCTCGGTGAAGCGAGAACCTGCACAAACACTCTGCATTATCAACTGTCTCTAGACTTCTCAAGTGACACCAATATAAAAAATCCTATTTTTATTTGTTGAGAAACATTTTTCATGATTAACACATTCACAGAATTATCCATATTACAAAATATTATGTCCACTGACCATCGCTAATAACCATCCACAATTTGAAACTTCCAAGTAGCGAGTAATAAGGTAAATATAATTTTATAATTAACCTGCACATTCTAATGATTTGATTATTTTGGTTTTGTGACAATTTTTTTAAAATACTGAGTCTTTTACGGACCTGACTTGAGCGGCACATTGTTGTGGAACCACTCCACCTTCATGGTGGCGTCACTGACAGGAATGAGTCGACACTCAAAGTGCGCTCGCTGGCTCTCCTTGATGTTGACGTGTTTGAGTGACGATGTGAACGTAGGCGCTTGGGTGGTTGTCTCCTCGATTACCTCGTGGCGCTGGTGGCGTGATCTGTCTTCCAGGTACTGGATCTGTTCCAGACCAGACTGGTTCTCCGTTCCTGTCAATATTTGCTGGGAGCCTGAAAACAAATTTAAATTACCTTAGCGATGAACAAATACTAAACTGCAAAAATTATGGTAAAAAACAGAAAACCTAAATCTGACAAGAAGAATCTGCTTAACCTTGAGTCGTGGCCCCTTAAAATAATGACATAAGTTGTGAACCTCGGTGGGACGAAATTTTGATTATTTATAAAATACATTTAAAAAGTGAAATTTATACCTAATTATACTGTAATACACATATTTTGGGTGTTAAAAGTAAAGTAAAATGGTTCCAATCGATATAATTCGTTTTTATTAATGCATGTGATATGAAGTAGGTATAAAAAATTCTAATTATAGCAAAAAAAATTTCATACTACAGGGTCACAACATAAGGGTTAAGTAAAATAATTGGACTCTTGAAACTTTTTGTCGATAAGCTAATATTTAATAAGGAAAAGAATGACGTATGAAATTGTTTTATGAATGTTTTAGATGGAGATGTTATGCAAAACTAAGAAATAAGTACAAAACTTTATACTCACTTCGGCATGTTAGGGAACATGTCGTTTCATCCATTCCTACGAGGTTGACAGCTCGGCAAGTGTAGGTGCCGGAGTCCTCAGCAATCAGGTCCACAATGTCCAAGGCGACGTAGCCAAAGTCGTGGATCGGTCTGAATCTGTGGCCTGTGTAAACATATTTTGTAATGTGAAATCACATTTCAGAGGTAAAATAAATAGAAGGTTGAATATCATATAAAATTTAATTTGTGGTAACAATAATTCTATAGCAATTCATGAGAAGAGGATAAAAACTTGGTTTAACCCTCCAGTACTCAAGCGGTAAAGTGTAACACGACTCCAGGCGGGCGGAGTGGGTAAGTGCTCTGCATTAGAAAAAGTTTTAAGGGTAATTATTAAAACCAAACCTCGTTTCACACACATAATTAATTTTTACAAGTAGTATGTACGAAAAAAAGAACGATTTGACATTTAACTATAAAAAATCAGTAAGAAAAGCGTGGTAAAAAGTCACAATCTATTGTCAAGTTCAAGACCTCCTGTCAAACCGAAGCTCCTGGTCAACTGAAGCTAGAAAAATAATAATTGCGCCATGAAGTCGAGGGAGGTAGTGGGGTAGGTGCACATTCCACAGCAGTAAATGCTTCAAGCTACCACTGATTTGATATATGAAATTGTGCCGGGGTCACGTTTTTAGGCTTTTTAATGCTTGGGTGTCTGTCTACCTTTGGGTAAGTGATTTGGTTGTTTTGGTTCTTAGAGTTAATAGATAAATTTCTTTAGGGAATTTAATGTTATTTTATCAAGGATTACTTTTCCATTTTATATACAAGGGAGTCATATTACTGAATTTTATACTTTAAAATTTTATTTGAGTCACTTTTGGTAGCTAGCTTCTGTGCCCCGAGAAAAGAAGTAAAGTTTGGTTGTTCATTGTTTACTGGTCTCAAAGTTTTATTAGAATAGAATAAAGATTTATGTGAATCAGTCTGCTAGTCCAATTAATTCATATCCTGAGAGTTAGGTCCCCATTATGATCGAGCAGATGTCTCATGATGTTTTTAACTAACAAATCTGCGTTTTCTAAGACGAACTTACATCTCAAACATTACTCACCAACAGTGATAGGTCTTCCGTTCTTGTACCACTCGACCTTCAGGTTGGAGTCGGTGACCGGTTCCAGCTTGCACTCAAAGTGAGCGTGCTGGCCCTCCCGCATGTTGCCCAGACTCTTGGGCTTGGTGACGAAGCGGGGCTTCACTGTGATAATCTCGTCCACCTGGTCCGTACGGCGGTAGCGGCTGGTGTCCTCCAGGTACTGGATCTTCTCCAGACCTCCTGGATGTTGTGACTCCAGCAGCAGGTCTTTCTTGGCTGCAAACATGTTACAGTATATATTTTGCGTTTTTTTATCCAGTTCTTTAACTATACCAGTACTTTTGATTTATAATTCTAAGAATTTTAGTGATGCTAAATTAGAATATAAGACTTTTATTCAATAATCATTACATTCATCAGCAAAATGGGACAAGTTTATTCATTGAAATATTGTTTATCTAATAAATTAGTAAATTTGATATTTTCAATAAAATTGTATGAAAACAGGCAAACTATCCTAATTTTAAAACCAGTTTCACAGAACAAAAATGTTGTTTGCAGCCAACCTCAACATACTCAATAGTGGAATTTGTAGGAAGTTTCATCTGATTAATGTGTAAATGTTTCAACACTAAATAATATTATTCAATTCAGTTTTCACTTCAGTTCCACCATAAAAATATCACAATTATAGGTACCACTATAAAAAATTTCAAATGTATTAATATTAGTAATATATTCTAATATTATAAATAAAATATTCTATTATATGTTCAGAAAAACATGAAAAGATTGTAAAAACAACAAAACTAAAATTCCTAATTGGCCTTATTTTAAAAACATATCGACTTGAATATAAAAATAATCTAATAATATATTTTCTTCCAAAATAACTTCTAGCATAAGAAACTGATACATCCAGTAAAAGTAATATGATAAAGCCATTTTGATTTTAATCTCATTTGTATATTTTACAATAATTATTGTTATTTGTATAAATTATGATGGCGAGTCCATCAAGGTTTACAAGGTTTTACTTAGTAATTGAACAAATCAATATTATCAGTATTTGTTTTATGGTTCATAACAATAAAACAATATTGCAACTAAACATTTTTGTAACATAGTCCAAAATTAACAATTTTAATTATATCTGGGCATCATTTTTGTACTGAAAAAATACAACAAATTACCAAAAGAAACCTAATCAATATTCTTTTATACATCTATCATGTAAAATAAAATTTGTTTTGTTTGGGAAAACTTAGAATTTTAAAAATCTAAGTTTAACAATTCCTTACATCCACAAATATTTAACAATGTTTCTTTGGCCGAAAACAGCCAAACTCCCAATCACATCAATATAGGTAAAAATAGTATCCACTGAGCTAATTTTAGCATGGCCGGTTTGTTATGCTGCCAACTTTACAGGACCCTGAAAATTTCCTCAGCAAGGGATATGGCTAATTAGTTCAGTTCGTGCATTGGCAGCAAACACATGCATCAACAAACAGGGTGAGTAGTTGGAACTGAATAGTTCTAGTTTCAGAGTTTCTTATGAAAATAGTTAGAATTATTTGCCAGGAAAAAAGTTCTCATTATCATGTATAACATAAAAATTAACAATTCAGTAATTTTTCTTAACTGGACATTTAATGGTGGGCTGTATAAACTCAAAACATAATATATGTAAAAAATAATCAAACCAACAATCCAAATTGTTATAATAGTAATTTAAGAGCCAATAACCACATTAAACCATGAAATACATAAATTAAAGTGCTTTGAAAATAAGACAGGTTTAAATGACAAAAAATGTATCTTCAATTTATCTGAAGATAATTTCTAACATAATAAATTTTATTTTATTTTGTTTTTGAACTCTTTTTTATATTATCTAGACATAGTAAATTCGATACAAATTATATTTCAATTAAAAATACTTTTGAAACTGTAAGTTAAGTTTCAACTTTATAACTAGAGTTTTTTTTCTGACTGTGTATGTACACTATTCAATATATAATTATATTAACATAATACGAATGATTAAAAATAAATTTAATGAAATCTATTGTAGTTTTTCTGATTCGTTAAATATTCCTTTATCTTATTTTAAGACCATCATTCAATAAGTTAACATGCAATCTTGTGGCACTTTTAACACCACTTTATAAACCATATACAGAAGAGGGTCGATTCTATGAAGCCCAATTGTCGGAAACGCCAGTTAACCGAAACACATCTAAACATCAAAAAATGAAATCGTAAGTTTAACCATCAGCGGCAGTAGCGACCCGGCTCTGCCGACACGCCTAAATTCACATTTGCGTGCTGATTTGATGTTCAACAAACATGTTTTAAGCTTCTTTTTATTTTTAAAGCTCAGAATGTTTTTTGTACTTTATAAAGAGTTCTTTGTATCTTTTGTGAGTTTTATATACTAAAAAGTAAATTTAAAAAAATATTTCATTCTTCATTATACGCATTGAACATCATTTTTTGTCTGTGACAGATTATTCGAAAATTCAGCTATCCAAACACACATAATCCCCTATTTTTTAGAATAATCGACTCTCTACTGTAATATAATTTATATTGAGATTAGCCAACGATATTGTTGAAATGAAAGCATAAAGGGGCGAGGTCAGGTTAATGATGAGGTTGTTGAAGGACTTTATACCCCAGTTTGCGTTGTTTCTCTCTTGTCAGCTGAGATGTGTGTGGACTTGTGTTTTCATGAAGCAAAATCTCGCCTTCAGTCAATAGACCACGATAATTCATTCAAGTGACATCTATTATTTTGTAAACTGCAGAAGATTCCAACGTTTACATTTGATTTCTCACCTACCAGTTCAATATTAATAGGCCTACTGTCCAGAATTAACGTATCAATCCAAGATGAGAGAGAGGAAATCCCAATTTTGACCAGTCATCAACTACGATGCTCCTCGGAAACTTTTTTGTGGCCCCTTCGAGACTGTTTTACCAATTCGTAGACATTTGAACAAATTAAACAATTGTCTCCGTACACTTCAATATTTTTTCACTGACTTTTCTATCTTCTACAACTAAAATTCTGATCACGGTGCGTTTTTCTTCCATTGTGCAATTCTCAAGTGACTTACCATTGTTAACTGATACATTTGATGTTATATTCTTCATATTACATTATGGAACAGCTGATATCTTCATCAGATTGCCAATCTGATGTTCTAAAAGTTTTATATGGATATGTTGAGCTATTTTTCAACAATAGTAATTTTTGTCTCACTACTCGTTGAATAATCTTCATAGTGTTTTGTAAATTAAATACACAAAATTTAATTTCATAATTCATTATAAAATACAAATGTCATAGATTACATCAATTATACCATGCAAATTTATCTAAAATTTCTTAACCAACCAAAATAATTTATTCAATTTTACAAAAAACAAAAAACATCCCCATTAGTTATAGAAATAGATAGTTTGTAGTAGGGTACTATTGTAAGTCAGAGCTGCAAGATTAAATTTGAAAACATTTATCAAACCTTTTTATTTATAAATTTATAGTTGAATATAACAGTCTGTCCTCTTACGCCTTGGTAATATCTGATAACATTTATATAATATAAGCTAATAGGTCTCTGTCATACAGATATTAAAAAATGTCTTCAAAATATATTTCAAAATACAATCAAGGTTCATATAATGAATAGGTAGAATAGATTATTAGATTATATTACCATTTGAAAAGGAGACCTACCCAGGTAGGTATTTTAAGCCAAGTATGAATGAGAAATGATTGTGGGATGATTGTGGCACGATCTTGTAGTCTTGTTACTGACTAAGGCTGACATGTTCCTTAGACAGGACTGTTAATTAATAGCCCAACAGCCGATGGCAACTAAGGCACCTACAGTTTATCGTGGAATCCGAACCACGGCCTCTGAATTACGAATTGGTCTAATTATGAGGATGGTATTTGCAGATTAACGTGGTATTCAATAGTGCAGACGTTAATCCACACAAGAGAACACCACACCCACCGACCATCGCTCATAACTATCCAAAATACGTGACCTCCAAGTAACTGGATTACAGGACGTCGCCACCGTCCCAGGTATTTTATATAAGTGAAAAAAACAAGAGAGCTGTTAATATTTTTATGAAATCAAGATTAAATTTTTTGTAATTCATACTTGGAACGGTAATTTTTGAATTGTTATTTAAAATTTAAACTAAATACTAGTTTTTAGAAAAGATAGGTGTGGGTAACAAATTAGCTAAATATGAGGTTAAATGTTTTACTGAACACTTAAACTATAAACAACCGATATGTTGCTCCTATATATTAGTTATAATTTCAGATGATTTTAGTATATAAATACAATACATTGACTGGTTTTTAAATAAATTAAACACTGAAAGAAAAATTACATAAAAAAACAAAGTTCCGTTTCACGACATATACAACACATCGATTCCATATACTCTTATTCACAAATTGTATTTCATTGCGTATCATAAAATAATCTGCATTTAATTGTTTAGTAAAATATTAAATTTTAGTAGTCACATAATCATATTCGTTCGATAGTTATCTACGACCAAAATATACTTCAAACTATCATAATCAACATTTTTATCAAACCGTAAAATAAGAAACATATTGAGAACGATGATAAATATATAACTTTTAAACTATTTTGAAGATATTTTTAATTAATTGAAATAAGCCCTCTAGAAGAGATTGATAAAACTTACTTTATCAACCCTAAACAATACTTGTATCAATAACAATCCATCATTACTATTAAAAACTTTGGTACAATACAGTTTTTATATTAGTATAAAATTCAAATCCAACACTTTTGAGAAATAACAATACAGGAAATTTACTCAAACTTTTTACTTTGCATGAAAGAAATACTCAAAAGAACATTGTAAGATACGTTATAGACCCGTACAAAACAAAAACAGAAGATAAAGACTTCAGAATTATGAAAGTTACACAATCTACTTAGCATGTTAACCCTCTAAGTGTCTATTACAATAACCCATCATGTCCAGCGATTTTCGGAAAATTTTCAGAGTTTTTTTGGATGCACAAACAATTATGAAACACCACAAATTTATATAATGTTGTATAAACCATTATTTACAACAAAAAAATTAAAATTCCAGAGTATGTACATAAAAAATGGCACCTTCTTGCAACGTTTACCAGTTTTATCCACTTTTTGTTTTGGTTTTTGGCTTTTAGAGGTCTCCAATCATACACTTAACTTAACTTCTGAGAAATACCTAATATTGCTAGAACGCAAACCATCACAAATTTTAGGGATGTAAACAAACAACAACATAAACAAAGTTTCACAAAAAGAATTGCAACAATAAAACAGCTATGTAGGTAAATAAATACTCACAGACCTTGAAAATAAGTGTGAAATGGTAAACATTTATTATAAACATAAAGCCTATAAGTTTATGAACAAGATAGTATACGGTATATCTCTGTTTAATGGATCGTAAATCTTTAAATAAGCAGTAAAGTAGAGTCTGCGGAGTCGCCCGAATTCGGCGACTGACACTTGGTAGTCCAATAGTCACCCGAATTTGAGCGATTGACACTTAAAGGGTTAAACATCTAAGACACTGTCTTGAAGGGTTCAGTAGATAACTACAATAATGTTAATTCATAAAATTTTTAAACATTCCTTTAGCCAACTACACAATGTTGAATTTTTTTTTAATTCGCAAATGACTTGTAAAACAAATCAATAAGATTTTAAACCTAAGGCTTAATTATAAGGGAGAATGGCCACAGATGTGGAGAACCTACCATGTATTTTGACAGAGCACGAGGTGACCGCTTCACCCAGAGCATTACGGGCTTGACAGGTATAAACTCCGGAGTCCTCAGGGTAGACACTGAGCAGATCCAGCGCCACGTAGTCAAAGTCATAAGCAGGTCTGAAGCGATGGCCTGCATCAAAATCACAGATTAAATACAGCAGCGAACTATTATTAAGCTTAAAAATGTAATAAGTAAGAAGTCATTTAACCCGTTGGGTAGACACAAAAGTCAGGCTCTTGAAGCAAGTGTCGTCCAAAATAAAAAAAAATGTTGATAAGTGAAATATTAAATTTTCCTTATCCTCCATAAGATTAACATGGAGCCCCAAAATACGATGTACTGTGTTTAGATTTTTTAATATCTTGGTAACCGTTGGGAATAGAGAAAAACTTTAAAGAAGTAGATTATGTACTATTTTAAGCTGATTCTAATGGTGAAAGATAAAATTTTAAAATTTAAAATTTTTTAATACAAAACCTCCCTTGATTTTTACGAGAGTTATCGTGTTCACACATACAGACAAATATATATAAATTTTAACGACTATTGTTTTTGGCCTCTGGGCACCTAAAAACTAAAAAAAATAACATCGTCCTGGGCTTAAGTCTCGCAAACGGTAATATAGCTTCATCCCTATGGGGAATACTCTAAAAACACAACATGAAAAAACAAACATGACCAGCTTTGGAACAAGCAACACGCTGCCACAGCTTCAGAGAGTGTGATGTAACTAATTTTCAATAATTCTGTAATATTATATGAATGAATTGGTCTTTTTAATTGAACTGATTTCAACTGAGAACTTCTAAAATTATAAACGAAATGAATTCTTTTAGGACAACTGAAACCCACCAGTCTTGACAGGTCGGCCGTTGACAAACCAGTCCACTCTCATGGAAGAGTCGCCGACAGGCTGCAGACGACACTCAAGGTGGATGTTGGTGCCCTCGATTGTCTCTATGTTATGCAGAGGTCGAGTGAAGGTTGGAGGCGTCATGATGACCTCCTCCTCGCCCACAGTGCGTCGGTGGCGAGACATGTCCTCTAGCATCTGGATCTGCTCCAGGGCAGCTTCGTTCTGGGTCTCAGTCAGGATGTCTGACCGACTGATTACCTACAAGAGAGTTATTGGGTTAGCAAAGTCTCTTCAATTAATCCTTCATCACGTAATTTTCTCTATAAGGGCACTCCAGAAGTTACCTCCGGATATGCAAAACCAACATACAGTCAAGTCCAGATCTTCTAGATCCAGGGTTTTGAAAAAAATACAAACAGTCAATTAAGATATGAATTTCATCTCAAGCTTCTTCAAAATTTCAGATGCTACCACAGTACCTTGCTGAACGTGGCAAGTGTTACTAACAATGAATGTGTACATGATGAATGCAAACTCCGTATAGATAAACACAGTTTTATTCACGGTTTTTATTAATATCTAAGCAATTTTAGTAATTCAAAAGACTAAATATGTACATAAGTACATGACTTCACCGTATGGTTAACATATTTAAATGTATTGCACAACTTTTCTTGAGAGAAAAGTAAACAATATATTTTTTAAGCGAGTGAAAAAATGATAAACCGTTTTCTTTTCAAGGATTCCAATGAGACTTTAATGACTTACTCTGACTTGGGCAGAGGTGTGAGCTGATCCCAGATGGTTGGTGGCTCTCACAGTATACTCTCCGGTATCCATGGATGTGGCATGGATGATGTCCAGGGCCACGAAGCCAAAGTCATAGTAAGTTCGGAACCGAGAACCTAGCGCCAGACATGGTCATTAGATTAATATGATAAAAATATCATATTAATTATCATATTAATATTAATCATATTGTTATTGTGAGGAGTGGTGGAATGGATACTTTTGGTTTCCATCTTGTATTATTTAGAAAATTTTATCTCAAATTGTACTCGACTGTCCAAATAACATACTACAAAAAGTAAGAAGTAAAATTATAACAGCTACTTAACAGCAGTTTATCACCATCTCTGCTTTCATCTGGCAATGTTGTAATTTAGTGCATTTATTTCCTTCTGCCTTTAACTTAGATCTAATGATAACAATCTCAATAAAGTATTCATAAGGTATTTAAAGTATTAATTAGCTATTCCTGCTTATTTAAATCAACCTTTTTCATTGGTTAACTTGGAAATTTTCCGAGAAGTATTAATCTGGACATATCTAAGTTCGGGGGGGCAAGCAGTTTGGTGAAACAACAGAAACTGACAACAATAATGCTTGTGAGTTATACATGAAGTTTAACTCACCAACAGTGATGGATCGACCGTTCTGGAACCACTCCACCCTCATCGTTGGATCTCCCATGGGCTCGAGCCTGCACTCCAGGTGAATGTTCTTGCCCTCACTCACAGGCTTAGGGTCGCTCAGCGGAGTTACAAAGATAGGCTTCGACTTGGAGATCTCCTCAATCTCGTAGTGAGGTTCAACAAACTTGGTCTCCAGCCGTTGCGTTTTCTCGTAAGTGCCACGGTGCATAGAACTTGTGTCAATGGCAGCTCGAGCTGCAAAACAAAATTAATTTGCAATTATACTATATAGTTTACTTTATACTTTTAATTTAAATGTAACCTACCCAGATAGGTATTTTAACTCCAGAAAACTACTCTTTTGTAAAATTTACTACCCGGCCTTTATAAAACTTAATTAACAATACAGTATTTTATACTTTTGCGCCATTGTGTCTAGAGACCAGTGTTTCCCTCATATTTATAATTTTTTTATATTTTTACATAAGGTAATAAAGTAGTAAAATTTACTACAGAAAAGTGACCATGTGATAATGACAACCTACAGTTTAACGTGCAGTCCGAACCGCTGCCTCTGAATTACAAACTGGTCTAATTGAGGATGGTCTTTGTGGATTAAGGTAGTGACGATAATCCACACAAGAGAACACTACACCCATCACCCATCGCTCACAAATACCCACAATTCGTGACCTCCAAGTAGCTGGATTACAGGACACGCCATGGTCCCAGTCATGTTAATTACAAAACCTCTGTCATTTATAAGTTTCCGGTAGTTTCAGATTAATACCAAGCATTAAGTATCCCTTAACTAGTGTTAATTATGCATTCTATTATGTGTAATAAATCTCACTAATTATATTACATAGTTATTTACTTTCTCTCTTAAGTATGATTATTTCTTAATTCAGACAGACACATAAGACAGTCTAATGCTTGACTTATTTATGTTACAAATTTTCCATCCCTCCTATCCGCAATACTAAGGTTCTTGTCACACTATCTTATTACAAATTTTTTACCCCTGAACTATTAGATCTAATGAAAGAGTCTGTCTTGCGTTAAAAAATTGGTTGAAGTATTTGACAAAGAACAAAATTAATAAAGTCTTATCTAGAAAATTTTACATAAAATTTACATTTATCCATAGTCTTTTTATTTAATACAGATAGTCTAGGTATGAACGTATTCACTGTAAAAGACAGTAGACTCACTCTCAACAACCATGGAGGCAGAGAGCTGAGCTTCTCCGAGGGCGTTTCGAGCCACAACAGTGTAAGTGCCGGCATCCTCTGCTCGGACACTCAAGATGTCCAACGCGACATAGCCAAAGTCGTGGTACGTTTGGATACGGTTGGCAGTCATGATCACCTTGCCGTTGAAGTACCACTCAATCTGGAAAGCAACACATGTTAATTTGGTTAGCAACATTGACCAAAAGCACTGCTTGAATCAACATAAATGAAAATAAAAATACGACGAGAAGACCAGCTAGAAAAAGTGTTGATTAACAAAATAGTAAGAAGATTTGTCTCAGGGTTGCGGAGAAATGGAACTTTCTAAATAATAAATTAAAATACTTGATTTTTATACGCTTCAAAATCCCTGTAGGGAAATATAATGGAAACTTCCAAGAAAACCTCTTTCAACCAAATAGAACATCAAGCACTCATTCACCAAGGTATAAAAATTAAGATAAAAACTAGTTCGTAGTATATAGTAGTATAAACTAGTACAAAATGTTGCCATTTTTCAACAGTACTGAGCTGTAAAAAAAATTGTGACTGAATCATAAAAATAACAGGTAACAATATATTTAAAACTTTTTAGGGGGTATGACATTTTTATACAAGAATAAGTAAACACTTTTAAGGGAAAGTGGCACAAACCCATCAAATTATGTGGACATCCCAGGGCAAATGTCATTTTACACTAGACGTCAATGGTAATTTGTGATAGACTAAAATAATTTGTAGTAATTTATTTCTCAAACATCTATAACTCCTGTAAATGCTATGTCATTAACTTGTAGCGCTTTTGCATACCTGCATTGTAATATCACTCTGCGGCTCAACCCTGGCTTCAAAGTGGGCTCTCTGGCCCTCGACGATTTTGTTGGTGCCTTTAAGCGGCCCGAGGAACCTGGGCTGCTGGGTGACCTGCACCTCTTCCTGGGTGGTCCTGGAGTACCGGCTGGAACACAACATAACTCAGTTACCGGCATCGCGATAATAACTGACTGCGGCAGTTATTGGTGAAACGTTGACTAACCTCAGTCGGCACATATTTCCACACTATGATTTATAAATATTAATGAAATTATCAACTATCTTATAAGCAGAATCAACTAGAAACTCCCTTAATCTATAACCTGTCTGAAATATAATATTATTATTATATTGAGTACACCATTTCAAACATTATCATTATTATTAATACCTTTCTGAAATGTAAATCTACCCAGGTAGATATATTAGGCCACGTATGAATAAGAAATGAATGTAATATGATTGTAGTCCAATTTTGTAGACCTGTTACTGACAAGGGCTGAAATGCTCTTTAGACAGGACTGTTAATTAATAGCCCTACAGCCAGTGGCATATAAGGGACCAAACGTTTAACATGTGATCTGAACTACAATTTTTCCTCTGAATTACAAACTGGTCTTACCTTACCTTTCTGAAATACGACCTATCCAGGTAGGTATCTTAAGCCAAGACTGAATGAGAAATGAGTGTATGATGATTGTGGCGCGATCTTGTAGACCTGTTTCTGACTAAGGCTAACAAGTTCCTTAGACAGAACTGTTAATAGCCCAATAGCCAATGGCATCTAAGAGTCGAACAGTTTTATGTGGGATCCGAATCACCTTTTCCTTTGAATTACGATCTGGTTTAATTATGAAGATGGTCTTTGCAGATGAAAATATTATTCAATAGTGCAGTGCGGACAATAATCCACACAAGAGAATATCACATTCACCGACCATCGTTCATAACCATCCACAGTTTGTGACATCTAAGTAGCTGGATTATAGGACAAGCCACTGTCCTAATCTCTATGTTATAGTGATAAACCAAATATAATTTTATATAATAATCATGTATTTTAAAGTTTATAAAAATTAAAATAATTTGTTAATGAAAATATGTGGTTTAAATAAAAAATTTATTTAATTAATATGGCATAAATAATAAAATATATATCGTATATCTGCACCTTGCATACTGAGATTAAGCGCTTTAATAACGTCAGTTTCCTGTGAAGAGTTTTTGGCAATCATTGTTTTAGCTAATCTTATATGAATTTAGTCCATACTGTTTGTAAAGACTGTGCAACTGATTTTGTTAGAAACAATGAATGAAGAAAAGATAATTAATTTACACATTATTGTTGTTATGTAAGAATCAACAATACGTTTTCTATCAAAACATGTTTTATTTTTCTCTTTTATCCAGTAGTATTAATTTTTACAAATGTTTAGCCTGTAATTTTCTTTATTACATAAATAAAATAAAACTGTATGATGACTTATTAATATTGTTCTTTGTGTTCAATCAATAACTGTCAAACTTTTATAAATGCTGTTTTGGTTTGTGTTTAATTTGATTTATAGCGATTGTTATTTTTTAGATTTTTAAACTTATTATTACAGAAAAAATTTTCACATTGATAGAATTATTTTCTACTCGGAAAGATCAAAATTTAAAGAAAATCTGCCCGTTTTGAGATCTGTCATATATATTATATATATACAATGTCCTAATTCTATGTATTGGATAATAATAATAATATTATAAATAATATTAGAATAACCAAACCAAATATAAATAATTAAAATCAAGTTTTAAAATGTTTAAACACCCCGTATATAATATCAAATAACCTTTTGTGTACAGTAAGTTTAAGTTGTTTTTAAATAAAGGAAAATTATTTTGTAAATATAATAATGAGACCACTAACCTGCTATCCTCCAAGTGTTGGATTTTCTGCAGCCCACTGGGGTGCTGGCTGTCGAAGATGATGTCTTGCTTGGTAATGACAGACATTTGTGCGGTAGTCTCCGCCTGTCCCAGAGTGTTGTAGGCTCGACATGTGTAGATGCCGACGTCATGGATTGTTACGTACTTAATAGTCAGAGCCACGTAACCAAAGTTGAAGAACGTCGTGATTCGTGAACCTGTAGGGAAAGTAATCTCAGTGACAGTTTTCTGCTACAACATTTTAGTTATGGCAACCATTTCGTTTGATTAGATAGAGTTAGTTTTCTAGAGACAGGTTTTAGAGAAGTTTTCTCTTTAACATATAAATTTAAACTAGTAGTTAGCCTGTAATATTTCTTACTTGTGAGCCAATCACCACTGCAGGCCAATACACTTCAATCTGATCAGAAATTGACCTGGGACTTACTGCTCTCTAGTAGTTGTTTTAGGAACTACTACAACTTGTCCTGATGGCTAATGTGTTTCTTGAGAACTATATTGATATTTAATAGCGGATTATTTTTATTTTTAGACTTGTTTACAAGTACCTGATCATAAATAATGGGGAACGCAATGCGGTTTACCATTGTATGAGATTGATCAAAGACAAAAAATTACTATGTGTTATTGTTACTAGTATTGTTGTTATTAAGTAAGATATATAATAAAAAAAATAATAAAACATCACTGTGCACAAGCTTCAGCCGCTACCAAGCGAAAGTGTGCATTCTGGTCGCTCACCAATTTAATAGGTACGGAACTGCTGTGAGTGGCACACGCTAATGTGACCGGAAGAGTATTAATGTATATAAAAATTAATTACTGTAATTTTACCAAAATAGAAATTTTTATTATTGGAGAACACTACAAAACGAAATTCAACAAAAGCAAAGCTGACACTTACTGGCTTCCACGGGTTTTCCATCCTTGAGCCATTCTACTCGTAGAGTGGAATCACCAACTGGTTCAAGTCTGGCTTCAAAATGTGCAAAACCACCCTCTCGAATGTTGAGCTGGTCCTTAATAGGAGATTTGAACACTGGAGGAACAGTGCTTTCTGGGGCTTCAATAACCTGGAATGTATACAAATGCTAATTTTATTTTTTGGAATATAAAGTTGATTCATTATTTCATAACTCCAGTTCTTGCATAATTTATTTGCATCTTTCTTTCATTTTCCCACAGAGACGAGACTTACATTTAACCTAATTTGGTCTGTTGATACTTATAACTTATATGGGATTCTAAACCATAGAGGTATTTTAAGCCAAATATGGCTGAAACATGAGTGTAAGATGATAGGGGCATATTGTAGTCTTAAGACTATCTAAGGCTGACATGTTACATAAAGAGGAGTGTTATAACCTAACAGCCAATGGCATCTAAGGAACCTACATTTTAACGAGGGATCTGGCCACAAGTTTTTCTCTATGAAGTGAACCTCTGATTTGGTGCTGTGCTGTTGTCTATCAATATTAAGATTCGTAGCTTCTATCACAGCTTATCTTATTCAAACATTACCTGGCGAGTGTGCTGTGCGGTCTGGTAAGCCTCCAACTGCTCCACTTGCTCAATGTAGCGTTGTTGTTCCGGAATACCGAGGTCTCCCGTCACGCTGCTGCGAGCTGAAATACAACCAGTATTTAGTGTTAAGAGTATATTCTACATGGCAGAAATGGCCTAACCCTCACCTACTGATAATCTTGATGTTTCGTCAAGCCCTTTCTGCAAGCACTATTCTTGTTGTAGTTTGGCAATAACTTAACATTTTCAACATTATACTTCTGATGGAAGTAAAACATACTTAATAATTTCTGGAACCCAAATAAAGTGACTTTTCAATTCAATCATTTCAACAGATATAGAACGTGAAATTGTAACAAAATCTACCAACCCTTCCTGAGTGTTATATGTCAAAAAATTAAAATGTCATTAAGGTATTTTAAAATCATTTCTTTGCTGTCTACTGTCTTAATATTATTGCTATAAAAATTTTTGCTGGGTTGGCATTACTGATCTTAAAACAACTGTTCTACCGTTTTACCAGCTGACTGAGTCATCCTTGTGTTCTTGTTTCGTGCACTCAGGCATTATGTGTTTACGTCTGGTGAGATAAAGATTAGGAAAACATATTTAATGGATTAGACTGTGAGGTGATGCTTTATGAAAAAAGTTTGTACAGTCAACTTCAACCATCAGATGGAAGTGGAAAAACATCAAAATTAAAATAAACTTTTAATCCCAACCAAAATATTTCTTGCTTAGTGAGTGCGGCCGCGTATAATGGCTGCAGCTCAGCAAGGGTTAAAAGATTAGTTTGTATACAATCGTCTATAATATGGAGATGTTGAAGTAAAAATGTTAGCTATTTAATTGTGTTTTTTTAGGTTATTGAGCAGGCTAAAAAATGTGTCCGATTTAAGGTCAAAACTAACCAATGACAGTGAGGGTTGACGTGCTGACAGCTTCGCCCCATCTGTTGACGGCTCTCACGGCATAGGATCCCGAGTCTTCGGCCCGTAGGTGCATGATGTTGAGAGAGACGTAGCCGAAGTTGAAGATGGAAGTGATCCTTGAGCCTGTACATATGAAACGAGTCTTCAACAACTGACCACATCCTCCAGTCTTCAGTAAAATGTGTATCATATCAAAACATAAGTCATGTCAGGTAGTTGTGCAGGATGTAAGTGAAAAAACTGCAATCTAAGACAAAAATTAGACTTAAAATATCTATTTAAAGATTATTTATGGTATCAGTTCATTACGTAATACAATTTAGTAATTGGAAAACCATTCAGTTGATAAGATTGCTATCCGTTATGATAATATCATGATTGTTGTCAAATTTAGAGTGGTGTAGGTGTGAGAAAATTGTTTATGATAAACATATTTAGTTTAAACATGAATTTTTTTAAATTTACAATCTATAAAAAAGAAATTACAGTTTTATCTGGCCATTGCTTAGACTTTATGATATTTTTGGTTAATTTCACATTTTACACACGTAGATTTTATCACAATTTCTGTCTGTCTGCCCAACCCAAAACAAAGCATTTGTGTTTGTTTTCCTTGTGAAAATTAGAGTACCAATTATAATGAAACTTTTTTCCAATAATCTTTAAGAAATGGTATTTGTTTAGTTTAAATTGACCCATCCTCTATTAAAAAAAATGATCGGCTTTCAAAAACCTAAAATTAAGATCAGTTAAATACATTTTTTCCAAGTTTCATACTTTGTTATAAATATACCTTCCTTTGCTCTATTAAATTATATAACCCGTAAAATGACAGGCTCACTGCTAGTATAATAAACTTTTGTCATATGAATAAATTGGTATTACAGTAACCAGCCCCAAATCAATCGGCGCAAAGTTTAACAGCCTCTCCTGCATGAAAGGCCTAGATCTATGTGGTTAGAATTCAACTTGGGGTTTTATTAAGTAGTATTCCTACTGTATGTAAAGATGTGAAATGGTGGTGCGATACAGAAGAGATTGTCTTTCATCATTACAAGTTCAGTAGTGAATTAGGTATTTAATGCATTTTTGATCACTTGATACAGCATACTTCATTTTTAACTGAGCATTTTTTAAACTAAAAATGGGATATTATTAATATAATATCAATAATATGTTTAATTATAGAGCATTTTACATTTTTTCGGGTTGCCCGATTTAACCGCCCTTTTAGGTTATCCAACCTATGCCCAGTCCCGAACAGGGCAGTTAACAGAAGGCCTACTTGGCCGTGATGGGTTTTCCATCCTTGTACCACTCCAATCTCATGGTCGGGTCGCTGACGGGGGTGAGTTGTGCCTCAAAGTGGGCGTTGCGCCCCTCGTTGAGCTGGCCCAGGTCGTGGAGTGGTCGGATGAACGTGGGTTTCTGCGCCTGGAACTCCTCGACACTCTCCGTTCGCTGGTAGCGGCTGTAGTCCTCCAGGTTCGAGATGTACTGCAGACTCTCTGGATGTTGGCTGGTCTGCTCAATACTCGCTCGCACTGCAACCAAAATTATTATTATATTATTTTATATTATTTAACCTGCCTTGATGATTACGTCTGTATAGTTTTTTCTTCTCATATTAGTTATTCCCTTACTTTTTACCTTCAGAACAATTTAACAATAGAATTCTAAACTACCTTGCACTCATTAAGAGACTAATAGATTTTAGACTGTTCACTGAAAAGATGGCTTTACAGACACAGTTTTGGAATCTTCTGGAGAAACTTCAAGAGAAAGACAACTCCTGGAAAGGTCAAGAAGGGTTTACATAATATATCTTCTTTAGGAGTTTAGTTACATAAGAACAATTTAAGAGTTGTTCATGAATTTTATTCAAAACTCTACTTCTACTCAGAAATGAGGAAATTAGTTGCATCCTTCCTTCCATATTCCTGTAAATCCCTTATCACAGGGGTTGTCAAACTTAATCTACTAAAGAACTCCTATTATTAATTACGAATGTAATGAGGACCCCTTACAATTACCTACACCCATAACACCTATCCCCCCCTGAACACTCCTTACAAAAACAAAGGAAAACAATATTTCCCTGCTCATATGTTAAGCTTGCTATGTATGCATTTTGTAATAAAAACCAAAACTGTTGATTTCAGAAATATGGGCTTTAGATGTGAATAATTAGAAATATCTTTGATTAGAATGTTTTCGCAGACCTCCAAAAAACCGTCCATGGACCTCTAGGGGTCCACGGACCACACTTTAGGAAACTCTAACATTAACTGCCATGCCAATCAATCGGGTTGTCATAGGTAAGTCAATTTGATTTATGTGCCAACCCTATCGGGCCAAAAGGGCTATGCAGTGTTTCTCGATAAAGGCGACCATTGCATCCCATTAATGTGATGAACTAAATTTAAATAGTACATTTTCAGCCCATTTGGGACTGATCAGGTCGATCAGTCCTAAATTTTTCTAGCATTAAATAGTAATTTTGATATAGAATCCTTTTTATTAGAACCAAGCTAAAAAAGTAAAAAATTCATAAACAGTTGACTACCGAGCGGATTAATCCTGTTGCGGCTTATTCATGATCAGCAAAAAAATAACAACCATGACAAAATCGTAAATATCCATCTTCGTTCCTGCAAATTATAGCAACCACCCTCGACACATTTGGCATTGGGCAAACAATCGCACACAACTGCCCTCCATTGCTGCAATTATGCAAAGGACGACTTCTTGGACAGGGTATATGACACTTCGCTGTGCGATCTCATGGCACTGAGAAAAATGTTGTCAACCATTGTTAAAAAGGAAGCACATTCCTGGAAATAAACATCAATAATGTTTTTCCTTGAAGCCAATAAAGACGTCAACTTGAAAAGTAGCCCTGTAATACAGTGCACTTGTCTCATAACGTATTGGCTGTTTTTTTTCTGATATAAACATAATTTTTACCTAATTTTGTGTTTATTAAAAGGTAATCTTGTACTTGAAATCTTTCACATTATTAAATCTAACATTCAGTAAAGGTTATTAATAACTTATTTTGCTCTCTAGGTCATCCAGTAAATTTAAGGCCTACCTGTCACACTGAGGGTGGTCCGTGACTCAGTACTGCCAGAATTACTGGTCACTCGGCAGATGTATTCTCCGGCGTCGGCCTGAACAATGGTGAGCAGGTCCAACGCGATAAAGCCAAACTTGAATGTAGTTGTTACCCTCGAACCTGTACGGATACAAGTGCAACGTCAATTTACAGATTACCTGGGAACAAATAAGTCTGGAGGAACCAGGATCAAAAAATCACCACCACAAGATGTTAATAAAATTTAACAGATTTGAAATAAAATAGTAAATTAAATTTACTTGTTTATTGCTCAAATAAAAATAATATTTTCTTTTGTTTCTTCCTCAGTGCAAGTGGAATATTTACTTTCTCCTAGTGGTGCTAGCTTCGAACCTCAAGGGACCAGAAAAAAATTCGAATTATCCAAAAATTCGAATTAGAAAAGTTTATGCAAGTGGTTGAAATAAACAATCAAACATCATGTTTTAACATTGTATATTAAAAAAGTTAGGTTAATGAAGATATTATTGATTAAAAATCCTAATTTTTGTTAAATGTCAATAATGTGTTTGGAGGGATCCCGAAACTAGCTATTACAAACTTTTTCAAATCCCTTCTCTACCTCCTTGATCGCCGCTATTTATTCTTGCAACGTCAGAGATTTGTAGGTTCGCTTTGACGAAGCCATCATACACACGACGTGTTAACATGAAAGCAGACGACGAATATCGGAACAAACCACCACCGATGATACACACAGATGTCAATGTTGTGATTTATGAGCAGTAGTGGACTAGTGAGTGGGGTGGGCGCGTTGATCTAGCTAAAAATAGTCTGAGGACAGGAAGCCCGAACGTCGTTTCCTGGAAAATCGCACACAATGACTTGTTCACTTATACACACACTATAGATTTCCGCTGTAAAAACTTCGAATTATCCAAAATATTATTCGAATTAACCAAGATATTTTAACATTGTTTTTATATAAAATTCTAGGGACCAAGACAAAACTTCGAAATAAAGAAGTTTTCGAATTACAGAAGTTTGAATTATCCAAGTTCCACTGTATTTACTTTCTCCTAGTGGTGCTAGCTTCGCTCGCTGGGGGCTCCAGGCCCCGGTGGTTGTTGTCGGCAGTCCTTAGTAATTAGAATACCTTTTAATCTAATCGCCAAATCTCTATTAAAATCGTTTTGGAGTGACAGTTAAGTTGTAATGTCTAAGTGTATTGCTTAAGTTCTGGTGCAGTAGATCTTAAATGATAGAAGGAAACATTCCCTGTTACTTTTACCATAGGATCTGCCATTTGGGCGCTATAAATATAAACAAAATAAAAAACAATTGCAACTCCTTCAGTCTGAGGAGTCAATCTTCAATTTTAAACTAACAGATATAGTAAAGCAATCAGCTGTTAAAAAGAAAATAGCTATAATGTAAACAAATTTCTGATTCCACAGTATGGGATCCTTTTTTGGCTTCTAGGGAGATACCCAATTGAGGTAGAACAAAATTGATGATTCACAAAACCTTCTCCATGACATTTTATCTAAGGGTACCACTTTTCATGGCAAATCGTCCAACGGTGTCTGAGTGCATAAACTTCAAACATAATTCAAACATCTTCTTTTATATGGACAAAGTATTCTTAAGGGAGAAGGTCCACTGACACCGTTTATCATCCACAGCGTAACCAACATGATAATTTTCGAATGAATCAAAGTTACGTACTTGCTGCGAGAGGGCGTCCATTATGGAACCACTCGACACGCATGGTGGGGTCTCCCACTGGCTCTATCCTGGCCTCCAGGTGGACCCGGCCCCCCTCGGTGGCACTGGCGGGGCTCAGGGGGATAATGAACTGAGGCGGGGGGTACTGTCTGTCCTCCTCTGGGGCGGGGGCACGGGGCTTGGCTCTTTCTACGTGGCGCAAGTAGATGATCTCAGGCCCTGGCTGAGGTCTGGAAATGTCAAAGATTTGGTTACATTTCATTCAAAATTTACTTATCTGAAGTTAAAGAATAAGTTATTCAGGACAATATAAAAAACAATTGTAGTGTTTCTATGAGTGTTTCAATGAGTGAACTATTGCATTATTTAGGCCAATTGAATACAGCACATGTTCAGTTCCAGTCAAATGGTTGTGGAAATCAGCAGACTTTTTTCATTGCTGTTTTGATGTATCCAATCAAAATTTATCTTATAAAATGACTGATTTTTTATGAGTTTTGTAACCATTACAGATAACCACTTGAGAGATTGGGTCAATGTCTGACGAATATGAAAATAAGTCAAGTAGAAATAAATTATTACCCTAATTAGGAAATTAGACAGTACAAGATACAGTTGTATTAGGTTGTATTTTATCTGAATAAAAGGGATTAAAAGTATAAAAATACTTTTTTTGAATTTTTTATATTTTACTGACATATTTAGTTTTACATAATTACTGACATATTTAGAAATTCAATGCAGAGATTCATGGGCTTGTGCGTTCAAAAAGCTTTTTCAAAGATAAAACTTTTAATATACCAGCATATCAAACAAACATGCAGACTTACTCGGGTTCGATGACCTTTGTGGGTCGTGGCAGATGTAGCCGTCTGTCGCCCTGGTATTCTGGCTGCTGTGGTGTCTGAACGTACAGCCGGGCTCTAGTGGCTGTGGACCCAGCCACGTTCTGGGCTGTGCACTGGTACCAACCCGCATCACTGACCCGGGCGGCTGCCAGGTCCAGCACTGATGCTCCTCCGTCTACTGTGATGCGCAAGTCACCACTGGGCATAACGGCCACACCGTCCTAGGGGTCAAAATATAAAGTAAGGAACACATAATTATACTAGTTAATAAAATACTAAATTACTATGATGGGTATTGTTAGTCGAATACGAGTGTAATGGATTTAATGATATGTATAGCTGTGTTACTGGTATAGGAATAAAGAATAGAATAAACTTTGTCTGTTGAAGCATGTGTGCTCTCAATAAACTAACACGTTCACAGCTACGAGGATGCAAATGCATCAACCGAGATATCTGTTCGTCATCCTGATGGACTCGTTTGCTGCTATCTAGTAGTGCATGTTCAATGTTAGTCTTTCAATGTAAGTTGTGTGTACAGAAAGTAATGTTTTCCCAACCTAGGCTGGATAAATCAGCTGGAAATTTTACCCACACTAGAATTTAGTTACGATTTCTGACACTAGTGGCGCTCAGCACTAGAAGCTTTAACAATTCTGCAAGTGAAGGTTGTAAAAAGTGAAATCAGCTGTAAAAAAAATATTATTGTTGTCATTTTACCAGTACTGAGGGAATCAAATGGGCAACTAAAGGTCAGTTTAAACAATTATACTACTTAATTAGTTACTTTGATATGATAACAGTGTAATGGAAAATATCGTTCATAACTCGGATTAAAAGTGTTATTCTGTGCCTTGATCGAATTCCATGCTCGGCTGAACACCTCAATCATGGCCTGGAAACAACCACTTTCCATTCTTGTCATGAAATTAGTATTTTCATGTGTGGAAGTAAATGAAACCCCTATAAGAGGCAGATAAATGGAGGCAAAAGGTTTACGATGTCCAGTACCTAGGATATAAATGGGCATGGGGTAAGGAAGTAAGTATGCCATCACATTAACCCTAAAATATGTACATAATAGATGCATTTAGCAAAACAACAGTAAGCACTAAGAACCCTCCCTATATGACCCTTTGCTTACCTTCTGCCATGAGATCCTAGGTACAGGGGTGCCGACAGCTCGCACGCTCAGACTGACCGGCTCGCCCTCCTTCACTGTCACTGTCGAAAACCTCTCCACAAACTTGGGAGCCACCACCTGCTCTTTTTCTATCACATTCAGATTGCACTGAGAACAAACACGGGGCTACAGTGAGAGAGCGCTTCAAATTCTGTTACACATTAAAAGTATGGCATAAATGTTTATTAATCCTTCAAGCTGGTTACTATAAATGGAAAGTGTACCCTGCTGCGGTGACCTGCCCATTTGCACATTTTTGCAAGGTCTTGCAAGGTGGTTTGATTTCCATTCTAGAAATCCTATAAACATGATTTTGGAAATAATCCTTTAATACGAGGTACGTTTGGAAAGAAAGTTACGTTTTGTCTTAGACACTAAGTATTATTAGTATTAAGTATTAATTAACACTTTGACGCCGGAGCCCGAGTATAGGTCGGGCTAGCTTGTTTGCCCCAAGTGCCGACGCCCGAGTATAGCTCGGGCTGCCGTATTTAATTCCATAGCAACGCAATGTGGCCGTTTTATCGGGTTTCGGTAATATCGTTTGTTACATCAGTTATCTAACTTTAAATGTCTTTGACTTTGGGCCAGCTGGAGTAGATTTTACGAAGTAAAGAATTATTTTTTGTAAAGTGTTGCAATCGCCAGACACTTCGAGCAAACAGCGGTTAACTTTGGTTAGCATCTCCTGCGTTTGAGGTTACGGTGCGTTGTTTACAACTTGTGTTTAGTTGTTTTTCGTTATTATTGTTATGTTACAGTTATTTAGTTTTATTTGTAATGTTTCAGTGATTGTTTGTAATACCCACATAATGGCTGGAGGCGATTTAGGTAGTGATGCTATTCGAGATATGTTGTTGGACTCGGACGATGAAACTGATGTAGGCTCTGTGAACCTTTCATTTATTGATGAACTGAATGAAAACATAAACGATCCAATTTTGGATTCTGATTCTGATGGGGAATATGTGGACAAGTGATGATGTTTGGTGGGAGCTATTTTTTTTATTGATTTTTTATACATTTTTCAAGGGATTGTCAACACTTTTACAAGTAAGTAAACAATTTAAATGTTTATATTTTCAGAAAGCTTATTTCTTTCCCTTTAAAAAAATATATAATATGCTTGGTATTTGACATCTCATGCTCGATCAGGAATTTTTACATTTAAGCTAAAAACCCCCAGGCAGCTGTGCACGGATGTGTATTAAGGGTCTAGGCGTCAAAGTGTTAACATATTTGTTAATTAATACTTATAAGTGTTATAAGTATTAATTAACATTCAGTGTTAATTTTGCTTTCCTTAGTTACCAACCTGGAAAGAAGTCTCTCCGGCCTTGTTTCGTGCCACACACTGTACAACCCCGTGGTCGAATCGGCTGACATTGGTGATCATGAGCGCATGGTTTCCTGACTCATTCACCAATATCTTGTGTGTGGCGTCGTCAGCGACCTGTCTGCCATTGATGAACCAGGCGACCTGTTAACCAATCCATCCATTTTGTTACGACCCTGATAAAGGCTTTAAGGCGAACCCTACAACTATGGCTAAAAAGGTTTTTGGGATAATGGAAACTACTAAAGATAACATTCTATCACTTTATGAGCATTAGGGTGGACTGATGCTTCTAGGCATTCAATGAGGTGACTCTAAAACTGATAATGGTTTTCATATCTAGTGTTAACCCAAATCAGAAAAAATTATCAAGTATATGAGCAATGATTTCTCGTGAGAAAATACCTCAGAATAGCGTTGCTTTACAGAAATCCTCACCAAGATTTCTCAGAGAGCCACAATTGGTTTACATCAAATTTTTCTCAGAGCAGCAAGGAGAGGCGGCCCCTTGACTGTTTTTGGGAAATACACATCTGGGGGTAAGTAAAGAGGGGGACAGAGGCCCTCACCAGAAAATTTTTTACAAATAAAAGCCTAAAAACGTGTTTTTAAGAGACCTGAAACACATTTTTCTTAAGCCCGTAACCTACAAAATGTAATCATCACATCAGTTTATTATGGTAATTAATTAGGAAAGTTTATATATATTTATAAAGTATTTTGTAATTTGTTCACAAAATATTTTTTTTAACTCCTAACAGTTCGAGTACATTGTGCAGGTAGCGTAGTGACGATTCCTGCATTTGAACATAGAAACATTAGAGCACTTCATGGAGCAAACAAAGACATGTCAATATTACAAACACATCAGAAAATTATTTTAATAAAACAATTAATGCTGTATGTAATGTTCGGAGATAAGAAAGAAAAATTAGTATTACTACCACTAACTAATTTTGGAGCTATTATCACCTCAGGATATGGTCGGCCCGTTACTCGGCAGTCGAATCGTGTCATCTTCCCCTCAGTCACGTCTCGATCGTTGCAAACACGCACAAAGTTCGGGGCCAGCATCTTGGAGCTGTCCACCGCTTCCGTGCTCTCAAACTGAGACATTTTTTGTGTGGTTTCTCTGTAAAATAAAAAACATAATTATTATTGCGGCCTACTAAGAGATATTGTAAAAAGATATCCAACTATGCACATTGTGAAACTAAGATAAACTAAAAATCCAAATTTTTGAAGTTAGCGGAGAAGTTTCCGGAGGTAATATTTATAATATTTAGCCCTTTGAGTGGTTTCAATTTGTCATGTTAATTACGGTGTTAAATAATGACTTAACACCAAACAAAGACAAAAAACACAAGAACATGTCCCTCTCTTAACCATAACCAAATCTTTAAAGAACCAAACAGGTATCCACTGCAATCCCAATTAATTCTACAAATCACGTAAACTTTCCACCCTAACCGGTCACCGTTTATTTAACCCATTCCTGTCTGTCAGACTGTCCAACACCTGAGGCTCTCTGGTCTGAACTAAAATAAGCCTTGTTCATTACAACTGTGTGTCACTATTAGCTTGATAGATTTAACATAACTTCATGAATTATATGTTTTTATTTTTATCCTGTTACTTATACTTTGTAACTGTGTATACAATCACCTTTAGCAAGAAAAAAAATTATTACTGTACTTTTTTAACAGTTCCAAGCTGTAGGCTTAAAAACAAGTAGGTACTGTTGTTTCATCAAGACTTATTTTGTTTTTAAATGATTCCTTTATTTCTCTTGGCACATCTACTTCTAGTTAACTGCAGTAATAAATAGTTAATGATAAATCTTTAAAAAAATAATCATTATTACTGTATTCTCATCAATAAATACAATCGCTTCACAAATTGTGCGAACGAGAAAATAATTTACAGTCAACATGGAACATTGGACATTAAATATTATGATTTTAAAGAGGACGTCAACACTATCTATCTGATGAGAAATTACGTCAAAGTATAAGCAGGCAGCGCAAATTTTACCACCTAGCTAATCCACTCCACGTGAGCCACTCCACGGGCTCACAGCGCACGTCCGTAGTCATCCGTCTAGCGAAATACACGGACATGCATTGTGCATCCTTACACTGTACCATACAATTGCAAGCCAAATCGTTTTTGCAGATTGCTCATGGTTGGGATTCGAACCTGAGCACATCCAAACGGCTTCCACCATTCACTCGTCAGTGAACGCCATAAATCTCTCGACCACTAGTGCACACCCGATAAAGTGCTTAATTGGATATAAAGTGTAAAGCATACTCTAGCGGCAAAACAGTGAACTGCTGAATTACTTCCAATCTTAGCTCATAGGTGACAGTTCGGCAGCCCCCCCATGAGAACACTTTTATTAAATCTCTCATTGTCCATTCAAGTAAAAATATTTGTGCAAGGGCAGTGGGTACAAAATTTTATTTCTATCTAGAGACAATTCCAGATTATTGACGGGCTGAACTTGACTTCTGAATTATTGACGCTCTACTGTACACAGTAACAAACTTTTTAACACACCTTTGCTCAATGAAGTCTTGTACAGATGTCGGCTCAACTGCGAGATAAGCCGATGACACAACAACACCTGCAACATGAACAAAGTTACTACACTATTCACCACACAAGTAATATATTTTAGTTGATGACATCATGGTTTCATTTTTCAAAATATATGGCCTTGAAAACAGTTATCAAACTCATAACAACAAGGTTTTATAGCAAACCTGATTAAATGTGTTAAAAAAAGACTAAGATGATTCTCTGTCCGTTAAAAAAGCTTGATTTAATATTGAAAACTATTTCTTTAAAACATAAAAATGTTTGCACAAAAAATTGTTAATGTCCTGGATTTATATCCATACAAACTAATTTATGCACTCTTTCAGTTCGCTAACTTCTATTTGAGATCCTTTACTGAATATTCTAGAAGCTTTTTCCTTATGCCTTATTGCAATATATCATAGTGAAGAAGTCTAGAAGGTGTTTGTACAACTTACTGTGGCACAGTTGGAGGTCTATGGATATTTACCTTGAGGATTCTCCGCCAGAAGGGTATAGTGTCCAGTGTCGCTCGCTTCAGTGTGTGAGATCTTCAGAGTCGCCTGCTGGTTGCTGTAGGATGTCTGATGCTTGCTGGAGTTCACCAGACGTTGACCATTCTTGAACCATGTCAGCTGTAATAAGCAAGGCTTCAATCAGTAAGTATCTCAAACATTTTGAAACAGTTTGAAAAAAATTATACAGCAAAACAGAAATCACAAAATGAAGTTACAGGGATGTTATAAAATCCCTTCTCCCTATTTTTTTCTATCATTTATTTTAAAGCAATATTATGGGGTACATTGAATGGGTAAATACAAAATTTTTTGATGATTTAAAATATTGGTAGTTACGGTACCTGAGATCCAAAATGTAGGAATCAACTTCAAAATTTATTATGAGAAGCAAGTCATGCTACGAGTCAAATGACTATGTTTTTTCCCTAAATACAGTGCCAGGATAAAAATTCAAAAAGGTTTTTAAGATATAATTAGGTCTATGATTTAGTACTCTACAAAAAATTTTCATGAAAAGATAGTCATGAGACATTAAATAATTACAAATCACTCCTGCATTTTACACATAAGTATATCTTAAAATAAAGTATCTCAGCTTTATTGAAGTTTGATTACACCACTGTTTTTAGAGGGGAAAGACATCGTTATTTGACATAATTATGACTAAAAAATTTTATGGTGACTCCTACATTGTAGACCTAAGGATATTTTTGAAACGGCAACAGTCATCGCCAAATTAGTAAAACCCTGCACAGATCTTACCAATCAAACTGACTGGATCTGCATGGTAGTTAAAGTTTTAAACACCAAAGATCAACTGGAAACCCTACTTTGTTATTTCACCGATCTAAATCGTAACCTACCCTCGGTTTAGGGTTAGCAGCGAGCTTGACTGTGAAAACAGCATCAGCGCCCTCTTGCAGCTTGGAGTTGCGAGGCTTCTGACCAATCTGTGGTGCCGAAGGCGGACCCAAGCTGCGATCGATAGTGGTCGACATCTGTGAATCAACTTCATTGGCATAACGGCGAGTCACTGTTTCTCGGAAAGACACCTCTCGGAGCAATCGGTACTCGAATGTGTCTACTTTAAAATCCTGAAAGAGATCAAAATAATTTAATCCCAAAATAATAATATGAATGTCTATCAAAATTTAAGAAAAATTTTATGATCGGATGTCTTAATTTCAATGACAATATAGATGAATATTGGGGAGCTTTAGAATAAATGCTTGAATCGATTAAAATGATGGAAAAAATACTTTAAAACTTATCTTTAGGATGTTGATAGTTATTGGTTTTACTAGGTTCGTTTAAAAAATAAAAGGAATTTGAACAATCCTATAATTCACTTGAAAGCTATAGGTTGTTGTAAAAAATTATATTTTCCCTTGTCTACAACATGCAGTCTTATTGGAAATCTTATTTTCAATAAATTCAATTTTAGATGTTTTGTTAAACTCACTTCTTCTACAATCATGTGTCCATTTGTGCCATTTGTATAAGAGAGTTTCTCAGTTCTGGTTGTCCTTTGCTGTTGCAAAAATTGTTGTTGTTGTTGGAATCCTTGTTGTCCTTGTGGAACAGCCATGCCTAAACACATAATACTTGGAATTAATATCCAAAAACGCTTAAAATTGTTCACAATTACTTAGAAGCAAAATTAGGCAGGTAGGTAATTTTTCGATGTTACACATTTAGTGACAAACATTTGTTTTAGCTAACCAGAGGTATTGACAAGTTGGGTTCACATTTTTGTAAGATTGTGCAATAAGATAAGACATTTTCTAATAAACATTACATTTTTAAACCCATATCTGACAACAACATATAATCACCCACCACCTAATTTTGTGGTCTTTACTTCAATTGTTTAGTAAGATAATAAACCTGTTTCTAATTGTAAATTTAAAAATACTCTCTCATAGTTCTTGTTGACAATACGTTATAAAATTAAATTGCCACATGTAGTTTACAACACATTTTGATTTATTTTACTACATGTTCTACTGTTCTGCTCTAAGTGTATTGTTCCATTTCAAGTTCTGCCAGGAATCTACATTCATATGATATATAGGGTGATTTGGCAGATATAAAATTTGTTCCTTAATACTGTGCCAACACTGGAAAGTTGAATGTGCAATAAATACATAGGCCCATGCAGTAAAAGTAGAGCCAAAATTTCCATGACAATTCTTTCAGTTCTTCATATTAAAAATCAAATTTCTTAACAAGAGGCTGTTTTCAGATAGAGGTCGATCGTATTCAAGTAAAGTTTACACCGGGCCACAAAAAAATTGGTTCACACAAAGAATGGGGTTTTTTCGCAGACTGAGCACATTTTTTTTATTCTTTCATTACCAGAGGCGGTATATTTTTATTGAGTCACAAAGTGATTGTAAACAAAAAAATTTGGGGAAAGTAGTGGACCAAACCCAAATGGACATTCCCAAACCCGTGACTTCTTGCACCGAAGTCTAAGACGCTACTACCCGTTAGTAGTTGCTTATTATATACCTAAACGAAATTCAAATTTTCTTCCTAGATTTCCTAGATGAGTTTACACAGTGCCATTAACTTTAGTGATGGGAAAACCTATTGAAAAATGATTAAATCAACGATTCAGTCAATTGGAGGTTTTCCAATCGGTTTAATTAATGAACGTCTGCAAATAGTCAGTCTTTGAACATAATGAAAACTTTCAATCATTTAAGAACCGACTGAAAATTGTTTAAGTTTACGTTATTCAATTTTTTTTCATATATTGACTTAATTTACTGTGTCTCACTGTTTTTAATTTACTAACTTTATATGTTTTTAAATTTAAAATGACATGTATTGTGGCTTGTGATTTTGTTTATTGTTATTTTCTAGAATAAAAAGTTCTTGTGTAAAATAAGTAATTTTCACTGTGCTTTTGAATGTAATTTTCCATATTCAGATTATTCATATTTTAAAATCTAATCAATAATTAATTTTATGGCAGAAAATAAACTAGTTTTATTTTTTAGCTGACATTGCTCTAACAGGACTAAAAATCCAAGATGACAGAGGTACTATATCCTCGTAAGACTTTATCTATTGGCAGAACATATCTAACAAAAATTATGAATGGAGAAACAAACCTAAGATGCTTGAGGAAGTACAGTACCACAAAACACAGGATTGTTGCACTTTCCAAAGCCAAATTAAATGAAAAGATGTTAAACTTATTTAGGCTTAGACAATTTTATTTTTTCTACACTTGCTCCATTGTCTTAATTAAAGTTTTTAGAGAGTCTTATTCGGGGTGGGCAAAAAAACTCCCCGGTTTGAGCAAGCCACCGCGTGAGTTGTAGGGTGGGGATAGAGATGTGGAGGGGGTATTGTTCCGTAGCGGCGTACGTGCCATTTTCAGTGTTTGCCATGGCTTGGCTCGGTGAGCATCGGGCGTTTGTTGTGGAGGAGTTTATTAAAAATGGCGGTTCTGTGATTTCTACTCAACGAGCGTTTCGGATTCGATTCGAACTTGGCCGACGTGATAGTGTTCCTGACGCGAAAACGATTAGACTGTGGATGTCAAACTTTAGACAGCACTAAAAAGAAAACCAACTGGCCGACCTCGTACTGCAATAACACCAGAGAATGTGGCGCGAGTGAGAACATCCATCCAACAGTCTCCAAAGCGTTCAGCGGTTAAACATGCAGCTGCCCTGGGATTGTCAGAAAGGAGTGTAAGGAGAATTCTGCATAAAGAACTTCATCTGCATCCCTACAAAATAATGGTTGCGCAAAAGTTGTTTGAAGAAGATTATGAAACTCGCAGGGCTGCATGTGATGACATTTTGCAGAACATTCCCCCAGATGCTGTCTTCATTTCTTCTGATGAAGCCCACTTCCACTTGTGTGGAACTGTTAACAAACAGAATTTCCGCTACTGGGCTGCAGAAAATCCTACGGAACTCCACCAACAACCACTACACAGTCCAAAAGTCACAGTTTGGTGCGCCGTTGCGGAATTTGGTGTGTGGGGACCGTACTGTGTTTAACCGCTGAACGCTTTGGAGACTGTTGGATGGATGTTCTCACTCGCGCCACATTCTCTGGTGTTATTGCAGTACGAGGTCGGCCAGTTGGTTTTCTTTTTAGTGCTGTCTTAAATTTGACATCCACAGTCTAATCGTTTTCGCGTCAGGAACACTATCACGTCGGCCAAGTTCGAATCGAATCCGAAACGCTCGTTGAGTAGAAATCACAGAACCGCCATTTTTAATAAACTCCTCCACAACAAACGCCCGATGCTCACCGAGCCAAGCCATGGCAAACACTGAAAATGGCACGTACGCCGCTACGGAACAATTACCCTCCACATCTCTATCCCACTACAACTCATCGGTGGCTTGCTCAAACCAGGGAGGTTTTTTTATGCGCGGACCCGGTAGTTTATTTGATTTTAAATTTTCTTTTAATACGTTTGTTTACTTATATGAGTTAGTTTAAAAACGAAAAATTAGTTAATACTTAGTAAAATAAAAATTGTTTAATAGTATTTACCGAAGAGAGGAGCACCCTTGCGTGTCCAGGAGACCTGTGGCTTAGGGTTGCCGCGGAGTTTTCCCTGGAAGTGGGCGTTTCCGCCCTGGGCGAACCTGGCATTCTTGAATATCTGTTCAAACACTGGGGGCTGTGCATCGGCTGGCCTACTCAACAAAGGAAAACAAACTGGTAAATACGTTAAAATGATTGTGACAAATTAAACTTAGGTCTTTTATTAATTAAATATAGACAAAAACGTTGTGAACAATGTACTTAAAATATAAAGTATGCTGAAATTTTGCATACGGTACTAAATCAAATAAATCACAGCGAGGTACCATAGTGATACAGGCCGTAGTTACATAGACTAGACAGATGTGACCGTTTATGTCATGACAGGAGTCACCAGCCGCTGGTTTCAATCCAGCAACTTACTGGACCAGAGTGTTACCCCAAAGCTATCTTTCTGGTTTTAATTTCCAGGCAATTCATAATTCCCTTCTGCAATTACCTTGAGATGTGACAAAAGTGTCTCCTAAGGGACTGAACTGTTAAGTATATTATTTTATTTACTACCTTTCACCACAAGAAAGAGACATAATTATAATATTTCTCTTGTCCGTACTTATACTAACCATCCTACTGGAAAAGTAATTAATTATATTCTTAAATGATACCAATTGTAATAGGAATACTATTATATGATTTAGATAAAAAAATATATTTTTTGAGAGTTTTTAAATAGTGTTTTTGATGAATATCACAGGAAAATATGTTCTGGAACGTAACAAATATAACATATTCCAGTTCAGATTAAAATTTCCATTATGAATAGCCTTTTTAACATAAAGAATTAGATTAGATTATTGAAATGGGGACCATACAATAAGGTAGGTATTTTAAGCCAAGTATGAATGAGGATTGAGTATAAGATGATTATGGCGCGATCTTGTAGTCTTGTACTGGTCTAATTATGAGGATGGTCTTAGCAGATGTAGTGTGCGGATGGACAACAGTAAAAGGAGTATAGAGAGAATTTAGGTATTCCAATTTTCTAGTATATTCTAAAGAAAAACTCTTACCTTTAAAATCAAGAGTAATTTTCCACTTGAAAATTTAGAAAAGAATATTTTGGATGAATAATCCTAAAGTTAATACTAATCCAAATTATGAAATAGTCTGATTAAAAATAAATTCGTAAAAAATCTGGTTAAAACTTACAACTTTATCTAAAATAATTATCTGAAAAAATGTATCTTTTAAGTAGGTTAGATTTGAAATTAAAGAGTGTGAATGTAAACATTTCAGAATATTTTCTTCATAAGTAAAAATTTAATCTAATTACTTAATCTAAAATTTGTAGGGGTAACCACCAAGCAGACGGCGTTATTTATTTTATTATTTTTATAGACAACGTTTTTTTTTAAATGTTTATAATTACCTATCCAGTTGTAAAAACATTTCAAATAAAGGCAAACACTAAAGACACAAAGGTAAAGGGTAATAAGCAACAATATTTAGCCTATTCAGTCCACTTTATTGCCTAGAAAAAAATGTATTACTATATCACACTGTCAACTAAGGGCACCTCATAAAAACTGGCTGAAACAAGGGTTTCATTTTTGTTAGTCATGGAAAGGTCTAATAAAATCATATTATCTGCCAAATTTACGAGATGAAATCAACAGAAGAGTGATGTTAAAAAGAAAAAATTGAAGTCCTAGACCATTTTCTTATTAGAGAAAAAGCCAATTTATAAAACCGCGTAAATACAATGAAACCGGGTAAAGAATTCAGGACATCTATAACATCTACGAGTGTAATAATGATATGCATATCTCATAATAAAGTATTAAAATGTTGGCACGAGTCCCACAATCCAACACTTGCCTGTCATCACTTGTAAATCCGTTTGGATTGAAAGCAATTATATAATTGAGAGCTGAGTCAGCCAGTAGTAGAGTCTCTAGTAGAAAGATCATTGACTTTCTGATATAAGACTCCTAACTAGGTGTTTAGTTTCCTAACCATCACATAATTTCTTTTCTATGGCATTTCTCGTTAAAATTCGTTTCCTTAAAAAATTACATCCTTTACTTAAAAATTTAATCCTTATAGAAAGTTTATTACAGAGGAACTTCGATAAATTGAATTCCAAGGGTGGCGGGAAAAGGAAAGTGTTTTGTTTTCCAATCCTGTATAAGAACGGGAAAGTATTTCAAGTAAAAGAGGTTTTATTTATCAAGCTTGATTTTCCCTTAAGTTTGATTTATAGGGGTTCAGTTCAATTCAGTTTGAGCAATGAATACAGCCAGTAGTTTTGGTACCTTCCAAATAAGGTGTTTTGTACATTGTGCATCAATATTGATTACATATTGTAATGGTTATTACGGTACAGTATTGCACCATTACAGAATAAAATTTAATAATGTTAGTAATTTAATTTTATAATAATACTTAAAAATTAACGAAAAATTTCAGTTGATTGAATTTCAATCGAAGACTGGGTCTTCAATTATTTGTTTTGATGCCAGACCTTTAACTCTTTTTGATTTTGAAGCCTAGTTTTCATATTTCTCTTTGTTTTTTTAAATGGTAGACATAGAATTGGCTGGTATACCAAACCCTTTCCTCGTAGGTAAGTGCCATATGCACACGTTTTGCCATACTGGCTGAAAACACACTCACTTGACCACAAATAACTTTAAAACAAATTAAACACTGTACTTACTAGAGTTCGGTCACTTTCAAAAATCCCACGACTGAAAGATTGAAATTTTCTGTCTAAATGCAAAGCAGTAAAATAACGACGTTTTCAATCAAAAAATTTATTTTGATTTCGAATAATAGAGGGTTTTTCCCTTAACCTCGAATTGTAGAGGTGCAGCCATTGCATCATTTTGAATTATAGAGATTTTTGGGCAATAACTTCGAAGTATAGAGGTATTTTAACTGGGAAAAATAACTTTAAAATTTGAATTAGCAAGGTATTTCTCGTAAGCTATGCAATTTATAGAGGTAAAATTAACATTTCACAGATAGGGAAGTTCAAGAGGATTAAAAAAATTGGAATTAAAGAGGATTTTGAATTATTTATGTTCGATTTATGGAGGTTCCACTGTAATGATATCATTGATTTATTTTACAATTTGCATTATTGAACGTAAAGAAAATAACAGTTCATATAGAAAAGTAAGGTAAGGCTTTTAATCATTGTAAACATATGTTTAACAGTCGATTAGAATGGAAAATAATATAAATATAGAATTATTACTGTATGTAGATTTAAAAAAGTGTGTTAAATTTATTATTTTATAAAATCCAATAATTATATTGTTCCTTTTCGCTAACTCTTTAGAATTTAGTTTGTACACTAACTAACTTTGTGATCATGGATCTCTAAATAAAAGTTATAATTTCACACTGTGCATATTATTGACCAACATTGTTCAGTTTAAAAAAAATAAAAATATTAAATAATATATTCAAGTATACATAAAATTTGGGATACATTCTGTGGTTTAAAGTGCATATTATAATCAACCCTTATATTATTATTGATTACTAAGTGTGGTTTTCACCAACTGAAAATGAAAAAAACTTTAGAACTTGCTAATGTGAGATCTTTTGTAGTTCATCACGATATAACATAGTTAATTTTTTAGAAATGAATACTGTTTTGTTTTTCTAACATTTTATTCAATAATAATACTGATGCACTGATAAAGTTACAATTGATGAATACAGTTTAAACTCGATCACTGGAAATATATATCCATAGATTATTGAGGAAGCTAAACCTCTTTTAATTTCTCTGGGGGATATTCAAGAAAACAGATATTAATCCATTTAATGCTACGAAAATAAATTTGAAAATAGTAAAAATGGACCTATGACAATTTGTTATATCCACACATTCACTTTTGTACATAAAACACCCTTTACAGTATTTATAAAAACAAAATGTATCTGCAAATATACTATGTGTCAAAAAGTGTTAGTAGGTAACACTGTATAAATATAATGTTAGTATCATGAACAAACATCATACAATAAGTTAATTGTGACTTTAAATCTTAAATACCATGAAAAAATCAGCCTAAAAAATAACAAAATGTAGATGCCATTTCTGAGGTAAGCTGTAAAGGTCTAAGCTACATTTCACATTTTTGTGATATCTTAAAAATAATGACCCACGGTAGTTTAGGCGTAACGCTCTGGCCCAGTAAGTCAAAGGTCGCTAGATCAAAATGAAGAGCCAGTGACTCCTGTCAGATTACAAGTGGTCATCTCTGCTGGCTAGTTTATGTGATTCAGGCCTCTAAGGTGCTTGTTCACTCAATTACGGTATTCCTCTACAGATTCCTCTACTGTCTTTAATTCACTGCACCGGCTCTAGTGGGCCATATAGTGTTGGACAGTTTTTTAAAGGAGAAACGATTATCTAGCCTACAATACGTTCTACTTTCAGATTGTCTACATTGATTTAGTAACACATTACTAAATAGATATGCATGCATTTTGTTCAGAGTAAAAAAATTTATTAGGTAAATTACTTACATGAATGGGATGGTTCCCTGGACCACCATGCCCTGCACTGTAAAAGAAAATTAAATTTAAAACCACATCTGCATCTGACAAAGAAAAATAGGCATTTTCCTAACTAACATATGTTTATGAAATGAAATAAAATAAAAATTAGTAATTATGCTGTCTTTATAAAACGGCACGTCAATATTCAGTAGGTTTTAACGAAAGAGTTGGCAACATTTTTAATACCATACTAAATATATTTCTTAGAACAAAATTATCGTAAATGGTTTAAGAATATGTTTGGGGATAATGATTGTGATGGAACACTGGGAATACGATTTTGACTGAGACATCTTTACTTCAACCCTTGGCCTAATATTAACTTAAAAATTAAAAATCCTGGTAAAAACTATGATGATTTAAAAAAAGTGAAAACTTTGATTTTCTCCTATAAAGTTCACAATACCAAGCAGAAATTAAATACATTTTGTTTTAACAAAACCATTTTAGGACAATCTATACGTAAGTTGTATAGGCCTAAGCTTATATAGCAATATATTGTAATAAATGCAATATAAATATATAGAAAGCCTATAATTTAGATCGATTCTTATATAAAAATCATTGGTATAGTTTGATTGAAGAATTATCTGAAAGCATACATAACCACAGGATATTAAAATCAAACAAATATATCTGAAGGTGATACGTAAATTAACACCTCTTACAAACTATACCATTTATCAAAAAACATACGGTATAACTTAATTGCCTAATCTTGGCTATCAGTTTCAATTAAAAGATTTAAAAATACAACGTAGTTCATTTAATAAACTTATGTCGTCGCTCAAGTTTTGATCTTTCTTTACTAGGTAGGTCCTACCTGTATTTATAGTAGGCCTAAGGTAATCCCGGCAGATGAGCCGAATCGTTCACAACTAACTCTAAATTAAAATGACGAAAACAGTTCACCGCAAGTTGAAAATTATTTTATTTTCTGCAACTCAGGAAGGTTAAAGAGGTTATAATCATCTTCGTTGTAAGAATCACAAGACATCCTTGATCTCCTAAAAACTTATCAGGATTGAAATTATTGTTGAATTCATTCTGTTCCGGTTCCGGAATTCCGCCCTAACCAATTCTGTACGTTGAGTGAAGATACATAGTCTATGCTATATATTTAATTAAACGATTTTCAATATACTGTGTACGGCTACATTAATCGGTACATACGCTTCGTAAAGTTAAGTATTAATATGAATCCATCGTATTTTATATCACTTACTTCCGTAAATTTTAGGTGAATAAAAAAAACTGCGGAAATAGATTGTTCAAGGTTTGGATTATTATTATCTATAATATTATAAAGAAGAGGTGGTGTCTGTATGTTTGTTTGTTGTGGCAAGTAAACGCAAAAATACTGAACCAAACAGTTTGAAATTTTACACAAAGGTAGATATTAAACTCATGCAACACATAGGCATACTCATTTCCTTAAAATCCTCTCGGGCTACGCCCTGTGAACGTCCTAAGTTTCAATGTTTACATTTTTAGAGAATGAAAACATAAAATTACTTGAATGTCAACAGCTGTGAACACTAAAATTTGACAGTTCGGGAAGAAGAAGAAGAAAGAGCTGCCGTGACCGTTCTAGGTTTCAATGTTTACTTTTTCTAATGACAACATCCGTTTGCACTATATTTTGACAGTTCGGGAAGAAGAAGAAATAAAGTTGATTTTTCGGATAAACTGCTGGATCGAAATTAGTAAATTATTTGAAATAGTGGAATGGTAGATTTTAAGTTTTTTTCCAACGACTGTCTCTATTACATAAATCCTTATCCTCTCCCAATATTTGACAGATGTTACTTTGAAATGTTGTAGACATTCGCCCCTTCTGGGTGACCCATAACCTTTGTGTCTTGTACCATACTTATCCTGTACTTAATTACATGTATATGAGTTACGCAATGCACACTAGAGAGGTGGACTTGTAGTGTAAGAAGACACCACAAGATGCCGCTATTCCCGGCGCCCCCATCTACGGACGCTCACAAATAGTAGACCCCCACCCCGCCCGCCTGTGTCAACCCGACATCAGGGCCTTATCCAACATTTCCAACCAACTACAACCATATTTATTCGATTTTTTTAATTTCCCCCCCCCCCCAAAAATACAATCACAGTTCGTCCGAACTAAATAGACTGAAAGTCTGAAATAATCTAGAGTAGGCCTAAACTCAAGCTTTTGTAAATAGTCACATAGAGTCAATCACTCAAGAAGTGTAGACTTGAAATGCTTAAAGTTTAAAAATTCAATGTTCTGTATAATTAAAAATTATCCGAAACATTAGATTTGATAAAATACCGTTTGCTCCACCAAAGGTCTATAAAACATAGGCCTATAAAACATATACGGTTCGGTACAATTAGCTTATAGCGACTGTTAACATATTATACCAGATCCCAAAGAAATGTCTTGCACAGTTTGGAAATAAATAATTTACTTCCCAATTCGAAATTATGTCAAATTGTAAATATGCATTAATTTATTCTCTAGCAATGAACAATTAATTACTAACTTTAACATTACATTTACAATTCCATGGCAAACCAAATTTTTAAAACATAATATTATATACTGATACACTTCCATAATCATTGCAGTTTATAGTTATAAATATAGCATACAAGGATCAAGATAAAAAATGCTTGATGAGTTACTGCATAGACTAGATTAGATTATTGAAATGGCAATCTACCCAGGACCTACCTGAGTAGGTTGCCATACCACAGGTAAGCGACCGTACCACAAGGTAGGTATTTTAAGCCAGGTATGAATGAGATACGAGTGTAGAATGATTGAGGCGCGATCTTGTGGTCTTGTTACTGACTAAGGCTGACATGTTTCTTAGACAGGACTGTTAATTAATAGCCTAACAGCCGATGGCAATTAAGGGACCTACAGTTTAACGTGGCATCCAAACCACGGCCTCTGAATTACGAATTCGTCTAATTAACTATAAGTTTTTGTGATTATATAGCCATGTTATGTATACATTAAACATTAGTAAGTAAGTTTTAAACTTAAAATATTGTACCTGAAAATTTTACGCCCAGTATTTCCAAGAGTTTAATAGGGTATTATATATAGTATGTAATACAATATAGTTGAAAATAGGTATAGATAGTATACAGGCCAGTAAAAGCACCGGTATTGTAAGTTTTCAGGGCAGGTTGCAATATCTCAATGGAGCGTTGAAAGATTTAAACTCAGAGAGACTGAGAGAATGCAGAAACAAGAGCGGAAGTTTTGAGTTTGAAGCGGAGTATTTTGGTCACAAGAAAGCCATATTCACGCTGGATCAACGCCCGACCCGCATTACACCTTCCAACAGAGCTATAGGCTTCCCTAACAGTGTCTCCAGGTGTGGGGATTTTTTATTTATATAGATTTAAAGTCGTTTATGAGATAAACAAAATGACACAGCCCGATTTCTCAAAACATTACATCGATCACCATTCGCTCAATATACAGTACACACCGTATCGATTGGAGACTCACGTACCGATATGAGAAAAAGAACCTCACACGATACTTTAATATTTTTAAACTGTAAAGACCCCTACCAATGAAGGTAATTTAAGCCAAGTATGAATGAGAAATGAATGTACTGTAATATGATTGTGGCGCGATCGTGTAGTCTTGTTACTGACTAAGGCTGACATGTTTCTTAGACAGAGCTGTTGTTTGTCCAACAACCTATGTCATTTCAACGTGGGATCTAACCACAGTTTTGCCTCTAAATTACGAATAGGTCTAATTATCTAGACTGGGACGGTAGCGACGTCCTGTAATACAGCTACTTGGAGGTCACGAGTTGTGGATAGTTGTGAGCGATGGTCGGTGGGTGTAGTGTTCTCTTGTGTGGATTAACGTCCGCACTATTGAATACTACGTTAATCCACAAAGACCATCCTCATAATTAGACCAATTCGTAATTCATAGACTGTGGTTCGTACTCCACATTAAACTGTAGGTCCCTTAGTTGCCATCGGCTGTTGGGCTATTAATTAACAGTCCTGTCTAAGGAACATGTCAGCCTTAGTCAGTAACAAGACTACAAGATCGCGCCACAATCATCCTACATTCATTCCTTTTTCATACTTGGCTTAAAATACCTACCTGGGTAGGTCGCCATTTCAGTTAAAAGTATAAAAGTGTAAAGTATTGAGATCTTTGCGGATTGACGTAGTATTCAATAGTGCGAACGTTAATCCACACCGGAGAATATTACATCTACCGACATAGCTATCCACAAATATTCGTACCCTCCAAGTAGCTGGCTTACAGGACACCTTTATACTGTCATGTCGTCGAGAACACAGTATCTACGCATACATGTGGACACTTATTACTCATGGGGTTCTTTCATATTCAGCCTTAGGTTTTTTCCCTGTGTGTAATTTCTAATAGAAGTATGAGAATTACTCGAGGATACCATACTGATAAAATGCATTGCTTCGATATTTTCAACTATCGAGTAGACGAAAGTCGATTGACAGTTTAACACCATCCACGATGTGTGTACGACACGAGTTTGGCGTCCCCGTCTCGTGTTACCCTCTCATTACCCACCGACTGTTAATTTCCCTTCTAATTACCCTTTTTGCCACGCTCGGCTGCCGCGACACTCGCTGCTCCGTTAGGCCCACACGAGCGTGCGCGATCTTACGCTAGGTCTCCACCACGGAGTATAAATAAAGCAACCAGAATACGACACATCATGACAGTTCTACACACACAATTATCAACACAAAAATTATATTGTGTGGATTAACGTCCGCATTATTGAATATTACGTTAATCCGCAAAAGACCATCCTCATAATTAGACCAATTCGTAATTCAGAGGCCGTGGTTCGTATTCCACGTTAAACTGTAGGTCCATTAGTCGCCATCGGCTGTTGGGCCATTAATTAACAGTCCTGTCTAAGGAACATGCCAGCCTTAATTAAGACTACAAGATCGCGCCACAATCATCTTACACTCAATCCTCATTCATACTTGGCTTAAAATACCTACATTGTGGTATGGTTGCCATTTCAATTATCTAATCTAATTTTGTATCAAAACATTTCTGTAGTTGAGCAAAACTAATATAAAAAATAGATAAAACTGATACGTACGATACACTGGGCGATTCCTAAATAAACATCAATAATTGAGCGACGTGTTATCATAGTGAAAATGATGAAAAAGTAAACCTGGAAGAAAATTTGTAAACAAACTTATTTCTCATAAGGGTAACATTAGAAATTTAAAACGCTATAACATGGAAACTTATGAAAGTTGTGGAAACCGAATATACATAAAACATGATCGGAGCAGAGACGAATACAAAAAATCAAAGTTCATTAAAACCAGCCCAGCCGTTCTTGAGTAATAAGTGTTATAACTAACACGACTTTGTTTTATAAATTTAGAAAACGAAAAAATTAATAACACTTTTTCCCTTTGTTTTTATTGTTTTGTGTAGGTATTTTTACGTCTCTCGATATTTTTTAACGTCTTGTTGGGGAACGGTCCAAACCCCGGTCTTGTAACTACCAAACGTCGACCTGTTGTTAGGAAGCATCATTAATTATTAGCCCAATTACGAAATGGCAACTGGGTCCAGATTGTATTGTATTTATTTGTTAAAGATTTATGATTCATATCTTATCAAGATAAAAAGTATCCTTCTTAACACTGACTTATACAAAGTTGAGATTAAGCTAATTATAACAATTACGAAATTATCCAAGCAGTGAATATCCAAAAAAGGAAAATTTACTCGATTTAAATCCAATCCTCTTATGGAGATAGTTGGATCAAGTCAACAAGTTAGAGTCGACTGGGTTCACGCTCCAGTGAGTGTTCAGGGCCTAAGCTCTGACTCCTTGTTTTATTAGTCAGAAAGTGTGGAAAGTCGGAGAGATGTCCTTGTGTGGACGGGTTGCCGTTAAAGGAAGTCTCTTACCCGGCTGGGCGCCAAGCATGTCAAGGGTGCAGCTCTGCGAAATATAGGTCTGCTAGGGTTGCTGTAATTAGAGTTCTGCTGCTAAAGGTCGATTATTGAAATAGCCACCGTATCCCAAAGGTGGGTATTTTAAGCCAAGTATGAATGAGAAACGAGTGTAGGATGATTGTGGCGCGATCTCGTAATCTTGTTATGGACTAAGGCTGACACGTTCCTTAGACAGAACTGATAATTAATAGCACAAATTCAATGGCATATCGAAGGGACCTACAGTTTAACGTGAAATCCGAACCACTGCCTCTGAATTACGAACTGGTCTTTGCGGATTAACGTAGTATTCAATAGTGCGGGCGTTAATCTAGACAAGAGAACACTACAACGAAATTTTTAAATGTGTAAATTACGAAAGTAACATTGTATAGTATTTTTTGTAATGACGGTTATACAGTTAGGTTATAAAATTAATATTGTTATCGAATTAAATTTAAAAAAATGTTTGTACTTACTTCCCTGTGGGAAATAGGTTAGATCATGGATATGTCTAAAGGGAATGTTTTCAGTTCATATAAACAGCCGTTCTTATTTTTTTACATACAAAATTCAATACAATAGCTCTATGGAACAGTAGTTTATATAGAAACCTGTTACATATTTTTCATCTTAAAAATTACCAACAACCCCCCAAGAGCTAAGACATATCCATGTTAAAAAGTAACTTACATAAATTAATTTCAAGGATCCAATCAAAATTTCAATATAATGAGACATAGAGGTTTTGTTTGGTTTGAAGAAAAGAGATAATGATAACTGAAGATTAAAATTGTATAGTGAAATTACACAAAAATGTAAATGTAGCGAGTAAAATAGCTATATATGCACTTTATTTGATCAAAAACTATGTATTCCAAAGATGAATTCAGTTAGTTCGGCAATAAATCAATTGTTACAAGAAACTATATCTCAGGTTTATCTAGTTCTTGTAGTAGTAGTTAGTTGAAATAATTCTAGCTTTTTTACAAAGTGTTTTCTCCATATATACCTGTTACTGAAGACTAAACATGTTTTGTCAAAACAAATTTATATTTAATATTGACCACTACGCTACAATGGTCGGAAGTATGATAACCATAGAGTAAACACCATAACTGCATAGAGTAAACAGAGAAAGTTTCAGCCACCAACTACGCTATCAACAATGCATCCATGCTCAGAGTTGGTGAGCGGTGTACGGTGTACGCCCATCGTTAAATAAGAAACTACAGAAGTTGCAGCAAACTGTGTACAATCAGGGCTTCATCAAATTGAGAACCACCGAAGAGAAAGCGACCGAGAGTAAAACTAACTGTAAAATTTATCATCCACGTCGTGAGTAATAGCCTAGAAGAGCGATCAGGTAGCGAGTTTTTTCGTCGTAAGTGCATAATAACGAGGTTGCAGCGTCAAGCTTCGCTGCGACCCACTTTATATAGTATTTAATAAACTGGCCGCTACCACACATGCACCAGAGACACGTTGAGGCCGTTGCCAAGGCAACCGTAAACAAATACTTGTATATGCAGATGCAGACGGCTTTACGGTCGCTCCCACTTCAGCTTTATGACAAGGTTGTAAATCCGTCCCGAAGGGTGTAGCTGTAATCATATTGTTCAAGCTGTTTTACTACTCTATGACTAGTTAGTCTTTGCCGTATATCTGATTGAAAACAGCTTCAATATGTGTCGAGGTTGTACTTTATGTAGGTTATTATAATTACATGGCAAAACGGTTTTATTCTATCTACTGTATTGTCATCAGGATTATTTAAATACGTTTTGTACCCTGATTTATATAGAATACAAAACCAGTTTCAATCTATAATATTATAAAGAAGAGGTGGTTTCTGTATGTTTGTTTGAGGGTTTGTTGTAGCAAGTAAACACGAAAAAGACTGAACCAACCGGGATACGCCCTGTATACGTCATAAAATTCAATGTTTACATTTTCAAAGAATGAAAACATAAAACTACTTGAACAGCTAAAAAGACAAGGTTGCTGTAAATGTTCTAGGTTTCAATGTTTACAGTTTCTAATTCCACCATCTGTTTACACTACCTTTTACAGTCAAGGAAGAAGAAGAAATAAAGTTCATTTTTTACAGATAAACTGCTGGATCAAAATTTATATTGCCGAAAATGGTAGATTTTTATTTTTCTTCTGATGCCTGTCTCTATTACGTTATTCCTTTAATATTACATACTCATTATATTATTTATTATGTCAGTCTATTTTTATTTTTGTCATGTTGTATAGCACTTAGTTAGTTATATTTTTCAGATAGTGTTTAGTATAAAATAGCTATTGTAAATACCTCTTTTAATGTGATGAGTATTTTATCTTAAATAATATAGAAACTTGATACTTAGCTTCATGTGGTTGAGAACAATCCATTTATACTTAAAAATCATAGATTATGTGTTTATCATGGCAGCTAACCTGCATACTCTTTCCTATGTTAATCTGACAGATTATATTATTATGTTATTGATTTGGAAATTCGCTGAGTATGCAGATTTGTTACGACGGGGGTATTTACTATTGTCTCCAAATTTGACATGAAACACGATCTAATGTGTTCGTACAGGCCGGTCATAGTAAGCCTTGATTGGCCCACATATGAACCAGTTCTACAGTTTTGGCGAATGGACCCAAGGTGGGGGAGGAGGGACGGATAGGTGCGACAGCTCAGTAAACAACTATTGCTCATTCCCTGCAAAAGATTATATGTTCATATAATTTATTTAAAATTATTAGATTATTGAAATGGTGACCATACCACAATGTAGGTATTTTAAGCCAAGTATGAATGAGAATTGGGTGTATGATGATTGTGGTGCGATCTTTTAGTTTGACTAAGGCTGACATGTTCCTCAGACAGAACTGTTAATTAATAGCCCATGGCAACTAAGGGACTTACAGTTTAACGTGGAATCCTAACCTCAATATTCATTTTCATATATATTTACCTACCCAGTGGGAATTTTGAGGTGAAGATTAGAGAAGTGAGAATGAATCTCATGAAAAGTAGCTTTGTTAATGACGAAGTAAAGTTATTTTAGTAATTAATATTTCATGTCGAACTTAGAATTTTCTTTAAAAAGAAGCGAGTATTTTTAATCTATTCCTCTTTACAGAGCTCATTTGTGACAGATCGTAATGTTACCTATACCCAAGACCGCCTGAGTAACAGCGCCCTGGGCATATGAAACCAGTTCTTAATTTTAATTGCTCAAACACACAGTCATAAATTTTTTTGTTTATTGCAAGTCTATAATGTATGAAATTATATTTAATGAATGAGATTTGAATTGTTGATATAACAAGTAAATTATAATATCATAAAGAAGATGGTTTGTATGTTTGTTTGTGGGTTTGTGTGTTTGTGGGTTTGTGTGTTGTGGGTTTGTTGTGGCAAGTGAAGCAAAAAATACTGAACCAAACAGTTGAAATTTTACACAAAGACAGATCTTAATCATGCAACACATAGGCATATTCATTTCCTTAAAATCCTCTCGGGCTACGCCCTGTGAACGTCCTAAGTTTCAATGTTTACATTTAAAAAAAATGAAAACATAAAATTACTTGAATGTCAACAGCTGTGAACATTAAAATTTGACAGTTCGAGAAGCAGAAGACTTGGTTGCTTTAAATACCCTGGGTATCAATGTTTACAGTTTTTAATGTAACATCCGTTTACTTTACATTTTGACATTCGGAGAAAGAAATAAAGTTAATTTTACACATAAACTGCTGGATCGAAATTAGTCAATTATTAGTTCGAAATAGTGTAATGGTAGATTTTTAATCTCCCGATGCCTTTATTACGTTAATGCTTATCCTCTCCCAATATTAATATGTTACTTTGTCATGTTTAGATATATACTTAGACACGTGTTTTTTCATTTGTAAACTAAAGAATTAATTATCAATAACTTAAATGTATCTGTAGAGCTAAGCTTAGGGCGGCCTTGATAATACCTAAACGAAATTGAACTTAAACTAATGTTAAATATACTTAGTTTTATCAAAGAATATTATTTAGTCGAAAATAAATTTACTTCTGAAGTTTCTACTGGAAAATTTCCGCGTCAAGAATATCATATACAGAATGTCCATGAAAAACGTTTCAGGACTTCGGTGAGTGATTGGGTACAATAAAAATAAGAAATAAGTTCTAATGGAGGTATGACCTATAACGCTTATTTTCTCAGATATCCGCCATTTTGTAGTTTCCACAAAATATTTTTTAATTCAAACATTTTTTAGCGGATTATTTTGAAATTTGGTATGTGTTTTACACTAGTAGATTAGTATTACTAAAAAAATAACTAGCATGTTCCAAGCTCAAAATCCAAAATGACGGTCATTTTAAATTTTACTGTTAAGTGTTGAGGTTAATGTTTTAAATGACCGCCATTTTGGATTTTAAGCTTGGATCATGCTAGTTATTTTTTACCAATAGTAGTCTACTAGTTTAAAACACGTTCCAAATTTGAAAATAATTCGTTAAAAATGTTTGAAATAAAAAATGTTTGTATTTACTTCCCTGTGGGAAATAGGTTAGATCATGGATATGTCTAAAGGTTATGTTTTAAATTCACATCTAAACAGCTGTTCTTATTATTTTATATTAAAAATCCAATACAATAGCCCTGGTAGTTTCTATGGAAACCTGTTACATATTATCCATCTTAAAAATCACTAACACCCCCCAGAGCTAAGAAATATCCATGTCAAAATATTTTCTGGAAAATACAAAATGGCGCATATCTGAGACAATAAGCGTTTTAGGCCATAGGCCCCTACCTCTATTGAAGCCTTTGTTCCTTTTAATGTACCTGATGACTCACCGAAGCCCTGAAACGTTTTTCATGGACACTCTGTATAAGTGCTATAGAGTATTTGCCTAACATTAAGCAACAAGCAGAATAGCCTAAACATTTCGGAGCCGTGTTCATCAACAGTAGACACGGGTTTTAATGCAAATTTAAATGGTAACTATTATTTCAAAATGATTGATGATGATGATGATGAATGATGAAGGTTTGTATTTTTTTGTCATTTACTTATTAAAACAATTGGTCATACCGCATCTTTAAGATCTAAAATGACCTCCCACAGAACTCCCCTGAATGGTTAGGTCTTTGAGGATTTGGCATTTAAATATGACAAAAATTTTTTGATTTGGATGCAAGTAGCAATATGGTAACACTAAAAGTCATGTATACATTATGGTCGATGTTCAGTGATAGTTTTTAGTTTTTTCTCCTATACATAGTAGGCAGTTTTCTGGGTACAAACTAAAAATTTTGAATTTTTAGGTGATAGTGCAAATATCTATTACTGTATGATGTTCCCAATCTAGAAAATTAAGAATTTCGGGATAACCTGTATATACCCTGACCCCAAAGACCGCGCCAATAGTCCAATTTTTATAAAATGTAAAGTTTTTGACAAAATCTTCAGATTTTTTCATACTAACTTTTGTTGTGTGTACTATAAAACTCAATAAAAAGTGCAAAATTAAAATTCATCAAATAAAATGTCAGGAAAAAAGTTACGCATAAGTTCATCTACCGGACGACGGTAAAATCCACTTCGGTGCTACGAAATGACATTAAATATAGAAAACTAATATTTAAACAACAACAACAAAATCCGACACAAATATAAATATGAACAAAATTAAATAGATTAATTAAATAGAAAAGTTTCCTAATGTCTCAAATAAATGACCACATTTTTGTCAATTACAAAACCGTGTGTCTTAATCTCTTTTGTTTTTATCTGTTTTGTTGGCAGGAGTGTAATTTTGTATCACTCTTTATTGTGTAATTTGATAACATAATGCATTCTAAAGCAGGATTTTACGAAGCCTTGTTTTACGCTACCGCGGCTGAGGTAAACGGGACTAACATTCAATTTGAACCTGCAGCAGTTTCATAGAATTCCCTAGTTAATTTTCGTGGGCCTAGCCCCTGACGTGTTTAATATCTAAAATTGAGAGAGTAGGTTATGGTTTACAGTATAATTTACATCAATGTTATTTATGTAACAATGTTATTTAGATTTTTATTGCGGACATTTTCCATCACAGTTGTCTTTGAGTCTCCGTGATGAGTGGACGTGTTTGGTTTCTATGTGTGTAATATTTAGTGAATGGTTTGTTTGTAAGTTTTTTTGACTGCTTTAAACTTTTATGTTTTTAGCTTTATACCGGTTTGTTCCGGATTATATATTAATTGTGCTATGTTTTAGATATTAGTTCACCTGAGGACGGGATCAGATTCCAGATCCCGAAACGTCGTGAAACTTTGTTTTACATAAAATCGTAATGGAAATGTTCGCAATAAAAATCTAAATAACATAAATCCACCATCACCAATAATTAAATTTAAACAAAGGACCATAACAATGTAATACATACGTAATTTTACTAATGATGTTAGAATAAACTCCTGCAAAACAGCAAACGCAATATGAACCCTGTATATAAATTGCCTGATACATACTTTACGGCGTCCGGTACCGTCTTAATCTGTTTAAATAAACGTCAAATCCACTTATACACTTAGATTTGTTTGTTTTTTGGGATTGTTTATATATTTGTATCAGGATTTTATTAACTACTAGCCAAAGTACCCGTTCTTCGCACGGGTTAAAAAAAGGCTGAAAGGTGTAGGCTCTACTGATACATTTAAGTTATTGTTAATTAATTCTTCATTGTTTACAAAATGACAAAACACGAGTGAGTGTCTACAACATTTCAAAGTAACATCTGTCAAATATTGGGAGAGGATAAGGATTAATGTAATAGAGACAGTCGTCGGAAAAAACTTAAAATCTACCATTCCACTATTTCAAATAATTCACTAATTTCGATCCAGCAGTTTATCTGAAAAATCAACTTTATTTCTTCTACTTCCCGAACTGTCAAAATATAGTGCAAACGGATGTTGTCATTAGAAAAAGTAAACATTGAAACCTAGGACGGTCACGGCAGCTCTTTCTTCTTCTTCTTCCCGAACTGTCAAATTTTAGTGTTCACAGCTGTTGACATTCAAGTAATTTTATGTTTTCATTCTCTAAAAATGTAAACATTGAAACTTAGGACGTTCACAGGGCGTAGCCCGAGAGGATTTTAAGGAAATGAGTATGCCTATGTGTTGCATGAGTTTAAGATCTACTTTTGTGTAAAATTTCAAACTGTTTGGTTCAGTATTTTTTGCGTTTACTTGCCACAACAAACCCACAAACAAACAAACATACAGACACCACCTCTTTATAATATTATAGATACCGCGACCCAGAATACCTAATATCAACAAACCATGCTATTCGACTTCTGAACATGGTGAATTAATAAAATTAAGAACTTGTTAGGCGGTACGAAGTTCGCCGGATCAGCACTTTAATAAGACAAGAGAGTACGTACTTGGGCGGTAGAACGGCAAGGCGGAAAGCATGCTGGTTACTCATCACACCACAGCACAGACTGGCCGCCCAGCCGCCCAGCCGCCCAGCCGCGGAGACCGGTCCGGGAAAGTTGGTCATATAAGGTCGCGTGCACATTGTCAATGTCAAGCGGTCGCCTGCCGCAGCCGCCAAAACATCACAGTCAAAACATCAGCACGTGCCACCGCGGTCGGCGATACCACCGCCTGCGGAATTTGCTCCTTACATTTTATTAGTGAATTTCCCATAGGGAAATATTACCGAAGGTCTCATGGCAAGACTTAAGCCCGAGACCATGTAATGTTTTTGTCTTTAGGTGCCCAGAGGCCTGTGTGTGGTGTGGTCTGTGTGTGTGTGTGTACTTATTCATGAAAAATAATGTCAATTATTACAAAATATCATAAATTGTATTTGTTCTGTGTAACTATCGTTAAAAAACTGTAGTTTGTTTAAAGAAACTTTTTGTTATTTATAAAGTTCTAAATTATTAAAATTATTTTAATAAATATATGTTTTTATTTTTAAATTATCTTAAATATAAATAATTATATTTCACATATTATGAAAACAGTCAAAATTAATTTTAATTTATAAAATTTTATAACTACTTTATTTATGGACGGTTATTAGTGTATAAATGTTATAAAAATGTTATTAGTATCTTTATGCAGCAAACCTAATTTTATGTTAATCATATAATGAAAATAAAGTTTTATGCCAACGGAAATAAATTTATATTTATTATTATTATTTATGGTAAACGCATAATCTGTTACTTATTTGTGTTTTTATTTACATTTTATTTTGACTAGGACGGTGGCGACGTCCTGTAATCCTTTGCAATCCTTTTAATCCTACGCCTGGAGGTCACGAAGAATTGTGGATAGTTGTAGTTGATGGTAGGTGGGTGTAAAGTTCTATTATGACGACTAACGTCCAAACTGTTGAATACTACGTTAATCCATAAATACCATCCTCATATTAGGTAAGTATTCGTATATACGTGTAGGTAGAAGAGAGTAAAGATGGGTACTCAATGAATGCTAAAAAATCTTTTTAATCTTCCAGTTATGAGTTTCATTAATCTACAATAATTTATAGATTAGAATTGTTGAGGGAAAGTGTAAAATTATTTGTTGGTACACTTGTGTTATCCTATAATGTCAAAAATTAATAACTATGCAATTTCTTAGAACGAATCAAAACTTATAAATGATCCTAAGATGACTGGGACGGTGGCCACGTCCTGTAATCCAGCTACTTGGAGGTCACGAATTGTAGCTAGTTGTGAGCGATGGTGGGTGGATGTAGTATTCTCTTGTGTGGATTAACGCTCGCACTATTGAATACTACCTTCATCCGCAAATATCATCCTCATAATTAGACCAGTTCGTAATTAAGTGGTTCGGACTCGACGTTAAACTGTAGGTCCCTTAGATATGCCTTTGACTGTTGGGCTATTTAGTAACAGTTATGGCTAAGGAACATATCGGCCGTATTCAGTAACAAGACTACAAGATCGCGCCGCAATCATCCTACACTCATTTCTCATTCATATTTGGCTTAAAATATCTAGTCCCTTACCTGGGTATGTTGCCATTTCAGTTGAAAGTATATAGTAAAGTAGACAAGATGGAATGAAGTTTAGAAGGTAGTCCGTCACAATGGACAACTAAGGGAGTTAACATCATTGAGATAGCTTAATTTTAATACACAATAACACAATTCAATTTCGATTATTCAATCAGCAAAAACTAGTTATAGAGCCTACTAGGGCTATATTGGGGCGAATTTTAAAGGATAAGTTTTAGGCACGAAAAAGTCTAGCAAAAATTTAATTACTAATACGTTTTACTGCACAGTGTTTAATGTTAAACATGATAACTAACATAGTTAGGCTAATTTAGGCCTACGAAACATGACACAAATTTATTGTTCGCCCCAAAACTAACATGGTCAGACTAAAATGTGAAAGAAAGTTGAGAGTGGTAAATGTTATTATCTATTGTAACATTAGATGTACTGTTAGAACTAAGACTAGCCACGAGTGCTTATATAAACCTGTTACATGATTATTACTAATGTGAAATTGATAGCATTGCATTGTCTTACATATGTGAACCAACATGTTATGGACTACGTAATGCCAAACTCAAGGGGTTATAGTTTTTCTTTATTACACGTCTCGAAGAGTTTTATTATTTTCAGTGACAAACTAAATGAAAGAAGAATACGCTAGGCGAATAAGGAAAATACCCCCGTCGCAGCAGACCTGCGTACTCAGCGAATTTCCAAACAATAATATAATAATAATATATGACAAGTTTTATAAAAATCTGTCCATAAAGATGAGAATTATATGCCTATTATCCATAAGATTAACATGGGAAAGAGTGTGTAGGTTTGCTGCTGTGAGGAACACTGAGAGTAGGTATTTTTACCATAAACAATTTTATTTTTAACATTTATACCAACTTTTATCAACATCTGTCCATAAATAAAGGAGTTTGCCTATTCCCTATATGATAAACATTGGAAAAGAGATTTCAAATTTTTAAAAATTACATGGGAAAAATGCAAAAACCCATTTTTGGGGTACAAAACCCCCCCAAACTGGCCCTTCCGATAGACCTATATGTCTGGATTACGAACTCGTCCGAGCAAATATAGGAATACACGTCTCTACTAAATTTGGTCTCGATCAGACTATTTTTACGAGAGTCATAGTGTTCACGGACACACACATATATATAAAAAATTTAACGACCATTGTTTTGGTCTCTAGGCACCTAAAGAAGAAAAATAACAAGGTACCGGGCTTAAGTCTCACCATGAGACCTACCGTAATAGCTTCTTCCCTATGAGAAATTCGCTAAAATTACATCACAAAGCGATTTCTATTAAAAAGCCTAATGTTCAAGTAGTAGAGAGTAATTAAAAACTCAGTAGAAAGAGGAAGTTGAGAGCAAAAAGCCTTGTGCTCATCACTAATTATTTTTAACAGGGTGTTGTCCATGGTTTGTCGTCTCGAACGACATTTTGTTTCTCACGACAAACGTCACACGTCATAGACATAAACAATAGAAGGCTTGCGTGGCCAAGAATAGAGAATAGAAACTCGCAGAGTGACAGCGGTCTTTCATCATACGCGGAATACGTGCAGAGATACGTACCGGAACACAATCTGGCTGTATCCTCAACAAACACTATGTAGACGACGGGGGAGACACGATCCCAGCGTAATTCAAAATCAGCGTAAATTCAAATCAGTTTATCTTTGATCGCGCGACCGTCGCTGAGATAGTTTGGTGTCGCGATGGAGCGTCCTATGTGAGCGATCCGGGCGATCCTGGACCGCCGTTAGAAGTTGGTTGACTTCAAAGTGAAACTATATCTTAACTCACTGATCACATAATCAAATGTTTAAATTGCCATTCGTGTGTGCCTAATTGCGAAATAGATTAGATTAGATTGTTGAAATGGCAACCTACCCAGGTAGGTATTTTAAGCCAAGTATGAATGAGAAATGAGTGTAGGATGATTGTGACGCGATCTTGTAGTCTTGTTACTGACTAAGGCTGACATGTTCCTTAGACAGGACTGTTAATTAATAGCCCAACAGTCGATGGCAACTAAGGGACCTACAGTTTAACGTGGAGTCCGAACCACAGCCTCTGAATTACGAATTGGTGGTGGCGACATCCTGTAATCCAGCTACTTGTAGGTCACGAATTTTGGATAGTTGTGAGCGATGGTCGGTTGATGTAGTGTTCTCTTGTGTAGATTAATGTCCGCACTATTGAATACTACGTTAATCCTCAAAGACCATCCACATAACTAGACAAATTCGTAATTCAGAGGCCGTGGTTCAGGTTCCACGTTAAACTGTAGGTCCCTTAGTTGCCATCGGCTGTTGGGCTATTAATTAACAGTCCTGTCTAAGGAACATGTCAGCCTTAGTCAGTAACAAGGCCACAAGATCGCGCCACAATCATCTTACACTCAATCCTCATTCATTCTTGGCTTAAAATACCTACCTTGTAGTATGGTCGCCATTTCAATAATCTAATCTAATCTATGTGGATGGTATTTGCGGATTAACGCAGTATTCAATAGTGCGGACGTTAATACACACAAGAGAACACTACAGCCACCGACCATCACTCACAACTATCCACAATTCGTGACCTCCAATATAGTTCTGAGTGCTGTCACAATATTCTATACGATGGAATTCACCATAGACTAGGCTTTCGGTATTTATTATGTTCTTGGCAGAACGTTTGGTCACTTTTCTTTTATCAACAACTTACGTCTTTTCTCTTTTGAGAGCATGATGATACTGAAGGAGTTAGTTGCCTGGATCGCGAGTTCACGTGGGACCAACGTTTTCCCCAAAATATATGATCTAGTATCGCGTCGTTATGATTGCGTCACTCCCATCTATTACGTAGGACTTGGCCTTAGAAGCAATTCAATTTACTGAATATACAACCACAACCACAGTCAGTGGGCACAAGTCATGAATGGGCTTGTCATGAATGAGGGAGTAAGTGAGATGCACAATCCAACTTGGTTTTACGCCAAACTAACTTGAACTCATGTCTACTGATCTTCTGTCATTTGGTATCTAGTCCCATAAGAACAATGTTAATTTTGTGAGTACTCTACCCAAACACAATAGTACCGTGGCTTTAATAGCTGATGGGGTAGAGTACTGACTTTCCACATCAAAGATCCGGGATCAATTCCCGTTCATGACACATCTGAAATTTAATTTCTCAGACTGCCACCTTTAAGAAGTTAGCTTCGGCTACATTTTATACTAAGTTGGATTTTGGATACTTATCTTCAAACCTAAATAGTAACTTGCCAACTGTAAACAGAAAACATAATGTTTATGGTGTGTCGTATCCGCCCCAGACTGTATACCTGTCGTTCGGATAGGATTGACTTCGGGAAGTTACAACAATCCTAAAATGTTGCAACGCATGTTCATAAACAATATTGAGGAAAATTATGCATGAATAGGATATTTAAATTAAAAATACCGTCCGATTCAAGAAAGGTTTTTTACTTTCCGCGGGTCTTCCTCAATAAAATGTATGACAAGTTTCAGAAGTGAAGTATTTGGGAACATCATTTCCATAATCTGTAATAATTAACAAGTCCTCCCAAAAGCGATTGGAATTATACGGATTTATCTAAAAATAAGGAGTGTTATGAGTAGTGTGACGTATGAGAAATTGCATTTTTTTGAGGTGAAATGTCAAAGCATGTTTATGAAATGTAACGAGACCCGCGGGTGAGCATATGACCGGTAGTGTCGATTTCCACCGCAAGGCCGCGCTGTGGCGAGGTACTGTTGCCGGTAACTTCACACCCTGTATGTATGCCGCCCCGTACCGCAGACCGATGCTGGAGAATATGCGTGAAACATCGTCAACCGACCATGAGGTACCGACAGGCCTGCAACAGGGGTTGGGTCCAGCGCGGGGCTTCTGGTGAGGAGACGACCAAATTTGGAACTTAACCAGCGAGCAGTCCTGTGGTGAGAAAGTCTTAACCAATTTGGGGGTTTCCAAGTAAATTTAAGTCAATTTTTTTAAGATTGATGTGCCAGCTAATCCTCAAGCAGTATGTCTGAAAATGGCACGTACAGTCCTGTCTTGATAGGAGTAGGGGGTGGGTTTTAGCAGGGGTGAAAGTGTCTCGCTCCACCCCGTAGGTCTGCATCCCACGACGCGACTGATCCTGTTAATGGAAATTCACAGTTTTCTGTGGTCTACAAAACCTAGCTACAGTGAATTCACAAATTTTGTATAATTCTAATACTCAAAAGTGAATTCCTAGAAGAATACTCATCAAAGATTTAACGTTGTCTCTCATTAGGCCTTTTTGTCAAATGAGGTCATAAAAGAAGCAATTTGTAACACTAACTAACGTAACTAGTGAAACGTCAACTAAGATGTCCAAAAACATGAAGGAGCAAAAGCTGAAAGGTGGCTTTTATCCTGCAAAAACCGCCACATTGAGAATCGATGTGACGTTTGTAATACAAAAAAATGTAAGGAACACACACGAAAAGTGAAATTCGCCTATATTAGTGAAAGAGATCACTTAAAAACCTGGAAAACAAAGATAGAAGATAAAAAACTTATTTTTAATCAAATTTTATTGTAGTAAAATTCATATCTAACAATAACTTTATTGTTCATATTCCTACATTTTGAAAATATTGTATTCACACAAATACTCAACTATATTCATATTTCTACGAATTTATCAATAAAAATTATATGTTTAATTTTTAAACCAAGATCATCGTGTGAGAACAAATGTTTGTATTTACTTCCCTGTGGGAAATAAATGTTTTCAATTATTGAAAATATTCCTTTAATACATATCCAAGATCAAACCAATTGAGATTATTAATCCTTAATTTAATTATTAATCTAAACAGCTGTTCTTATTCTTTTATATTAAAAATTCAATACAACAGCCCTGTTAGTTTCTATGGAAACCTGTTACATACTTTCCATCTTAAAACCAGAGCTAAGACATATCAATGTCAAAATCTCACCAGGGGACTCATTTAGTAACTGACAATAACGCAACTTCTCGCAGGTTAAGAAAATTATGTAAACCAGTATTGTTATAAAAAAGTTTTCGGAAAATAGTTCCCAACTCAGGACCATTACGTATTTATTAAAGTAATTCAATTAAACCCAAGTGCGTATACATACATTCCTCACAAACACAAGGGAACATAAAATGTCGAACACGCGAGGAAAATATAGGTATCTGATGACCGGAGGGAAAAGTGAAAAAAACTGTGGGCTAATTACAAGTTGTAAATGATCTCGGTGGTTCAATATTATCGCGATCTCGTCTGATAGAAGTTCCCTGGAACATGGGAAGGAAGCATCATAATAATGCAGACGCGCCGCGCCGACGGCTAACGGTCATTGGTGAATAATTGCGAGTATCCGGCGAGAATGTGGAGCAGCCTCCTTAGTTTCTGCATATGAGGCTGTAAGAGATACTGTCCGTGGCACAATTACTTGGCAACAATCGTCCTTAAGATATGAGACATTTTAGTAGAGTGCCTGAATGTGATTGTGACTTTCCACGTTACAATCACTACGCGATTGCTCTAGTTTATTGATATGAGACTAATTAGTACTTTCGACGTTACAACCACTTTGTGACTACTCTTCTACGTTTCTGCAAATGAGACTGTAAGAGATACTGACCGAGGCACAATCACTTGGCGAACACAATCCTTAATTTCTACACAAGTTAATTATTACGTTACAATTAGTTTTATTTAAGTATCTACACAGTCATTATTTTAAAAATTAGTAAATTTAAAATATTGTAGCAATTAATCATAAACTATAAACGATATATTAAAAAAATTAAAACATATCTTTAAAAATAACTAATTTTATAAAAAATTCTAGATGAATTAAAAGTGTTTTCTAATTTTATTTAAAATTAAAAAATTTAATTAGTTATAGATCTTTAAACAAAAAAAAAAAAGTTTATAAATTACTGTTCTTATTAAAGACGCAGACAATTGTAAAACTTTTTATAATATTTATAATGATAATAAATGTAAAAATTATCAGTACTAAACAATGTACACTTATCCTAACAGCAAAATAAAAGCAGGAATTACATCTTGTGTATAGAATAAGTATTGTTGTTTGTTGAATTTGTAACAATTGTGTATATTAAATTTATCTTTTGATTTATATTCCTTTCTAACAAAATCAGTTGATCACGTAATAATAACAAAAGTATGGATTTAAATTGATAAGATTAGCTCATTAGTTTCAAAAAAACAAACTACTGCACAATCACTTGGCGAACACAATCCTTAATTTCTAACATAATTAGTATTTTCCTTTTATTAGTTATTAAAAGATTTACCACTAAAGTCATTGAAAGTAAAAAATTAGTAAATTTAAAATATTGTAGCAATTAATCAATTACTTATAATAACATTACAGAGATTGATGTATACGTTTGATACACAATTTAATAATTTATGATTCTTAAAAGAGTTAGTAATTAGAGTTAGTATTTATAACAGTCTACGTCAAAACATTTTACACCCTCATTAGTTTATCCTATACATAGAAAAACACACGACATCAAATTTATTCACTTAATCCATCACTTAACCTTAAAAAAGTCCACTTATTGTCTAGGTATAGGTAGGTGCCTCATGAAAATAAGAATATTATGGATCTTGTCCGCGACATAATACAACCACTGACAACTTTACCACTGAATTTATGGTTTGACTGGGACGGTGGCGTAATGCTGTAATCCAGCTACTTGGAGGTCACGAATTGTGGATAGTTGTGAGCGATATCGGCGAGTGTAGTGTGGATTAATGTCCGCACTGTTGAATACAACGTTAATCCCCGAAGACTATCCTCCTAATTAGTCCAATTCGTGTGTCAGAGTTGGAATCCGTGGTTCGGATTCCACGTTAAACTGTATGACTAATGGCTAGTAATTAACAGTCCTGTCTAAGGAACATGTCAGCCTTAGTCAGTAACAATACTACAAGATCGCGCCACAATCATCTTACACTCAATCCCCATTCATACTTGGCTTAAAATACCTACCTTATAGTATGGTCGCCATTTCAATAATCTAATTTAATCTAATCTAAAGTTAAAAAAGGCGAATAAGGGGTTGCTGTAAGTAAGACTGTGTAAAGTATCAATAATGTTAGATACATTAAAACTGAAATGGAAACTTACCCCAGGTAGGTATTTTAAGCTAAATATAAAGGGGAAATGAGTGTGATATGATTGTGGCGCGATCTTGTAGTCTTGTTACTGACTAAGGCTGACATGTTCCTTAGACAGGACTGTTAATTAATAGCCTAACAACCTATGGCAATTAATGGACCTACAGTTTAACGTGGAATCCGAACCACGGCTTCTGAATTACGAATTGGTCTAGTCATGAGGATGGTCCTTGCAGGTAAAAATAGTATTCAATAGTGCGGATGTTAATCCACACCAGAGAATATCCCATCCACTGACTATCGCTTATAACTATCCACAAACTACTTAATACGATTGACATTTATCCCTTTCAATAAACTTCTCTGTTTATTAATGCCAATAATAAATTTATTCAGTCTGGAACAATAGAACTTGTTCCACAGATTGTGCATCGGTTGGTCTAGGATGTTTTTACACTTCTCAGTTGGAGGTCTTTGTTTTGTGGACCATAAAGTTTACGATTGACCAAAACACGGCTGAGAACGCTTATGTCCGAAACAAGGCAATAATATGAACAGTTTTGTCCTTGAAAACACTCGGACAATAACCTTTTTTACATCAGGTCACACATGAGAAGTCGAAATCAGGCGCGAAGGAAAAATATCGTTTTTAAGTCAATTTACATTCTTCTTGCACACAACTCAATAACGTGATTCAGTTCAACATTCTTTAGAGGTCTCATTGAATGACAGGGTAAGTGGTGGACGTAGATGTATATCTACAGTTTATACATGGTGACAATTAGGTCTTAAGACGACTTCATAGCTTTAAAATGGAAAAATATTCTGTATCACATCCTGATTTGGTATATTATAACTGGTGATAGTAAGAAACGTTTTGTGTACATAATAATCATGAAAGAACGGTCCATAAGCACCAGGTTGAAATCTTAAAGATAAGCTTAGATTAGATTAGAGATTAGATTATTGAAATGGTGACCATACCACAAGGTAGGTATTTTAAGCCAACTACGAATGAGGATTGGGTGTGAGATGATTGTGGCACGATCTTGTAGTCTTGTTACTGAATAAGGCTGACATGTTTCTTACACAGGACTGTTAATTAATAGCTCAAAAGCGGGTGGAAATTATGAATTACGAATTGGTCTGATTATGAGGATGGTCTTTGTGGATTAAGGTAGTATTCAATAGTGCGGACGTTAATCCACACAAGAGGACACTACACCTACCGACCATCACTCACAACTATCCACAATTCGTGACCTCCAAGTAGCTGGATTACAGGACGTCGCCACCGTCAAGCACACAATGTCGCAAACCTAACATTAGAAGCTCGATGTAAAAAAATGGGGGTGGTTTATAAATTAAAAGTTATCAACTGCAGCTTTTGATCGACCTTATGAGATCCAGTTTTAGGTGTTGTATTCCAACCAACAATGCCTAAAATTTGATACCAAATTTGACTTATGCCACAACTTTCCCTTGACATAAATATGTCTTACCTCTAGGGGGGGGGTTGGTAATTATGTGATTTTTAAAATTGAACATATGTAACATGTTTCCATAGAAACCAGATCTATTGTATTGATTTTTTAATAAAAAATAATAAGAACAGCTATTTAGATGAACTGAAAACATTTCCTTTAGACATATTCATGATCTAAACTATTTCCCACTGGGAAGTAAATACAAACATTTTTTTAATTTCTTCTAACTCCTGATAAATAGTCCTATAAAGATATCCTCATTGGCCATGGTGACATTTGACCAATGTACACAAAAATAGATTAATATTCCTAGTAATGACGTAACAAATTTGGTCTTGCTACCGTACAACTTTTAATTTTAAAGTTATAAAGTCGTTCTAAAACTTAATTGTAATCCTATATGAACTTTTTCTAAAATTCTGGAATCTACCAACTTGACTTAAAACGGTCCTTCTTTAAGAGGCGTAGGAGGAAAAATATATTTTATAGGAAGTTAAAAATAAATTGAATCAAAGTTTCATTGTGTTGCACTGTTATATGCTGTACATATAATTAACATACTGTTCACGCTAAAAGAAACATAATTCACATACTTTCTCCGCGTCACGCTGGACGCTGTGCACTCCTCACTCGCGTCGGACCGCGTCGATATGACGTCACGCGTCTGACTCGCGCAAGGATTATATTAGATTATTGAAATGGCGACCATACCACAAGGTAGGTATTTTAAGCCAAGTATGAATGAGGATTGAGTGTGAGATGATTGTGGCGCGATCTTGTAGTCTTGTTACTGACTAAGGCTGACATGTTCCTTAGACAGGACTGTTAATTAATAGCCCAACAGCCGATGGCAACAACTAAGGGACCTACAGTTTAACGTGGAATTCGAACCACGGCCACTAAATTACGAATTGGTCTAATTATGAGGATGATATTTGCGGATGAAGGTAGTATTCAATAGTGCGGACGTTAATCCACACAAGAGAATACTACATCCACCGACCATCGCTTATAATTATCCACAATACGTGACTTCCAAGTAGCTGTATTGCAGGACGTCGCCATTGTCCCAGTTATCTTAGGATCATTTTTAATTTGTTCTAAGAAATTGCATAGTTATTAATTTTTGACATCGGATAACACAAGTGTACCAACAAATAATGTTACACTTTCATTTTTCAATTCTAATCTAGAAATTATTGAAGATCAATGAAACTCAAAATTTAAAGATTACAAAGTTTTGTTTACATTCATTGAGTACCCATCTTTACTTTCTTCTACCTACACGTATAAACGAATACCTACACGAATATGAGAAAGTACTATTTTCGTCAACATTTTCCAATTTGAGTTTTACAGAAACTCCAAAGAAATTACGCAGTTTATGTATGAGGGCGTCTATTGTTATTCTTATGCAGAATATAGATAAATAAGTATCTTTATTATTTCTCAACCGCTTTTCCATGAAATTTGATGTGCAGTGTCTGTGTTTCTGTCCGTGTGTATGTGGGGGGGGATTTTCAGAAGCCTAGAGGCGAGACTATTGGTCTGATTTTCATGAAAATCAGGGAAAGCGGTTGCTTTGTTATCTATTATATGAAAGTACCTAAATAAATTATAAAGGTAGTTGTTAAATAATTCATAAATACATTATTAAGTAGCTCATAAATTTAATTACTTTTTTAACCTATTATCAGATAATTGATTAAACAATGCGGTTATAATATATTCAATACAGTGATATGGCATTGAAAAAGTATTATACTTCAACTAATGACAAATTTATTCTTACACCAGTGAATAATAGACATTGTTGGGAATACAAAAGTAAGTTAAATCAAATTACGTTTATTATTGTATTTTAAAATTACTATTATTGTAGTTTTTTAATTATTATGAATTTGTTTTCTTTAGTCGAAATAGCAGCACTTGAAATTAGTATAAATCAATTAAATATATAGACCGAAATCGTAATAAAAGATTATGTCAACAAAATTTGTTTTAATTTTGTGTATAAATTTTGTTTGTTGTTGCTACTAGTCGTTGTCACACAATAAAAAAATATAAGTCCAAAAATTTAATCATGAGTAACCTCAAGATGACTAAATTATACTGGCCTAAAAGGGTTAAATTATCAGTACTGTCAGCACATGTTTGTAGTGTTATGCAACCACAATTTCGAGCTTTCTTACGAGTCAATTTTCCAGCACATCGAATAAGAATTGGCCATAACTTAAAAAAATAAAATCTTTATAAAATAATCTATCTTCCAGAACCCCATGTGACAATGGTCAGGAAATCACATGTAATTTACATAAAGAAGAGCGTAGAAATGACCTGCTCAACAAGATTGTAAATTTAAAGAAGAATTATTCCACCCCTAATAAACAACGTGTAATGTTTGAGTCTTTAAAACTTCACAATTTTAGACAAACTTTTTTAATTTTATCTACCTTGAAAGTTTTCACTTTTAATTACTCTATAACATAAAATATAAAAAATTGTCATATAACTTATTGTAAAAATAATTAGTTTCTGTGCATAGGCTGCTATGGTAATAATAACCCTTGAAAAACTTTAAACACAAACCATCAAGCAGTCCTAAAAATCATTTCCCGATGTTGGAGAAAGTTGTCGTTAACAAAAAGTCATAAATATGTTTTGACATGGATATGTCTTAGCTCTGGGGGAGGGGAGGTGTTGGCAATTTTTAAGATGGAAAACATGTAACAGGTTTCCATAGAAACTAAAGAGCTATTGTATTTACTCAACAACATCAATATATGTTTTTGTCTACATTTAGGTTGTTCGTGACAATTTTCTCCAACGGGGACATAATTTCTACAACAGCTTCATGTTCTGCGCTTGAAAATGAACTCATAAGTTCGAAACAGCGGTTGCATACAACAGTTAATTAACCTTTATACTAAAATTTGAACAAAATATTCTTTGAAACATCTATTACGCGACTCTTTTGAACCTTAAATGTAGAGAAAAAAACGTTTGGACCTAGACTTATTTTAATTTTTATATTTGATAGCGTATACTAATGTATGTATAAAAGATAATTTTTCCATTACAATTCAAAACTTAATTAACTGTTTTCCCTTTAAATTAGGAGAATATCTGCGTCAGATTCTTTAATTGTCTTCGTTAATTACTTACTCTTTAACTATTCGGTGTAATCAGGTTTAATATAGTTGGTTGACGCTACAAACGAATCAGCTTTAATTAAAGGATGACGCACGGTTGGGAAGATTCACAGTTTCCACGAGAGATTTGAGAGAGTCTGGTTTGATTATACAGGGTGCTCTTAAAGTCCCTCCCCCTAACTTTCTTCTACCATTTATATTTAAAGTTATTTTAAACTGTGGGATTAAATATATACATGAATTTACAAGTTTGAGTCACCTAAGGTGATTCAAACACAATTCATAATAAGAAGTTTGTCTTGCGACGTATTAAATGAGACCTCACGCAGCACGCTGGCGTGAGTAGAGCGAATTTCATAGAACTTATACAGTATTATTCCCATCATAGTAATCGAAAAGTACTAAGTATGCAGGTTTGCTGCAATAGGGGTTGTTTTAAATGGTAGTATGTTTAAATTATGTCTATTCATTAGGTAAAAACACATACAACATTTTATTAAATTATGTGAGCAACTAAGCGAGTTATACCAATTCATCTATTCTCCGTAATAATTACTCTGAATACGTAGATTTGCTGCTGTAAGAAACATAAAATTTGGAGATTTTATGCATGGAATGACAAAACTTAACTAAAGGACTTGTATACCGAATTTTAGAAGAACGTTTGAGTAAATTAGTGAGTTATAGATTTTTAACTATTCTCTATAAGATTAACATTATTTGTACAAGACTTAGGGTCATGATTCAAAATACTAAATTGTGCGTTTTTTAGCTGAATCCAATGGTACAAAGGAAAGTTAAATATTTTCAAAATTGCACATAAATAAATTGAAATTGATTTTTGGGGTACAAAACCCCCTTCAAAATTTGACTTAATGTAGTCAAATCGCGTTGCCCAACGAACCATACAAGATATTACAGAAAGGAACAACTCTATTAAATTTTATAATAATCAGAGAATAATTGCGGTTTCCATCGTAGTGACACATATATATTCTTATGTATAATTTTGAATGACCCCCCCCCAAAACGTGTTTAGGGGGTTGAGTTAAACTTCTATCATGGTCCCGGGCTTAACTGTCACCATACGAGTCACAATTAGAATGGATTTTAGAAGGTTTACAGAATATTTATGATTTATCAAAGTCGTTTAAATAGAAATAATCAGCTGCATTGATTCTAAACCTATTAAAAATTATTATAATACCTGAACATATAAAAAAATTTAATAATAGTAAATACTTTATTTTTTAGTCTAATTTAGCTAATTGTAAATTTGATAAATAATTAATTGAGCTGAGAATTTGAATTCTTTCGTATAATATTTAAGGTTATACATTGCCTACTCGCACACAGAACGGACATACTGCTAGTTTGTTTTCATTTTTTCTAGTAATTATGTAAAATAGAAATTTTATCAAGTTCTTGACAAAGGCCGTACTCGGTTTATACAACTTGTTTATCCCATTTTATAGTCTACTTAGTTTTTTTATTATAAATATTATTGCTTTAATTCACTTATGATCAATTGTGCTAGTTAATTTTTAGTAAATACAATGGGCTTTAATATTGAACAATTTTTAAGAATACGAACTATTATTAACTATTAATTACACACATATTAAATGAAATAAAATGTGAAATAATGAATCGCACAATAATTTTATAAAATAAGTTCAAATTCGTACAAATTGACGGATTTTTTAGTTTTGATTACTTATTGACTAAGCTTTTCAACTATTTTGCAAGTACAAAATTTGTGCTATATGAGGGTCGATTTTTGAGTTCTATCTGTTAAAAACAACAGGTAAATTAATTTGAATTGCTCAAGTAAATTGTTCGAGAGATGCGCGAATACAGAAAGGCGCGTGAAATGGTTTAATTTATAGGACGCGGTCTATTGCAAATTTCTTAAAATTCAATCTTAGCAAAATATTGTTCTTAGAAACGTATGCACCTTTAGTTTTGTGATGTGTTGTGGTATTATAAAACGTTTCTGACACAAGTGGTAGTTGACGAGAAATGAGAATTTTTATTTTTATTTTATGAAATGAGAATTTTATTTGATATTTAAGATCTTTTTTAATAGAAAAAATATAAAATTCCCTATTTCATATGTCATTGTAATCACAAGCAACGGCCCGTGCCACACGCAGAGACGCGGACTGAATGAAAGCGGTTGTTTTTCTGTTTTCTCTCACGCCAGCAAGGAAGAAGTTAATTTAATTTAACGCCTCATATTAAGATAATGGTAACACAATCCTTTTTGACCATAAAGATTATCTAAAACCTATCATATTCAAAGAAACAAATGTTCTAACACTTATATTGTTAGTTAATATAGTTAGTCTAAATTCCAATTTGAATGTTTTATTTCTTTATCGGCCAGCGTAGTGTTATTTTTTCTCGTCATTTATATTTAAAATGTTATACTTAAGTTATAAACTAATTCTTGAGCACGGTAGTAGTTCATTTGCGAAAAGGCATACGTATTTATTTTTTATTCAAAACCAACACCTACATATTATATATTTGTTGTATTTTGCGAAAGATATTTTTAATTTTATTTGATTTTGATTAATATTCCAAATCTACAACTGTTTGGGAGTTTTTTGTGCAGAAAATTCTCAAGAATCATGTTACCGGAGCAGTTTTTATTTCCTTCACGGCACAGTTAGACTGATTTTTTAAATGTATATGCGTTTAAAATTTTATGGCTCGTAATAAAAAATTGCTAGAATTTCAAAATTTCATTATTAACGTTAATTTGCGTCAATTTACCTTGTTGTTGTTGTGTAACCTGACGGGTCACATGCTGTTCCGTACGGCTAATCCGTTGTTGGCTGAACTGTTGTTGCGTGAACTGTTGTTGTTGTTGCTGAACAACTTGTTGTTGTTGTTGCTGAACAATCTGCTGCTCCTGATGCTGCGTTTGACGCTGCATCGTGGCGGTTTTTACCACTAGAAAATCTATGCACAACCGAACTGTCAAGCACTATCACAAAAATCGTCCGAAGCAGTTGTCTCACGGAAAATCAAGTCATTATAGAGAAACCACGGCCGTGAAAAAGTATACAATATATACAACGACGATCGAATACGGGGTCTGGGCGAAGAATGAGGAGCTAATGCCTGGAGCAGGCGATTCTTGCGGGAGGGGAGGCGCCGAAAATATCCGTAGCGACCACGCGTGGCCCACACACGCGCGGCACCGGCACCCGCGCAACACAGCATCAGCTGATCACCGATCACGGCTGTCCAGCTGATTAGCAGTGTTGTCACTTCCGGTACTCAAGCGCCTGTTACACTGAGGCGGTTGTTGACAGATGACTAAATGATAAATGACTTGTAGGCCTATGGACTAAGGAGCACCAACAAAACCGACTCGTCATCTCCGACTTTCTTTGGGACAAGATCCTTATTAAAGGCTGGGACGGTGCCGTGTACTGTAAACCAGCTACTTGGAGGTCACGAACTGTGGATAGTTATGAACGATGGTTGGTTAGATTAGATATTCCCTGGTGTGGATTACCGTCCGACCTGCTACTATACTACGTTCATCCTCAATGTAAACTGTAGGTTCAATAGATACCAACGGCTGTTGTACTATTAATCAACAGTCCTATCTAAGGAAAAGGTTAGTCAGTAACAAGACTACAAGATCGCGCCACAATCATCATACACTCATTCCTACTTGGCTTAAAACCTACCTGGGTAGGTATCTCAAAAAATTATAAATGACATGAGTAGTTTAATAACAGTCTGTTACAAACCTCAGCCACTACCATTGAAGCCATCCAAAATTTAGGCTTGTATATGTAAGTAATAAATATAACTAGACATGAGAAATCAATCGCAATTTCTTTTCAAATTAAAGATGGTTGGACCCAGAGTGGGGCTCCTATAAGTATACAAATCCTGATGTAAAGAATTTTGGACAACTCATGTGATTCAAAAATTAGGAGTTCCTACGAGCCGGACGAACCAGGAAATGAAAGGATAGATAAATATGATAACAATCTATGCTATCCTAACATGAAAATTGTATTGCTCACTAAATTACTATGATTGGTCATTATCTGTCAACAATCAATTTTGACACTACAGATTTTTTTTAAACTCATTATTTTGTCTGCAGTCAGCTGTGCTCACAACCCTGCACATTTTCTAGTGCAGCTATCTTTTCGATATATATCTTTGACTGGGACGGTGGCGAAGTCCTGTAATCCAACTACTTGGAGGTCGCGAATTGTGGATAGTTGTGAACGATGGTCGGTGGGTGTAGTGTTCTCTTGTGTGGATTAAAGTCCGCACTATTGAATACTGTGTTAATCCGCAAAGACCATCCACATAATTAGACCAATTCGTAATTCAGAGGCCGTGGTTCGGATTCGTTAAAAGGTCCATCCCTAGATTTCAGCCTTGGTCAGTAACAAGACTATAAGATCGAGCCACAATCATCACACTCAATCCTCATTCATTATCAAAATAAACTAATAGTTTGATTGCAATCCCAGTGTAATTTCCCTTAGGTCCCTATATGACATTTGGGCCTTAAGATGACTATTGGGCTACAGTAATATCCAAGGAACATAGTCATAGTATGTTTAATCACTGAACATGCCTTAGTCAGTAACAAGACTACAAGATCGCGCCACAATCATTACACTCAATCCTCATTCATACTTGGCTTAAAATACCTCCCTTTTGGTATGGTCGCCATTTCAATAATCTAATCTAATCTAATATAGCGCGTTCTAGGGCTACAATAATTCAATAGTAAGACGTAACTGGTACGACCACAATTACCAGAAGACAAAGTAATCGTATATAAGATTTCTAACCTTTGGAGCAGAAGCCAATGTCTGTGTTCCCACTGATCCACGGCCTATTAAAATAAATAAATTGGGTCTCAAAAACCCATTTATGGGTGATAACAGCTACATTTTCTCAGTTTTACTGAATTTAAGGTTGATTTACTATAAAGGCAAAGAAGGCTGGAAACTAAAGTATACTAAACTGAACATTTTAATTTGAAACTTCTCGTAAAGGAAATTTTTCTCTAACTTGATTGGTATACGAATTATCTCCGTACACTGAATAGAATATAGAATGAAGAACGAACTATCTGGAGGCATACTAATAACTCTAAATGTCAGGTCTTTTTGTTATCCATGTCAAAAATAAAAAGTTTAAACACTCTAAAAGAAACAAAAAAAACTAAACTGAAAGAGACACGAACCATGAGCTAACACATCTGGAGGGTCGCGAGCAGCACTAAACAATTTATCTTTTCCTCTATAAAATCCCAGTTATAGATCCATGTCAAGTTTTGACATGTTTGGTTATAAGAACAGCTGTTTAGATGAGCTGAAATCATAGTTTGGTTAGAAGAACAGCTGTTTAGATGAGCTGAAATCATTCCCTTTAGACAAATCCATGATCTAACCTATTTCTCACAGGGAAGTAAATACAATTTTATTTAATAAACTAATGTACAAAATAAGTAAAAGTGTTGTAAATTATATGAAAAATTATCATTAAAACTGATCCTTCACTACACTAACAAAAGTCATCAACTAACCTATAAAATATAGCTTTTTGTAAAGTTTGACATTAAAAAACAAAGAAGCAAACATTATAAAACAGATTCTCTTTGTACGCATTTGATTTATAAATATTTTAATGCATTATATTGTGATATTTTTATTAAACATGACTCACACTACAATCTACTTGTTTCTAAAAAAATTTTGGGTTTTTCTTTGAATTTTCAATTAATAACTAAATAAAACTGAGAAAAATTCTATTTATACAGTAATTAGATGCCATTGAGTACTATTTTATGCTAGTTTCTTTGGTTTGCTCAATGGTTCAAATAAAGATAGAATAACATAAACTAAATTTTGTGATGATATTATTTTTATTTCAGGAAAATATTTATTTATGATAATAAGTATCTTGCCATAGGAGGCCTATAACGTATTATTTTATAATAGTATCTTACTGTTGGGTTTTTCGAAGGAAACTCATAGAACGATAAGATGTTTACGTCCACGGGTATAAGACACAACAAACGCGAACGAAGGCCGGTCACTAGACTGGAGGTAGATGGAACCAGCGGTCTGGAACCGTAACCCGAGCCTGGCCGAGTGTAGGTCTACCGGTACGGTGCTGTCGAACACGCCCTGACCAGCTGGGTAGATGGTAGATGTAGGCCTACGTCAGACCAACGCGGATCCAGCCATAGTGTCAGAGATCGATCTCAGTAGTGCTCAGGGACCATCATGGTTTTGGGGTAAAAGTTTAGATTATGGTATCCACTATTTTTTTCCAAATCAATCTAGAATAATTTTTTTTCACTTTCTGGTCCTAATTAGGAAGGGCCCGTTACGCGAAAGAACAGTTTTTAAACGTTTTCGTACGATTTTAGGCTCTAATATGACACTGAAACTATCCCGTCTAGCTAGGGGGTCGGTGGGAATCGGGGTTTTGGGCAGAGGAAAATCACTCATTCGCTAATAACATAATTAACGACAAAAACTCCGCGAAATAAAGTTTTTCCGACGGTTTCTGACGTTTTTAGGCGAAAATATGACGGATTTCCTTCACGACTTGCACAAGGCTGAGACTCAATACCAGCTTTATCTTCACGTTGTGTCTCCTGCACCACATTCTCATCATTCAGTTTTTTTCTTTATAAAAATCTTATCAATTTCTTACCCTTCAACAAAAGAAAATTTACATACAACTCACTACTAACACAACGTTTTAATCTTGACGTTTGCCGGTTCCGATAACCAAGAGCCGGTGGTTTTGTGGGTCGGCGAGAACTAGCCAGTTGCATCAGTGCAGCCAACTGTCAGACATCGTCAGAACTGAATACTCACTACCATACTCCAGAAAATGAATACAATTAATAGACTATAAAGAATTAATTATAACTTTAACAGAGCAACGAGATGGTAGTTAAAATAACCACAATATTTTTATAAAAAAAGTATAAAAGAATCGAAGTCTTGGGCCTTGGGGGGATCGTCCCCTTTGGATCCGCCACAGCGTCAGATAGCGCGATCTTCTGGGACCAGGATGGTGGCGCGTTCTGTGATCTAGACTTAGAGACCATGAATGGTGGATGGTTATAAACGATGGTCAATCAATGTGATATTCTCTGGTGTGGTTTGAAGTCCGCACTATTAAATAATACGTTTACTCGCAAAAATATCCTCATAATTAGACTAGTTCGTAATACAGGAACTAAATTGTGTTTTGGATTGACGTTAAACTATAGGTCCCTTAGATGTCATTGGCTGGTTGGATAATAATTAACAGTCCTGTCTAAGGAACATGTCAGGCTTAGTCAGTAACAAGACTACAAGATCGTGCCACAATCATCTTACACTCATTTATCATTCATATTTCGCTTAAAATATCTACCTGGGTAAAAGTATTGTAGGTTAGGTACTCCCACTCAATAGCCTATTAGGTAGCAGTAGATTGCTCTGTGCATGTACAATACACATGCGCCACGTTAAGACGCCATGATTACGCCTTACGTAACGGCCTTTTTTCGTCTTTAACATTTCCGCGCGTATAGCGGCTTTGGCCGCCAAAAAATCAAAAGCCATTTGATTCTTAAACTCGGTACACCGTTTCGCATCGTAATTTGAATGGGATTTTGTCTTCCTTCGATATAACTCGAATATAACATTATCTCAAAATTATGCTACATACGTTATTCGATAGTTTAAATAATCGATTATGTTTTACCGTGAAAACTTCAACTCCCTTCGCGTATAGCGGCTTTAGCCGTTTTCCTCGGTAGTTGTGAATAACAGAAGTTCCCGCGTGTTTGTGTTGAAGCTACACTGCATTAATGACGTTGTCTTTTTTACTTTTAGTATAATAAGAAGAGGCTGTAAAAAGTAACCTTGAAAAAATATATTTTTATGTTTAACCAAGGTTTCACAAGTAAAGGTACAATTTTTATATTTAATGTGCAAAGGGCTAAAAAGATCATCTTGATGTGTAAAAGGCATTGAATATTCTGTAAGACTATTCAACCAGATGCTTACTTTTATACTTTTAACTGAAATGGCGACCTACCCAGGCAGGTATTTTAAGCCAAGTATAAATGAGATATGAGTGTAAGATGGTCGTGGCTGAGATCTTGTAGTCTTGTTACTGAGTAAGGCCGATATGTTCCTAAGACAGAACTAAGGGACCTACAGTTTAACGTGGAATCCAAAACACTGCCTATGAATTACGAACTGATCTATTTATGAGGATGGTCTTAGCGGATTAACGTAGTATTCAATAGTGCGGACGTTAATCCACACAAAAGAACACTACACCCATCGACCAACGTTCACAACTATCCACAGTTCGTGACCTACAAGTAGCTGAATTACAGAACGACAGTGTATTTAAGGGTTGATATAGGAGAAGTGTAAAATGTTTGACGTATAAAAAGAAAAACATATGAGCATTTTTTACTGATAAAAATCGTGTAAAATACGAGTGATGAAAATCAGCTGATTGGTATGCCAGAGTCACTGATTAACAGCTTAATGAACAAAGGCAACTGGTTGCAGTATCGAACCCTTACTAATTTGATATGGATATGTCTTAGCTCTAGGAGGCGTGTTGGCAATTTTCAAGACAAAAATTTGAAACAGTAGCGTCATATGCTTAGTGACGTCATGTGGCTATAACGTCAGGTGTTTAGACATACCGAAATCATTCTCTTTGATACATTTGTTAAGATTTAGTTCAGTATCGAACAGGGAACTTTAGAGGCACCGTTGCCACGCCCGCTTAAACACGGCATGGTCAACACTGGTTCATAGTTTGCTAGTGAATCACTGTCTGCAGCATCTGGTCAGTTGTGTATTTTAGGAAATTAATGGGTGACATGTTGTTATTTCTACATTTGTATTTTTAGAGTGTGGCATAGAGGTTACGATATTTTCCAGATGAAGATTCCTTATATGTTACACGCAATACTTTAGAGATTACATTTTGAAATTACGTCCCACCCAGGTAGGTATTTTTAACCAAGTATGAATAAGAAATGAGTGTAACATGATGATGATGTGTGGCTCTTTTAGTCTTGTTACTAACCAAGGCTGGCATGCTTCTTAGACAGGTCTGTTAATTAATAGCCCAACAACCGAGCTATTAGGACCTACACTACAGCTTAACGTGGAATCCGAACTACAAAAGCCTAAATGACGAACTCGTCTAATTATAATATGGTCTTTGCAGATTAATGTAGCATTCAATAGTGCGGACGTTAATCCACACCAGAGAATATCACATCCACCGACAATTGCTCATAACTATCCACTATTCGTAACATCCAAATAGCTTCAGTACATGAAAACGGGAAGACTTCATGTACGCGACATAATAATCGTACGCGAGTCTCTTTCTTTTATGTATTCACTGTTAGGCGTTGCGAAGTTCGCCGGGTCAGCTAGTTTTTAATATAAAAGGATAAGATCAGCTGTTTAGATGAACTGAAAACATTCCCTTTAGTTAGACATATCGATGATCTAACCTGTTTCCCACAGGTAAGTAAATACAAACATTTATTTATTAAATATGTATTAACATTACATTAATAATATACTAAATTATTACTTAATTGTAATTACTTAATTACAAACGTTTTTGCTTAGAGTTATAGCTTAGAATCTCCCATTTTCATTGACATAAAAACTTAACCTAATTCCATTCTAAGTCTGGTAAATATATTTCTGGAATGTCTCATCGTTTCAGTATTGTTATTAATTATGCCGCGATCCAGAATATCTAATCCTTCACAACGAAGTCGTAATGCTATTAGACTTCAGAACATGTCCAATCTTAAAGTTAATATGTATTCGCGATTTTAGCCAATAAAAATAATCCTAAATATATTTTATTTATTTTCTCCACCTTCTTGATTTCTATAGGTTAGCAACAATGTATTTTCAGATAGATACATGGAGGAATAACGATGAAAATGCTGTCGCACGATTGAATGGAACCCGATAAAAAACCGTAAATGAATCATAAATCATATCTTTTTCTTATTTTTCATATTTAATAACAATGAAATGTTAAAGCTATTTAAAATTACTCTCTCTTGTTCTTTTAAATTGTGGTTTACCAAATTACTATGTTCTGTACTATTAAATAGTAACACTTAATTAAATCACAGTTCGGTTATGAGAGTCTGGTGTCAATACCATCCTGTCACATCGTCGGTACCTCCCCAGTGGACCAGGAGTCATCAGTGTTCATTGAGTAACCTCGACGCCGCGGGTGGCAAGCGGCAGGTCACAGTCGCGTGCCATGGAGCCCATCTGTCCCACATTATCCCCCGCGTATTTATACCCGCCACCACTCGGGGTTGTCGACGGTTATTAATAGCTTCGAAGATAGGTGGATGTGATAACTCAACCTTTTTCTAACCTCCCTCTTCTTCATTGTCTACGTTCATAGGAGTTCCTTCTCTTGAACTTTGTTTATATATTTGTGTAACTGTTTTTACAAGTTTTAGTTCATAAAGACTTTTATAGCATTTTTTTAGATTTTTATAGCATGAAATGGATTGATTTTTCCCATTATTGTTACAGCTGTTTCTATTAAAGTTTAGATCGATTTTCAGAATTTTTATCACTTTTGAGGCAAGGCATGAGTCATAAGCTCTGCTTTTCATCTTGTATAATTTTATTTATTTTTTAAAAACAACCTCAACTGCCCAGAGCCTAGGGCCTGTAAGGTGAATAACAATCAGCGAGATACCATAGCGGCATGATCACGGACGCTAGCCAGAGGTGACCGCTCATGATCTGACAGGAGTCACCGACCGCTGGTTTCGATCCAGTAACCTTTGACTTACTGGGCCAGAGCGTTACATCTAAATTACCGTTACTGTATTTATCAAGCTCTAACTTATTACTATGACAATTACAAAGCAAATTGTGTATAAATAGGCGGAAGCCGTTGCCTACGTAAAGCTACATACATGTAAAAAACAGTTTATTCCCTTCTAATAGAACACATGTTCATCAAATTAGTGTCAAATTTACAGTATACATGATTTATTATAAAAAAGTTTTAATTGATTTTCAACATTCACTCTACTTTTAAGTATTACGTATTATGTATTTTACGAATATACTACAATAATAGCCATATGTTTTTTCAACATTTTTTGACATTGATATGTCTAAGCCCAGGGGGGTAAGGAAGTGTAAGGAAAACATTCCCTTCAGATATGATTAACGTTTTTCTCACAGGGAAGTAAATACAATACTTTTTAAGAAAATGAAAACGGATAGATTAGAGTTATTAGATTGGAAAGACTTTGATTTCGAAAGCCGAACGCAGCGCTGGAGGCGTTGTTAGATGAGGCAAAAATAGTTTCGGGCAGAACAAAACAGCGCGGTATGCCAACCGCCGTCGCGTCGTCTCGCGTCTGTCCGGCCGTCCGTCCGGGCGACGCGTTACATAAGTAGGCCATGATAACGCCGGCGGTGAAGGATGTTGCAAATGGGCAACTAATTAGTTAACCTGTTACTATCTTCTTTATGTTTTTCTTGAAAGAATTGATTAAGGCGGTGCTACACTACGTCAAGATCTGCCTCGGCGCAACGATGTAACATTGCGCAGGTCGGGAAAAGAACCGTTACATAGGGTTCGAAGAATCCTGTCAGCTTTAGTTTAGTTCTTTGCCTGTGGTAGCTCAGTGGTACCATATGGCCCAGAAACCATCAACCGGCGACTCCTGTCAGATCATGAGCTGTCACCTCTGGCTATTCTATGTGACTCACGTCGCTATGGTACCCTCAGGCCCAAAGTGATGTGCTGTTTTTTTATTACGTACTAGCTGACCCGGCAAACTTCGTAACACTTAACAGTAAATACATGTTAACTTTAAGATTGGCCATATTCTAAAGTCAATCAGCATTGCGGCTTCGTTGTGAAAGCTCTAAATATACAACAGCTGATTATTACAATAAACTTAATATGTATAAACATTGTAATTATTTTTTATTTTACAAACATAATTACTAAAAAAATATTTAGCAAATACGTGACTTTTAATCATACAGAAAATAAAGAAATATAAATACAGTACGAAATTCCCAAAAACCGTAAACTATTAATTGGCGAATAATGCTGTTCATTTTGTACAGCACTTATTTACTTCATAGTTTTACATTAATGAATGATTCAGATGGCCCTGGATAGTAAAGCATATTGCTAACGGAGAGTAAATAAACAGCTGGTTTAAGAATTCAAATGTTTTGATTGTAGATAATTTGTAAACAAACTTATTCCCCAAAAGGTTAACATTAGAAATTTAAAACGCCATAAAATGGAAACTAATTAAATTTATGGAAACTGAATATGCCTATAGCATGATCGCAGCAGAGACGAATCCCAAAATCAAAGATCATTAAAATCGGTCCAGCAGACACGACTTTGTTTTATATATTTAGATTGGCGTGGTTTTTGTATACCTACTACTGGTTTACTAACCAAATTGTTCCCATTTAATATGGTTTTTAAATAAAATTATCAAACACAATTCCTTTAATTTCCTCAAAATTTGGAATGTAATCAGTAAAAAAATGTAGAAAAGGATTGGGTTTAGTTGAGAAGAGAATAGGAAAACGTATGACTGCCCCCCGATATTCAGAGTTGAGTAAAAATTTACAGTAATGCCGTAATGTCAAAATAAAATCTGAGATGTACTAAAAAATGAGATGATAAGACATTTTATAAAATTTTTCTTCTACCATGGGGAATGAAAGAGCTTAGATCATGGATATGTCTAAAGGGAATGTTTTCAGATCCTCTAAACAGCTGTTCTCATGACCATATGACTCACTTCTGTTAATATTTTTGGGTCTCCCAAATTGCTACCCCCCCAAGGCTAAATATATCCTTGTAAAAAAACATTCTCAAAGTTAAATATCCAGCTGAAGGTGCTGCAGTGGGACTCTAAGCTTGGATGTTTATTGTTCCAGCACATACCAGGCCGGCGAAGTTTGTACACACATCAATAAAGGCCCGGTGTACTAGATGAAATATTTGGCATTACCATAAACTAGGTGCCCCGCGTGGTTAAAACGTGTAATTTTGTCTGATTATAAACTTACTTACATATTAAGGAAATGATGTGGTTGCATATTGCATTTCTAACGATGCACACACACATGACCACTTGGGTACAACCACTTCTTAATTACTACTGAACATTCTATGTGATAAGAGAAGTTTCACACAATTCAATATGTAAATAGACAGAAATTGCCTCCAACACATAAAATGAAACCCCTACATTGCATTTCCTGTCCATTAATTAATCGTCTCGAAATTAACTGTTCTTGCACAGTGTGTGATCTAATTGAATACCTTTCCTTAATTGAATATTTTCTGAAATAAGCTTTATTTAGTTCATATTTAAATATGTAATATCATTTTTACTTTTAGAAAATTTAATCATAAATAATAATTTTAACAAATAAATTCTTTATTTCTCATCGGACAATACATGAATAAAATATTCTTTACAATAACACTTAACACATTTTATAATGACTAACAACAATTTACTCTGTTAAACAAAATAGATAAATAAATAGATTATATATACAATAAAAAATGTAGGGGTTCCTTAGGAAAACCTGAGATGTAACAAATTAACACTCCGGTGCTCGTGTGGTTTACTGAAACGCGAGCGGTCGCGTGGAGTGCCGCTGCACTCCACTTGTTTTTCTTAATTATCATGGATCTGAAAAAAACTGTCCTTTCTCTAAGGCTGAAAATTTGAAATCTTATTTTTTCACTTAAGACCATATAATTTTTGTTACATTTCAATGTAATTATGATGAAATAATTTAATTTTTACAATTATATTTATAACATTTTGTTAACATTAACGTCTAAAACAGCGTACATTTTCTTTTAAAGACAATATATTAGAACTTGTGTCAATACGGAACATATTTAAATCCCAATACTTAATATATCAACATGGAATATGATTGTTGTACTGTAGACCTTAAAATTACTTTATGATAGAGAATGAGTCTGAGATGAACAAAATATATGAGGGAAAATATTCTGCAGAGATTTATATCATTATATTGACTGATGATAGTGATTCCAATATATTCATACAAATTGATACCAAATGTTCTCATAATTGTCTCAAAATGTCTCATAATTATTCCTGTCATAAATATTATTGTCGAATTCTATAGAAAATTATTAATTTCAGTGATTTCAACCCAGCATAATAATTCTATAAGAATATATTTTTTTAAGTACAGTACATGAGAAGTGAATATAATTTTCTAAATATTGTTTTTGTAATAAAAATAGCTACATATTGTAGTAGAGGTTGTAAAGTTATTCAGTCTTATTTCAGTAAGTCATCATCAATGTATTTCAGTAAGCTTATAGGACCAATTTAAATTACAGGATTAATTTTTTAAAGCCATTTTTCATGAGTAAAAGGAACTATGTACTTGACCATTTAGATAACAAATATATAATCTTTAAAAATCGTTTGTTTCTTAAAGAATTCCCTATATGTTCCTTCATAGTTTTCAAGTAATTTAAAGAAACATAAAATTGAACAAAATATTATTGATCGGACATATTGATTTAGTAATAAAAGTATTCAGCATTGTTCATTGTTATGTTGTTCATAATCTTTCCCATGTTAAATAAAACAATTTTATGTACATTTTTTCAGAAAACAAATTTTACGCTACAGTCTTAATTTGTGTGTGTTTGTATGTTTAAAGTACTTATTTCCCTTTTAAGTTTGATGATAATTTCATTTTTGAAAATTTTGTTTCTTTGATTTGAAGGATTTTAAAACAATAAATAAGTTTTTTACTCATTATATTACTTTTCAGTTTTTTATACTGTAATACTATGTATAAAAAAGAAAGACCATTTTATGTAAAATCCCTACACTCAAAATAAAGAGAAATTTTTAAGGAATTAATTTTAAAAAATTATTGTGATTTCCCTTACGGGTTTTGAGAAAAAAGTACATTTATAAAAAAACTCGTTTTTTGAGTAAAGCGATATAAAGAGGTGTTAAATAAAGTGAAAGCTGATACGTTACCAAATAGCATACAGATTGCAGCACTTTACTAATAAGTTTATAAACCAAATTACTATTAAAACGGCAGGCCAAATCAGTTTTTCTATTAGTTAGAATTTAATGAACAAGGTCTTAAAATAAAGTTAAATACTGTATATGATCCATAAAATAAAATAAAAAATAGAAAAATAGAATTTAATTTAATTTGAAACAAGAAAATACCCCACCAAACTCCCGTACAGCATTGTATATTAACAGTGGATCCATTAATCCTAAGTTTTAATTTCCATAAAGAAGCTAACCGTGAGTTCATGGTGAAAAGGCAAATGATGGTTATTTTTTCTATTTTAGGTGCCCAGAGTCCAAAAACTGTTAAAAATTTTTATTATATTTATATATGTAAAGTGTATTTCATGTATATATAAATATATTTTATATATGTGTCACTGAACACGAAACTCAATTTTTTTAAATGGTCCATTAAAGACCAAATTTGGTAGAATGTGTTTATTCCTACAAGTGCTCGGACAACGTAAACCAACATATCGGTCAATGGGAACGGGTAGTTTTTGGGGGGTTTTGTACCCCAAAATGGGGTTTTTTTGCGTTTTTCACATGTAATTTTTAAAAACTTTTCATTTTATATTTCACCATTAGAATCAGCTTAAAAAACTACACAATTAAGTTCCTTAAAGTTTTTCTCTATCTCCAACGGTTACCGAGATATTAAAAAATCTAAACACAGTACGTTGTATTGTGGGGCTCCAATGTTAATCTTATGGAGGATAGGGAAAAATTAATATTTCCCATATTAATGAATATTTTTGGATAAAACTTGATATTTAGCTTCATGTGGTTGAGATCTACATATTTATGCTTAAAAATCATAGTTTATGTGTTTGGCCGCAAACCCATTACTCTTTTCCCATATTAATCATATAGGGCATAGGCAAACTCTTTATTATATGGACAGATATATAAATTGGTATAAATGTTAAAAAAAAATTATTTATGGTAGAAATGTTTATTTCAGTGTTACACTAAAGCAGCAAACCTGCACACTCTTTGCCATGTTAATCTTATGGAGAATAGGGAAATAATTTTCTGTTTAATTATATTTTAACCTTGTCATATATTATTTTTATATTATTGATTTGGAAATTCCCTGAGTACTAATCTGCTAATTATTTCATCACATAACCATGACGTATGTTTATATATATACATCCGTTAGTGGTCATGTTAACTGATACTGAGACAGGTCCAGAGGGAGGGGATAGAACTGGTTCCAAGACTTTTCTTGGAACCAGCTTGTTGGGAGAACCAAATTGCAACACATTCTAAAAGTTACATATAGCACAAGCTAGTAAGGTGTCAAGGGACTTTTCAGGTCTCCAGGTTAAAATAAAATGTATGCTAGAGTCAACTCAGTTTGTGTATATAATTATCTGAAACTTACTCCATACATTACTAGGGGACACTGAAGTTCTTAATTCCTGTTTACTAAAAAACAAGGAATTTTTTTATTTTAGTTATTATTTTCTTTGGCAATATTAATAAAAGTATATATTTAAGGTTAAAAAAAATTTTCCTTAAGAAAATTGGGCTACTTTTAAATGTTATTACTATAACAGTATTATGTTATAGCAAATTTCTGTATGTGTAATTAATTATTGAATTACCCTTAACAATGATAAATATGGTTTTTAAAGATATCTATCTGCAATTTTATATTACATTTTACAGTTATTTTAATATTGTTTGGGGCCTAACATACGAAATACGAATTCTAATATACTCCTGTATTTGGTATGTTTACATTTTGCTCAGTTGTTTACATTAGCAACAACTGAGAATATATGTCACAAAATTTCAGAAATTTATATTTTGAATATTTAATACTGTAAGTATTACTAAAGTTTATGCAGAGGTGGTAAAAATCCCAGAACGGCTTAATACTTCCTACAAAAGTAAACAATTTAAAGTTGAATTAGGACTTTAAATACTATTTTTTAGCTTTACCGACTATCAACTGACATGGGAAATGGCCCACAGTGAGTAAGAAGGAAATCATAGGGAGAAGCATAAATGTACATCATATTAAAGGTATCTATTTTAGCAGAGTACAATGTCGCAAACGTGACTTCAAAAAGATGACTGAGTCGATTGTGATAGTCATTTAAAGGTGGTTTTAATTTTTATGTAAAGAAAATTGAATATACGAAATCAATAGTTTATGATGCAAACCATTTAAATGTTATACTAAAAAGAAGCAGTCAGTTTGATGGCTTAAGTCTTGCTATGAGGCCTACGGTAATACTTCTTCCCTTTGGAAAATTCACTAAAATGTACAATTCTAAAGAAAAAAACACTTTACACAGTGGTAAAGAGTTTAGAGATAAGAGCAATAAAGAGTTAAGATCAAAGAGTTTTATAAAATATTTATTACAATAACTCCTCTGGTTTTAAAATGTACTAGAATATGGCAAAACGGAAAGTGTTGTGTCTGAAAGATGCGCATGAGAGCGTCCGAAATGACCCGGTTTGAAAATAGATAGACACGACACTTACATATTACTCATAGCTCAACATTTCAGCGAAAGCGCAGTCAGCCATCTTGGATACTCCTACTCGCAGCTAAATCTGCCCAGTACATGCTCTGTCCCCACACCTCACGTCACTCCCCCTGACATGTACACATCAACCGCATCATGCTCTATATCTCTACTATGTGTAAACATGATATAATGACGCAATATGTTTAATTTGTATTGTTGAGTTACCATAACAAAACACCTATATTAGAACCCAATAAAACACATATAGCTAAAAATTAACCAATTAATTGAGAGAATAATGAAAACATATTGTTTATTGAATAGAGAATGAAACTATCTGTCTTCAAGGTTTTGTGGAAAGAATTTTTTAACCCTTTGCAAGTTGGCGTTAATATTATCATAAGCCTAATTATTTTAGTATAGTGGAACATTTTTTTAGTATTACATTATGTTCATAAATGGTGTAATTGTACTATAAATACCCACTTTTTCATTCCAGTAATTAATTTTTTAATTTATAAATTTTTTCCCTCTGATGTGTGGGCGGAGCTACATTGAAATGGGAGCAGACCAAGACACAAACCACAAAGAATAAAATTGGCAGATATATCCGTGTTTATTAAACTATAAATTCATAAATAATAAGTAAAACGACCCAGAACAGCATATTACATACTTTAACAGAGTATGCTAGCGATACTCTATATCGCTACAAAAGTAAACAATGTACAAACAACAACATAGTAAACAAGTAAAAAGTAAAAAATGTTAAGTATTGTCCATGTTAAGGTGATAAATCCTTGTTAAAATTAATTACATCTTAATTAAACAGATTATTTATGTTTTAAAAAGAGTTTGTGGGTTAGATTTTTCTCCCATACCAGTGGTATCATTAGCAAATGATTTTCCTTCATAGCATCTTTAATTCATATTAAAAGCAAAATTTATATTAAATTTAAAAAATATATTAAATCCATAGAATTATTGAAATAACCAACTAAGATAGTTGGAATTTTCAAATTGCTTTAGTCTTTTCCGGCGAATAGCGTCATTGAGCATAAATAACTTCTGTAATGATAAGAACACGAGAAGCGATCGTAAATTAAAATGCCACAAGTAACAGGTTCAGGCATTTAGACGACTAACAAATGAATGAAAATAATTAATAATAATTTTAGAATTAGAATAGAAAATCTCTTTCACATGTACAATTGTTGGTAGAAATAGCTTACAACAGTTAAAATGAAATCAATATTGATAATTGAAAAGAAACAGGACAAAATATAAAATAGTTCTCACACTCCACATTTGTCTACTTACTCGTAAATACGGTAACAGGTAGTCAAACCTTTGTCTGGTTTATAGTTTAGAAATTATATTTAAAAACAGAGGATTTGAATTATTTTAAAATTTAAAATGAAATAAGTATAACAGAAAGTTTAATCAAGATTACTGTAATATTTTTAGGGTGCAACTCTACCAAGTTAATTGTACCTCATAAATTAAAAGAATTTAAGATGTACAGTAAGCCTCTGTTAATACGAATCCACTCTACATGATCTTGTCATAAACTGGACAGTCGATTGACTTCGTGTTATAAAGATTTAATTAAGTCAGTAATGTTTTACCCACAGAATTTACTTTAATATTTACAGCCTTTTTACCTTTTTGACTGTAATACCTTATCACCTTCTGAATTGGCAACCTACTCAGGTAGGTATTTTAATTTCGGTATAAATGAGAAATGAGAGTAAGTGATTGTGGCGCAATCTTGTAGTCTTGTTACTGACAAAAACCAACATGTTTCTTAGACAAGACTGTTAATTAATATCCCAACAGCATGCATTTTAATGAATGTTTTATGAAGAATCAAGTTGTCGTCTGTACACACAACTTAACTCAAAATACATGTGTTTTTTAAAAGGTGTTTCATTAAGTAAACACTTCATATTAAAGTTTTTTAAGCTTGACTCAGACTTTTATTTATCCGGATGACTTAGATCCCCGATTAGCCCATCATTAACAGAAGTATTAATTAATAAGATTAATATGGGTTTGCTGTAAGTCAGAATTTTATCAGAATTTATATCAAAGTTAGAGAAAACTGGATATGATAACCTAAAAAACCTGTAAACATTTACAAAACCAATGTTAAGTCAGGATCTAAAGAAAAGTAAGATTAGTTACAAGCTATGGTCGGTGGGTGTAGTGTTCTCTTGTGTGGATTAATGTCCACACTATTGAATACTAAATTTATCTGCCATTAAGACTATTCCATAATTAGAACAGTTAATAATTTATAGACAAAAGTAGTTCGAAAATCACATTAAACTATAGGTCTCTAGTCACCATTGACTGTTGGGTTATTAACAGCCAGCCCTGACTAAGGAACATGTCAGCCTTAGTCAGTTGCAAGAATAGAAGATTACACCACAATCATATTACACTCATTCTTATTCATATTTGGGCTTAAAATGCCTACCTATATAGTTCGTCATTTCAGTAGAAAAATAATAATACTGAGAAACTGATACAAATTGTTAATGTAATTTTTTACTTCATAAAGTACTATGCAAATTAAATGCAGAAGTAAAGGTTATTTTACCATAATCAATACAATAATAATGTGTTTTGTTATAATAATAGCAAAAGCAAAAGCCCGTACTTACTACGAGTTGTCGGATTCTGTGTTAGGGGGAAAAGATGCTTACTAACAAGACGAAATTAATTAGATTAGATCAGAAAATATTTATAATTATTAAAATTTGTAATTCGTCAAGATAACATTTTAATATAGTAATTTTGACGTTAAAATCAATGATCAATGTAAACAAACTAAATTCATTTTAATTTGACAGCTGTTTGTTTTTCTTTCTATTTAATCACTTTATACTCACATATTCTCAAAATTAATGACCAATGCTTAAACCATTTAGTGTTAAAAACTACAAAGACAGCTGATTATTACAAGTAGGTGAATCATTAAAAACCGAAAGCAAAATGTGATTAATATCATGTAAAAAGTGGGTTTTTAAATGCTTGTGATTTCAAGGGGACAATTTTAAGCATTGAAAAACTTTCTCTGAAATATAGAGAATGCATGAAATAAGTTTCAATGTTTTCAGTTCTCCCGTTTTTTAGGAGAAGACGGCGTAAAGAGCCTCCTGGAGCGTCACAGACAGACACAAATTGAGATAAGACTTGTTTCGGCTTCTCTAATGCACGAAAAGTAAAAATAACAAAAAATTAATAATTCTAAGCAATGTACAGACAAAACTCTAAATTTTATTTATATAGATTTAAATAAACATCTGGCATACAAATTGAAATATCTACAATATATAAATATATAAATTATTTTTATACTACAAATGAGCAAAAAATGTAAAGTGTAATCAAAATTGTAGAAATACCTGGTTAAAACTTGTCGGTCTGAAACACTTTTGAACACTAACAACACACTGGAAGTAAATGGTTATTTTACCATAATCAATACAATAATAATGTGTTTTGTTATAATAATAGCAAAAGCAAAAGCCCGTACTTACTACGAGTTGTCGGATTCTGTGTTAGGGGGAAAAGATGCTTACTAACAAGACGAAATTAATTAGATTAGATCAGAAAATATTTATAATTATTAAAATTTGTAATTCGTCAAGATAACATTTTAATATAGTAATTTTGACGTTAAAATCAATGATCAATGTAAACAAACTAAATTCATTTTAATTTGACAGCTGTTTGTTTTTCTTTCTATTTAATCACTTTATACTCACATATTCTCAAAATTAATGACCAATGCTTAAACCATTTAGGGTTAAAAACTACAAAGACAGCTGATTATTACAAGTAGGTGAATCATTGAAAACCGAAAGCAAAATGTGATTAATATCATGTAAAAAGTGGGTTTTTAAATGCTTGTGATTTCAAGGGGCGGGGGACAATTTCAAGCATTGAAAAACATTCTCTGAAATGTAGAGAATGCATGAAATAAGTTTCATTGTTTTCAGTTCTCCTGTTTTTTAGGAGAAGACGGCGTAAAGAGCCTCCTGGAGCGTCACAGACAGACACAAATTGAGATAAGACTTGTTTCGGCTTCTCTAATGCACGAAACTTAAAAATAACTAAAAAATGAAAAACTCTAACCTATTTACAGACAAAACTCTAACTTTATTTATATAGATTTAAATAAACATCTGGCATACAAATTGAAATATCTACAATATATAAATATATAAATTTATTTATATACTACAATCATGAGCAAAAAATGTAAAGTGTAATCAAAATTGTAGAAAGTACCTGGTTAAAACTTGTTGGTCTGAAACACTTTTGAACACTAACAACACACTGAGGTAAAGAAGTTACACAAGGACACACAACGGCTACACTATCTTATCACGGAATGAGTAACTGCAAGCCCATCGATGGACTACCTTCAACCTTACACCTGTCTTTGTACTTATGTACTTCATTCATTAAGTAGAAAAAAGGGTTCTCCACTTCTTGACAATGATGGTAAGTAAAAAATAGGCTCATACTACTTTTTAGTTAGAAAACTAATTTATTGGTATGATTTTTAGTATTAACAGTCAAATTAAACTAAATTACATGAAATGTCGAACCAAGGTGATATTTAATCCTTGCGTCAGGTTCGTTACAACAAAAATTAATTTATATTATGTGAAGAATGTTCCAGCCTGTTTATTTCCCATGAGCTTCATCACAATTACTACTTTATACGTCATCATGCAGAACTTAATAGATCTATTATTATTATTGAGCTAACTTTTATAATAAGCCATCCGGCTTTCTTTGCAGTTTTAGCTGACTTTGAGCAACAGTAATGCTTTTTTATAACCCTTGAGCGGGCACTTCACCGTTGAAACGGGAGAGGGCGCATGCAGAGCTTTATTCCGCAATGCTAAATCGCAAAAATTCAATCCATCTAACTAGTTTTTATAACAAAGCATTGTATTTAAAAGTCAAATAAATTGATATAGTGCATGGTACCATCGTTAATCTAATTAATAACTAAATTTTAGTAATAATTTAAATAAAAATAATTAGTAATTTTCTAGTATAAGAATGGTGTCACTGTTGGTGTTACGGGAGAGGGCGCATGTGGAGTTTTCTTCTCCAATAATGAAATTGAGTTTTATATGTTAAATTTAAAAATATATATATTTTGGTTAGCACACACTCATATATGTGTACAGATTCCGTTTAGAAATATTGCATTCGATGTAATCTCTCGTCTGCTAATAAATCCATGGTGAAAACAGTCACAACTAAAATGTTAAGGTATCCCTAACACAGAAGTGTGCACGAGGAACTGAACTCCACACTAACCACTTGCGTGAAAGGGCGCACGCAGGGAAAGCTCTGTAAACTGATATCGCTTATCTGCATTGCAACTCACAAGGAAACAAAAGGAGTGTGGGGGAAGTAAATAGTTTCAGGGGATTCCTGGAATGAGCCATATGAGGTGCGGAGCCTGATACGTCTACCAACAGCCGATATGCGTGTTTATTATAACAAAAACTACATGCATTAAACATTTTTTTCAGCTTTGTACTGACTCGGTCTGGATTATGTACCAGTCTTGTTATTTTTTAGGCTCATTCTCACCCGAGGACAGGATGGATTAGATTAGGTTAGATTAGATTATTTGAAATGGCGACCATAAATGGTAGTAGGTATTTTAAGCCAAGTATGAATGAGGATTGAGTGTAAGATGATTGTGGCGCGATCTTGTTGTCTTGTTACTGACTAAGGCTGACATGTTCCTTAGACAGGACTGTTAATTAATAGCCCAACAGCCAATGGCAATTAATGGACCTACAGTTTAACGTGGAATCCGAACCATGGCCTCTGAATTACGAATTGGTCTAATCATGAGGATGGTCTTTGCGGATTAACGTAGTATTCAATAGTGCGGACGTTAATCCACACAAGAAAACACTACACCCACATTTAATGGATTGTACTTATTGATTTATAAATAAATATTAAACAGATTTATTAACCTTTTAGGTATTATAAACCTAATTTCAATTACATACAACGCAGATAAATATCAGTATAATAAAAATATTCTGACTTTAGTTTTTTTTATTTTAAATTTTTTATTTGAAGGGAAACATTTTTCTGGATGTATAAAATTGCTATTGTGGAACTAAAAAAAAGATAGCGGAGGTTCTGCTGACTTTAAGGTTGATGTTGCAGTGGACTGGCAAAATAATAAAGTTTTATGAAACAGTGTTGGTGAAAATCTGATCATAATACCCATGGTGTTATCAACACATTTAATTCAGTAGCAGGAAGTAGACAACACAAGAGGGTGTTTGGGCTACCATATACAAAACGATTTGGCAGCCACGGACAATTGACTAGAAGCTCCAACACCAAAGAACAACCGCTTCTAAGATTACTAAGATTGCATCTTGATCAACAATCATGGCAACCTGTAGTTGGTTTTTCGTTAACTTTATTACTCATCGTACAAACTTAGTCTTATTACAACACTGATCGTCCAATTTTTATGAAGTTACATCACAGGTGTATTTCGGCGATATCTCCACACAAATATTTCATTTTTATTTTTAAGGGTAGTTTACCCCTGAAAACCATTGAAAACCTGTAAAAATACAAATTTTTCAAGATCACTTCTAATGAATTTGATTAAAATGTCAAGGTTAATAATTATTAAGGTCCCAAATAGTATGATACCACCCAGTATGTCTGTAAAGCTAATGGTTCAAAAGTTACGGGCTTTTAAGTGCAAAAAATAAAAAAAAATTTGCATTTAAAATTATTAGTCTACAACCAAGGTGCCAAGAAAATTTAAATTACCGTTAGCTGTAAGCACAGTATGTTGTCTAATGTAATTTTATGAAGTTTGCTAAAAATCAATTCCATCCTTATTTCTCAACTGCTTTCCATGCGACTTGGTAAGCAGCTTAAGGTCACATCATCCCATAAAACACACACAACAATTTTGTGTTTTAGCGAATTTCCCATAGGGAAGTAGCTATTACCGTAGGTCTCATGGCAAGAGTTAAGCCCGGGACCATGTTATTTTTTCTTTTTTAGGTGCCCAGAGACCAAAAACAATAGTGGTTAAAATTTATATATATATATATATATATGTGTCTGTGAACACGATAACTCTCGTAAAAATGGTCTGATCGAGACCAAATTTGGTAGAGACGTGTATTTCTACAAATGCTCGGACGAGTTCGTAAACCAGACATATCGGTCAATGGGAACGGGTAGTTTGGGGGGGTTTTGTACCCCAAAATGGGGTTTTTTGCGTTTTTCACATGTAATTTTTAAAAATTTCTAACTTTATATTTCACCATTGGAATCAACTTAAAAAACTACACAATTAAGTTCCTTAAAGTTTTTCTCTATCTCCAACGGTTACCGAGATATTAAAAAATCTAAACACAGTACGTTATATTGTGGGGCTCCAATGTTAATCTTATGGAGGATAAGGAAAAATTAATATTTCCCATATTAATCAATATTTTTGGATAAAACTTGATAATTAGCTTCATGTGGTTGAGATCTATCTATTTATACTTAAAAATCATAGTTTATGTGTTTATCATGGCAGCAAACCTGCATACTCTTTTCCCATATTAATCATATGGAGAATAGGCAAACTCCTTTATTTATGGACAGATGTTGATGAAAGTTGGTATAAATGTTAAGATAAAAATTATTTATGGTAGAAATTACTACTTTCAGTGTTCCTCACAGCAGCTAACCTGCACACTCTTTCCCATGTTCATGTTATGGAGAATATGCAAATAATTCTCATATAAACATGAGAATTATTTGCATATTTTTTATAAAACATGTCATATATTATTATTATTATTTATAATTGATTTGAAAATTTGCTGAATACCCAGGTGTGCTGCAACGGGGGTATTTTCTTTTGTTTACCTAGGGGAGGGGAATGATACAAGTTTCAGTTTTAGTTCACTGTTACCATTAATTTTATAATAATTGAATGTGAAATTAATTTATCAATTGATAGTACTGTATACAGCAGCACAACCAATCAATAAGCAACAAAACAACAAAAGATGCTACTCGAATAAGTTTAGTGCTGTTGAAAACTCATTGGTCAGACAGTTCAACAGGTCAGAAAATGCTGTTGGCTTCTAACCAACAATTTTTAAACTGGCATTGTAACACATTCCAGAACACATGTGTGGAGAGACATAGTCTTGTAGGGAAAACCCATGCCCACCCAAAATAACATAGCTTTATCCTTACTTTTTGCATTACTTTTAACATTTCTAAATGTTATACAGGAATTAATTTTATTGATAAATATTCATTCACCTACTATCTGTAATGCTTGGTATTGGCACTGCTGTAACAAACTGCATAACTAATGTAAGCAATATTTTCAATGAGAACCAGTTTCTTGTTATATAGCGATTTTGTTATCCAAGTACTAAAAAGTGATTCTGAATATGTAATTTCCTTAAATGGAGAGTAAATGTCATAAAATAAAATTATAAATGTCTTGTGAATAAAAACAAAGTAAAATTAAAATTACAGATATAGTTTGCATCCTCACTCCTACATTGAAATTACATGTAATTGTTTATTTGTCGTCTTACAATATTGCATTAAAATGGTCAAATTTACGTTACATCCATAGAGAAATGCTCAAGAAACTTATTGCCACAATACTAACCAAAGCAATCAATAAACCGAAAAATATCAAAATCAAAAGGAAATGCTTTCTGAAGATTTGTTTAAATATTCTGCCAGTGGATAAAAGGAGTTTTCCAAGAAGCTGGAGGTGTCCAGCTAAAAAATTTAGGAAGAAAATTATCTGGATACCTGTGTATGTGATTAATTATTTATTATACAATTTTTGAGATACAACTTAGCTTTTTTGTGATTTTGTAAGTCTACTTTATTACTAGTAGTAATGTCTGTACTAGTAAATTTAGGACCCAATTAGGCACCTTTCTTCCTAGTCAGTAAAATAGTTATTCTCTACATACAATTTTTCAAGAACCAGAATTTTAGATAAAATTTTGATCTTGTGTTATCCCACTCTTTATCTTCCTACCTCACTAAACGACTGAAAGTGAATGAATACCTGTGTAGGTCTGGATACTAGGCAGTTGTCATAAAAAAATTAAAATCGTAAAAAAATTGTTTCCATGAGATTTTTTTGACCGTGCCAAATACAGTTTTGTACCACTGATGATGAAGATTTCTTTTGTATATTTATTCACAACCTGAGGAAGGTTTATGAATAGAGTAGGTAATATCTTTTTTCCTGCAATAAATACCCTTGACTTTGTATAAGACCAGAATAAACATTTAAAGAATTTAAGAGTATCAATCTAATAACCTAATAACTAATAACTGCAACAGTGGTTGTCCTGTAATTCAGGTCACAAATTGTAGATAGTTATGAGCGATGGTCACTGGGTGTTATATTCCCTGTTGTGGATTGACGTCTGTACTATTGAATATTATATTTATCCATCAAGACCATCCTCATAATTAGAACGGTTTGTAATTCAAAGGCAATGTTGTGGTTAGGATTCCATGTTAAACTATAGGACCATTGGTTAGATGCCATTGACTGTTGGGCTATTAACTAACAGTCCTTTCTAAGGAAAATGTCAGTCTTAAGATCTCACCACAATCATATCACATTCATTTTTCATTCATACTCAGGATAAAATAGCTAACAGGGTAGATCGCCATTTCTTTAGGAACCTTAGGGCCCTATAGAATAGACATCACCTTCTATAACGTTGAGACCATTCAACAATACAGATGTGCACGGCATTTCTACTTTTATGATCCTTTTAGGACACTGAATGGAAAAATAAAAACAATAATTAATTAGATAGTCAGATAAAATTTCCATTGTCTTTCCCTCCTTTATGTTCTGGAATGTCCCTTATTTTCTTTAACTGACGTTGCTGGCATGGTTTCAAAAAAATAAACTAGTTGCAAAATTTGTCCTTCCAAAAATGTAATGGACCGTTGCCAGAGCTAGTGTCGCAGCGGAAAAGATGTGTTTCAGGTGATTATGCACTATTACGCAATACCTATCAGCTTGCTAAACAAAATACTGCTACGCAATATTGTGTAGAATGTGTATCAAATGTCTTAATATTTTTTTAACTTGAAAAAATAAGGTGTCACACTGCCACGGAAACAGTACTTAGTACTTATATTTTCAACATCAGTGGGTTTTTGAAAACAACTTCCAATACAAATACAACTATTCTTTATTGCCATAAAGATCTTACAGATTATTGGCAACGCCACATTATTATTACTATACATACAAATATATAAATTATGAAACACTTAAAAAAATCCTTTTAAACACTTAAAAAGAGAAATTAAGAAATAAAAGAGATAAATACATATACCACCACCTGTCAAACAATCGCCGTTAAGTGGAAAACTGTGTTTTTAGAATTTTATGTTATTAGTTTAAAAAAAATCATCTAAGCTGAAAAATGGATTAACCAAAAGCCATGAATATAATTTATTTTTGGATTCTTTTGGAACAGCATACTATAAGCTATATATTTACAGCACCTAGAAATTGTATATTTTAACACGTTCATTGCGACGGCAGTGAAAATACAGACTTAAGTACTTGGCGGAGCCAATATATATAAAAAATTACCAAGATCCGTACTTAGGATTTTTTAACATTTCGCTTTGTTTAGATGAAAAAAGTACATTTTTTGAGTACACAATTGTTGTTTTTTATGCCTCAAACTTAAGTGGACCTGCACCAAATCGGGTACACACTTACTAAAGGTCTTCTGACTGGGGCGGAAACACATTTCAGCTATATTTAATGTAACCATGCTGGTCAACAATGGCATTAGAAAACACAGAGCGAGTGCACCCGGTCTGGCGCACCCCGGGATTTAGTGATGTACTGTGTGTACCCCATCGGGTACACTGCCACCATTTATAGAAGCACGCGTGTACCCAATCGGGCGTAATACATCGGGAACGTATTAAGTAATAAAACTTTGCGGCTATTTAATATATATATATTTATAATGGCAATGGAACTGAATTTTGGTTTTTCGACTACCTCTGACATTATAATGGTGTGTACTATTTTTTGTATTTTGAAGATTTTCATTGTCTAGGATGTAAATAGCCGAATCAAAAATATATAAATTAGTGACAGTGGGAATTTGAGGTTGTTGAAATAATAATTTGCAATTAATAACTGAAACTACATGTAATATAGTTTCAGAAAAAAACCATCTAGGACTCCAATTGTAGCCTAATTTATAAATTTGTCTATTGTTAAATGGAACCTCCAAACCTCAAATTAGAATTGAGCATGATAAAGATCTTACTAACAGCTATTGCTCTAAAGTAATTGTAAAAATACTACACAGGAACACAAACAGTCTCATTAGCCACTTATTCTTTCTCACTTTTATCTAAAATTGTAAATTGATAGCTCATAACTTGAATGAGTTACAGGTAGAGTGTTTATCAATTTGTATTAGTCAGTTCTTTAACTGTACTGAACTGGATTGACTGGGTAAATTAAAATTTATTATAAATGCTAATATTATAAATTTTATTATTATACATATCAGAATAGATTCAAATATCAATATAGCAAACAAGTTAATTAGTTTCACATCATGAAGAACCTTGAAAATCTTCTTGAATCTCGAACTATCAGTATCATGTAAAATAGCCAAAAATCCCCATTGCAGCTGACCTTCATACTAAGTGAATTTACATGATTTAAGAATTAAAGGTGACGATTGAAACTCAGCTTAATCTTGGGTTAAATAAGGAAGTTATATTAATTAGCTTTTTTCTCCACAAGAATAAAACAAGAAAAGAGTAATAAGGGGTTTCTGCTACTGTTATATCTTAACTGTATGAAGAAACAAAGTCTTATAACAATATTTCAAATAATAAGGATTTTTTCATGTTGTTTGAGTTAAGATCTGACCACCAAATCCTCCTAATTGACAATAACAACAACAATTACATAGTAAATAAAATTAAAAAAGGTCTATTTCATGACTGAATGTATTCCCCAGACCAAGTGGGTCAGGCAAAAACTCCCAAAACTCCCTACGGATAGAATGTTTTGCTTGTTTTCTTAAACTCTTTGGAACAAAAGTAAGATCATGCGTCTGCCAAATTTAGTTTTGATCAGACTATTTTTACAAGAGTAGGGACCTGAAAATGATACATTATCATAGTCCCTGACTTATGTCTAACTATTCCACCCACGGTAAGTGTCTTCCCTATGGGAAATTTGCTGAAACTCAATCTTCCTGATAAATCAGCAAGAGCTAAAAATGTTGAAATACTCTAAGATCAATAATAGATCGAACACATCAGAGCTTCCAATTTTATTTGCTGCACTGGTGACTGTCCAACATATCTGTTCACACATTGGTCACATTTCTCGGGTGAAAATTTTGGCATACATTATTCCTCGGTTTACAGCTTTGTTTGTGAGAAAACTGATGGCTCGAAGCCATCTAGAGGTTTCCACAGTCCTTTAAATAGCTGGAACTGCTGTACTTTTCACGGATCGTATGATCGTCACCTTGACTAGGTACGACAGGTGTTTGTATATATTTCTTCTGTATTGGTGCACTACGAAAATATACATGATGGACGTAGATATTTGGTAGCTTTCATTTTATAAATACTGTATCTATCGTTAAATTAAAATATCTGTTAAAATGTATTTGTAAAATTAAAGACTGTTAATTTTTTTGAACTTAACCTTTTTGGAAATAAACCATGAAGTTTAGTTTGAAATTGTTGTAGTTTTTGAGAAATTTTGATATAAACTAATTCACCTGGTGTTGATCACTTAGTATTCTGAATAATTTAACGTTATTTCAAAATTGCAACATCAGTAAATATTCAAACTGAAATGGATTGTTTGAGTAAAAAAAATATTTTGTCGGTTTTATCTTTTTCATTTTAAAGGTTTTGACATTTGTCTTAGCTCTGGGGGGGTGTTGGAGATATTTAAGATGGAAAACATGTAACAGTTTTCCATAGAAACTACCAGAGATATTGTATTGAATTTTTAATATTAAAGAATAAAAACAGCTGTTTAGATGAACTGAAAACATTCCCTTTAGACATATCCATGATCTAACCTATTTCCCACAGGGTAATAAATACAAACATTTTTTCAGGGAATTTCCCCCTTTCCCCCGGTGAATCTGCCACTGGGTTGTAGTTAACAGTAATACTTAAGGCTGAAATGAATGATTTCATTTCTACTCAACATATTCACAAATTTTCTGTGTTTATGAGACAGTTTTGTTGACACCATGTGTATAAATATTCTGTTTGTTACGTAATGAGGAGGGGGTTTACCAAAGTCAATTTATTAGTGAAGACCATGAAACAGTGTTTATTTCTTGAGCTGGCACAATTGATTAATTAAACAATCTGCCGTTTGGAGCCATTTCAAGACCCTAAGCCAAATCCTTGGTCTGTTTTAGCTCTGAGACTTACATGTCTCACAATGTTCCTTGTGCATCAATGTAAAATTTTAACCTTTTCATTGTTTGTAAAACATATAAATGTAATAATCTTCAAAGTAATGATTTTACGTGTGGAAAATTTAACTGTCTCATAAAAATTTTTCTTTTGCAATTTTTATACAGAATCACACTTACTGGGACAGTAGCTCAGGGGTAATGCACTAGCCCAGTAAGTCAAAGGTTACTGGATCGAAATTAGAGGCTGATGACTCCAGTTAGATCATGAGCGGTCACCTGTGGCTTGTATGTGACTAAAACCGCTATGGTACCTTGTCTTTAATTCATCGTACAGGCTATAGGCTCATGGTATTGAACTCTTTGATATTTTGTTAGAAAAAAATCAGTATCAGTGGACTGCCACATACTTTCTCCTTTAAGTAAATAAAAAAAAACTGTGACCTTTAATAAAACTATAAGTCTCATTTAAAATTTTACTGTTTCAAAATTATCATTCAAATTCACTAACAACACGAGAAAACAAGTTGAATTAATTGTTAAGAAATTTTTTGGGGCATTAATCAACCCCCCCCCACCACTTTAGGTAATACCAAAAAATTTTTAGTGGGTTTTGCTGGGTGATGTGACCTCACACTGCATACTTAACCCTTACCGGGCGGCTATCACCTTTAAACGCAGCACAGTAGGGTCGCACGATGCATCTAACGCCTTTAGACACAATCAATCATTTCGCTACATTTACTGCGCTGTAGTTTGTGAAACAACCGATAGAGTACATAGTGATTTTTCTTTTGCTTCTATGCTCTCACAAAGCCAATATTGCGGTTTTGTTGGAATATTTAGTCACTGAAATCCGTTGCTAGGCAATTTTTCCCAGTACTTGTTCGCTCCCGTACTGCTACTTACACTTACATACGCAAGTCATTACGGCCAGCTGTTTTCACTTTCGCTAACCTTGTTTGTTGACATTTTTATCATTGTGTTTATTTTCATTGTGTTTTAGCATTAAATAGTGTATATTGTGTAAATGTTTTTAATGTATAGTATTTATTAATTAATTATTATTAACTGAAATGGCTCATCCAGATAAAAAATTAATTTATCTAATACCTAAAAATAGTCTTAAAATCTTCAATAAATAAAAATGAAGCAAATTTCTGTTTTCTACTTTATTAAAGCTACCTAAATCCAGTGATTTTTTTACACTAAATGAGCAGGGACCGTGATTTTTAGTAGCGCTTTAAGCGTTGAGTTTCATGAAAATGGTTGAGAAATAAGGAAGAAATTGAACAGCATACTTAAGTTTCATGGAAACGGTTGAGAAATGAGGAAGAAATGAAACTGAATACTTAAGTTTCATGGAAACTGTTGAGAAATAAGGAAGAAATTGAACAGCATACTTAAGTTTCATTGAAACGGTTGAGAAATGACGAAGAAATGAAACTGAATACTTAAGTTTCATGGAAACTGTTGAGAAATGACGAAGAAATGAAACTGAATACTTAAGTTTCATGAAAATGGTTGAGAAATAAGGAAGAAATTGAATAGCATACTTAAGTTTCATGGAAACGGTTAAAAAATAAGGAAGAAATTAATTTTTCTATATTCTCCATAAGAATAACATGGGGCTTTCTCAGGCAACATTTAGCGTTTACCAAGGACAATTAATTATTGAACTTTTCTATGAAACTGTTTAAAGCCGTAGACCAATGATTCAAAATAGTAATTTGTTAATTTTTTATGCTAGTTTAATGGTGATAGTCAAAACAATGGTGATGGGAGAAAAGTAAAAACGAACAAAATTTAAATGTTTTGTTATACATTTCTGAGATACTGACCAACCCTGTTACATAAATTAAAGTGATGATTTTGTAACAGATCTGATGACACATGGAAAATTCAATTTTACAACTTTGTAACAACACTATAGTTACACAGGTGGCCTTTAATCTGGACACGAGATATGTAACACTAAAATCAAACCTGGCAGGGTTGACTATGTTGGCCAATGTGAAATATCTGAGTTAGTCGATCATCTAATACATATTGAAATTGTTCACCAATGTTATACAGTTTGTTTATACAAATAAAAACAACTGGTTTTTCACTGTTTGAACTTTCTTTTTGAACTACAGTTTTTCTAAGTGTTTGAAAATACATAACATGACAAAAACATTTTACTATTTATATACTTAAAGTTACAATAATTTAAAACACACACCAATGTTAAAAACTGTTCATTTCATTCCCTTTGAAAAAAATTGTAGTTTGTTAATGATCTAATAATTTATTTCTCAGAACTGTAATCTGAGCTTTTTAACCCACTTATATTTAAGACATGGATTATTCCAAGGGTGAAATTGGTCAGAAATAAATGTAGTTATAAAAGAAATCAAGAGGAAAAAACACAAATTTCCCTATCTCTGGTTATATTTGGATTTTAGTCTGGCGGAATCGCAGACAAGATTACTGACAGTGACTAAGCCACTGAAAATATCCACCACAAGTTAGACAGCCACATTAACTTTTGCCCCTCATCCTTCTTAAGAAGCTTAATGCTGTTTACTCTCTGAATGTTGTTTTTCACTTTTTCCTCAAAAAAGTAGTCAAGGTAAATAGGATCTAGCTTTTATACTCTATCACTCTAAATGTAATATTACTTTAATCATTCATCTTCAATGGTAATACTATGGATCTCAAAACTACCGTGTAGGAAAAAATTATGATTTCTGTTTGAACAAGAATAAAATTTCTTGTTCCAGTGTATTTTCCCTTTATTTTAAGTGATGTTTCCCACGTTTGACTGTATTTTCTTTTTATATACCGGTAGGGAAAGTCAGTCATCCAGTTATAGAGTTATGTGATAATTGGTTGACTTGTTTGTTTTATCCTTTTTTCTAATCTAATTTAAGTGAACTGAAATGCAGTCCGTCAATTCATAGTTATAATACCAGAACTAAATCTAAGCTAGATATTCCTTGTCATAGATTGGCCAAATATTAGTGTTTTAGTGTAATGTAAACAGTTGACGGTGATATTCAAGACCTGAAGATATGTTCCAGCAACACGAAACGGCCGTAGTCACAAAAACTATTCAAGGATCTCTCGACAGACAGGTATTTTAAACCATAATTTTTTCTTCAAAGATCCAGAGGCTATCCACAAACCTATTTTATTACTTAAATAAAATTTTTTATTATACTAAGCACATTTTAATTTTGATTTAATATTCATACACTTGTTTTGACTAAGTCGTTTCCTTGTAACACGTCAATGTATTATATTTTGTAATGTTATTATTTTTATTAGATACAAACCTATCTTTATAAAACTAAACTTTCACATCTCTTCTATTTGAGTTCTGGCCATTATCCTACCATGAATCCAAAATATATATTATTCATTACTGTACTTACAAGGTATTACTTACTAGATTTAATGTAATTTGAAAAACATTAAAATTACAGACAAATTCAGAACTCACCAACATCGCCCAGGGTCTCCCACATCTGCAAAACCCATCCTTCTAACACTTCAGAGCCTAAAACAAAAATCTGAATAATTACTATTTTGAAAAATTTCTAGAGTAAACAGATGTTATTGTTTACACCTTTTCAAAAAATGCTAGACTATAGTTTCCTTTATTTTGCAAACAAGTTTCTCTGGGGTGTATGTATAGAGCACACTTTTTTGGATACAATATTATTTTATTTTATCACCCAGTAGAATTTTGATATAAATATTATTAATTAACTAATAAGTAATAATTTGTTTAGTAATTAACTAATATCACTAATTAAATGACTGCAATGGTGGCGTGTCCTGAAATCCAGATAATTAGAGGCAACAAGTTTTGGAACATTGTGAGCAATGGTCGGTGGATGTGGTATTCTCTTGTGTGGGTTGACATCTGTTCTATTGGATTCTATGTTCATCTGCAAAGACCATCCTCATAATTAGACCAGTTTGTAATTCAGAGGCAAAAATTGTTGGATCCCATGTTAAAACTGTAAGTCTCTCAGATGCCATTAGCTGTTATTTATATTTTTATTGAGGACATTTTTGCATTACGATTTTATGTAAAACAAAGTTTCACGACGTTTCGGGATCTGGAATCTGATCCTGTCCTCAGGCGAACTAATATCTAAAACATAACACTATTAACACATAATCCGGACTAAGTCGGTATAAAGCTGAAAACATGAAAGTTTAAAGCAGTCAAAAAACTTACAAACAAATCATTCACTAACCATTACACACATAAGAAACCAAACACTTCCACTCGTCACGGAGACTCAAAGGCAACCGAAACGTCATGAAACTTTGTTTTACATAAAATCGTGATTGAAAATGCCCACAATAAGAATCTAAATAACATACATCTACCATCACCAATAATGAATTTCAAACAAAGAATGCCACTAGCTGTTGGGCTATTAATTAACAGTACTGTCTAAAGAACATGTCAGCCTTAGTCAGTAACAAGTCTACAAGATTTTGAGGGGAGCGCGCTGGTCTAGGGGTTAGAGCGCGGGGCTTTGGTGCCCAAGGTCCCGGGTTCAAATCCCGCCAATCACCAATGGCTTTTCGCTATGTGATAATGCCGCAACCCACACAGGGGTGCGCAAAAAGCCGCTACGTCTGAAGTGCCTTGGGAGAAATCCGCCCCTTTCAGTAAAAAAAAAGTCTACAAGATCGTGCCACAATCATCTTAAACTCATTTCTCATTTATGCTTGGCCTAAAGTATCTTCCTGTGTAGGTTGCTATTTCAGTTAAAAAGTAAAATATAATCAATCAGTTTGGATTAATATAAGTTACCCATTAGTGATGAATAAACTTTATTAAATGTTGTCAATAATTCTAACAGTAAAATTAAATCAAAAAGTTGTGTTTAAAATATGGGACAATTAATATTTCTTTTGGTCGAGGAATTTTATATGTTATCCTTTAATAACCATAGTATATTTCTTTAAATAAAAAATATTTTGTTAACTATATAAAGTGATACAATCTAGCAGTGTGTTGATTTTCTGTTTGAAATTGGCATGAAAACCAAAACCAGTACCGGTACATAGCAGTTGCAGTCGAATCAACGACTAACCTTGGGTGAAAGCCACCGATTCAGTGACTCAGAGAGTGACTCAACGAACCAGAATCAGCTTCCAACTCAGTCGTTATACGATTGGGAAACAAACTTATTTATAATTGGAACGTAATTATTATTCACATAGGTGATTGTTATTTGCTACATACAGATTCATGAATTTGATTAGACTATGTTTTACTTTGAAATTTATTGTGATAGTATAAAAAAAATGTTTCTAATAATAAGAGTCAAAATAAATTGTGCCACAGTTTTACTGAAAACTATTTTATAATTGTCTAATTTTTTAAAATACACTTTTCATTTTTGTGGTGGGGGTTGTTACATATTTTACAGCTACTTGCTACTTGGAGGTTACAAATTGTGAGTAGTTATGAGCGTTGGCCGGTGGGTGCAATATTCCACAGAAAGGATCAGCGTCCGCACTTTTGAATACTACATACCCTCATAATAATACAAGTTAGTAAAAGGCAAAACTCTGGTTTGGATCCCACATTATACCATGGGTCCTTAGTCACCATTGGCTGTGGGAAATTAATCAACAGTTCTGACTAAGGAACATGCTAGCCTTAAATTAAGCCTTAATTAACAAGACTCCAAGATTGCACCATAATCATCTTACACTCAGTGTAAGTGTCAAAACTATCAAAGTATCCTAAACTAGATAAGTTAGAAAAGCATCCACCTCCTATAACGATGGAAGATTTAATCTTACCTCAACCATTAAAATGTTTTTATGTCAGTTCTTATTTCCGTAAAAGTGGTATCTATGATACTTTATACTTTTTAACTGAAATGGCAACTTACCTAGTTAGGTGTTTTAAGCAAAGTACGAATGAGAAATGAGTGTAAAATGATTGTGGCGCAATCTTGTAGTCTTGTTACTGACTAAGGCTGACATGTTCCTTATACAGAACTGTTAATAACATCCCAACTGTCAATGGCATATCTAAGGCACCTACAGTTTAACGTGGAGTCCGAACTACTGCCTCTGAATTACAAACTGGTCTAATAATGAAGATTTTTTTTCGGATTAACGTAGTATTCATTAGTGCGGATGTTAATCATCCACACAAGAGAACACTACACCGACCATCGCTCACAACTATATAGTAAACTATTGTTTTTCTATTTATTATCAATACTCCCTAGTTTAGTTGAGGTATTTATAGAACATTTGTATGTAGGAAAACAGTTTCTCCTGTAACATTATCTCCATTAATATCTATTTATGAAGATAATGTTACAGGAGACAAGATGTTACATCTAGTATTTATGACCACTCAACAATCGTATGGCAAAGTAAATCAGGAAATTTGTAAGCATAATTTTTTTAGACCTTTGAGCAATAAAGCTTTGGCAACGATTCAGTTTGGCATCTTGATTGGATGACAAAAATCCCTCGGGTAAACAGGTAATATTACATAATTTGTTCTAATTAGAGATTTGACATGTAAAGTTGCCAGATTAAAGGTCATTGACCCATTTTTATAAAAATACTTTCTGCTTACTACATTTTATGTAAAACGTTGTACCACCCTCACCAAACTATGAAAACCGTATGGTACTATATTAAGTATAGTACCATACGGTTCATCATATGTTGTTACAGAAAATCACCAAGTATATATAGTTACAAATATGTGTGTACATTTATTTTGTTTTCAAACTGTCAACTATAAAGTTTAAAAGTCTGAAAAAGCTATGATATATTCTGGGTTGCTGACTCTTTCGAAACCAGGTTGTGGAATTAATTTCTACAAAGGTAGACTGTAGATAAAACTATAATTTAAAATCATATGTTTGATTCTTAGTAGTAAAACAAATTTTATATTTCAATCATGTAATAAATACTACGAAAAGATCTTCTTTGAAGAAGTGCTTCAACATCTGCTCGAGTCATATTACTGTACAATATTGATTAACTACTAACATTTGGTTATATCTGCATACTCTAGAAAATTTTGTGTACTTAATGAAATCAAACTTAAAACCATATTAATTGAATTTCATACCAAGATTTTTTAATTAAGTAAAATTAATAAAAGAAAAACTATCAAATAATTACAATTTAAAGCAAAAATGAAATGTTTTTCAGTCGAAACAATATGAATTTAGTAAATTATCTTGAGATAAATAAACTCTACAATTTCCAACAAAAACGTATATAAACATTTTCCCAGTAGTAAAACAGTAAAGTTTTACTTTTCGCAATGTGATCCACCAAAGTTTCTAAAAATAAGTGCCACAGCATTATGTAACAAAATCCAACAGCAGGAAAGAGTCTGCTCTCTAATCTTCCACGTCTAAAATATCCCTCGTCCAGTAGTTATATAATTTTCACCCATCTTTTAAAGTTATACTTCCCTTGCCTTGTAAACACATTTGAAACTTGACATCAAAGTAACTAAACTGTATATTTGCAGTATTTCCTAAAGAGAATGCTACCCACATTCCTGGAGCCAACAAAATTGTTTATTTTTATTCATTGATCATGTCTTGACCCCATATAAAATTAATATCTGCTAAGGTAAACATTTTTTTGAAAAGGAGTTTTCTCAATACAGACATTTATAGACTACGGACATTTATTTGTTCTTTGAAAAATATTTTATATCTATTTCATTTGTGTAGTTTGAATAGGATTTGTTTTCAAAAGTTGGCTTCGCAAAATATATAAATTGGTTTGATTATTGAAAAATATTCCTTTTTTGAAACAATAAAATACACAAGACATCACAAAAAGACTGGGGGCCGAGAAGCTTTTAAAATGTTAGTGTTTAAAAGATTCCTTCATGAATAAATGAATGAAAGCCAAAACAGCAAGTATTTTTAAACCATTTTTTAAATTAAGACTTCTGTGGGTTGTTATAATAATATTTATTTCCTCAGGCAATATAAAAACATTGCATTAACTACTACATTGAGTTATATAATATTTTAACCTTTTAATCTATCTAAATTTCATGATTTTTACCAAACAGTTTTCCAAGATATAATATCTAGATAGAAAAATTAATTAATAAAACTTATATTTCACTTCTTTTGAATTTTTTAGGAATAAATAACAAATATTTTACCTACAACCGATAAAAGGCACATTTTACACTGCTTGAAGAACGTATAAGCAGGACATATCCACACTAGGATGGATAAGTAACCGGCCAATCACATGCGCAGAATGCTCCAAATCTATATGAAACTAACCAACAGCATGCGCTAAGCGCTCAGTCAGCTGATAGACGGTAGTCGTTCCTACAACACTATCTCCCGGTTTTGCACAATGAAACTGAGGTTACCGGAAACCTAAAGAAAAAATAAAACAAAATCTAAATGACTTTTATTATTGTTTGAACAATCTTATGAGTAATACGAGTGCAAACTGTCATGGCCGCCCTCGAAGTTCTGGCAGCACGAAGCGTCAGCTTTGTGCTGCCATATGAACCTCTCATGCGATAAAAATATATTATATTACTACCTAGTAGTTAATCCGATTAAAATATAAGTTTTCTTTATTTACTAGGGAGAGAAATAGTAAACTATTTATCGTACAAATAATATATATATATATCATTACAAAATATCATTGAAAGTTCCAAAAAAATTAATATTTTAATCCTGTAGGTTAATTATTAAAATCTCTATGATAAACAGATTTAGATTTAAAACTGATTCAATTTGACATATAAAAGGAGACATAATTCAGAGATTTTTAAAATTTGCTTTTATGAGGCAAAAATATTATTATAGAATAAAATGGCAGAGGTAATGCAAGTTTTTTTTATTTATGTTGTACCTAAATGATCCTAAGTAGCATATTTTAGTCATTGAGATTACAGATGTGTGGAAATATCCAACAACCTTGACCAGAATGCAGACGCAAATAAACATTTAAAGTAAACTGACTCTGTATATGCACGGCTTCTTGTCTAAGTGCAGAATGGGGTGAACAATTAAACTGTTGATTGCTCTATTAGAGGTTATTTATCTCTTGTAAACTGATGCATTGAGGTTTAATTTTGAAAACAATGATCCCACTGTTGTCTTGTTCTATTTGCAAGACTTCATTGTCGCTTTATATTTCTTTCTGTTATAAAAATAACTACCAGTATATTATATTAATACCGAACTGGTTAGGTAGTTAGTTAGTTACTGAAATGGCAACCTGTCTAGGTATTTTAAGCCAAGTATAAATTAGAAATGAGTGTAAGATGATTTTGGTTCGATCTTGTAGTCTTGTTACTGACTAAGGCTGACATGTTCCTTAGACAGAACTGTTAAATAATATCCCAACAGTCAATGATATATCTAAGGGCCCTACAGTTTAAAGAGGATTCTGAACCCCTGCAGAAGGATTACGAGCTGGTCTAATTATGAGGATGGTCTTTGTGGATTAACATAGTACTTAATAGTGCAGACGTTAATCCACACAAGAGAACACTCCATGTGTTGTTTTTTTGTTATTTTTTTTTTTTTTTTTTATTTTTTTTTTAATTCTTTTGTTTTTTTTGTTTTATTTTTTCTTTTTTGGTTTTTTGGTTTTTTGTTTTTGTTGTATTTGTTTTGCTGCCCCAGCCAACTGGAAGTATAACCAAATCCAACCTTCAAATAATTTTTGAAAAAACTGAATGATTTCCTGATTTGGATGATTTTCTTTTCTTAAATAATAGTTTATTTTCTCTCTCTCAGTTTGTATAAGTATGAAAATGAAAATGACGAATTTCATAAATTGTATTAAAACACCTTGATATAATCAAAGATATTTTTAATGAATTAAAGTCATATTAGTTTTCGATACATATTAAGTATCAGAGGATTTTATTATCATTAGCAAGTCAAAGTCATAAACAAAAATAATTACTCGTTTTACAGTCTTAAGATTAATTTCACAAAAACAAATAAATTTAAATAGAATAGATACGTATTAAAATTAAATAGAATAGATGTCAATTTTGCAGAGGAACACAAAATAAAGATCATATTTCATGAATTTATATGTTAGATAATGGTCCAACCAATAAAATTTTGAATATGCAGTCTCCATAGTCTGATAAAATTTCTGTTTACTAGGTGGAATAATTTTGTCGCTAAAAACATTTAGATATAAGCGTTCAGGTGTATGAAAGAAGTTCTGTGATTATTTAATTTATTTCTTTGACTTTATTTAGCCTTGCTATATTATAAAAAAACATGGGATTAAATAATAATAAAATAAGTCTTCCCAAAAATCTTTGTTATTAGTCGAATATTGCATGGTTCAACTCCGTATGAAATCCTAGAATATCGAAGAGCGCTAGGAGCTGGAGGAATGCTGTATTTTTAGCAGTGACTCGGACTGAAAACTTATTGCTAATTCTCAGCTAGGAATAGCTTGGTCCACTCACAACATTTAGAGCTCAAGCCACCTCTTCCTCCTGTGCTCACAAAAACTTACCATGTCATCAAGAATATATTTACGCCGATTACATAACCACAATTTTACCGTGGATATTTTCATCTTGTCATAAAAGAGTTAGTTTTCACTAAACTAAAGAAGATTCTGCTAAAATATTTGCATTAATAAAATTGTTGAACTATCCTGTTTCACATTAGCCTTGCAAGATATTCTTAACTTTATGTCTATTACAGAATAAACTAAACAAACTAAAACTGTAAACTTTAATGTTGACATGGATGAGTCTAAGCTCTGGGGCACCCACCCTCCCCGGGTGCCAATTATTTGCAAGACACAAAAAGTGTTACGGAAGTGACATCATATGGTGATGAGAACAGCTGTTTGGAGGAACTGAAATCATTCTCTTCACACTTATCCATGATCTTAAAAGGGCAGTCTAGACACATTATAATGTTTTCTGAGAAATATCAGTAAAAAAATACAGATGTTTTTATTCTAGAGCAAAGTCAATGTTTCACAAATGTTACAGCTAGAAATGTGGATAAATTAGCTAGTGAAAAGGAACTATATTAATGAAAAATTGACGTTGCCTCTTCTCAAGTTTCATTCCATAAATAAATACTGTAGATGGATAACACACTGTCATACAAATAAATTTATACAAATATGAAATAACATTTACAGAGTTAGAGTTAAACTAAGAAAGCGCCCTTGATTGATGGAACCTGATATTGGTATTACACACCCTTGGTTAGGTATTAACACCTAAAAGTAGATAATCAAGTTAAAAAGAGCATGCAAATGCTATCTGTTGGAGTGAAGTTGAACTACAAAGAACTAAAACAGATACAGTACAAGGTTAAGAGTTGGTTTAGTAATTAACTAGCCAAAGCTAACTTCAATAATATGTAACATGTAATAACTCTAGCATGTAATAACACTTTTCTTGAGAGTGGGATTTTCAGTTTATATTTAGTAGTCCAAGATACCAAAAGTCAAACGGACTTGCAGAAAGGGCTGTCCAAACTTGCAAAAATATTTTGAAAAAAAAATGAATGGCTATTATAGCAGCTTACCATTTTATAATTTAGGCTTAATTCCTTCACAAATGTTGTATTCTAGAAGGATACAAACTAGACTTCCAGGTCATGATAAGTTACTCAAGCTTCAGATTTGCAATGATGTTAAAGAAAAACTTTGTAAAACACAGAAAAAGGCAAAATACAATTATGAGTTGAAAATAGACTACAGTTGAGCAGGAATTTATTTAAAATCAGAAAGTATTAATGAGAGAAGGTAAAGCTTGAGAACCTGGTGTAGTACATAAAAAGCATAAATGCCCAAGATCTTACTTAGAAGTTTGATAATGAATTGAGAAGGAACTCATATCACCAGAAATAATCTAACACATCTTTTAAAAACTCAATGGTTCAGTTAATATTGACTTTGATTGTTCTCCTAAAAATGTTAGAGTCTATAAGTCTTGATGGATCACATGAACTTGTAAATAGTAAATAGTACCCATGACGACAACTCGATACGGTTGAAAGATTCAACCTAGATTATATTTATAAACTGTAATTTGATATTTAAAGATATTTTTTGCATATCATTTTATTTGAAATTGGGTATGATGTTTATATTAAAAAATGTATATTTTATTTTCAAAAAATATTTCGATTGTGCTATTTTTGATAAAGAACATTAAGGTTACTATTGATTTAAGTATGACGGTTTTATTTCTTTTCTTCAAGAAATGTTGAATTTTTTAAATTATTGTAACTTGATAAATGTGTTGAGAAATACTTTTCAAAATATATTGAGATTATTTTTATTCAAATTATATAAATTTAATAGTGTTTTCTAAGAAAAATATTTGACTTTTCTTATTGAATAAAATACTTTTAAGTTACTATTGATTTTAAACAAAATGGTGATTGTAACTCTTGTATCTTAAGCTAAAAGTTGATACATTTGTTCTATGATTATTATTCTATAATTAATTTTTTTTCTTTGTTCACTTGTTATGTTAGTAAATTTCATAATGTGCCTCAATTTTGTTAACATTATCAATAATTGAAACATTTATCTGTATAATAAAAATTTATACAATTTTATAAAAAACTCTTAAAAGAAGGGAAATGTTGTGTATATAACTTGATTTAATTATTAATCTGCATGCTGTAGTGGCTAACCTGATGTAACAAACTTGGTATCGTGACATTAAGATTCCTCTAATATGACACCATCATTATATGCGAGCTCTTAATTTAACCCTTTGAGTGCAAAGGTATACTTCATTGTTAGTTTTTATCCCAAAAAGTCAGGTGGAAAGTTGTCGACAATCCACAATTTAGTGAAACTGTTCACTTGCGGTGAGGCCTGTTGACCTGTTACCTATGAGCCGAGCCTGGAACTAACTCCTGTAGTTCTCTGTTTTGCCGGTAGAGTATGCTTTATAGCCATTTAAGCGCATTTATGCACGGATGGCCGAGAGGTTTACGGCCTATCACTGATAAGTGAAATGTTGGAGACCATTCGGAAGTGCTAGGGTTCAAATCCCCAGCATGAGCAACCGCAATTTGGCTTGCAAATGTGTGAAAGAGAGGTGGGAGGGTATACCTTAAATAAACGGTGACCGACTTGAGTGGGAAGTTAATGGAATTTTTTAGGCTTAGTTGGGATTGCAGTGGACAGCGCCTGTTTTACTTATTTTAAGATTTAGTTATGTTTAAGGGGAGGGTACGCTTTTGTGTTTGTTTGGTATTGAGCAATTGCATGTGAAAATATATGAATAACATGAGCAATCCATAGCACTCATAGGGTTGAACATAAAAACTTATGTTCAGAAACCATCCTGGGTTTTTCCAAAAATATCGAAAAGGCACTCCAAATCTTTTCAGGCTTCGCTGGATTTTTCTAGTCCATAATGCTGCATGAAACTCATTAGATTCACCAAGTAGAATTTGTTTAAATACAGCCTGAGGAAGAAATGTCAAATAATGTTTGCTAAACTTTGAGTTGTTTACAAAAGCTCACAGTCCCATCGATGATCACAGAGACCAAAATAATGTTCTTGGTAGAAGTGATGAAATAATTTAACCCTAGAAGTGGCAAGCTTTTTACTTTTAACTGTAACATAAAAATAATTACTAATATCTTCTTGAAATATTAAAGTATAAACAAAAAAAAGCATAAAACATGCCCCCCTTAATATAACTACTAACCACAAAAGCAAAACAGGTGTCCACTGCAATCCCAATTAAGCCTACAAATGCCGTCAACTTCCACCCAAGCCGGCCACCGTTTATTTAAGGTGGGCCCCCACTCCGCTATATCACACATTTGTAAGCCAAATTGGGATTGCTCATGGTCGGGATTCGAACCCTAGCACTTCCGAATGGCTAGAACGTTACACTCGTCAGCGCAGCGCTTTAGCCAGTTAGGCCACCAGTGCATAGGAGTAGAAAGCGCTTACTTGGTTATAAGACATACCCGGTGGCAGTCTAGTGCATTTCGTGAGCAGGTTCGGTTGCTTGCCCCCAGAGGGCAACACGGTCACGAAGGTGATAAGTTCACTAAAATTGATGAAAGATGCCTCCACCTGCCACTTCTTATTGAATTTGTAAATGTGTCGTGGATTACGACTTTGCCAGTTCTAGGGTTAACACTCACAAAAATATTCGATCTTTAGAAATCTGTGTGAAAAAATGTTTGTATTTACTTCGCTGTGGAGAATAGGTTAGGTCATGGATATGTCTAAAGGGAATGGTTTCAGTTTATCTAAACAGCTGTTCTTATTCTTTTATATCAAAAGTCGAATGCAATAGCTCTGGTAGTTTCTATGGGAATATTTTACATATTTTCCATCTTATAAATCGCCAACAATCTCCCAGAGCTAAGACATACCCATGTCAAAATATACATCTGATAATCTCCACCTCTCTGTCAGGAAGTTCTAGCTCTTCCAAAAGTAGTGAAGAAAATTAAGTTGATACAAACACTAATGCTAAAAATAATACAAAATACTGGGAAATCCATATGTGTTAACCAACTATGAATTAGTCATTGCACTATTGAGTAAATCTAGAATAGAAAAAGCCAGGAGACTAAACAAATAAAGTAAGCGAATGAAAAGACCAACCCAGCAAAACCAAGATTTATTTGTTCACCAAAGCATTCGTCACAGTAAACATTCAATAACAATTGCATAAAAAATACATAGACAAATAACAAAATCTTAAAATAAAATTAATACTTGAAGAAAAAAGTTTTCCCTTTCACAGTATTCCAAAATATTCCAAATTAGGAATTCAAACAGACGGAAATATACATCAAATATCAGAACCATCTCTTGCAAAAATTTGCATATTAATTAATATTTTATACAAATTTTACGTCCCAAAATCGAGCAAAAACGTTCAAAATTGTATAATTTTAGTCTCAAAATATTTACACTTAACAATATATCAAATACCATTAAGGTGTTTGATACACAATTCTAACGTATTGCAGCCTTATAAAAATTCATTAAACAGCCACGTGTTATAAATAAAAACTTGAAGAATGTTACAAAACACAAAATATTGAAATTAACTACTTACTAAGATAATGCCACATTTGATAAAATATGAAATTGAATCAATTATTGTATTTTAAAACCTATTCCATCTTTGATATATTGTGTCATATAAAGTATAATGCAACTAATATGGTGTTTATTGATTGTGTTATCTTAAACCTCAATAAAACACTGGTAGCTTTAAAAATGTGTCAACAAAAAACCTGAGTAAAAATTAAAGTAATAATTTAACCATCAAAATAATACACTAGCCTGGGCTTTGAAACCAGAAGAAAGTGTGAGAATAAAACCTTTAAAAGACATAGACTATGTTTCTTTCAATATGTTTTAAAATCAAAATTGTAAACAGTTCATTACTCATAAAATTACTAATCACTAGGGTTTAACATACTGAAAAGCATTTTTTTCTTTTAGATGAAACACATTAGATCTAATAGTATAAAGTTCAAATAAATGATGACTTTTTACCTTTTTCCTAATTCAATAACAAAATTTTATTTTGACCTAATTTGATTTTAAGGTTATCAATTGTTGACACTACAATTTCCCCTACAACCCACCACCAGCAAGCAAGAAATGGTGAAATGTTAGACCCAGGCATAGAGAAAGAAGAGCCCCAGGCATTGAGTTTGAGATGGATCCCACCACCGAGTTTTGATCTCAGGGAAATGCATTTCTTCTCTCACCTGGGACTTGGAGACTAGCCGAGGTTGTGGTGGAACCAACAACGTTGCTGGCGGTGCACGTGTAGTGACCTGCGTCAACTGTGAAAACACAAATACACCGTTTTAGGATTTTACTCTATTGATCAATTACAGTAAAGACCGGTTTATCAGGATTCATGTGGCGGGGTCCGATCTGGAAAGCCGAAATACCGATGATCTGAAACTATACTGAAAATATACCATTATTGACAACCACGTCGCTTAGTCAACGATCGTGAATAACCCCTACAATATTAGTTCTGCAGACTGCATATAACCTATATACAACAAAATAGCAGCGAAATATCACAAGTGTTTAATGTGCACCATAGATTCAGTATGCACTTTAACCATAAAACTAATTCTGAAACAAACAGCCATTGTACATTTAACCTCAAACACCTACACTTTGACAGTTGAGTATTGAAATATCAAATAGGGGCCCACCCCGGAAGCACCAAAAGCTTGGAAACACCCCCAATATACAGAGTGTGTGTTCATCATTTTACACATTCATGGTAGTAACACTTTCCGCGTCCAAAAAGGTACTGCGGTTGCATCTGAAATTTGAAGAAGCTTGAGATAAAAATCACATCTTAACCCTTATTTACCAAGTTTTTCAAAGCCAAATCCAAATGATTCAGATCTGGATAAATCAGACTTTACTGTACTATATATCAATTCACAAACAATTTTGGAAAAACCAATTTTTACTATCAATATCAATAAATCTTTATTGTCATTAAGTAACACATATTACCATAAACAAAGTCATTAGATATTCACGATGCAGTTTAACCTAAACAGAGAAATTCAGAAATTAAAACTGATGAATCAGAGCAGGTCAGAATTGATTATTGAATTTGTTTAACAATATAAACCTTAAATAACTAGCATGTTATGTAGACTGCTTGGCATCAACTTCAAGTAATGAAAAACTAGAACATCCTGCAGGAAAAACTGGGAACTTTTCAGTCACATTTACTATGACTTTGTTCTGGTATTGTTGGTTAAAAAATTATATTTTTATAATCCAAGAACTAAAAAGAATCAACAAACATCCTCAAGGATGACGGTGTAGGGGACTGTAAACATCAAAGGTGGTGGTAGTCTCATCTAACCTAAGATGGGCCAATTATTCATATATTTGCACTAGTAAAAATATGTTTGTCTGTATTATCAAGAATAAGCTATAGTGAAAAATACTGATGGGTTGCATTTGAATAATATCTCATTTTTTTACATCTAACCCTTTGAACGACAAATTTTTCATTGCAAGACTCCCCTTGGAAACTAATTATTCAAAAAAAATTATTTTTTTAAAGCCAATTATCTTATTACTCTAATTATATAATATAGACTACAAAAATTGTTATTAGCCAATCATTCAATTAATGGGTCAATAATTAGGATTGGCCATATTGTATCACTTCACAAAACTACTATTTAGTATATTTACACAAACACAGTTACTAATATTATGAAAACTAACTCATAAAGATAAAAGTTATTTAGTATAAACACCAAAGACAAAGACTAGGTTATAAACAATCACCCGACACAAACATCGTCTGCATATTTGTCAGCTGATATGCGAGTATACTCGCTCTTGGCGCTAGCTTTGACTATCCACACAAAAGTCTGTTTGCAACCAATGAATACTGACTGGATGTTGAAACTATGTCATGAAATGAGTTGTCAAAGGACAAAAGTGGATTGCCCTGCCATCTATTGTGGATTTGGATAGCTAAATTTGACTAAATTTCGTTATGGGTATACGGGAACAGGAGTATACTCTTATGGCGTTGAGTACGTGAGCGAGTTAACTCGCCTATGGCGTTCAAAGGGTTAAGGATATAGATGAGCTTTCACATTGTGGCAGTTTCTTGATTCTCATAAAATGTGTTTGGCTATAAATCTTTTCATGTTTTGGTTACATATGAAATACATTGTTGTTTCGAAAACCGTAACCTTCAATTAAGCTTCAACTTTTTACTTTACTTATTTAACTTCAACTTCTACAGTTTTGTTTAATTTTAACTTCTAGTGCCATCAATTAAGATACCGATTTTAAACTTCCTTGACCTGCTGGGAAACAGAAGCACCTTTGTATTCAGAATGATTCATTATAATTATTGCCAAACTCTAACTCTGGGCCGTTCTCATTAAGTGATTCAAGTTGGCAACGCATCCGTTATTAGTAGGCAACTGGGGAAAAGAGTGCATTGAAATTTATTCTGGATATGTGTGACGTTTAAATTTCTCTTAGAAATTCTAATTTATACAATTGAGAATAAGTTGTACTGTTTGGTTTGGCTGGTTATTTGTTTATAAGCCAAGCAGGCTACTAAAAACTCGATCTTTAAAATATTTTTAACACATTTTTAGAATTTAATTTTTGACATCAACCATTAAAATAATTTAAAACATATCAGTAAAAAAGAAACCAATTGTGGAAAGAAACAATTTTTAAGTATTCAAAATTTAATCTAGTAAAAAATTTGTATAAATTTGCGCTAAAACATCAATACAAAGGATATTATTCCACATTTTTACATACCGTAAAAGTTATCATTGAATAATTTGATTCATAACAAATATTTTAATATTTCTTAAATGAACATTGGTCGGAAAAAATATACGCCATATAAATATCACTACCAATACCAAAACTATACGGATACAAAATAAAACCAATAAAAATAATAATAATCTATTAAGTTAGATCTAAATTTAAAAATTATTTTTTCAGTGACAGTCAGAATTATTTACATGGTCTAGCGACAGGTAGAGTCAGTCGACAGACACCGTTGCGATACTCAGTCTGGTGATCAGGTGAAGGTGTCAGCACTGAGCCATCTTTGGACCAAACAACATCTGGGGCTGGTTCTGCCAACACGATACACTCAAACCTTGCAGGCTGGCCACTCACGCAGGCAATATCTCTCAAAGGCTGAAACAAGTACTCGGAGTTTGAACAATATATTACCTTAATATTACTAATGATTATAATCCATTCTAGTATTACCTCCTGGGTTGAGTTATTGTTAACAAATGAGTCTTGACATTTACCAGAATAATTATTGGTAATGATGCAATGAGTCCTAAAATCTAGTAATATTTTTCAAAAATAAAATATGATCGACGACCTTAAGAAATGTATAACCTTCCCATATTACTAATGAATATAACAGAAATACAAATACGATGAGGATTCTTCGAAAGCGACTCTAATTGCAGTAGACTTTGGAGAAAGAAAAGTCTCAGATAATGTGTTTGATATTAATACATTTTACAACTCTTGGACTGTTTAGTAAGAGGGTAACAGGAAATAATGACTAATAGAAAGGGCTTTTTAACCTCAACTACCCATTATCAGGGATTTGGCCAGAACCATAATTGTGTAAATATATGGGCCAGCCAGAAGTGACAACAATCTGTCAATCGCCTGTCAATACAACATATAACATACATATATCAAAGTTTAAAATGTAGACAATATCCATAGAAAGCAAAGAAAAATATTTACAATAGATTAATCTCAATAAATATTTACATAGAAAAACATACACTATATGCTGATATAATACAGTAGAGTAGAGGAAACCCATGTTTTTACTATTGAATTACTGGGTGAAAATAAAGAAAACTATGAATATGTTAGATGTTTAATGCTAATGATTAGGTTTGAAAAATATTGTATTGTATATGATGTCCTTCTTGTTGGATTCAAATTTGGATTTTCTCCTATAAGTTACACACAGCTCGCTCTCCATTACACTCCGGGACAGCTTAAATTTCCTGATAATTGGATTTCTTTCAGGTATTTAATTGTGTGATTCTTCAGATAGACTCTTGATTTTAAATCCACATTAATACGAAGACTCTCTACACTTTCAAGTAACTATGTGATGTTGTATTTCAAAGCTGGGAATTGTTGGGCCCTATTTTTTGAACAGGAAATAATGGTAGTTACTCTGACATCAGTTACTACTCTGATATGTAAAACAATTTTTTTTGCACAGAATTTAAGAGAAGTCAAGTGAACATGAGTTCAGCAGAATGGTGTAAAAGTTCACACAGTGAGAGCTTCCACGGAAGTGGCTCGACAAATGTTCCCAGTACATTTTATTTTGAAATATGGTGGTGTTCAGGAATAACTTGGCTCACCCCATTTGTCACCATTTCAGGAGAGAGTCAAAGTTTGTAACCAACAAGGAGGATGTAAAATCTAAGACATTATTATTATTAATTTAATAACCAATTAATTAGGGGAATTAATTGTTTATTAAATTAAATTACACATGGATTATGGTTACCATTTATTACTATAGTTTTTGAACTTTTTGTACTCCTCACGTGTATTTAGTTACACATGTGTTTTTTTCAGGAATACAAAAATACAAAAATCTAGAACCTAAAGCAATAAAAGGTTTATAAAAATAATATTTTTTAAAAACCTCAACTGCCCATCACCATAGGACTAGGGCTTGTGCAGTGAATTAAAGAGATTGAGGAGCTGTGGTGGCATTGGTAATATAGCCAGAGGTAATATAGCTCATGATCTGACAGGAGTTGCCAGTTGCTGGTTTCGATCCAGCAACCTTTGACATATTGGGCCTGAGCGTTACCCCTGAGTTATACCATGCCAGTAAGCAAGTTTTAAACCTGTTGTTGGATGTTCAGTAAACCAGTTGTTGGAACTGGTTAAACCTATACCATTATGTTTGATTTTATATATTTTTTAAAATTAGCCTTGTTTCTCTGCAAAAAAAGTTTTCTCACCGTGATGAACAGAGGAGATTTCTTTGGTTGCTCTCCAGGAGAAATGGCTCTGATGATCTTAGAACTGTCTGTGTTCAGCCAAGCATTGCCTGTGGACCCTGCACACATTCACATGGCTTAGTTTGGATCTTGAATAAATGTCTATGAAATATAGATCCTAAACAACACAATTCAAGACTTTACTCTTAGATTATAGATAAACAAACCAGCAGAATAAGCAGTATAAATATAACATTCTCGTAAATGAGTTTAAACTTGATTTTATGATAAGAAAGTTACCGTTTATGAAAAGAAGAATTTAACCAAATGTCTGATTTACTAGTCCAGTTTCAGGTCTACTGAGCCTCTCAAATACTTTCATTTTTAAGTTTCTACAAAACATGGAGTTTGTAATATATCGGCATGAAACTCTGAGTTGTTTGTGGTGTCAGTAGTCGAGGGGATACCGATTAACTATTTAAATGAGATGATCCTATTTTAGGGAGAAAGATATGTCACAATTTGTACATAGATCTAAACCATTTAAAAAGTACCTTGTTTTGTTAATGTTTAATGACATAGTAGGTAAACACAAAAATAGTGAGTATAAATTGCTTAAACTCTAAATATTATTGACTACTAACCACTAGTTTGAACTTGAATTATATGATGAATTTACAAAAATAGCTGATGCAAAACTAATTAATTATGATTTCTCAATCATATTGTAAGTTTTAAAATCGATAAAATTGAGATTGTTTCAGTATCTTAGAGCATTTACAATGTATAACCAAAATTGGATTCGTTTAACAGTCAAAAGTAATTTAGAAAGTAATAAATACAAGTTTTTTTATCCTCTGTAGGTATGTATGTAGTCATTGTTTGTGCAATAGACAATGCAATTTTCCAAAACAAGTATTACACTCTTTAAAACTTAACATTTTATTAGAGCTATAATGCACTGATACCAAATTTACAGATATTTTATTTCGTTGGTAGTTCAACTTATACTTTTTTTGGGCCAGTACAAAATCAAACATTTATATGTAAAAAATGTTTGAATTTTCTTCCCTGTGGGAAATAGGATAGATCATGGATATGTCTAAAGGGAGTGTTTTCAGTTCATCTAAACAGCTGTTCTTAAAACCAAACTATGAAGTCACTGTTACAAATCTTGGCTGTTCAAATTGCCAACACCCCTCTAGAGCTAAGACATATCCATGATAATTACTAATAGCATTATATTCACAGACAGTGATTACAGATGAGTGACAGTGCAGGTGAAAACTGAAGTGTTAGGTGCATGGTTGTAAGTAAAAGCCACAAGTTAGTTACTTGACATTTTACTATTCCATGAAACTATTAGTAATAATAATAGTAAAATATTGGAAAGAATTGATATCAGAATTTGTTATACTTTATTAACTGTTGTAACACCTTACACACAAGATTCAGCCTAAAATTGTAAAACCAAATAAGTTTAAAATAGGCATTAGTATGGAATTCATAAAGAAAACAATTGATCCTTTATTGTCTAAAGAAATTATAGAAAGCCTAAAGACATGTGAATATCTCTCTATAAAAGTGATAAAGAACCAAAAATTTTAAAAACCCTAAAATAACCTTTGAATGCACCCACATTTGCGAATTTTGGGCCAACATCCCCCCTCCCCAGAGCTAAGACATCCATGTCAAAAAGGTCCTTTATAATTTGGACACTTTGAAGTTCTGTAGGGTAAAAACCTGATTTTTCCCAACCTCAAATCGATTTTTTGTGGTGAACAGCCCCCTAATACACAAAAAAATCATAAATGCTTGAACAAAAAAAATTGCCCAGACAGTGCTTGTTTTAGAGTATAAGATATTAATTAAAACAACAACAGAAGGAAACAAGATTATAGAGAATTGAAATAAATTTATATATATTTATAAAATGAAGCAAGCATTAAAATAACACTGATTATTTGTCTTCACAGAATAGAAAGTTTTATTGTTACAATTCACAACATAGAGTAACAGCAGAATTGATTATGACAAAGCGAAGACACAGGTAATGTTGAAGCGATATGGCACCTGCAGAATCATGTCCATACGGAGTGTACGGGGACACTGACTTCAAACTGGGGCTCTGGGACTCGGGACTGGGAGTTCTGATACGGAACGGAGGAAGCGCAGTGCCTCGGTGAAACCTTTCACTCTCTATCTCCGACATCTCACTCTCAGAGGTCGGTTCCCATTTCACTGTTTTCGTTTTGTTTGGTTTCTTTTTTTGAGTCGTTTCATGAATTATTGGAAAATCTATTGCTCCTTCCTCTTTTTTGGATGGGCCGCTGACAATCTTTCTTGGTGCTCCTGGTTTCTGTTCTCCAGGAAGTACGATACCAAACTCGTAGCCAAAGTCATATTTGAAGTAAATCAGTCCTGTATCTGGGTCTATTTGTTTTGTACCTGAGAGAGTTATTTTTGTAAAAGTTATTTTCTTTGCATTATGTATTTTTAGTGTAATTTAATATTAATGAAATTTACGTTACAATTCATCTCCCAAAATTTGTATGAGAATTTTATTTGTTTTATAATTATTTTCCTGGTAAATACTGTTTATTTTAAACAATACATTGTAATAAATTTTATGTCATTTACTGAGAGGAAAGTAATTCTAACATTTCTTTGGCACATTTTTAGTTACATTAGGGAAAGGAAAATCCTTAAAATTAATTTAAGTATAACTTTTCTTCAACCAAAAAAAGTCTCCAATTTAGTGTCATGGTTTTCATGTATATAAATGTTATTTACATCAACATACCATAAAAAAACATTTTAATAATTCATAGTATTTCTGGTGTAATATTTTATTAATTTTCAGAACAATGTTGAACTTTTCCTAGGACACTAAAAATTATACCGTACTATGTTTCCAAGAGGGAAGAAATCCTCACTGATTTTAAGTAACACATAAACAATCATTATTTTTTAATTCAACATTTTGTTTCAATCAAGATTTTTTGTTTGAATTAAAACCATGAGTAATTGAAAGTCTCACAATAACAAATATTTTTCGTATTAAAAAATGTATAGAAATTATATTTTAAAGTAAATCTTACCATATTCACTGAGTCGATTTTCATCTCTGTAGGTTTGTGGTTCATCTACAGGATTTTCCTGCTTGTTTGACTTGATGTCTGTCATAATATCGGTTACAAACTTTTGAGTTTTGCCTTTGAACGTCTTAGTCATTTCACTCATCTGCTTAGATGCCGCTGAATCTGTGTATTAAATTGGATTAAACCACTACAATATGCTCAAGCCGGATTTAAAGTAATAAATAAAGGCTCATTCTTAAACTAGTTTTTGTTTGTTACTTAATTAATTAATTACCTATTTAACAACAGGTTGACATCATTAACAAAACCAGGATTTGGATTGTTTCTTGTAAAAATGTAAAAAATGCCAATAGCGTTAATAACAACAAAATAAAAGAAGTCTCTTTTACTAAGAGAAAATATGGATGTATTAGTATTTATTCCTTTCTTTCTGGTGTAAAATTTGACCTTAAAAAAATAAATTGGATTTTGAATAGGAATGGATTTACTATTTAAGGCACATAACTAGTCTTTTTGGTTAATCAGAAAGTGGACAACACTTACATGCTATTTTCGAAGGCTCAGGGCTGTATGCAAACTGTGGTGGTTCCCCAGGTTGTAGGGGAGGTTCTGACTCCAAAAACTTCTTCTTCATCTCTTCAACTCTCTTCAGTCTTTTCTTTTCTGCATCTAAGTAAGAAGTCCTCACAACACCGTCCACTTCACTGTCGTAGTCACTGTCTTTTGACAGGAACCTTGGGGGAATGTTCTCTTTCCTTTGCGGTCTCAGTGGTACAACTCTTGTGGTCTGCTGAACACTCACCACTCGTTTGCTACTCGCTGTCGATTCTGTGAAGTTCACAATGTTTGATTTTTCAACATAGCCGGGACGAGGTGGTGCATAATCCATTCTTGGTGGTGATCCAGGTTTCAGGATTAATTCCGGAGGTGGTATAGAGGCTGGTGTGGCGTAAATGGTTTCGATCGGTGAAGGAGCTTGAGGTTTGTACTGAACCGGAGTCGGCCTAATAACTTTTGTCTTCTCTACAATTGTCTCTTTCAATTTGGTAGCCGGTGCTGGTTTATCGATCGGCTCAAACTTTGGTCGTGGCGGACCGTTGAAGCTGGGAGGTTCGTCAAACTCGGTCGGAGGGGTGGGTGTTCGTCCAACGTTTTGTGTTTTACCACTGACAGGAGTCAAGATCGGTCTGACTGGACGGAAGGTCATGTCATCGGGAGGATCTCCGGGTCGCCAGATTGGCTTTATCTTTCCCTCATATTCACTTTCATAATCACTTTCACGAAACTCGCCCTTGATAAACTTGGAGGGAGATGGAGGAGGTGGCCCCATCGGACGTTTGGCTGGCCGCACTGGATCAGGTTTGAATGGGAAAGGCTCCAATGGACGCTCTTCCTTCTTAATCACAGTCTGAAACTCCATTTGGGAAGACTCCTGAAACAAAATTAAAATTAAATTAAATATTATGTTATTTACATAGACCTGGATTCCACAGAGGAATCTAAGATCTACACAGAAATCAGGAGACCTGGAACCCCGTTTTCCCAACATAAACAAAATTCAAATGTTGTTTTTGTATCCATGGGACCATCAGGCTCCTCTTAGATGGAGTGGTCAAGATAGAAGAATATTTAAAGGCTATGAAGAGTGAATATACAAGCCCAAAATATAGACAACTGAAGTAAAGTACATTCTAGCGGTCACTTTATTTCAGTATCTAAGAGTGTATTTAGGAATACATTCAATATGGCGTGCTATTTCCTAAAAGTATATGAAATATAGAGCGTGGAGAGGCTCAACAATGGATATTTTATGGCTACCAGAGCTAACACTTTTATTCACTAAATACAATTACTATATTAACAAACTTTCCATTAGTATTGGTTATGTTAAAAACATATTCAAGGTTGAAGAGTCTTAAAACATACTGCACAATTTGTGCAATGTGCTTGTCAAAAACAGTTTAACAAGTGTTTAATATACACAAACATAAGAAGTTAACGTTGGTATAGGAAGAAAACATGCCCACTGTGACTGAAAAATTTCAAGTTGTAATATACTAAAAAAACACAACTTTTGTTAAAATACTTTTCTATCAGGAGAGCTATGTACATTATAACTTAGATACACCAAAAGATGTGTTTTTGTTTGTCTTGCATATCAAAGGAGATATAAGTCTTTTTCCATGTTTCTTGAATTTTGCTATGAGATGTAAGAATCCATGTTTGGAACCAGCAGGGTAGCTCAAGGGTAATATACTTGTCTAGTAAGTCAAAAATTGCTGGATCAAAACCAGTAGCAGGCAACTCCTGTTACGTCATGAGCAGTCGCGTCTGACTAGACTATGTGACTCAAGCAGCTACAGTATCTTGCTGACTTTAATTCACCAACAGGCTCTTAAGCTAAGGTGGACAGTTAAGGTTTTTAAAAACAAATAATTATTTTGAAATGAGTAGTGAAATTCTGTGTATTTTGAAATGGGTTTAATGAAGTGGACATATATTTAGCAGAGGTCAAAAGATGTTATACACATTACTTCTTGTGATATTGTGCACAGCATACATCAGAGTGACTGGTTACAAAAATTAAATATATAACTCATGTTTAATCACACACAAATCAAAGCCAGTTAGTTGCAGACACACAGTCAAACCTTCTTGGCTGAAGTCTTGGCAGTAAACGTCCTCTGTTCCATGGTGACAGACTGTTCCATCCTTGACTCCTCCGTTTTGACATTGGTCTTAAACTGGCGAGTCGGCTCATCTGTGTCAGCCATGTAGCCGTCCGCTGGCGGTGGTTGAATATTCTTTGTCTTAGCTTTAGGTGATCCAGGCTTTGAAGGAGTTTTATGTTTCGGAGCTGGAGCCTCAACATACTGTGGAGGTGAGCCTGGTTTTATACCTGAAGTCTTGCTTTGAACCGATTTTGTCACAACGGATCGTTGGTGAGTCTCTTCTGTTTTGATAATTTTAGTTTTAGAACTTTTAGATATGTCAGGAGGTTGGGTCACAATAGTTTTGGAAGGTCCCTGAAGTGGCGGTGGTTTCTCAAACTCAGTGGGAGGAACAGCTCTACCTGTTGACGAGTGAGGTCTCTTGGTGGCAACAGGAGCTGGAGGTTTCACCTGGCGGTAGCAATAGTCTTCTGAGTCACTTTGCCAAGGATTCCACTTGATAGGAATACGCACTGAGTCACAATCGCTCTCATAATCGCTTTCTGTCCATGACCCTTTGACAAACTTGCTAGGTCGGGGAGGTGGTGGACACCGAGCAGGCCTATGTTTTGGGGGATCCGGTTTAAATGGGAAAGGTTCAAGTTTCGGTAAAGGTTTACTAATACTCTCTGGAACATATTCTTTCTTCTCTACAGTAATTTCTTTGGATGTTGAAGAAAGCTGTTTTTTCTCTGTTCTAGATTCTGATGTGACAATTTTTTCTTTCTTTGGTGGCGGTGGAATAATTCTAACAGCTCCTGCTAAATGTTTAGATGGTGTTTTATCAATATTTTTTTCCAAATCTTGTTCAATGGTTTCAACATAAGACAGCCGACGTGGAGGAGGTTCAGCAAACCCAATTTGAGGTGGTGGGCCAGGGACTAAAGGAATATCATTCACTGAACTATCTTGCGCAATAGTTGAAGAGAATTCCTTTCTTATTTCCTGTTTATCAAAACTACTTATAACTTCTTGGTTTCCTTCTTTGGGAGTAGGAGGCCACATCTTGACTGCTTCAGATGGACGAATGACTCTTTCCTCTAAAACTGATGAATTAGTCATTGTCTTCTCCATTTTCTCAAACGTCTGTGAGCTTGACATAAAACTTGACTCTGACACTACTGGTTGCATAATAGGAATATTAGTAGAATGAGATGCGTGTGCTTCAGCAACGTAAATTATTTTTGACGGTGGAGGGGCAGTCTGAGGTGGAATGTAAGGTTTGACTGGTTTAAACTCTTTAAAAGCACTTTCAGATGTACTCAGGTTTTCTGAAAGATTTGAAGTTGAAAAAGAAGAGCTTTCTACTTTACTAAATGATTGAGACTCATATTTCACATTGTTCTCAACAAAGCTCTCTTTCTGCATTGACACTTGAGATGAGCTATCAGCTGCTTTTGTGGGTAATACCTCATCAATTTTGTGAGTCCAAGGAGGTGTAATTTGAAGTTCTTCTTTTGGTTGAGCAGGTGGCCACACCTTTTTCTGTGTTGAAACTTTGTGTGCCCAAATTTTATCCATTGCCAAACCGTCTGCTGAAGGTGACTTAGGTCTTTCCTTGTCCGAAAGTGCTGATTTAGGTCTTTCAATAGACAATGATGATATAGGTCTTTGTTGATCTATAGGGGGAGTCCACAGTTTTTCCATTGCAAGACCAGTTGCTGAAGGCAAAGGTGAAGAGGAGTGTTTGATCTCTTTAAATGACTTGAACTCCTCAGATTTGTATTCTTTGGACTCAATTACAGGAGCAAAAAATTCAACAGGCGAATGAGGATGATGGGGAAACTCAACTACATCTTCTTTTTGCCTAGAACTCCAAAGTTTTTCCATGCTAACTCCCTCAGCAGAAGGTCTGGGAGATTGAGGTCTCACTTGTATGTCAGCTGATGGTCTAACGATAGGTCCTAATGAATCTACTTTCGGTAAAGCAAAGTCACCTCCATTTAATATTTCTGTCCTGGAGATATTTGACTGTAAACTGCTAAAGGTGTCTGAAATAACGTCTGATTGAAGTGGCTCAGGTTTCTTAGGAATTTCAAACTTTGCAACATTGAACTGAACTGGAGGAGGTTTTGTTTGGGGCATCTTGAAGGAAGATGGTTTGTATTCAGGTATAGGACTTTCTACAACTAATGGTGGCTTTACTGATTCTATTACATTTTCTTGGACACTAGTCTGTGTGGAAATTGATTCTGATGAAATATTCTGCACTAGTTGAGGTAACACTTTGGTTTGAGTAGGTATAGATTCAGATGATAATTTCTGTGGTGTTGGAAAAATCCTTACAGCACCTGATGGAATTTGTTCTTCTGGGATTGCTTTGTGAGATTCTTCAAGTTTCTTGACTTTTTCTGATATTTCTTCTTTACTCTTGACAACTTGTGACTTCGAAATAAATCCCATCTCAGGTGGGGGTTCAGGATGTAGTACAAGGCCATCACTGGTATACACCGATTCAAATTTCTGTGAGGACTCTTGAACACTTGTCTGGGTAAATGATTGAAATTCGGGCAGTTGACTTCCAAAAGTCAGAGGTGATAAGCTTGGCTCCAAAACTGGCAGTGGTTCTGGAATGAATGGTTTCTTCGTGGGTTCCACAGGCTTTGTTCCTTTGGCCTCTTCTTCATTTTCCTTAATAATATTTTTGAAAAAACTCAAAGCACTCTTTTTTGAAATGGATGAATCCTCAATGACACTTTCATTTACAAGGGGTGCTTCTCCTTCAGTTGAAAAAGCAGTTATTGGTGGCATCAATACCGGTTCTTGTATTGGATCAACAATGATCTGTTTCTCTTCTTGTTTGGACAGACTCTTAAACATTTCACTAGTGGTTTTCGTAATTGGCAGCTCACTTGGCTTTATGTTCAAAGTTGGCAAATCAAGATCAAATGGAACTGGAGAGTGTTCAACATGAATTGAAATCTTCTTGTCGCTTTTGAAAGATTCTGTTACTGAGACTGTATGCTTTGAAGAAGATAAATCAGTTGATTTGAAGAGATCCATTTCCATTTCCTAACAAGAAAATATGACTATAAGAAAAGTAATTATAATGGTATATTAACAAATATGAATCGATAAGAGAGTTAATAGTTAAATTATTGAGTAAATTACTATAAGATTAAAAAGCAAAATTGGTTTCAAATAAAAAATTATTATTAAAGACCCAAACTCAATAATAAGAAATTGTATTCAATAATTTTACAGCAATTTCGCTCTACTATTTACATTCATCTAAAGTTAATTCTGCATTAAGCTGACACGCTATGTTGTATATTAAGTCATCCAAAACCTCCACATGAAATTTTACCTTTTCGAAAATCCCCCATATAAAACATCTAAAGACCATAATCTAGTTGAATCTCTGGGTGGTTTACATTTCTTTGCTAACCAGTGACCTAAAAGTGTAAGATGAAAGTTGTAAAACTTTGTACTGAATTTAAACAGAGCGTACTTATAATATACGTCAATGAAAAACAGAAATTACAGGACTTATGATGGTGATAAATAAAACACTCAGTCGAACAAGTCGAACAATCATAGTTTAAAATTATAAAACTCCAATGCATATGATTAAAGAACAACCTAAGACAATTATTTTGTGGTACAATTTATTTTACCTCTTTTATTAATAATTCTCTCTCTAATAATTCATTAGAGAGAAATGGGTGTTTCACTGGGTTAATTCTCCATAAACATTCCTTTAAATTTCTGTAGTAAATGGTGTACTACATTTTAATACAATAAACAACAATAATACAATAAAAGTAAATATACAGTTAAAAAACAATTTTGGTTAAAAGTGTAGGAAACAGATACTTTTAGAATGAAAAAAGATTTTTTTTTAATTAATCAGACAAAACTATATTTAAATCCTGGCAGGTGTATTAGGTTTTGGTTTCAATGTGGAACAATGGAAAACTTGAAACCATAATTTGAAATCACATTGTAGTTTAAGTTAATATTACGATATAAGATTCCATAAGAGACTCAAAAATTGACCCCCTAATTAATTGGTAATTAAGGTTTGGCAAAGAAACTCACTGAGGCAAATGCAGGCTGAGTCTCGAGCGGCTCGACGATCAACAAGTCAGCCGAGCTCCTCGCCTCACCGCCGTCGTTAGTGGCTCGAACCTCGTACCTCCCACTGTGTGAGTGAGTGGCTGAAACATACACGATATTAATACACCGCACCCGGTCCACGTTGCATTGCTAATTATAGACCCGAAATGGCCCACTTTGCAACAACCACCTGTCACCAAGTGCGCTCGTTGTAAGTTTAGTTAACAAAAAAAAACTAATCCAAGGGTTAAAGGAGGCAATTTGGGGGAAACCCCCCCAAATTGTCAAACTAAATAACAAACTAAATAGCAAAGTTAGAGCAACATTTATTGCAATTATTACACAATTATTGATGTTACAAACTATTTTTATTAATAAGTAAGCCATTAATTATTTATATAGAGAGTTTCTAGGTTTGACATAGAACTAAATCAAGCTTTTTTTGTAGGCCTAACAGTCAAAATTTATACTTAATTTTTACTAATTTAATTTTAGGTTAATTTCCAACAACTTCGCAAAAAACTGACATAAAAATGATTGTATATACTTCCCTGTGGGAAATAGGTTAGATATTTCTAAAGATGATGTTTTCAGTACCTCTAAACAACTGTCCTTATAAACATATGACATTACTGTTTGTTAATGAATTATTCTTAAATAAATAAATATGATATTGTAGCGAAGAGATAAAAAAATCAAAGTGTCGCTAAAACAAACGTTTTTCGTTATTTTAATCAATATAAAATTATTACTAGATATTCAAAATGAATTATTATTTAGGTGAATTATTATTACTAGGTCATGATACTTTTAGACATTAGAAAATGTAATGAACCTATATGATAGTAAAATGGTAAAATTTAAAAATGAAAAATAAATATTCTCAGTTATTAATCAAAATTGGAACAAAAAATATATTTATCAGATGCTGTATATTTCTGCTGGTGAAATCAGTGATTGTTAAGGAACTAAGATACACCACTATTTTACTGGCATATAATATTGATAAAGTGTTTTTATAGATAAAGAATAGTTTTTTTTACAAAGTCATAAAAGATTATGACATTTTATTTCAACAATTTAATTTTATTCCTGTATCTGCTTGTTATATGCAAAACAAACCGTACCAAGCAAAAGACGGCTTTGTATAAATGACAGGTGGAGATAATTCTCCGATTAGTTGCCAAGATCTCTGGTCACAAACGACCCACAACCAACTAAGTGCTGACCCCAAGCCAATAACTGTGCCAGTATTATAATATAATTGTGTAATTGTACAGTATCTCCAATTACACCTTTTCTCTGCAATGATAAAAACAGTGCTGCAAAGGCTGAACAGATTCTTTAAAGTAAATATTTTCATATCCAGTGCCGTGATTATAAAATGTGGTTCATCCATGTACAAAGAATAAAATTGATGTTAATGATATCAATCAGCAAAGATAAAATGATCTCTTAGATTTAACTTTCATAGCTGGTTCTATAGTTTTTGATTATGTGATACCAAAAATTGTACTGCTAATTAATTATGAATATGGTTCAGTATAAAAAACTTAAATAAATGTAAAAGAGGTTTATAAGCAAGGTAAATTAAAAAAGAAGACATAAAATAGCCCGCCGGCATGATTCACTTACAACATCTACTCGTTTTGTTGTTATTTACGATACATATAAATAGCACTGATCGAATTACACTAAAATGTGATCTTGGATGACCCAATCGTAAACAACATGTGCAGCGACGTCAACATCACGTTGTTGAGCTTGAGCTATCCCCTTACGTTTTGAGGGGGAATAGTCTTAACCAACCAAAAAACTGTCCGCAATGGGTTCTATTAGTTAAAAAAATACAAATGGTTCTCTAGATTTGACTAACGCTTCCTGATCACGCAACCATCTGAATTATTACGATATTGTCTTGAAATGTATTATTTTTAACCAAGTAAGAAGATTTAGTGTAGGATTGTGGCGCGATCTTGTAGTCTTGTTGACTCTGACAGGACGTTTTAATAGCTCAACAATGGACTCTGTTTCTACGAAACACGACCGAATTGGTCAGGAAGCATTAATTAATTATTAGACCAAGAGAACACCACATCCACCGACCATCTCTCACAACTATACACAATTCATGACCTCCAAGTAGCTGGATTAAAGGACGTCGCCACCGTCCCAGTCAGTAAACACTATAGCAGGCACTATAGCCACTCAGCCACTTCAGCTAGTAAACAGTATCGTGAAAAAAGAGTAAACTTTTAATAAATGAAAATGATAATATACAATAATTATCAATTTTGATAGTCAGAACTACCAACCTTGTTCGATAATGAGCCTGTGTGAATTTCCCTGAGCGAGCACTCTGAACATGGACGAGGAAGATGCTATCTGCTGGCCGTCCTTGAACCATGTGATCGTGGGCTCCGGCGTCCCTGTGACTTCCACCTCCAGCACAGCTCGCTTGCCTGCCACCACCGTATCCGCTTGCAGCCTCCGACCAAACACTGGAGGGAACACGTGTTCTGCAACATAAATCAGTGATGTAGCTCTATATTGACTCAGCACCAGTGATAACAATAATTGCTAACTGAAAATATTCATAAAAAAACTGTATATATTCCTGACATATATAATTTATTGTAGTAAATATTAGGTTAATTTAATTTTAAAATTAAGTCTGTTGGACTCTCACAAAATTATCTTTCACCTGTTATTTTATTTGGAACCACACACTGTTTTGATTAGCTTAGTAATATTAGTGTGCAGCACGAGCGCTTACACAGTGGCAATTTACCGTTCATTACTATAAGTAGGTTCTGAAGATATATCTCATTGAATTATATATTGTAACAATGGTGGGTACTTCCAGATAGGATATCTAAAACAATGCTATATAGAGATTTTTAACCAACACAATTTATTAACTTATGGTTATCATATTAAATCTACAGAATGTTTTATTTGTAATATTTATAGCAGATTTAGTATTTCACTTTTTTCCTTCATAATTTGAATCAATTAATTTTCTAGGATTGTTCCTAACAGACTGTAGAATATTATAAATAATAGTATAGTTTTAAATGGATGAGTTGTTTTGTGACTTTATATATAGATAGATATAGATATAGATAGATATAGATATAGACCTATATAGATAAAGGTATAAGACCCTGTAAACAGCTCATACATACTTTTAACAACCAGATCGGCCGTGCACGTCGCAGAACCCGCTGGGTTTATGGCGGTGCAGCTGTATTTCCCTGCATCATCAATAGTTACAACGGACACCATCAGTCGAGCTCTGTTGAGTTCCCATGATGTCTGTAAATGACCATTTTCCACTATTGGTTGTCCATTCTTCTTCCATGTTACTTCAGGAGTGGGGTAACCTGAAAATAAATACAATTAAAAATCAGACTGTTTCATCATCAGCCTCCCAAGGTTCTGGCTCTACTTTTATAAGATTTATTATTTCCATACATCAAGGTACCGTACATAAATGTTTAGAGGGGATAATAAGGATTTGTAAAGTAGTAAATTCCAGTTCAAAAATCGTTAATAATCCATCTGAAGTGGTTTTATTTGCAAAGGACATGAGCTCTATTTTTCACGAGAGAAAAATACTTCAACTCAAAAAGGATAAAAAATTATGTATCTAAATAAAACAACTAATTTTGCTTAGATACTTTGATTTTTGTCATGAATTTGTGTCAAAGTGGATTAGTAGTATCATTGAATCTTTTCTTAAAGAAAAGTATTGATAACATTAGTTTCAGTCAAAATAAGGCCACTTTGAAGTTTTTAATATCAGGTTACTATTTGTCCCAAGTAGTCGTGGTTGTAAAAAAAAACCTGACTAAAGCACTTATGACAATAGCATTCATTTTTAATAACAATACTCACAATAGCTGACATAAAAAGGTATCTATTAAATTAATCAGCTCTGGAGGGAAAAACAGACATAGTCCATTAACCCTTTGAGTTCTTTGGCCTTAAAAGTCAAGAGGTAAGTTGTCGATGATCCAAAATTTAGTGAAACTGATCTCTTGCCAGGGGGTGGGAGGTCTGCTGGACTACCACCTATGATCTGAGCCAGAAACTAACTCACGGAGTATGCTACTTTCTGCTAGAGTATGCTTTATAGCCAATTAAGCTCTTTATCTGACTGGGCACAGGTTTAAGGGGTTAACTGACGAGTGAATGTTGGAGGCCTTTCGGAAGTGCTCGGGTTCGAATCCCGACCATTAGCAATATCAATTTGGCTAAAAATGTTTGGTACAGTAATGGTGAGAGGGCCCACCTTAAATAAACGGGACTAGCTTGGATGGAAGTTGATCACATTTGTAGGCTTAATTGAGATTGCAGTGGACACCTGGTTTGCTTTTTTTAAGATTTGGTTATAGTTAAGGGAGGGCACGTTTCGTTTTTTGTGTTTGGCGTTAAGTAACTGGTTAACTATATGAATAATATGAAAAATCCAAAGCATTCAAGGGTTAAGTAAGATGAAGCATTAAAATGTCTCACCTTCCAGTATACACTCGAGCGTGACATCCACCCCTTGATCGACTATCTTGCCCATAACAGGGGTGACAAAGCGAGGCGGCACCTGCTTGCGTTGCGGCACCTGCCTGGCAGGCACGATGGCACCAGGTGGCACCACCGCTGTGCTCTGGCTCTGGGAGTCTATCTTCTCCTCCACTCCACCCACACTGTGGTACTCACTTGTCTTGTGTGACTCGGTCTGCAATAGGTTAGTCACTATCACTCTGTTTGGATAGAGAATATACGGCGTTGAGTTTGACGGAAAATTATAAGAATGTATTTAAACTAAATATTCACAGTTAAATTCCACCTACTATAAAAAGCCGCAGAACAGAGTACTATAGTACTAATTTTTGTTCCATGGAACATTCTGACATTTTTAGTACCAAGGGACTAAAAGTAGAACTTTTGTCCCTCGCAGGACTAGAGTAATTCCATATGAATAACATGTGAATGATCCAGAAACACTTTACCACCAATAGATAGTGTGAAATATTCATCAATATACAGTTTGTTGTGGTGGTACCACTGTCTATTACGTCCACAGTATTTTCTGAGTCAACAATTTTGTTTGTTGACATTTATATACATAAAATGGAGAGTGGTAGTGGCAATGTGGGTTTCACTGCCCAATATTTGTGAAAAAGCCAGAAATGTGAGCAATAATTTGCTAATATATAATTTTGTATATTGATTATACATAATTAACTCATTAGCTATTGCTATTTGTGTTGGTGGAAATAAAAGTTTGTTTGCATGATGGTATTAAAGTCTTTTTGTCCCTCAGTAAAGTGTTGTACGAAAGCTGTTTCCTTCAGGGACAAAAAGTGTCACTTTAATCCCTTGATGCAAAAATAACCAGTTTAAAACATTTACTGGTTTATGCAGAACTGACTAAATAAAAATAAAAGATTCATTTATTTAATTTAAAGATATATTCTTCTAATTGAATGGTTCCCCCAACGTGCTGCAAAGCACAAAAAAGAATAATCAATTACTCTATGTATTTATTTGAAAGATCTAGCAGTATAACTTTAACCAACTATTCTGGTCATCCGCTTCTTCTTCATTTACCCCAAATTCGTCATCCCCTGTTATCCCTGTTTTTCCCTCTAGTGATTTCTCAATATCCCATCTTTTGTCTCTCAATCAGTCTTCTTTAACAAGTTTCATTATTTAAATATTATTAGTATTTCTCTGTTGTAAACTAATTCTAACTCAAAATAAATAAATGACAGAACATTTAATTTCCAAAGCAACAAGGTGTAACGGCGATAACTAAAATCTCTTGTCATTTAGCTTCTATTAATATTTTTATTTTCATCTTCATACCAGCTTAGTCCGGATTATGCATTATCATGGTTCCAGCTAGCCTGATGACGGGATCAGATTCGAGATCCTGTAACTTTGTTTTAATTATCGTGATAGAAAATGTCTGCTGGGAAAATCTATCTATATAATATAAACCCACCTCCACCGACAATTAATTTTAAAATTTCTTGGTACTGTTATCAGATACCATATATTTAAAGGTAGAATAAAACAAAACCCAATCAACAATGTAACCAACCTGGACCGCAGGCTGGTCACCGATCTGTTTCGACGTGTGTTCGTGTCGAGATGCTACACCATGAACCTGGACCACAGGCTCCCCTCCTCCAATCACCTGCTGACTGTGCGTTGACGACTGCATGAACACTTCTCGCTTCAACTCAAACATCTTCGTCTCCGAGAGGTTTAGCTGGTCTATAGACTGCAGCAGATCATCCACAGCCGGTGCCTCTGCAAATGAGAATACCATCCACTTATTGCTTCCATGATTAATGACATGGTATTTTAGGTCCAAGGCATTTTGAATATAGGGGACAAGCGATACGGTAAGCATTTATGTGTTAATATTTTCTGTATCCATCCTGACTTAATCACGCTTCATTTTAGAAAGAGATGTAAAATTATGTTTGTACTTACACAACAGAGTCCAATAATTAATATCGAATGAATATATATTATTTTGAAAAATAGATAAATACATCTTTGAGTGAAATATCCCATACAAATTTATACTATCTAATAAATTAATTATGATGACATCCAGGAATTTCCCCTTAAAACACAAAGAAATTCTTTGTTTGAAATTCATTATTGGTGATGGTGGATTTATGTTATTTAGATTTTTATTGCGGACATTTTCCATCACGGGAGTTGTCTTTGGATCTCCGTGATGAGTGGATGTGTTTAGTTTCTTATGTGTGTAATGTTTAGTGAATGGTTTGTTTGTAAGTTTTTTGACTGCTTTAAACTTTTATGTTTTCAGCTTTATACTGGTTTGGTCCGGATTATGTGTTATGTTTTAGATAATAGTTCACCTGAGGACGGGATCAGAACTTTGTTTTACATAAAATCGTGATGGAAAATGTCCGCAGTAAAAATCTAAATGACAAAGACATTGTAATTTATTTAAAAATACGGGCACAAAAGTCAAAAGAAATACATCCCTCGTTTCGCCTAACAATGGCTCCCTGGAGCTGAAACTAGTTGCTACAAGCAATTAATAAAGGATTATTAATTAGCAGGTATTTGAACCATTTCTTTATAGTTATATGAATTTACTTATTTTGTATAAGAATAACATAGAAAAAGAGTAAGTAAGTTTACCGCTACAAAGAACAAAATAATTTATATTTTTCAACATAGTAATAAACCATCACTAGATGAGGTTGTACACCAAGTGTTATCCAAATTATTCAAATAATAAGAGATATATTGATTGCTACCTTTTCCTCATAAAACTAACACTTGGGCTCCTAACGATAATGTACTAGTTTATAATGTGCGGAGTTTAGCTGGCACAACGCGGCTTCTTAGCCACGGCCGCTTCACAGTGGCGCGTGGGCCCTGTATTCTAACTTTAAAAGTGCATTTTCTCAGTTATACGTGGATGGATTTTGTTCACCAAAGTACCGTTCGATTTCAAATTAAAATTCCAATATTTTTTGTATCTTGTATAAATTTTATAAAGTTAATAGTTTTTTTGTTATTTTAATTAAAATATTTTTAACCACCGCCATTTTGAAAATATAAAAGAAAATTAAATGATACTTTGTAAATATTCTTCTCTTTAACCAATAAATATGTGTGCAAAGTTTGGTTTCTGTATCTTAAATATTTCTTGATATATATAGTTTTTTTGTAAAAAATACAAAATGGCGGCTAGCGGCTAAACGAAGGATTTTTCGACAAATGGTTATAGGTGATTTTTTGTTTATTTTGATGAGTACTATCACCCCTCGAAGTTTGTGCCTGACTTTAATGAACACCCTGTATATGTGTGTGTGTGTGTAAACAGTTTTAAGGACAATTGTTTTTGGTCTCTAGTGATCTTAAGACGAAAAATTAAAATAGTCTCAAACCATGCCACCTCGCTTCTTCCCTACGGAACATTTGCTAAAATGAGACGAATGTTTACCAGAAACTGTGAGGTTGGCTGCGCAGCTAGCTCGACCCGCCTCGTTCTCAGCCATGCATGTTACTTTGCCCACCAGCTCTGGAGTCACAACGGGAATAGCAAGCACTTGACGGTTGCCACTGACGGACGGGAGAAACTGTGACCCGGACACTGGCGCATCGTTGAACAACCATCGCACCTGGAACACACAAGAGTCACGGTCGTACAAGGATTATCCAGGAAGTTGATTATATTTTTGTCTATGTCAGCTAGGGAGTGAGCTTAGTAGGCTAGGGGTGTCCATTCCTCCCTTTGGCCCATGTAGCAAAATCCCCTCCAACATTAAATTTTGGCATCCCATGATTAAATTTTAGCAATCAACTATTAGTCCCCCAAACTATTTACTCTTAATCATACAATTTTGGTTTACTTTTTTTCTGCAATTTTAACACATATAGTCAGAATTGTAACCTTAACTAAACGCTTTTTGCCTAGCACTGTAAATTAAAATTGGGTCTAAGCCAAGATTTTGCCCCCCCATTTTAGTATAAAATAATATCCTGGAGATAAAATTTAAAAACAAAGATGACTGATTATAAAATACTTTTTACCAGGAATATTTACATCAAACAAATAAATTTTATATGTGGAGTGGAGCGGTGCTACGATTACTGTAGCACATGGACACGTGGGTACGTGGACAAGTAGCATAATAACCTGTAGCGATTACTACAGGGTATTGTAGTGCGAGTATGAGTACATCCCGTACGGCGACAACACATCAATATATTTCTTTTGAATGAAATGTGAATTCTTTAACACAATCAAGATAAACATCAAGTCAAATTTATTTAAAACAAAACCTCTCCTTGAAGTCTTGAATTTCACATTTTATGTTACAGGCACCTTACATTACAAGATAAACAACTTAACATAACATCAAATTTGATATATTTAAAAAGCAGTCATGGTACCTGTAAATGTGAATTGCAAAAAAATTGTTTATTAACAGTAAATTATTAAGGTCAACATTTTATCAAGAGGAAATTTGGATAAAAATTAAGTTTCCTTAAGAAAACATGGAAAAAGAAGTCAGTGAACTTCAATATTTACAAATTGTGGTGTCATAAGACTGAAATAGCATGATAAAAATAGTATTTGTGACACCTCCGAGATCCAGTTACACTTGCCAAGTGTTATTACTCAAGCTGTCGTCTGCATTTTCACTGAAACAAAATAATGACAGAACGTATTGTTTAAGGTTTATCTTTTAAATAATGTTTTTTTATTCATTGACTTTAATCGAATGAAGGTATACATTTTTAAACTTTTATTCATAAAAAATATGAATTACTTCTAAGGTAGATTAAAATTCAAGCCTTTAATACATAAATATTTAAATACTTCAAAATATTAATTAATTTACTATTGGTAACAAGCATTTGGCAATTTAATTTTGTGGAATTCTACAGTCTTTTCTTTCTTATGTATTTAAAATTTAACTTTGAAAATAATGTGAATTGTGTGTTTTAGTTTATTGATATTTAAAAAGTATACCCTTTTATTGTAAATATTTATAAGATTTAAGCATGATAATTTATCATTCATCATTCAACTATAATGAACAGTTAACCCTTTAAGGATTGTGGACATCATATGAAGTACACACTCCTTAAAGGGTTAACTGTATGATGTCCAATTTGGATTTGCCCAGAGGAGTAATATTAACAATTTACAAAATGCCTAAAAGAGTGAACAAAATTTACAATAAATTGTTGTTATTTAATACAAATAAACATAAAAGTTAGAAAAAAAGTATTTTTTTTATCATTACTAAAAGAAACATTTATTTTATTTTATTTATTTATTATTATTATTTTTTATTCATTTATTATTTCTTATTCTTTATTCATTTTTATTATTTATTTTTTTTATATTTATTTTAACTTTTTTATTTTTTAAGCACGCCATATGACATTCTTACTATAATGTTGTACTCTTAGCACACTCATGAAAGTGTTAATAACAGCAATCAAAATCAAATGGCAAAGTAATCAATGCATTCCAAAAAAATATGTGAATGGTTAAATTTTTAACCATTCACATATTTAAATAATTGGTTGTTAAATTTTTATATTTCTTCTCTTTTTTAGCCACAAAAAAAGGTTTGTGTAAAAAATACAAAAATTGATTTTGTTAATTACTAAAATCATTAATACAAACATAAAAAACAAACACTATTTAAAAAAGTAACCAGTACTGTGAATATAAATTGTATCATCAATCCATTATATCATCAGGCCTATTATAAAAAAAATAATCGTCCACTACCAAGTAATTTGTTTTTAAAAACCATGTCATGGCCAAACAAAAATAGCATCATACATAGTATATACATAAAATGTGAACTAACTTCATCTAGGTTATAAGCGTTTGCACGATTTATAAATAAAAAAATGTATAGCAAACAATACTATAAAACACCAATGGAGAAAAAGTTTTAATTTAAAAAAAGCTTTTATTGAACAGAGACAAATATGGTTAAGCAAAACAATAAACACCAAACAAGAGTATACAAAGTATAGATTAACCTTTAGCAAATGAAAGAACCTTGCTTGGTTTATGAGAATTCACAGATAGAGGGATGGAGATGTGAACCAGTCTGAAGCGACTGTAGGAATGATGTAAATGAACCACTGCTGGCTGTCTGCCATCCAGGTCTCTTCCGAAACCAACACTTGCGAAACAAAAGGCAACTGGAGGCCCAGCCAGTTTTTTCCATCAGATAATTAATTATTCATTAGCACAAAACGATTCTATAAATTAACCAGCATCAAAGTGTTGCCAACAATGCAACAGGTTTATTTATTGGATAGTATTGACTTTCAAGAGAGATTAAAAGAATTCACTCTCCCTTTCATCTCTCTCTCCCTGTATCCACAAGTGTTAATTTTAAAGGTAAATGCTTTAACACGTTTAGTGCGGTAGACGCCGAACGGCGTCCAGGCGGTGTACGGTTGCACGTGCTGCGGATGCCGATCGGTGTCTCGCGCAACATTACATTTTTGGCACTAAAATATAAGCTGATCGTTCATTTAATGTGTTGTGGACCCCATAGGTGTCCATACATAATTTTCATATATATTGACTATATTTTAAAAATAGAGTAGACAAATATGCACAAATATACTTAATTTTAAATGCCTTTGAAAAAATAATGATGCAGCTCCTAGGGAAAGGGTTGGGAAATCTTTTATAGCAGTGAACGTGTTAATACCGTACTATAGGAAGTTTTAAATTACATGTACAGGTGATGTTGTAGTTGTAATAGCAACCACGGTATTCTAATTATCTTGAGTTCATTTTCAAGCTAAACATCAAGTTTTTGCTGAATGAGAAACTTGCATTTGAATCAAACATAATTTACAATAGAAATATAACAATAATAGGTGATAGCAATTACGGGAAAAATATCTACAAAGATAAAAATGGTCAAGGAAAGGGTCAGTGGATGTCACTGTCATGTTCATCAATCATGATTCACCCTTGGACTTCCCCACACAATGCTTAATAGAACTTTTTTTCAAATGTTGTGAGTCATGTGTTTCATGTTTTTTTGTGTTTTTCAAAAAAGTGTTATTTATTGACTTTCTTTAATATCAAGTTAATTAAATTAAAAAAGCAATTCCAAAAAATGTTTTATTACCAAATAAATTACTAACATGTTTCATAGTATAACAATTGAAATACATTTAAACAACAACAAAATCCATATGAAAACCTATTGTTATTTTTACACAAAAGAACAAAAATAAGGGGAAATGGCCTACATGGACCTAGAATGGTCTGTGCGTAGGCTCCTGTTGTAAGTCGTGAGAGTGAAGAGTTGTATACGTATTTATTTGAAATGATTTTTAGAGAAGAAAACAAACAAATCTACCACTTTACAGTGAAATAAATAAATAAATAAATAAATATATATATCAAAACATTAAAAAAATAATAATAGAAAATGAATAAATATATATATATATATATATATATATATATATATATATATATACATCAAAACTATGAAAAAATTAAATAGAAAATGAATAAAGAAAAACATCACATTGTACCCATATGAAAAATTATCTATTCAAAAGCTTGATGTTCAGTTTGAAAATGAAATCAAGATAGGTCGATACCCATCTTTGCTATTACAACTGCAGCATTGTCTGACAGGAGAAGTACTTTAAACCTTTAATAGAATTACTTAATGATCCAGACACTACTCATTATTTTATCAAGCATTAAAACTTGGTAAACATGAAGGAGAAAGTTAGATAGCATGATGTTCAGGTAACATCATGAAAATTCAACACCTGTAATTAAATAGCACACTATTTCCCCAACACAACTCACCTTTGGCGTTGGTTTCCCTGTGACGATACACTCAAACTTGGTGGGAGCGCCGAAAACAACTGATCGGTCGGCAAACAGTTCAGTAAAGGCAGGGATGGTGGAGGCAGTGCGTGGTTCCTCTGAGGGTGGGACAGGGGCAGTGGCGGGGGTAATGTTGGCAGCACTTTTGACTATCAGATGGGAAAAACATTTTGCCTCTCCCAGTGGGTTTGTAGCCCTTGCTGTGTATACCCCCTTGTCCTCTGCTGAAACTGGGTTTATGGTCAAAATGCACAGTCCCGTTTCATCCTGCTCTGTCTGTAAAAAAATTATGGTTAAAATAAAATGCATACTCATTGTATATTGAGTATGGTGCAATAAACTAATAAATTAATCAAACGTGTGCTACCAGTTCATTGATGTGATGTACCCATCTGTATATCAGAAAATATTGTCTATTGCTCTACTTGATGATCTGTTTTTCTCTCATTTAAATGACTTCATTTAAATATTTTTTTTACATTTTCCTATAAATAGTACATGGAGAAAGTACTGTTATCATCAAAGTTTTCATATTTGAATAAGTGTAAAAGGATGAATCCGTTTTTGGGGCTTCCTGAATCCAAAAATGTGGTTCTTGGACTCATATCTGTCTGCCAGTATGTATGCCAGTCTGTGTTTTTGTGTAAAAACCCAGAGACCACAATGATCGTCGGATTTTTGTGAAATTTAGTACATGGGTGCCATTTCGCTATCTCCAGATCATATTTATTTTTTTGAATTTTGATTTTTAAGGGTAGTTTACCCCTAAAAACCTTAAAAAATACAAAATTTTTAAAATCCCATCTAACGACTTTGTTAAAAATTCCATTAATATGAAACCACATGCATGTCTGTATAACTACTGCAAACAAACTTAAGTGAATTTTTACATAAACATTGAATAATATGATAGTTTAAAGTTTTTTTAATACTGTAATTTACTTGAGCGAGAAAGTATGTATCAGTCCACTGATATTGCATATTTACATTCTAAAAAATCTATATGGAAGTGTTGTTGAGTACAAAATTTACTATGTAAATATCACAGACACAACAATACAAAGAGTCACACAAAATAATTGAATTGAACATTTATATAAAAAGGTAAAAAGGAGGTATTTAAAACTTTTTGAATCTGTAAAATGCTATTTTTTTAATTATTCTCAGAGTGTCTTGAACAAACTAATCTTTTTTTAACCCTCCAGAAGTTATTAGTCTCATAAAATATTCTACATTTATTATAAAATTCTGAAAATAAATATATTTGATCTTGCTTTGGTCTGGAAAATTAAATAAATAATCAAGACTGGGACCGTGGCAAGTCCTTTAATCCAGCTACTTAGAGGTCACGGATTGTGGTTAGTTGTGAGCGATGGTCGGTGGGTGTAGTGCTCTTGTGTGGTAGGTTGCCAGTTGAATAATTTTCCAAAGTAAGCAACAAATACTAGGTCAAGTCTAAATATTCTGCACTGACTAGAGGACTAGATGCAAACCAGCCAGACAGCAACTTCTTGTTCATTATTTTTTTCTTGGTTGGCACAATCGCCAACTGTGACAGAGCACAGCCCCTTGTTTTGGCTTAAACTCAACTTGCTTTCTCTGTACATGAGACCTTTATTATACTTTTATTCTTCATCCTTTGAAGTATACCAACTATTTTTTTCTAGAATATTCTTGGGTTAAAACAAATGAGACACTCAACAATGTAATCTATAGAAATCGAATTACACCTTTGACTGTACTTTGCTTACAACTATGATATTTATGTTATTTGAATGTTTACAACTCATTTCAAATGTTATTTGAAATGAGTCTAATCTCAATTACTGTCCATCTGTCTTTCTGTAACGCTAAACAAGGCATTAGTGTTCGTCTTTTTCGTGAAAATGAAAGTGCCCACAGTTATAAGACCTATTTCCTTATTCTATACCTTTTGGAGAAGATTTTGGTTTACTTTAAACAAACTGACCGACTCATTATGGAAATAAAATGATAAGCTCTCAAAAACCCACTACATTTGATAAATGGCAAAATTACATTTGGTGACTCATATTGATTATGTTTAACATATGACTTATTTTTATTTTTAGTAAATTATATTATTTCATTTACATATAATAATTACAGCCAATAATATAAAACTTTTGGTTTATTATTTTTATTATATAAATTTTTCCTATATTTATGAAATAAATGTTGTCAATTTTTAAATTTTTGCGCTTCTTTATCTTTTTGTGAATAATGAATACAAGGAAATAAATTCCCTACAACTTTTACATCTTTGGTCTTAGGTCGACTTTTGAAAAATAGGTTAACAATTTTTAAAAGTTTAGATTTTTCGACTTTAGTAAAACATGCACCAACAGGAATTTATGTTTATTTTTATTATTCATAATCTATGTATATTTGCGAGCAAAATAAAGGTGAATATGACTAGGTTATTATTGATGGTTTAGGCACAGTGACTTAAAAAAACTATTGTAAATTGGACAAAACTGCTGAGGCACAGAGTAATTTACATGAAATCAGGTGAGGACACTCCTAGGGAATTACCTTGATCCTGTCAGATGGATACAGAGGGTTGTTGTTGAGTGACCAGGTCACTGAGGGAGCTGGCTCCCCTCGCACAGCACACTCCAGACTGACTGCGTCCCCCTCGGTGGCCAAGGCGTCAGTGAGCAGAGATATGAACAGCGGCTTGAGACCGGACGGTTCTAGCTCTACTGGAGGCGGAGCAGGCTGGTCTGGCTCGATACCTGACTCTGAAAAAAAAACTTAAATAAAAGTCACATAAAATAAACAGTATCTATGGACTGACTCATACTTTCTCTCTTAACCCTTTGCGCTCGGATCGAGTATTTATAACTTGTCCTGTGCACTCGGATGTCCAGCTGTTCTGGCCACCACCATTTTCTCGCCAAGTCGAATTAATTTTTTTATGAGCTGTCCTCGCCGCTCGGATGTCCAGTGGTACTAGACGATATTAAATCCGAGTTGCGGTCGGAAGGCCAGCAGTACTGGCCACTAAATATAATCATCTGTTTCTTTTTTGGATATTATGTGCTAGGTTTAGTATGTGCTGCCATCTTTCGGGAAACTAATGAACTAGGGAATCAGATGAATTCCCACCTCTAAAACCATACATGTGTTGGAAATTAAGGTTATGCTTAGTGCGTTGTTCTGCTGTTCTGTTGCTGTGTTTACTGACAAGTGGTGATATTACTAATAACAGCTGGTTTTTTTGAAAGTAACTGCACGTTTTATTAATAATTCATTATTTATTTTAGTAGTAACCACAGTATATAGTTAACGTAAACATAACAATAAATGATAATTTAAATTCAGATGACTTGAGGCAATTATTGGAAGAGCATGACGAAAATGTTTCGTCATATTATTTAAAAAACCACTCATAACATAAAGATAAAACAAAAAAACTCCATGTGAACGTACTTTGAACAGTGAGGTGGCAGGAACTAGAGGCTTCCCCCGCAGAGTTGATGGCTACTACTTTATACTGTCCCGCATCTTCCGGTAACGTCTCAGCGATGACCAGAGAGCATCTGTCTCCTTGGAAGAGCAGCTGAACTTCTTTGGATTCTTTCACTGGAACACCCTCGTGATACCAGATTACCTGCGATCATTACGCTATTTTAGGCGATGGAAATATTGTCAAAGTCAAATTTCTATCAATTAGTAAAAAAAGTTTACAACATATTTAACCTGCGAGCCGGCTCGATTTTAGATGACATCGAGCAAAAAGTTTCCCTAAAAGAATTTTATTTTCTCGGTAACTCACCCCAAACATTTTCAAGTTCTAACAAAATTATATTGGACACACTTTTAACCTGTATAATTTTTTTATTACTAAAAGAGATAACAGTAATAAATACATGTAATTTTACTCTCTGTAAACACACAGTTAGTACACAGGATTATTTTTTAATTTTTTTAATGTTAGTATTTTAAAATAAATTGTAAAATATTGTTATTTTAGATTTTTTAATAATCTTTGAATCCATCTCCTTAGTATTACAGTAAAACCTCACTAACTCGACACCTAGTAACTTAACAGTCCTTGTAACTCGACAGTCAACAGCTGACACTACACCTTATAGTACAGTACTAGAGGGATCGACTCTTAAGGTCACGGAGCAGCTGAAATGAGCCGCAATGGACAGTCAATCTATTGCGCTATTTTATAGTATGGAGTGGGGAAGCTCGCTATTGTTGACTTATTCACCGAAGAAAGTTGCGTTATTGAAAGAATAACAATTACCAACTAAGAATTTTTCAGAACATGTACTTTTAATTATTGAATATTTGACATTTCTTCAAAGCCTGTTTACTCAGTATCTAACAATACTCATTTAAGTATTTTAAAGCAACAAATTTATATGTAATACTTGAGTTTGTTTTGTACTAACTAATCAAAACTACAAACCCATGAAAAATTTAATAAACTCGTTCTGGATAACTCAACAACCTCATAACTCGACAACATTCCGAAAGTACAATTAGTAATTATACTGTTTAATTAATGTGAACCATTTTAAATAAAGTAAACTCAAATAGAATGTAATATTTAGATAATAATAATGACACAAAGTATAAGTATAAAACTTAAATCTTTCTCGAGGTACTTTTTTCCAAAAACATACCTCAGGCTCAGGCTGTCCCACGATGACACACTCCAGTCGGGCTCTGCCCCCCTCAAACACGGCGGAGTCCCTGAGAGGAGTGGGGATGAGGGTCGGCTCCAGTCACTTGCCAGTTCCGAAGATTGTTTGTCAAGACGACTGTGTCAGTTGCATATTTTTAATTTAACACAAATTTGTTTTTGTAAAACAGTTGGTTTTGTTTTTCATTTAACTGACTACAAACAAATTAAATATTTTACGATTTTCTGGATTCTTAAAACTGATCAAAATGTTCTTGCCGCTCAGATGACTCAATTATAAGGAGTTACTGTAAAAGTTTTTCAAACTTAATATACTACAACACCAGCAGTTCACAAAGTGATTAGCTTAACCTTTACTCCTGGACTTTTTTTTCATTTACAGCTCACATTTTCTTATAGATCAACTCACTGTACTATATTATGACACCTTTTGAGTTTTTTTCTGAATCTTGTGATTGCTCAACATGTCACTTAATAACTTCACTACAAAAACTGTTCTTCTCTGTGTCATTTAAACAACACAGCCTTCAAATCAGTTTGATAAAAGTGCCGATATATATATTGTTCAGTTTTTTAGAGTACTAAAACATTGGTATTTTTTATAGTGTTTAAAATAATTTTAATTTTAAAAAAGCAGAGTTGACACTATCGAGTTCAAACCGCTGTTTGGGAATTGAATGAAAAAGGAAACTCTAAAGAGGAAATTGTAGTTTTTACTGTTTTTTAAAAAATAGATATTTTTAATGAATTACTTTTCTATGTGATCACAAAGTTTTTAATAGTTTTACTTGCCTAAAAACTTTTTTTTCTTGATTATATATTTTTTTATACGATTTTTCTTTTAAACCTTTCATTTTTATACAGGTACTTTTAGATGTTTTGTTATTTTTCTACTGAGTATAGCGGAATCAATATTATTGCTCAGCTCCTCTAAACAAATCAAAATCTAGAAGATCATTAACACTAATCGCAGCTCACATCGTGCCTCTATAAATCACACACAGCTGATCAAAATCACGTTTGATAAAAGTGCCGATATACTATAAGTAGATACACCAGTTTATTACGAGTATTCTGATACGTACATATGGTATTTTATGGTATAATAAACCATTATAAATTTTAATTTATTAGTAATATTTTAAGAAATATCAAATATCTGTCATCCTGTCATATGACGTGGATCCTCAGGGGGAACAAACGTCACATGACGGGTGTACTCAAATGGGCTCATTTGTCGTTACTCCTCAACAAGCTAAAAGATAGTGTATTCAAGGTTTAGAACACGATTCTGACAAAAATACAAAGTAGCTCTTAGGCAAATTAATTCTATATATTTTCATTGATATGTTTGGTAGATCGGTTGAGAAAGAATTACAATTTTCAGTACAGATTCCGTGCAGGGCAGCATACCTTTGACAGTGACTGTGCAGGAGCCAGTGGTGGTCCCGGCGCTGTTGGTGGCAGTCAGGCTGAACGTTCCAGCATCCTTCGGGAACGCCTCAGGTATGACTAGCATCACCTTGCCACTCTGGTACTGCAACTGAAGATGTTCAAAAATGTTCATTAACTTTGAATATAGAACAATAATTAAAATCTGTATCATTCTAAGTGAACAAGTCAAAGTCAAATCTAAGTAAACAGCTGATCCGAGAGCCGATACCTTGATGTCTCTGGTGTCCGGAAGCAGCTTCCCGTTGTGGCTCCACACAACCGTTGGCTCAGGTGTCCCGCTAATCTCACACTCCAGCTTGATCTTCTGCCCAGCGCGAGCCATCACGTTGGACAAAGGGGTGATGAAGACTGGTGCTGTCTCAGATATCTTGGCTGGAACAAGGGAATGTTAGTAATAAAACTTAGTGCAATAATCTAACCTCATTCCTCAAATGTTTATTAAGTAAAGTAATACATTTACAGTCTCAGTGTGTCAAAGATTTTTACTTCTTTAGCCTTAACAATTGTTATATTAGAACATTTAATAGGATTGATGTTGTCAAGGTATGTCTAATCTATATTTCAAAATCCTACCATTGTGCTAAATATTAAAACATAACAAACTTCACATCACAAACTTGTTAATAAATCCAGAGAGTATTTAAATGCACTAATTAAGTTTCCTACTCACGTTGAATACTTAGCGTAGCGCCAGTTGTTTCTGAACCCAGTCTGTTGGTAGCCTTGCAACTATAGAGACCCTGAAATTAAAACAGCTTTATTATGAAATATGTAATTTGATTATATAGTAGGTTAAAATAACAATAAAAACAATAATACATAAGAGAGGGTTAATACTGTACGCTGGAGCAACATACGACACCTAGATCCTGTACTACTATGTAATATATACTATGTATTAAGTGCTATGTAACATGTACTATAGGGTACTAAGTGTGAGTTTGATCAACTTTTCTTATAATTTTTGTCACCAAATCAAATTAAGGTAAGTGAACAAAATGTTAGTTAATACCTTCAAACTAGTAATAATGAGTAGTCAACATTGAGGGCTAAGAATCAATTCTTTGTTTGAAATTTATTATTGGTGATGGTGGATTGATATTATTTAGATTCTTATTGCGGACATTTTCCATCACGATATTAAGTAAAACAAATTTTCACAACATTTCGGGATCTGGAATCTGATCCTATCCTCAGGTGAACTAATATCTAAAACATAGCACAATTAATTAACATATTATTATATTGGATTATATGTTAATTAATTGTAATTAACATATAATCCGGACCAAACCGGTATAAAGCTGAAAACATAAAAGTTTAAGGCAGTCAAAAAACTTACAAACGAACCATACTAACCATTACACACAAAAGAAACCAAACACGACCGCTCGTCACGGAGACTCAAAGACAACTCAATATAATTAATATCGTGATGGAAAATGTCCGCAAAAAGGATCTAAATAATATTGAGGGCTATTTTTTATACCAAACAGAGAATACTAACAAATACAGTGAATACTGAAAAAAGTACTTCCATCATTGTTTTTGTCAAAAATCATTTTTCATTATATTTTTTGCATTTTCATTAAGTGTACCCAATATTTGTGTTTTTTTATTTTTTATGCCTGAAATGTATGCAAACGTATACCCGATCGGGTTCACACTCACTAAAGGTTTTCTTCTAAGGGTGGAAACACATTTCAGCTATATTTAGTGTTGTTCATCAACGGCATTAGAAAACACGAGTGTACCCGGTTGGGCGCACCACATGCTTTAGTAATGTACTGAGTGTACACTATCGGGTACACTGCTGCCATTTAAAGAGGCATCCGTGTACCCGATCGGGCGCACAATGTCGCGTTGTTAAGTGTATTTATTTTAGATCACGATTAAAAAATGCTTTAGCGTGTTGTTTAGGTCAACTCTGTGCAAGGTGCATGTTATCGTCCTGTGCTACGCAATGGTGTTTCATCTCATGATTCCACCCTTAGGGACAATCTAAAAACTATCAACTGCACTGAACTCACTTAGGAAGGAAGCCTTTTCAGTTTAAATTATGTTTCAGTTATGAAATAACTTATCATTTATTTATGATTGATGATTTAAAACCAATTTATCCCATTTGTAGGGAAGCACGCCATTTCAACAGAAAAAACACTTAAAACCATTATATACTGTATTTACTTTAACCCTTTAAGGAGTAATGGTATATCAGTACAGATGAACATACCCTCAGTAATAGGATGATAACAGTATGTTGTTACTCCTTTGGGCCATGATACAAAATGACTTACCGGTACGCCACTACTCAACTAGGTAATAGTCTCAAAGGGTTAAAGTTTGATTTTTTAATGTATTCACCTGGTCATCTCTACTAGCTTGGTCCAGGGCTAGGACAGCCTCTCCATTGTTGTATGTGATGGTGTATCGAGACACTGCGTCTATGCATGCTCCATCTTTGAACCACTGCAGGAAATAGAAGTTCAACTAATTAATAATGTACCTGAATAATATCCAAATGCTAAGCACAAATATAATGTTCTCATTCTATCTGATATTTTCCTTGCAATAAAACTTTCGCAATCTTTGCAATGTACAAATCGATAATTCCTTGAATCGCCCCCTAATAATAATGATTGTGTAGTATGAAATTAATTTTAATCCGATTAGAAATTACTAAAGTGTTAATTCTAGATATGGTTTAACATACCTGGACAGTGGGTAGTGGAGTTCCCTTCACCAAACACACTAGGCTCACAGGACTGCCTTCCTGAGTGACGAGTGGAGCCAGGGGTCGCACAAACACCGGCGCACTCTCCCGCTCATTCTCTGAAACATAAGTGTAAATAATGTACACTCTTGTGAAAAATAATACAGGCACGATACACCAATTGACTTAAAGGGTGAAAAAATCTTCACCCCAACAGAGTTACGTAAGCAATGCAATATTGGATGATAATCAAGGTCAAACTATTTAAAATCAGTTGAATTTATAAGATTATAATTAAATCAGCTGATAATGAAGACTAGGCAACACAATAAACAAATAAAAGACAGCACAAATAAATTAAAGACTGAGACTGTGGCGTGTCCTGTAATCCAGCTGTCGTGGTCTTCATCAACTAAACTGACAATGCTTGAAAATGCGACTATAGTGTCCCAAAACAACCAGAACATACAAAAATTAGTTGTTAATTACAGGATATTTAAGAAGGGGAATAAAATATTGAAAATTTAAAGTTACATAGATATACACACACACAGTTACATTGATATATATCTAAACTTAACATAATCTACCTCTGACAGTGAGAAGAGCCGTTGTCTCTGCATAGCCCAGCGTGTTGGTAGCCCTGCAGGTGAAACAGGCAGAGTCCTCAGTGAATGTCTCATCTATCGTGAGGGAACAAAGTCCATTTTCCTCTTCATTAGTATGGTAATCCAGATTGCTGCCTATAGAGATGTTGTCTTTCAACCAACATATCTCAGGCTTTGGTATACCAGTCACTCTGAAAAATTCATCAATTTTGAAACATTTACAATCATCATTGCAAGACTGGTTTTGCCAGTTTACCGTTAGCGACACTGCCTTTTGAAGATGTGATTTGACCCTAACCTGGCTTCAATTTCATCTTGACTTGGGTTTCATAACGTTTAGAACAGCTTTCATGCAATAATCAAATTCAGTAAAACCTTTTAATTCTTTTAAGTTTCTGTTTAAACTGTTGACTATCTTAACAACTTGTTCCCAACAAAGAGATGTGTTTCAGAGTGCTCTGTCAACCTCAGATTTCAAAATGATACCCAATCCTCAAATTCCTGATTTAATTTCCATTCCCAGCTCCAGTACTTAGCCTAGATATAAACATATTCTAAGTGATTTATTCTCTGTTAATAACAGCTCAGAGATAACCATAGAGATAACTACAGTCATGTTTTCATCAATAAAGTATTCATACTATTGTCTGTTAATATTAAATCACTGCATAATTGGTATTCCCTGAAAATAATATTTCTATAGTACACTAACATTTCTCTTGAATATCACCCAGTGTAATATTATTTTCCTCTCAGAATCATAAGATTTTGAGTTAATCATATGACTATATAACTTTTTAATTATTTTATTTTCAGACACCTATAGACTATCGTTAGTGCTATCAACCTTATAATAATTTGACTCAGACCTAATAATTTTATTCTTTAATCAGTAAATTAGAAGAGATAAAAAATATTTTTAACCCTTAAAGCGCTACTGAAAATCACGGTCCCTGCTCATTTAGTGTAAAAAAATCAAAATATTTTTTCACAATGTTCTTTTTGGATTTAGGTAGCTTTAATAAAGTACAAAACAAAAATTTGCTCCATTTCTATTTATTGAAGATTTTAAGACTATTTTTAGGTTTTTAAAAAAGTAATTTTCTTATACATCAAAAACATTCACTCAATATACACTATTTACTGAAAAAACACAATGAAATTAACACACATTGACAAAAAATTTCAACAAACAAGGTTAGCGAAAGTGAAAACAGCTGACCGTAATGACTCGCACGTATAAGCATAAGCAGCAGTACGGGAGCGAACGAACACTGGCCAAAGTCGCCTAGCAATAGATATCAGTCACTAAATATTCCAACAAAGCGGCCATATTGGTTTTGTGAGTGCATAGAAGGAAAAGCAACATAACCATGCACTCTATCGGTTTCGCGAACTACAGTGCAGTAAATGTGGCGAAATGACTGATTGCGCCTAAAGGCTTTAGCCACATCGTGCGACCCTACTGTGCTGCGTTTAAAGGGGCTAGCCGCCCGTTAAGGGTTAATCATATTGGCAAGCCCCAAAAAGGGAAATGAAACATTACCTGCACTCAAATGTGAAGCGACTCCCTTCATCAATGGTGGCATCGTGAAGCGGTAGGGTGAAGTTAGGAGGCAGTGGCTCTGGCTCTTCGATTTTGGCTTTCTTGATGGGCGGACTTGGGGATTTCCTGGGCGGAGGCTCTTCTATAGGCAAAGCCTCTTGAAGACCGACAATTTCCTATTTCCAAAGAAAAATTTAGTTTTAGTACAGTACCAAAAGGGGTTCCAGTAATAAACACATCACATAACATTAATGAAGTAACCAGACTCTGTGTCCAGTGAACTCTGAAGAGTCGAACCAGACTAGAAAAAACCTATTTGGGTTAATGTAACGTTAATTTCTAAAAGATGTATTACTTGTTACAATAATTATAATTGAAGTTGTAAATATAACATGGTTTAAGGTTTAAAATACTTATATCCTTAAAAACTAAACACATATTTCATTAAAAAATACAAATTTGAGAACAAATATGTTTGTATTTTATTCCTTATGGGAAATAGGTTAGATCATGGATATGTCAGAAGGGAATGTTTTCAGTTTATCTAAACAGCTGTTCTTTTAACCATATGACGTCACTAACCATATGACGCCACTGTTTCAGAGTTTGGTCATGCAAATTGTCAATACCCAACCAGAGCTAAGACATATCCATGTCAAAATGTACAAAACTAATAGTCTGTACATTTCTTGTGTAATAAAAACAAACATACAGTATACAAAATACTATAATGCTAAAATAGATTATATCCTCAACGATTCAACAAATTCTTAATAGTACCTATGTAAATAATTTCAATTTATTAATTTTCCATAATGAATTCAATTCAAACACGGTAATTAAAAATCTAGACAACTAAAAGTAATTTAAAAGTTTTTTTTGTAATTTTCAATGAAGTAATTTTACTTTTTGAAGTACGGTATTTAATAAAACTTACATAATGGTTAAAACATTATAAAAAAATGTCATCAAACTTTGTATATAATTTCAAAGCTATTTTCTATGCAAACTAATTCTAATAAATGTAAGTAAAATTTCATTACAAGTATTTTATGAAGACACCATCGAATCATGTCGTTGCACCCGCGGAATGAGACTGCACTGGTATCGAAAGACTATTGCGGCTGTGAATCACCTGTACAGTTGCCAAATGTTGCTCCATCCGATCAAATACCTTAGACTTGTCGACAACGCACAAACAAACACCTACACTACATCGCACTGAACCCAGTCTAACTCACACCGGCACAACGTATGGACAAAAGTTGACCATTTTCATCTTGGCAAGGAATCAGCTGATTTTGGCCAGCCAACAGCTGATATACAGTCCACAAATAACTCTTAGCTAACAGTTGTCTACGATTAATTTTGGATTATTATTTTTAGTGTGGTTTTGTCCATATGCAAGTTTTGTCTTGCATATCAAAGAAAGAGATTTATTTGAAAATCTTAAAAAAATCACACTTTATGTTAGATGATTAAAACGTTCGCTGTGGGTCAAAATATTAAAGTATTACAGCCAATGCGGAAATTATTTTATTGTAATTTTAACTTAAATAAATATTTATATTTTACATTGTATTACAAGAGCTACCCGTGGCGTGTTGCAGCGAAGTACAAAACAGGTTTATAAGGTTTAGATTCGCTGGCAAGTATGAAACATAGTATAGTTATTATTATCTTTCTGAAATCTTGGCCTATCCAAAAAATGAGTGTTCCCATGTGGACATAAATCATTACAACATTTAATACAAGTTTTTCTCTACTTAATTCATAATTTATCTACATTTTTCTAACTTTTTACAAATTTAAAATTTAAAAAATATAATTTTTACATACATTTTAATTTAATAAAAATAACTCGGGCCTACGCAAAGACCATTCTAGGTCCATGTAGATCATTTCCAACTTTTTAGGTTATTTTATTATTTACTAATTTATGTCTATGTATAGATTTTTTTCTGTTTTTTTATTTATTTCTGGTATAAAATATTTGAAGAATTAGCACAATTTATTTTGTAATATATTTTGTTTGTTTTATTAGAATAAATTTCATTTTGACTTGACACCATGGACTTAGTCCAACGGGTTTTTAAAATCATTAATTTTATGTGGCCAGGCATTTTAGGCTTACTTTATTAGAGGGTGAAATAGGGATTTATATGTGTATAGTAGTACTATTTAGTATCTAGAGAGTTAATAATGTCTGTTAAAAAGAAATTTCATTCTTTCAAATTCAAATGTTCCAACTTACAATAAATTCACTGGTATTTACCTTCTGTTGTTCTTCTGGGGGCTTGTTGAGAAAGTTGATTATCTGCTGTAATTCTAAACTGACTTGGGAGAAAGAGTCAATCATTTCTCGACTCTCTGATTTAACCTGATTCAAGTGGTCCGGTTGTCCTCCTCCTGAAAATATTATTAATTTTACAAAATTGTAAACTTGATTAATGTGAATTATTAATCTTATATTCTAAAACAAGTACTATCCAGGCAAAATCTTTTTAAGTCTAAGGTTTTATGATTTTATTGTATAATACAGGTATTTGACCAAGAAAAATCGATAGAAGCAGCAAGTCTCAAGGCTGGGAAGAATTCCGTTATCATCCTACAGTCTAAAAATGTTAATGTTTTACTTTGAAGCGTTTAGAAATAGTTATATTTAGGTTGGTTAATTTCATACAAATGTTTCTAGAAAAATGAATGAAGAATTCTATGAAAAATTTAGAGAATAATTGAATGGGTGCCCAGGAAAACGTTCCAAGCAACAAAAACCTAGTTTTGAGTTATTAAGCGTAAAATGTTGATACCGTGGAGTCTTACGCAGCGTGCCAATTTTGACAGGCAAAATCAGGACTGCAAACTCAAATATCTTCAAAACCAAATATAACAGTTTGTGGCGTCTAGAACCTTTTCCACTAAATATCTCCGTTTTGGAAAATTTGTTGCTTGGAACGTTTTCCGGGGGACCTATTCAATTTTTGGGATTAAAAATTAAATACAGCAGACCTAAGAAACGCAAACTGTGTTAAAATTCAGTACATATTACATGTGTTTTAATTTAACTAATAAACTTATCTAATACATGTTTCATTCCATCGGAGAATTGTGGTACAGTACTGTGAATAATTTTTTTTTAAGGATTAAAATGTAATTGAGAGTATTGTAAAAAATCTTCTACATCATTGGGAAAAAATTAAGAGCAAAAATATCAGGAACCTATTTTCAACTTCCAGGTTACATCACTATCTTCATTTACCACGTTTTTCAGTAAAACTGAAAGTCATATTTTAATTTGTCCATTCTAATCAACACTAATATAAAATTTTATCAGAATAATGAAAACACATACCATATAACTTGACAGCAAATTCTGATATCTTCCGTATCCTGTCATCCTGCTTGGACTCCCCAGGTTTGAGGAACAGTTCGATTTCTTGCAATAGTTCATTCGCCTCCTCGGGAGACCTGATGGTGGACGACCTCTTGGCGATGGTCATCAGCAGCCTACTCCCTTCCCGGAACCAATCTTCAGCCTGGCGTCATATAAAAGCATCAAGTAGTGTTAGAGTTCCCACTAAATCTTACTAGGCACTTTCCTCATTATTGATGTTTTATAGTTAAAGGGTATATAGCAGGGGTCCTGACTAGACAACCCTCAGAAATATTTTTGCAGCCCTCGGACTTTTAGGGATTAAAACAAGATTTAGAGTTATGAAAAATATATAATGAACAAATTATGAAATACGTTGTAAATATATTATACTATATTATTATTATTGTATTATAGTTTCTTATCTGAGAGAAAAAATTCTAACTTTTATTATTTCATTAATATAATGATCACACATTATAATCATTTTTTTTTATTTTACACCACTTGTAAATGCAGACTTCTTTGTCACAGACAAAAAATTTGTGCCCGATAGCTTAAAAAACGTTTTTAAGCTAGCAGGTTTCTATTTTAAAATATTTTCCAGGTTGCCCCAACCCTCTTTTTTTACTGAGGATACTCCATAACACCTCCCCTAATGCGATCTCGAGCTACTGCTACTTGCGGTAGCTCGTGATCGCATTATGTGTAATCTAGTGTGAAACATAGCAGAAATTTAGCAAAATCTATTAATATTCTCTTTAACCTCTACAATATAAACTTGCGAAAACCTCTAAAATTAGAATTTTATTAACGCTAATTTCTAGCATTCAAACTCCCGATAATTCAAGGTGAATTGGCTTTCTCTTGAATTTTAAATTAGTGAGGTATGACTGTCCATCATTCGTGTGGATCTGAGTACCATTCATTACTTACTATTCAGTTTCATATCTTCAGGCATAAAAAACACTGTAGGCTGTTATACTGTCTGAGCAAAAGCCAAATGTGAACATGTTAACAAAATACCCCCGTCGCAGCAGACCTGCGTACTCAGCGAATTTCCAAATCAATAATAAAATAATAATAATAATATATGACGTTTGGTCAAAATCTGTCGATAAGCATGAGAATCATTTGCCTATTCTCCATAACATTAACATGGGAAAGAGTGAGCAGGTTTGCTGCTATGAGGAACACTGAGAGTAGGCATTTATACCATCAAAAATTTTTATTTTTAACATTTATACCAACTTTCATCCACATCTGTCCATGAATAAAGGAGTTTACCTATTCCCTATATGATTAACATGGGAAAAGAGTATGCAGGTTTGCTGCCAGCATAAACAAATAAACTATGATTTTTAAGTATAAATGGATAGATCTCAACCACATGAAGCTAAATATCAAGTTTTATCCAAAAATGTTGATTAATATGGGAAATATTAATTTTTCCCTATCCTTCATAAGATTGGCATTAGAGCCCCACAATACACTGTGTTTAGATTTTTTAATATCTCAGTTCCCTTTGGAGATAGAGAAAAACTTTAAGGAACTTAATTGTGTAGTTTTTTAAGCTGATTCCAATGGTGAAATATAAAATTAATTACATGTGCGAATTTGTAGTACAAAACCCCCCCAACACCGTTCCATGACCGATATGTCTGGTTTACAACTCGTCCGAGCATATTGTAGGAAATACACGTCTCTACCAATTTTCTCTTGATTACCAAGCGAGTTATCGTGCTAACAGACACATATATATATATAAATTTTACGACTATTGTTTTTGGACCCTGGGCACCTAAAGAAGAAAAATAACATGGTCCCGGGCTTAAGTCTTACCATGAGACCTACGGTAATAGCTTCTTCCCTATGGGAAATTCGCTAAAACCTGGTTGCCTAGTGGATTTCACCAGAGGCCTGAGGTCTATTCTGCTTGGCCCTTGGAATAGGTACCATTTGAGTGGGGATGTAGGGTATGCCAACACCTGCCACGGAGATTAGATTGTTATCCACCCGTTATCTAGACCGACCCATGGTGGCTTTCGATGCCACCCAATGTGAACGAACACATTTTCACAACAGTGTAATTTTTTTACAGCTTACATATTTTATAGCACACCCTGTCTTGGCCGATGACTCACCTCTTCAATGAGAGCAAAGTACTCGAGGCTGAGGTCTATCATGCTGCGAGTGTCGTTGACCTGTTGGTGGAACTGATGCCAGCGAGTGCGCAAGGACAGCAGCTCGTGCTGGATGTGTGGCGAGGACGAATGTTTACTCTTCAACATGGCGTCCCCGGCACCCATGAATGTCTCTATCCTCTGCTCCAACAACTGCAGAACATAATCACTGATTATGGTTAATCAAGCTCGCATCATCTTTCTGTTGACTTTGACTTAATTCACACAAAATATAATACAGAAAAGTCTGGTTTAATACATTAATGTTGTGAAGTCTGATCTGGATAATTTGAACATATAGCTGGATAGACGTTCACACCGCATGGAAAATGATTGTGAGCAGCACCTGCAATATTAGTGCTGCATACTACGTACAATTACCGTACAACAGAATAGCCGCAAAATAACATATTGAATCAATACTTTTTGTACCCAATACTAGAACCTGACAAAAACATTCTGTCATTGATGGCAGCTTGATTACTTCTAGTTGTTATTATCTTGGCAGTATCTTGAACATATAGTTAGCGGTGACTAACCTCAATGGTTTTCTCGAAGTAGTGGAATGCCAGAGAGGTGGCCTTAGCTGCAGCTAGGTTCTCGCCGAACTGTCCCTTCACCTTGGACAGTTGCTGGCTCAGGTCGTCGAGGTTGCTGTGGATGTGGCTCAGGTCTGAGTCAAACTGCGCCAGCTGCTGTTGAGACTCCAGCGCCATCCGGTGCTGCGCCCAGGCTCGCTCCCAGGCCGAGCGCAGCCGCTCGAGTGTGCGAGCCACTTGCTCTGTGTCTTTGTCTGCCGCTCGGTCTGGCTCCTGATCACATCATAATACCATGTATATTAGTTTTTGGCAGAATCAAACGTTTACCGTTACATTACATGTTATGTTAGATTGAATGAACTTTTTCTTTAATTTAGTAAATAATTTAAAGTATATATTTTGCATTACTCTACATTTGTTGTACTGTTAATACTTACACAATACATTACTGTAAACAAATGTCATAATAATTGGCCAATCTAAGGTTGAGCCAGTATGAGCGATTAAAATCAAGGGTCAATTGACTTCTTTTGTATATTTTTCCCATTTGTGATTCAAACATATTTAGAGTTAAGGTAAATATGCTAAGAAGTTTTAAAAATGTATTCCATTTATAGGTTTTTATATTTTGTAGATTTATTATAAAACAAAATTCTAAAGGTAATGAAGTATTACTCATAAACTAAATATGTTTTATTACTTTTTTAAATATGAGGCTATGGATTACTTGTCTTGAAAAACACAACATTGAATCTATAAATCACCAATCTATAGTTTATAAGTATTTGAATTACATTACCTTTCTGGAACGGCGGCCTACTCAGCTAGGTATTTTAAGCCAAGAATGAATGAGAAATTAGTGTAATATAATTGTGGGGCGATCTTGTAGTCTTGTTTCCGACTAAGGTTGGCATATACCTTGAAAGGAACTGTTAATTAATATCCCAACTTGAATGTACCGTTGAGAATAGGAATGAAACCACTGCAATTCATAGAAAAGTATAGTTACACTGGTCTGCTTTCAAAACTGGAGATGTTTGACCATGGCTATGTTAATTACTTATGACTAACATTAATATCAACATCAAGAAAGTTAGATACTACAACATAGCTTACTATTCTCACCTGTTGTCGTATTCTAGCGATCAGCTGCTGGCTTTCTGTCTGGGCGAACTTGAACAGTTCCTGGATGGCTTGTCTGGACGCGTCATGTTCTCTGAGGGTCTTCTCCACCTCCGCAAGGACTGCGGGCGAAGTCTGCAGCCCCTCGTACTGGGCCTCCAGCCCCTGCACGGTGTGCTCCAGCTATGGAAAAAAATGTTTGTATTTACTTCCCTGTGGGAAATAGGTTACATCATGGATATGTCTAAAGGAAATTGTCTCAAATCATCTAAACATCGGTTCTTATTATTTTATATTAAAAATCAATACAATAGTTCTTGTAGTTTCTACGGAAACCTGTTACATGTTTTCCATCTTAAAAATCGCCAACACCCTCCCAGAGCTAAGACATATCCATGTCAAAACATAATAATCTGTATTTCATGTGTAAAATATTTCCTACTATTTTTTCATGGGTCGTGAATCCATTGCGTACCGTCCTGGGGCCGGTCACTCAGAACGCTGACGACAAATAAATCTATAAATATCGCTAAAGACACAGCCGGAAGACAAGTGACGATAGAAATCGGATTCAGTGGTGGGAAAGGACAACAACCTGGCATGGCTGGGGTCATCCTCTTTTGAAACCCATAAATTCAAATAAATAACTCAAGCAGACTGTGAGACCGGTCTCAGAATTTTAAGGGTTAAAGTAATATTAGTTAGACCCCAAAATATAATTAAAACTCACTTCCGAGAGGTTCTTGAAGAATGTGATGTACATCTGCATCATGACCTGGTAGTCGGTGACAACTTGCTGCAGCCGGTCCTGCAGAGACTTGAGTTGACTCAGCACTTCATTGTCTTTCTGGTCCACACCACCTGTTACATGAGGTAGGGCAGGAATATCGTGAAAAATACTAGTTTTGACAGCGGTTCTTAATTTTGAGCATTTTACACTAAACAGTGAAACTTTGGTTTGGTTCTTTGAGTGACGAATGCATACTTGTACAAGGGCTATAACCAGAAAGTAGATTATGTTTTTGCCTGTTCTCAAGACACTCTGTGCCAAGTGGCAAGACTAGCATAGCCATCTTGGTGTCAGGGTGTTCAGCAAATCAGTCAGCACCTAGCTGTGCTAGTGAGAGGTATGTCAAGTACTCTGTTGAGTGACTGTGACATTTTGAAAAGTCCAATTGAAAATACCACAAACTGTGAGGTATGTGCACTAATAAAGTTTTGATTGTAAAAACTATAAACCAATTGAAATCTATAGGCAGCTTTGAGGCTTATGAGGACAACATTATCACTGATGTAAATCATGTAATTGTTATTTAATAAATGATAAGTTACTACGTCTTTTTAAAATTTAAATAGTTTGGTGTTAATAAAAAAACACAACAAAAACTTTCTATGAACTAAAATTTGAAAGTCTGATTACAATTGATTAAAAAAACTGTAAGAAATAATTTTTTTCTAAAAAAAATTCACTACAAATTTTTTTTATTTGTTCACCTCCAAGATTTTTTCCCAAAAATCCTTATAGATTTAAAAAAAAATACTACCAGTACAAAAAAATTTGTCTGTTTGATATTTTTTGTTTTTTACTTATATACAAACTAATGAACAGAAGACCAATTTGTATAGTTTTAATTTATATATTTTTTGTATTTTTTAAATGACACAAAATCATAATATTTTTCAAACGCGTAATGACATGATTATTTTCTTCTCTGAACTTGAAGTACCTAAACCCATGACAGCAATATCCGATTCCTCCTCTGTTCAATTACACTCTAGAATCAAGTTCACTATATTCTATCTCAAATACAACAATCATATAGTTTCTGTACAATCAAAAAATCTAAATAATTTAATTTAAAGTAAAAATTAATATGTACCAGTGCTGACACAAGTGTGGCTACAAACTTTCTTTAGTGAATTTAAAAAAGACAATCTGTAACAACATCATGTTCTTAAAAGTTTATCTAGATATCATTTAATAATTTATTGTTTCTAAAATAATCATTCCATTTCTGAAAATAAAAACAAGAGAGACAAAGTTAAATTATTAATTGTTCGAATTGTATGGGGGTAAACCCCCCCCCCGCCGTAACAGACTTTTTGAGTTGGTTTTGTTGGGTGACTTGACCTTACGCTTCATACCAAGTTTCATGGAAAATGGTTGGAAAATAAAGAAGATTTTTTAATATTCTCCATAAGAATAACATTGGACGCTTTCAGACAACGTACTGCGTTTATCTTGGACAGTAAATTTAACTTTTCTCTGGAACCGTTAGTCGTAGAGAAATAATTCAAATTACTAATTTGTTTAGTTTTTTAAGCTGGTTTCAATGGCGCCAGTCAAGTTCTACTTTACTTTCATTGTTTTCCCAGAAAATTAAAAATTAGATTTTTTGACATTTAAAAGGCCATAACTTTTGAACCGTCATTTTTACAGACATGCGGGTGGTGTCAAATTATTCAGTACTCTGTGCACTATAAACTATAAAGTTTTAATGAAAATCGTTAGAGCCATTTTTGAGAAATTTGGATTTTTCACATTTTTTAAGGATTTTTAGGGGTGAACTACCCTTAAAAATCAAAAATTCAAAAAAATTAAAAAAAAACGCCTAGAGATACCGTGTATATATACATATATGCCAAATTTCATATAAATCGGACCAATGTATTTGCTCTGTACACATGGCAACACACAAACACACATAAGACACACGGAGGAACATGACGTCAAAACCCACTTTTTTGATTCAGGGAATAAAATGTATATCCATCTACTCAAATTAAAATGTTCAAAAAATATTCTCCATAAAAATGTATAAAGGGGAGAAAGTAAAAAAATTAACGTCTACAGTCAGTTATGACTTTGCCTGATTTGTCAACAAACAGCTTTTACCAACCTTGTGCCAGTATTTCGTCAGCTGTGCTGATCCTCAGCTGTACCTCGTCCTGGGCTCTCTTCACCTCCGACAACACCCGGTCCTTTGTGCTCTCCAGATCCCGAACTGTTGCCTTGGCCGAGTCCACAGATTCTCCCAGCACTGGGTATAATTGGCTGTCTAGTTTACTCACCCAGTCCACAGTCTATAACAGCGAAATAAATTCTATTGACTTGCAAAAATGAAACAAATCGACAAATTAGTAAACAATGTGTAGGCTACATGATCAAGTTTAAATATTTTACTAAAAATACGTGAATTACACTAAATGTTAAGTTGATTAGCACATGGAAGTGAGTTGAAAAGTAGATGACATTGTAGGAAAGGGGATGGTCTCCTTTTCAGAATAGCCACCCAATCCATAGTCTACTTCTAAAGGTTCTAGACTTGTGATTCTCTGGTCTGCAGCAAACCATGTCCATTGTTTGGATTAAGTACCATGATTCTCTCCTGCATGACTGTCTGATCACCAAGCGCTTAAGCACATATACCGAGTGTCCAGCCTGAAGTTTTCCAATAGCTAACTTTTTTATTTTATGTCTACCATTAAACTTCTTATGGGGAACACAAATTTTTTCATGTTGCTTTTAAGCTAGTGTTTAATTTTTTAAATATCCTGCCATCTTTTCCATGCTGGGAGACATTTTTTTAAGCAACACCCTGTATTTTTATTTTTTTTTTAGATAGAAAATGTGGTTCAAGAATCATTTAGTCAAAAGTAACTTTTCTTTTATATCTGACAATAAACTTATCATGGGGGACCTAATTATTTATTTTTATGCTACTTTTATGTATGTATTTTGGTTTTCTGAAATTCCCCCCAATTTTCTAATATGGCGCACAACTTTGATTTTTTTTTATATAAAATGTGTTTAAAAAAGGTTTTTATTCTTGGTATTTTTCATAAACCAAGTTCAGAATATTAATTCAATTTCAATGTATCATTGATTAAATTTAATTATATGTAAATTTTATTTAATTTATTTTAGTATATTTTTTTATATAAATTTATTAAAAATTCTTAAAAATATTGGTTATTTATGAAATATATAAATAAAATCACAGATCATTTTCTATCAATTACAATAAAAATTTGTCCAGTTAAAAACATAAGATTCGCCAAATTTATGATATATTAAAAAAATAAGAATTTAAAAAAAATATGAATTACTTAAGAAGTTCTATCAGATAATAAATATTGTTTATAACAAAAGATGTCCCTGACATGGTGAAATTTAGTAGGACTTCTGAATTATAAGATTACAGTGTATAAAAAAAATAGTTACTATTGGCTAGCTACACCAGTATTAACATGGCTTTCCTACTGAAAATTTTACAAGAGATCAACTGTAATCACAAAGCATCTGTACTTTTTTGGGTTTTCTATCCTTCTCATGGCAATCAAGAACGCTCCGGATAACAATATTCTGGTTTTAATCTCATAACATAATTAATTATCCTGTAATTTTTACCAAATAAGTTCTTGACAGAAATATTAGGTGAAAGGAAGACATAAAAGTTAGAGGATAATTATTTTATTTTTTATATCTTGGAAATTATGGAGAAAATAAAACAAAATGTATTAGGATATTTTCTTGTATTATTATTTCATTAATTAACATTTAGTAATTGCATAGCTACAGACCCATAAAATATTTTGTTTGTATTATTAAAAAAAGTGTGTAATGATATATTTTAATAGTTTTGTTTTCTACGCCTCTTATTTCACCGCCTTAATTTTTTATTAATCTATTCCATCCAATCAGTATTATTTAAAACCAAAATCCCCCCCAAAAAAGTTTGTATTTACTGTGGGAAGTAGGTTAGATCATGGATATGTCTAAAAGGAATGTTTTCAGTTCATATAAACAGCTGTTCTTATTCATTTATATTAAAAATTCAATACAACAGTTCTGGTAGTTTCTATGGAAACATGTTTTCCATCTTTAAAATCGCCAACACCCCCCATATCCATGTCAAAAAGAATCACTAATTACAAAAATGAAAACTCAAGAGAAAATGAATAGACAATTTACTCATTACTATGACTAGACTTTCTGACTTTCTGGACTTTCTGCCATTGTATGTGCAATTTTGAATATATACTAACAATCTGTTTTGAGTTTGGCTGTTTTTGAGTTTCCTTTGTGGTCGGAGATTATGACAGGGGCCTGTCTCCAGCGAGCGATTTTCTCGGTGCCTGTGTTTGTTATTGCGCTTGTGGATAGGGACATTTCTTTCTTTTTTGGCGGTGTCAGTTTTTGATTCTGCGGAAACGTGTATTTGTAAATAGTAAATACTGTTGTATTTTGTTGAATCACCCAAAAGGAAATTTGTGGCAAAATGGTAACACCAACCAACCATAAGTGTGTGCGCCACGCATAAGTGTTTTGATGACTAGCACAAGTGAACGTAACATATCAGGTTGATCTGACGGTGTTCTAAATAGTATATTTTCATGTTAGTGTAATATTTTTATAAATAAAAATCAAATAAATGTGTTTTTGTCGTATAACATTGAGTTTTAAAAAATATTAGAAGAAAAAAAGTGTGGGGATCGGTAAAAGAACGTCCCTTGGTACATGATCGTTGCCGTGAAAAATAACCATAAATGCATACAAACACAAAAAAATTTAGCCTATACCACTCTATTGTGTGCAGTTTAGCAGCGAATGTATTAAAATACAACTGAGGTTGACAAAACAAAAAAATATATTTTTAATTATAATGCCAGTATACGCTATCTTATAATGGGAGTATGAAATGTGTGACTATGCTCATCATTCTTATAATCAATCTTCTTTATTCATACTGCCCAAACACGAATAGGGTCACCACAACTACTGCCAATAAATAATTACAATAATTTACAAGCTTAACATTAAAAACGATTACAAAATTGTATTCCAGGAAACAAGTTTAAATATAAAATTATAATCAGGGAATTTTAGTTTTAAATTTGGAGCATCTAAAATACCTAGCAGTTAAGTTAAATATTATCGGTTAAAGTAGAATTTCCATGATATCCACTAAAATTTGGTGGGTTTAGACCCACCAAACGGGTTTAAAGGCTCCCTTAAAAGTGTTTGTGTATTCCCTACTAAAATGCTGTTTATGTTGACAGACCATAAAATCCTGTAGCTTTAATTCTTTAATTCTGTATTTCTGTACCTATGAGTAATTGTGATTATTCATTATTAACAAGTTTAATAAATTTGAAATTCATAACAATTTATAGTAATAATATTTTAGGTTTTTTCAATTCACAAAATCACGTCATAAAACTTAAGTTAAAGAAAATTAGTGTCCAAACATTTAAAGTAAAGTGTTTGACGAAAACAAACCATTAAGCTGAAGGCTTTTTAATTTATAAATTTGTCTAAATTATTTAAAAAGTTGATCATACTTTAGAAAACTAATCTGAATTATTAAACCATCTGGATTATTATAAATGAATTATTTATAATAATAAAGATGGAAGAAATACTCTACAAATTTTAGTAGACCTTTTCAGTGTTATAAAATATGTTATAAAATTCCATAAATATAAAATATGTATGATAAAAATATTGAATATATATGATTTCCACGTTAAAACTGCAAGTTGTACTCACCCTCTGCGAGTCAACCATGTTGTCAGTCCAACGCTGCGCAGAGTGCCGGTCCGCGTCCAGCCGTCGCTCCCACTCGTCACGAAGCTCGCGCAGACCCGTCACTCTGGCAGTGAAGTGCTCACACAGACTGTCAACGCAGACCCTGGCTCTCTCCACGTCCAGTGGCTCTGGGCCCTGCACATATAGAACTGGCTGTCAGCCAAAAGTCTCCTGGCCGTGTAAATAAACACTCCTCCCCTCAGAATGTCCTCTGGTACCTCCCTCCCTCATCTATGCCCCCCTGACAACCCCCTCCCCATCGATGTCCTCTGATGGCCCCCTCTCCCCCTCCATGTCCTTTGATGGCCTCCACCCCGCACCATATCCCCTGATGGCCCCCTCTCCCACCATTTCCTCTGCCCCCCTTCCCCTACTAAATGACAGTACCAATAGCAGATATAACAAAAATTATTTATTCAAACAAAAAAATTAAGCTTACAAAGCTTTTAAAGCTCTACAGGTTTGTTTTCAGTATAATATTCCCTCTCCCCTCCGGGAATAGTCATAGAAGCTCTTTGATCTTATTTTATTAAATTATAAATATTTTAAAAATTAATTGAAATCACATCATACATTTTATTTTTATCAAACAATATATTTCAATCCCATACCGTTAAGTTTGATTCATTCTGATTTCTAGTACGTTCTTCTTTTAGAGTTAAAAACTTATTATTTTTTAAAACAAACACTGATTCTAAACTACACTGATCATAAAAGATTAAAATTTCAAAGCCTCGAAAAACAGTTTGTTGTAGAGTTCCTGGAAATTGATTTGTTGGTTTTAATGCTCCTAAGGTTAATAAGCTTCTCTGCGACATTAATGAATGTCTCCCTGAAAACCAATTAAACATTTACAATTGAATTAGATTAACAGTGAAGTCATTACAAGCCATGAAACAGTAACAGTTTTTTTTAACAAAGAGAAAGTAAATATCGTCAGAACACACTTTTACAACATTTATGAACATTTACAAATTGTTTATAATTTTGTAACCTCCTTATTAGCTTTTAGACTGAACATTAAAGTGAGACAGAAACATTTTACTATTGTTGACACAAATCAAAGGGTAAATATTTTATTTAAAATGAACAGACTTTAAAGCAGTTCCTTTTTACGTAAAAATTTTTTGCTAAACCACTAATATAAACATTTATTTTGATAGGCTACATATTTTTTGTATAATTCACAATTTTTTATATTGCAGTAAATGTAGATTTAAATATAACCCTTAAGAGTTAAAAAGTATAAATCAATAGAAAAAAGTATATTTTTTGGAATATACATAGAGTAAATTTGACAAGATAGGTAGGCAAGATAGAAATCAGATTTAATTAAAAACAATAATTGTGGAATGCCAAGAGAAAAATTAGATGGATTGTAGATATCAAATAAATATAAGAGTTTTGCTACAGTTAAAAAAGACCTTGAATGCAAATTAATAACACTTAAAATTGTGAAAAATAAGAAAACTACATTAAAATTAAAGACCAAAAAACAGAGAACTGGAAAAGTAGTCGTTCTAAAAGAATAAAAAATATTGGCGCGAAAAAAAACAAAATTGTAATAACACTTTAACACAAATATCTTACAGGAACAGTAAGGTTTGCATAGCTAAGAAGCTTGTTTTGAAAATAATTTCTGTTTTGCAGTAGAAATATGTAAGAAATTGAACATGTAACTCGTAACTGTCCTGAAGTTTCAATAGGTATAATCTGCTGGTACTAAATATAAAGAAGTAGTCAATATTTAGAGCAGGAGTGGAGTTCTATTTATAGCAACTTTAATTAGCTCCTGTGTGGGACACACCAAAAACTTGAGAGTGTTTGCTTCACTTGAAATAGTCTCGCTTTCATTCAGATTACTGAGAAACAGTTAAAGTCTCTTTGAACGAAACCAATGTAGCCATGGTGTAAAATACATTGTCTGTCTAAGTTAAATAGTTTTAAGTATAAGAATAAACTCATTTCTTATACAACTTTAATATACACCACGATTTTAGGAAGGTATTCACTTTAAAATTATGTTTCATTTCCAGCATAAACCTAAATCAGTTTAGTTCCACTTGCAGCAGTCTTTGCAACGAGTTAATTATTTAAGAACATGTAACCAAAGTAGACACTGTAAAAATACATTTTTTCTAATATGTTTTATATATAATCTGTTTCAAGTCCACAAGAATAAACTCATTTCTTATACCTAATTTTTGGCTTTAAATACCAGGATAGGCCACGATTTTAGGAAGGTAATAATAATTATAAAAATTATGTTTCATATTTTCCAGCAAATCTAAACCTAATTAATCAGTTTAGTACCGTACATTGCAGCAATGTGCAATGAGTAACGCCAGTTAATTATTTAATAACATATGAACCAGAGTAGACGAAGACAAGTATCAAAAGCATTTTTTACTGAATATGTTTTTGGAGTAGAAAGAAGTAGAAAGATCTATGTTTAGATTGGGATAGAGCAATTTTTCACAGATAACAGTATATTTTTGTTAGTTCATCTTTTATTCAAGGTTAAACTTTTATTTCATTCAGTAAAGTAATGAAGTAATTCTTTTGCAGCCCATGTACTGAGCCTGCTGGTTACTAAATTAGAAATAAATTCAGTGATCATGAGTTTAATCCCCTCAAAAATTTCGAAACCAGCATGGTAGCCCAAAGGTATCTCACTGACCCAGTAAGTAAAAGGTTGCTAGATCAAAACTAATGACCAGCGTAAGGCGGCGATTCATATCAGATCATAAGCGGTTATCTTTGGCTACCCTAAATTAAATGACTCATGCCGCTACAAAAACTTGTTGTCTTTAATTCACTGCACAGGCTTCTAGGTTCATGGTGATATGAAGTTTAAGTTTATATCTTAAAAAAACTCATTCAAACAATTAATTAAGAGTGGAAGAGATCATTTGTTGATAGTGAGCTTTTATAGTTCACTGAGGTTTTATTGTAAACTGGAAATTTCCCTAATAACAATTATTTATGTATAATATACCATGTACTGGAAATATAAAAATAATATATTAAAAATTTTTAAACATATTAAATTTTGCACAATTTAAAAGGACAAATTTCTTTAAATTGGAAAAAAAAATAATTTCTGATAGAAATATTTCTAGATTTATTCAGGAAAATTTGTTTTATTGTAATAAATGTTTAAATACTAAAAAATTTAATTAGCTTTATAACAATGTAAAAAGCAGAAACCAAAAATGTTTATAATTTGTATTTTGATTGAAGACTGTAAATATAATAATTAATATTTATTTTTAATTACATAAATCGAAAATATTATATGGTTACTAAAAATTTTAAAAATTAAAAATAACTGATGTGCGTAAAAGCGTAAAAAAGTTTTCCAAAATTCCGTTTATTATAGAAAGTATTCGTCGGTATGTAACATTTAAAAAACATAATAGTAATAAATTTCTCTTTATCATCTACATGTGTTTATAACAAAAGTTTTTTCACACCAAATGAACATAGAATTAATAAATGAAATATCAATTTGAAAACTTTTAGACTGAAAATTTTCAATTAAATAAAATTTAATATTATAAAAATTGCATTATAATTAAATTTTTTGAGAATTAAAGAAGGTTTTTTTTTTCATTGAATTTTATAAAAATGTTTATTTATAAAAATTTGTTTAATTTTATATTTAATATTAAATTGGCTAGTCCAGTTACACCAGTCATTGTATGATGTTATTTGATGGTTTAAATAAAGAAATAGATAAACAATGCTAAAAATTTAAAAAAGGCTTTTGGGTTTTGGCAGAAAGAAAACTTTTAATGAACACTCCAAGTTGGTTACTCAACGAACTTCCCACAGTTTCTTCACTAGAGTTATATGTTTCGATGTTCCTGTGTCAATACGTTTTCCAAGACAGGTGTTGTTGATGGTTTGGCTGTTGCGCTCGACCGTTTAGTTGGGCGTTGGGCGGACCACTTGGCACTGAACATCGCCTCTTTGACACTGCCCGGCCCTTGTCCCGACTTATTACACACTAATGCTCCTTTAATACTATCTCCCTGCTCTAGAAAACTGCTAAAAATACACCCTCCAATTTAATCTCGGACAGATTTTGTGATCTCAATAATAAACCTAGTTTTAATATCAACAGGAAAGTTGATATCTTGTAATAGGTCATCCCAACATTATAACATTATTCGATGTTATGTTTTCTCACTTAATATGTTGGAGTTCAAAGAGAATATTTTTTAAAGTTCTTTTACGAGTGAGTATAAAAAAAAGGAATTAAAATGGTACTTGAGTATCTAAAAAAGATAAAAAGGTTTAACATAATTTTAAACACTGAGTTTTACTGTTTTAAAGTTGTTTTGAAACAATTTTAGGAAAGAAACCCCAATATGTATCTCGGTGATTGAATCCCAGTTTGTAAAATAAAATTAAAATATTAACAAATTTATGCTACACTAGCAGTAAGCCTGTTCTTTGTACGGGTTGTAGGATTCAGTTTAAAGAAGGAAGATCATACCATAATCTAAACCTGAAATCCTAAACAAATCAATACAAAGAAAATAAATCAATACCCAGCTTGTTTTTCTTTCTATTAAATCTTTAAACTACAAAGACAGCTGATTATTGCCAGTAGGCTATTAATTTAAAACTGAAGCAAAATGTGACCAATATCGCATAAAAAATGGGTTTTTTAATGCTCGTTATTTTACTTTTCAAGGGTCAGCGGACAATTTTAAGCTCTTAAAAACCTTCTCTGGAATGTAGAGAACGTATGAAATAAGTTTCATTGTTATCAGTTTTCCCGTTTTTTTTTCGGAGAAGACAGTGTAAAATGCCTTCTGGAGCGTCACAGACACACATAGAGATGAGACTTGTTTCGGCTTCTCTAATGTAAAAATAACTAAAAAATGTATAATTCTAAGCAATGTACAGACAAAACTTTAATTTTATTTAAATAAATTTTATATTTATAGGACTATTCACTTACTTTGAAAACAAGTTGATTTAAATCAACAATGGGATTGAGTGGATCCTCTTTATCTGATTTTGAGTATTTGCAACCTCGTTTGGCAAGTGTATTGGCTCTGCCATGGTCAAGTGTACAGAAAGAATGCTACGACTAAATGTCAGGACGTTGTCCTTTAAGGTCACTTGGCCGTATTTCAAACTATCTGGGTACGTTCTCACTCCACATTATTGGGAGGCCAATGTGTAAAATTGTTATTTATTACTTTCAAAACTGCAGTAAAATTTAATAATTTTTTGCTTGAAACTTGAAATACAATTGCGTTTTTGTATTAATTTCCTTGATGCCCCGTTCATATACAGTAGCTTAAAAACTTTCATAAGTTTTGTGATTCCTCTTTAAACCTCCCTTTCCCTATTTAGACCACTACAAATGAATGTTTTTATTTTGGAAACTTATTAATGAATAAGGTTTTGTCTGGACAACATGTATATTATATTTTGACATAAATCAAAATTGTATCTCTGATATATTCAATGAACATACAATATCCTTCAAGTTGAATCTCGTAATCTAGATACCATACGGGTGGTTTTGAAGTGAATGTTTTATCATTACATTAAATCTGTTCAGACAAATAATCCAACATCCTAATTTGATTTCGACAAAGTAATCCTATACACCATTCTAGTTTAGCTAAGTACCAAAGTCGACATTTTCACTGCCATCGCAAACGTGTTAAGACCAGTTTCCTCTAAAAATTTAGTCTTTGACTTAACATGTTCATTGCTCAATGCTGATAATTTTTATGTATACCAAGCCCTGTGCTAAAGGGTTTTAGGGTTTTTTAAACTTATTTTTTATAACTATTAAACATTAAAATCATGATCTAAGCATTATATATGGTGAAGGAACAACTACAGATAACATTAACAATCAAACATAACCTCAAACTGGATCCATGGCTTCAAAACCAGCGATAGTTAGTGCACGCGCAGGAACATACTTACTCGTTGTCTACAAATAGGATGGACACAAAGTGACATGTTTACGTGTGATTCACATTGAACAAAGTTAAAAAATTTGATTTGAAGTTGAGCCATCCTTCAATTAAATTCCTTTTTTCTGAAACCCTACAATTTTAGTGGAATTAGCCGCTAGTTTTCCACTAATGTTAAGCTGCCTTATGCCATATTTATTTTCCATTTTCCCCTACTCCTAACTCGGCAGCCACCTTTTCAACATCGTCTTAACAAGCATTAAACTTTGACTCATTATAGACCACATCTCATGTGTTTTCCACTTATAACCGAACACAATTGATCGCACAATGAATATATAAACACTCACAAACTACATCCACACAATACTAAGTTAATGTGCTGTTGGTACAGTATTTTAAAACTTTATTAAAAAACTGATATATTAAACTACTGGACACAAACAAAATAGTAAAAAATACAATTTACAATCTACAGGATAGGTCTAATTGACAAAATAAGACAAAATAAGATGAGGGGCAGGCAAACGATTCTTAGAATTACGTAAAATAATACTCCCAGAAATCAAGTGTTCTCTTGCTGAGTTTCATAAAACCCCTGAACCAGTGTCGGCTCGCCTATAAGGACTCTCGGACGCCGCCCCCCCAAAAGATTTGAAAAAGGAAAAAATAATTAAATATTTATTTAGTTATAACTATAGATCCAACTAACAAAAATGTTTTAACAGTCGTATACAACGAAATTATAGCGGGAAAACATACAAAAATAGCGCGAAAAGTTCGTATTTGTAGCCGTGGGGCGCTCGCCAGAACGTCCCAATCCATCACAATGCATTTATATGAAGAGAGGTAGTGGTGGGGGTGGCTGGTGCTATGACGCGTCTAAGCCTATCTCTTATGGAAGTCTTGGGACGTCGTCCGCGCATGCGCAGAGTAACATTTGTGGCGAGTTGACAGTTGATTGCCGCGCGCCGGTTGTCTGTTTGTTTTTGTGTGTAACAGAGGTTATGTTTGTGTTGATCTAACTAAGTAGTGTAGTTTTGGTACACAATTAGTAAGTTAACTGTGTACCAGAAAACAATGCTTTTTACATTAACAAAGTTCGCGAATTCTAGAAGTGTTTATTATCTAGAGGAGGTAATCATTGCGAATATATTTTTTGTTAAGAACATCTTATGTTTGCAAAACGAACAACATTAGTGTATTGCAGGTACATCCGTGTGAAAAATGAAGGCGCTAAAATGTTAGGTATTTACGTCTTTATTTAAATATCGAAACAAATAAAGCTTTTTTCAATATAATTTATCCATACAATCGAGAGTCCAAATTAAGTCGATCCATAACACCAAGAGTATAGTATTTATTATTCAAGGTTTATGAGGAAAACTAGATATTTTAGTTAAAAACGAAACACATGCATCACAAATTCAATACCTAGATTGCTTTAAAAAGTAACTAAAACACACCATATTTTCAAAAATTTGCCGCAGAGAGAACACCCGGACCCCCCCTCTCCTGGGGGGTAATCCATAACCCCAAGACCCCCGGTTTGCGCCCCCCCTAGCATTTCACTCACGAGCCGCCACTGCCCTGAACCATATAGTCATTAACTCCACACTTAACTTATAAAGAGAATACCTGAAGAGAATCCTGCTTGAAGTTTTCTCCCACATTGCCCAGCTGCGAGTACAGCTGAGTGACAGTCGCAAATGTTTCCTCGATGTCCCGTTGCTCTGACTGGGTTGGCCGGTTGTTCAGTCGCTCCGTTAGCGAGTCCACATGTGACGCCAGATCCACGATGAGTGAGTGGAACTTGACGTATTGTGCCGCCAGCTCTGTGCGTTTTTCCAGCACCTAATTAGAACAGCAATAATTACATATCAGCCCAAAATCGGGGACATTGATTTTAAAACATAAAAGGGGACTCACAAAAGTTATCACTGGATATGCAAAAACAATAAATTTACAATCTAAAAAAATTTTTTAATAATATGGTCAACATTATTGCATTTGACCAAAGCAATACACAATGGTCCACTAATCATTGGACAGTGTATATTTTTACACAAGCACAGAAAAAAATCACAAACTTGCTGTTAATTGAGGTTTTTTTATTGGAAAATGTATTATTCAATTATTCATATAGGGTAATATGTTATGTTTTGTATAATTTTGGAATCACGTAAAACATAATCACACTTGGTTTTACTATAATCACACCAAAATAATTATAATTAATAATTACAAATTTATTATACTTTTATACCCATAATATCCATCTGAAAAGTAGTGGTTAACATAAATATAGTATCTAGAAATTAGATACACTAGAAGGAAAAAATAGCTTGGTCCTAAAATAGCATATATAGTGTCTACTGAATCAAATTAAGGATCATGACAAAAGAAATATTCCCTGATAATTTTCATATAAAGATAATTTTGGGATTATAAATGGTCAACTTCAATTCTAGGAAATAAGATATATATCCCCAGCGCTAGAGGTGCTCTGGGATGCCAAAAGTTGTATTATTATTATCTGATGACCCAGAGGTAATTTCTTTTCTGTGTTGCACCCAACAGAGGGTTAAAGAATAAAGGGTTTTTGAAATTAATTTTGTCGTTGATTAATAATAATTTACAATTAAACTTATAGACTTTTTAAATTGGCCTTGTGTTGGACTGCTTGTGGCAATTCTCTCTACAAATAGATTAAGTTTCACAAGTTTTGACAGGCTTGACTAAGATGGGAGTGAAGAAAACACAGCTAGACAGTCAGACACTGGGTAATGGAGGTTCTACTGTGTTAGTACATGTCTGTTCAGAAGTATTCTATAGTACACTTTTATTGAGAATAAGTGCAATTTAATTTCTTGATTATCACACAAAATAAAGAGTTGATACTTCATGAGTCTTGTAAACCTTTGTAGTTTCTGAAGAAAATCTTAAATATAACATATTTTGAGTAAAATTTGATACTTCAATTTTGCAATCCAGTTTGGAAAAATGCCATGAGCTGGAAAGATCAATTTCATGGGTTTGGTAAGTCTAAAGTTAAAATTAGTTCTATAGTATAAGTGATGAAAATTAGCACTGAAAACATATTTGTTTTGGAAAATCAAATTATATTTCCTATCATATCACGTATCAACTATGTATTTTAAATATGAACTACAACTGTAAAAATTTTTTCTACGAGATAAAAAGTAGAAAATTCCTGCTTCTCACCTGTTTCAGTGAGGACCACTGATTGCGCAAAGCCTCTGCCTTGTGCTCAACATCAGCTCTATTGGGCTCATCCAGTCCCACCAGCAAGTCAGGCACGGTCGAAAGTAGTGCATTGATTTCAGTTCCTTTCATCTACAAAAAACAAAACAATTTACTAAGGAAGGTTAGTAACATTTTGAATTGTAATGTAGAGCAAGGTAGAACTATACACTTAGGCATTACTGTTTTGTATTTTTATTTGGTAATTGTCACAAGTGGGGAGATCATATGAAAATAATGATTTTTTTAAAGTAATGGGAAAGATCTATCATTTCCATTTTAATTTCCCATTAACTCTATGCTTGATATTTTTGAATAGTTTCTACTTTGAGTGTCAAGTCAATTTTACAAAACATATACAAAGAACAATATTGCCCCAGGCCTCGGGAAAAAATTAGTTTCAGTCGAATACAAACTCCTGTTTATTAAGTAGAAATAATACTAAAATCTCTCTGTATCAACTATGTAATAGTAGTAAAATTAACTGACGGACAAAGAAATTATAAAATAGTTATTATCCTTATTTTGTAGTGGGAAAAGGCTTTCTCCTTAAGTCAACTTTAGTGCAATTTCCAGTTAAGAGCCTGTCCCTCATCGTGGAACAATGAAATGAGACAATATTATTCAGCATGGGATAACACCATGCCTTGTCTTGGTCACTGTGTCTTGTAGGGTACTCCTCGAAAACAATAAGGTGCAGCATTTTTAATTTTAATCTAAAACAAGGGCACCGCACTTCAGATTTAATTTTGATGAATAATGTAAACTATTTTTTATCACTAGTTTGAATATAACGGCATTTTATTCCCCCTACTTCATTTTATTTGATCACAAAAGTTAGAAGAAAATTTGATGAAACAATGAAATTAAATGATCATCACAAAAATATTTATTAGAGGAAAAACTCCCAAGCGGTTTCGATGGGTTTTACTATCTTTCTTTTATGTAGCAGCACTGACAACCAATCATAGCACCCTCTAGCAAGGCTGAACACAAGATGTAGGATATCACCCCAGCGACTCTACTCTTCCCTATTACATATTTGATTCAGGCTCCTGGTAAGCTGAATTCCAGGAAAAATTATTATTTATAAGTTCCTGATCTTTGCGTGACTCACTTGTAGGTCATTGAGCATCTTGTGGTGGCTATTCTGGAAGTCTTTGGCAACAGCCAACACACTGCCCATGTCCTGGTGACCGTTGATAAAGGCCTCTGCGGTGTTCACCAGCCACGAGTACAACTGAAACAACCCAACATTCAGTTTAGTTCCAACCCATAGATAAAAAATTATTATTTATAAACATTGGTGTTCTTGTATTTGAGATAGCGACCCAAACAACATGAGTATATTTTTTAGACAAAGTGTGAGTGTAGTGAATGTTTTGAACTTTTATGCCATGTAACTTTGTTACTAAGAAAATCAGCTGATTCATTTGACAGTTGACAGGATCATTAATTAATAGCCCAATGAAAAAAGGCAACCTGGTCCAGTATTGAAAATCAAAAATTGTGTTAAGATTTTGCTCAGGATCGAACTGGTGACCTTCAGTTTATGAAGCGGATTATGAAGGTATTTTAAGCCAAGAATGAATGAGAAATGATAGTAAGGTGATTGTGGCGCGATCTTGCAGTTTTGTTACTGACTCAGGCTGACATGTTCCTTAAACATAACTGTTAATTAACAGCCCAACAGTCAATGACGTATCTACAGTTTAACGTGGAGTCTGAACCACTGCCTCTGAATTACGAACTGGTCTAATTACGAGGATAGTCTTTGCGGATTAACGTAGTAATCAATAGTTTGTACGTTAATCCTCACCAGAGAATACCACATTCACCGACCATTGCTCATAACTATCCACTACTTGTGACCTCCAAGTAGCTGGATTGCAAGACACGCCGATCTAGGCAAAACGTTTCTAATAATAAGTAAACAAAATTACCTGGTTCTGCTTTTGAAGGAAGTTATTTAGCACTTGCGTAGACTTGAGCTTATCTTCCTGCATTTTAGAGACTGCTAAGCTTAACTTCAGCTTGTAGTTTTCAATTTCTTCTATTTTATTTTGAACTCCCTGCAAATGAAACAAAATTAAAGAAGCAATAATTCCTTTAAAGTTTTATATTAAAATAAAATATTCATATTTCTTATCTCAATAATGACGAATACAATGGAAAGTTCAAATTTTTATGAGTGAGCTTTAAACACTAAACAGGAATACTGCTATTAACTATAAACTATGAATATGTTTTGTCAGTGTCTTGAGTAAATTTAACAGTATTTATGCTCAACTATAATGAGTAAAATAAAGGAAGATGAAAAGTCATCAACATGAAAGATCAAGATGAAGTGATAATTTGTTTTCTTTGTTCCGATGAATTATTTCTTAGCTACTTTTCAAGTAAGAAAAAATAAAATTATTATGTATTGAATAGAGATACTTTGCTCTATGTTTCAATTAAATAAGAATATTTTACTTCTTTATTTACAAATTCAGATTTGTATACATATTAACATGTTTCAAAAATTGTGCATTGTCAACAGCCTAAACTAAATATACATTCAAGTGCAAAACGTTTTACTTAGTTATCAGTTCAAATAAATTTAATTTTTTATGTATCAACTAATCTAAATACTAAAATATTCTGCAATTGCATAAAATTCATTTCATAAAAGAAAACTTTTTAATTCACGTTTAAGTTTTCACAAGTTGCAACATTCAAAGGCAATTGATTGAATACTTGAACTCATCTAATCATATTATAATCATCTATTCTCTATTCTCAATCTCTCATGACAGAAACGAATCACATACGCTCAATTTATGATAAATATTTCATATTGCCACATGTATGGATAATACTATCCACCTATCATTTAATTACCTTAGCACCGGGCACAGCCTCTAGTATTTGGTAGCCAAGAGTCACCACAGGAGAACAGATTTCATTGAGAGAGTGTTCAACACTTGACAGTTGACTTTCGCTCATATTTGCCGATAACTCTCTCTCTAGATTGGACAACCGGTGTAGGGCCTGCAAAAAGCAACATATGAAATAAATCATTATCAGTATTATTTTGAGTTCAAACTGATTATGAAAATCATAAACAATAAATTACCTTATTTACCAAGAAACTACAAGCATTAGTTCACTTGATCTGTTAATGAGAAATAAAGTAAAGTTAACCCATTCCCATCTAAGAACGCACATTGCACGTCCGCGTATTTCGCTAGACAGATGACTAAGGACATGCACTTTGCGTCCAAGGTTATGAGCAAACAATGTGCGTTTTATTTCAACGTAGTTCTTTTTTCCACTATTAGGTGTGCTAATTCATTTCTCATCAGATAGATAGTGTTGGCGTCCCCTTTCAAATAATTGTATTTAGTGTCCAATGTTCCGTGTTGACAGTAAATTATTTTCTCGTTCGCACAATTCGTTCAGCGATTGTATTTATTGATGAGAATACAGTAATAATGATTATTTTTTAAAGATTTATCATTAGCTATTTATTACTGCAGGTAACTAGGACTAAAAGTTCCAAGTGAAATGAAGGAGTCATTTGAAAACAAAATAAGTATTGATCCAGACCAGGCACATGACCAAGCCACGACTATGGAGCCTCCTGTTTTTTTTCTCCCAAACGGGTGATGATGTCCTGTGTGACTGGACAAAATCGATCGTCAATTTAACAACTTTTGTGTATATTTACCGTTTGTATATAATTACAATATAAATGTAAATATATTAAGTAGTGTTGGAAGACGTGAATTTTTACTTCATCCTAAAGTAAAACTAACACATAAACTTTTTTAAGAAGTTATTAAAAAATAGGTATCTTCATCAACAAAATTTATCACTAATTTGTACAAATAATATTATTTTTACAAAAATCACATCCACCATCAGCATCAAAACCAATTCACACCATTAGGGTTACAAAAACAAATGAGCTAACCTCATTCAGAGACCTAAGGCAGACAAGCCATCATGTTTTAAAATATTTATGGCATATTTCCATAGACTGAAAATCATTATCTAACCTGAAACTAAATTTATGATGTGTACAATAAAAATTAGAGAGTTTTTGTCGAAAATTGGTATCAAACAAGTTAAGCTAAGCTGGGAGCACTACCGCAATTCCAACTGCCATTACTAAAACTAAACTTATAAGTATTTTATGGTTTCAAACAAACCGATTGAGCGTCTGTGAAAAACGTGATGGCGTCTTGCAGATTGTTCTCTCGTCTCTCAAGCCTATCCAGGTACTCTGTGGAGGTGTTGAGCAGTTGGTAAGCCTGAGCAATAGCGTCCTCTCCTGCGAAATGTCCTGTAGCCGCAAGCTGCTCCGTAGCTCTCAGGATCTTCAGACCTTGATCCTGCAGCTCCTGTAACCCAAACATAATGTGATCAGTGACTCTTTAGAATGCTATAAATGCTTGAGTTTATTTTATTGTGATTAAAAATCTGAGTTAAATATTATAAACCTCTGTCTGCGCATCCTGGAAGTCATGTCCAGGTCATCAGTTATTGCTTTTGTAAATGTATTGTTTTTGCATACGTGGAGGGAACTTCTATGACCGGTCCTATGGAGGCTTAAGAGAAATATGTTTGAAGTAAGAGTGGTAGCGGCACACCGGTTTACCCCTGGCTATTGGTTACAACTTAGTGATTTAAAATTATGTCAACTAATCGTGTGCTTTAGAAAAGAAGCTCTGGAGAGAATAAAAGCCATTCCTCTTCCTTTTTGTGTGAACAAATATTTTTTATAAAGTTAATAGCTATTTTGGATGGTGCTGTTGTAGCATAAGAAAAAGGATAACACTCATAAAATGGAAATCTATAGTAAAATAATTTCTTTTTTCAAGGAAAAAAATGGCAAATGGCAACTTAAGACAAGCTTGAATTTGAGCTAGTAGTTGGCATATAATAATTATATAAGAGTCACACTATTTAATTTTCTAATACTAACTTACTGTTTCTGAACTAGAGGCTCATATTGACAACATGTTACCGTATTACTATATTATTACAAACTTATTATTATATTATTACTATTTTTATATTTATTAAAAATGGTTACCTTTTAATGGTAATCTTTTATTTGTCTTTGCCCGCCCTTGTAGACTGAAAATCTGAGAGTGTAACCTCTCAAGCAAAGAGATGTGAACTGACACAGTACTAAGTGGATACTGTTGATAAAAACTGAAAGGCATTAACGGAATCCAAATCTATAATCATTTCACTATATTGTTTAGTACAACGAGGCAAGATAAAGTTAGGGAGCAATGAAAGAGTTAAAAGAATTTAACTGCAAGTTATTAATCAGTGGGGGTCACGTTAACTACAGGAGAGTTAAAATCAAACTTACGTTAAGCAGTTCACAAACAAGAAATAATTTACAGTAGGGGGACAAAATAAAAATCATATGACAATGTGTTACCTTAGCCTCAGGTAGTAGTTTATCGTGTTCGCTAAGCAACAATTTCGCACTGCTCTCCGAGTCGCCCAGCTCCGCGTCATGTCTACCCAGGCTGTCCAACCGGTCTGCGTAGATCTCCTCCAACATCCTTAGGTCTGTGGTGAGCAAAGCCAGGGCCAGACACTGTTCCAGCTCCGTCTTGCGTGCTTGCCATGAACATTCTAGAGCTCGCCGACGGTCGTGAAGGTCTTCCAGCCATCGCTCCACTTGCGATATCGCTACAAATAAGGACAAAGGTAATAGATATGTAAAATTACTAGGTTCATTAGGTATTTAATAGTATAATATAACCGATATAGCATTGCCAGGGGTGGAGCTTTAGTAGTACAGGAATCTGCCACTAGCACCTGTCTAGTGCAACTCTTATAAATTAGATTAGATTATTGAAATGGCGACCATACTACAAGGTAGGTATTTTAAGCTGAGTATGAATGAAGATTGAGTGTAAGATGATTATGGAGTGATCTTGTAGTCTTGTTGCTGACTAAGGCTGACATGTTCCTTAGACAGTACTGTTAATTAATAGCCCAACAGCAGATGGCAACAACTAACGGACCTACAGTTAATTTGGGTCAATTCAATTAATTCAATTCAATAATTCAATTCTGAATTATGAATTGGTCTAATTATGAGCATAGTCTTTCTGGATTAACATAGTATTCAATAGTGCTGACATTAATCCGCCTAACAGCCGATGGCAACAACTAAGGGGCCTACAGTTTAAGGTGGAATCCGAACCACGGCCTCTGAATTACAAAGATAGCCTTTGTGGATTAATGTAGTATTCAATAGTGCGGACGTTATTCCACACATGAGAATACTACACTCACTGACTGTAGTGAATTTTTTTGCTAGAACCATTTAAATGTTGTATCGTTTTTTAAGATGCTCGTTTAAGTGAACAATTGCTGTGAAATTTTGTCATAGGCTTGATTGCTGTTTTGTCTCTGGGTTGTAACTGTAGCACCATGATTCATCGCCAGATTCACCTTTGAAAGAAAATGTGGATAAGCCCTGGGCTGTTCTTCAGTTCATGACATGTTTCGACTCGGTGTACTTTTTGATGGTCAGTCAGAGCCCGAGCAACAAATTTGGCACCATTAATTGTCTGTCAACGGTCTACGAGTACATGTTTTAAAATATCTTTAAATCAAGAAAACTACTCACAGACTTAGTTTTCCCCATAGCAAAATTCACAAAATTTCACAGCGAAATACTGTTCACTTAAACTTCTTACCATCATAAAAAACGAACCAGCAGTGAAACAGCTCTAGCAAAAAGAGCCACTACAGACAAACAGAACCTGCTAAATCAACGGCTTGGACGGAACTGTCAAAGAGTTGCACTAGTCAGGTACTTGCAGCAGAAACTCGTACTACAAAATCTTCACCCAAGATAAAAACCACCAACAATTATGGTTGGTTTTGGGTCCCATAGTATATTTAAAAGAAACTCAAACCTTTTCCTTTGCAGTTATTACTATTTTGTCTGCTTATAAATCTTGTAAGTTCGGTAAATGTAAATATTAGCATTAGAAATCAACCATAGTTCAACCAAGTAATCACTGACCTGTTTGTGTGGATGCGAGTACGTGGCCGGGTCGAGAGTCGAGAGTGCCTTCGGCCGCGAGTTGCCGCAACAGGTCTAACAACGCTCTTCCATCCTGGCAATACAAGTTTATTGTAGTTGAAATGAAATGAAAAATGTCTTTATTTGAGAGGCTAACTTAGTGACAAGTCCTCTCTACCACTTAACCTCTAATAAACAAAATTTACATTAACTTAGATAAAAATCTTAAGTCGTAAATAATAACATAACATAAAATAAATTATAAAATAAACAAACATTGTTTTTAAAAAAAAACCAAGATCAGACAAACACGCTCCATTCTCTCAATCGCTGTCGCCCCAATTCCTGCCCCGACAATGACACACATCACACATCACTCGACACTACCCCACCCCAAGTTGTTTGTAAATACAAATAACTAATAACACTGTCCATGACACTGTCATCAGTTAGACTGCTTAGATTGTTACTTTAATTCCTTTACTATATGTATGAAAAATGGGTTTCGTTACTATAACACTAAATTAGCATAAAAAATTGTTTTTCATATTTGTTAACCTCTTTCTTATTATACTAAAAGTTGAAAAACAATGTCTTAAATTCGCTATCCGCGAAGGCAGTTATTGAAGTTTTTACAGTAAAATAAAGTAAGATAAGTGTAAAATCATTTGAAAATAATATTATATTCGGTTTATATTGAAAGAAGACAACAAACTAATCGAATAAATTAATACTTTTGCGACCACAGCTGCTATATATGTATGATAGGCACGGGCAGGGCCCGCCGCTATACATACATGTGGAAAGGGTTAAGGGTATGTTTAATCCCCCTGTAACTTTATTCCTTATCAGATTTTATAGTTCTGATATTCCAGATTTTTCATTTTATTACATATGCTCAAGTATAGATCTCTTAAGATTTATTTATGTTGAATAGGCTACACACAACGATCTGAAAATTAAAAAGTATTTTAAATATTTTTTGGATACTTTGAAATCTAAATGCAAAAACTATATAGTTGATTTTTTAGTACGGTATAAAGTACTACCCCATAGTAGTTTAATAGAAAACATATATTAAAGTGTTTAATTGTAATGTGTATAATTTTTTTACTCTTAACTGGTGGCTAGCGCCTTTAAACACAGCACATTAGGGTCACACGGCACGGCTAACACCTTTAGACGTAAACAGTCATTTCGCCACATTTACTGGGCTGTAGTTCGTGAAACAACCAATAGAGTGCATGGTGATGTTGCTTTTGCCTCTGTTTAGTTTACCTGCAAAGCAGCCATGAGGGACTCCAACATTGACCGCTTCACTTCAGACAAGTGGTTCAGGAGGTCACGCAGGTCCGAAACCTGGACAGGTAGTGGCGCGCCGGAACACGCCAGTTCTAGGGCTCGAGTACGTTCAAGGCACACTGCTGCATCACTGGAACATACAGACTTAGTTTAGTTAGAGATCAATATGTTATGGTTACAGATTTTCAGTTATGTCCCAAAATAATTTATTTGAATGCTTATTGACTAAATACGGAGATATGTTATGGACTAATTTGCTACTTGCAGTCAGGTTCTAAAACTACACAAACTTGACTTGAGAATCATCGAGATACTGTATTGTAATGACAAACTCTAATATCAAATAATGAAATAATTGATGATACAAAATCAACAAATTCATAAAGTAAATAAATTGTATGAAATTACAAAGTAAACATGTTAAACTAAAATAGAAGCTCACTGTTTACATTCCCTTGTAAAAAATTATTAAGTTCATACTAAAATACATTCAAATTCATGAATTATGGATATGTCTAACAAACAACTACTGTTTCGTAATATCTTTAGTGAATATTATAATTTCAGATTATAGACTTTCTTCTGAAAAGAAACAATATTTTGCAATTCACTTTCAACACTTTTTACACATCCAACAGCAGCTTGTTCTTCACTGGGTTATGATGGGTCTTGACTCTCGTACACTACTTATAATTTGTACGTTTATTGGAAAAAACACTAAATTTTTAATTAATTATGACACACAAGATTATTTGTTACGAGAGAGGCAAGAGACCAAAATTAGAGAAACCACTAGGTATAAATCTGCCGCACAACTGTCTCTGAAATCTGCCATTTTCCACTGCCTCGAGAGCAGCAGCGCTAGGTTTGTACCTCATCATATGTTGTACTCAAGTAGCAATTCAAATAATTGTACAGTGGTTTTTTATACTTTGATTTGACATTGAATTGGAACTGTCAACAATTTGATATGTCCGTCGACTTTTTTCTGTTGAACGATTGTCCTATGGGATAGGATCGGGTAATGTTACAAGCCTTACTCTTGTAGAATGATATTGTGGCTCGACTGCCAATTGTCTCTGGGAATTATTTTTTTAGTCATAAAATAGATAATTTACTAAGGTGAAAAATTTCCAAAACTAGTCAGTCTATGTAACATCCATCTCAATAAAAACCCTAATTTTACATACCTATGGTATTTCACATTCAACTCCAGAATCTCTTTCCTCCTCTGCAACAACAAATTGACATCCTGCCAAGCGATGGAGAGCGACTCGGCCATGGCGTTGTATACCTCGGCTCGCGTGTGCTGGCTCGCAATCAGCTGATCTGCTTGTCTCAACAGCTCCTCCACCGGACTCTGCTTGCTCTGTCAACACACCACAGCATTTATCAACAGCCATTACATTTGCTAAGAAGTCAGCTGGATTGTGTCCTATTTTAAAAGTACAGTGTATAATATGTTTTTGTAGAATTTAACCCTCCGATTGGCAGACTGACATGAAATATCGATTGCATGTTGTTGTGGGAAGTGGCAGGCAACATAAAATGTTGACTAATGTAAAAATGTTTTCTATTACATTTTATAGCATTGTATACTATTTTTATAACAGTATTTATGATAGTGACAATCACCAGCAACAGAAGAACTTGTTAAAAAATATTGTATTTACTTCGCTGTGGAAAATAGACATGGGCAGAGTTATGGGGGCAGGAGGGGGCAATGCCCCCCAGAAATCTTAAAAGTTTTTGAATATTTTTTTATTTTACACAGATATTTTGATTAGTTTTTACTGTAGTTTTATATTATTTTTAAGTAAATGTTTCTTTTTCTCTATTTTTACTATTAAAAAAATAAAGAAATTAACTGCGTGTCCCCGAACATGTAACCTCAATTCCATATATGGAAATAGGTAAGATCATGGATATGACTAAAGGGAATGTTTTTAATTCCTCTAAACAGCTGACAATATAACCAACCATATGACGTCACTGACCAAATGATCTCAGTTTCAAATTTTGGTCTCACAAATTGCCAACACCCCCTCGCCAGGGCTAAGACACATCCATGTCAAAAAATTGTATGTAGTACTGTATATAGTTTTTAGTTTGTTACATAAATTAGTGACTATATTATACCAAACAAATTGTATACATTACCTTTTGTTAAACTATTTTGGGAGGATATTTGTATGATACCAATGTCCATCAATTAAATTCATAGTATTTCGAGTCTGTGTCTGTTAGGGGTGCATTTAAGTTTAAGTATTGCCAACAAGGAATCAATTATTGTACGGTAATTAGTGAATTCTCTGCGTTGTGGATCTATTATCAGCAGCTCTGGCGGTTTTTTATAGTCAAGTGGAGTAAACTATTCTGAGAGGTCTGGCGCTGAGGAGAGCACCCATGAATGTAGAGAAGCCTAGACTCACCATATAGTCATTAAAACATTACGTCTAATATTGTGAAACAGTTGTTTTTTTTATTTAATTAAAAAAGAGGGTAGACCTAAGGAAATGTTGTAGTAGACCTAAACCCATAATTAACTATAGTAAAAAGAGTAAAACAAAGCAATAATTGAAAAGTCAACAAAAATGGTTGTATTAATTCCATATGGGGAATAGGTTAGATCATGGATATGTCTAAAGGGAATGTTTTCAATTCATCTGTTCTTATAACCAGATTATGACATCACTGTTTCAAATTTTGGTCTCACGAATTGCCAAAACCCCCCCTCAGAACTAAGGCATATCCATGTCAAAAACAATAGAAATATTCACAGAGGTTGGTGATAATCCAAAAGAACATATGGTATTAAATATTATAACATGTGCATCACTATGTACTGGCAATAAAGCTCCCTCTCACTATACCATCCCTACAGATTAAGAGCTGGAAAAACCCAAACGTAACAACCTGAGTTTATAATATTGCTTACTGTGTTTAAGGGAGATTTTCCTCGATTCTTAGTTGTCAGCCCAAAATGACTGATACGGCAGAAACATACATACAAAATCCCAAAGAAAAAATTTTTAAAACAATATATAGGCTCCGGAGGTCCCAGAGAGGAGCAACCAAATACTTTATTCAGGGTACAATATTTATATTTTAGGGATGGTTGGTATAGAGGGATTCTTCTATTTGTAGGCTAAACAATGTTAACTCCATTGTTTGTTGAAACGAGCGAAATCAAAGAAAAACTAAAACATAGATTATAACTCTATACATAAGAAGTTAACAGCTTATGGGTTTAACTGAGGTGGTAAAATGTTTTATTATTTTGGACAGATTAAAAAAAATACCAATATAAGACATAAAGTACAGAAATTATGTACTCAAAATCAACATCACCAGGTTATAGTATCTACGGTATAAGATATGCTGTATTACATTGGACGACATACTACTCACGTGTATTTTGTCGAGGACCTGCAGGTGTGCCTCCAACATGGCTGTAGCCTCGGCCAGGGTTGTGCCCAGCAGTGTCAGTCCCGGGGTCAACTCCACAACCCTCAGCTCCAGCCATTCCCTGTGCTGCAACAAGAGAGAGTCTGTCAGCTCATATTATAGCATCCACTGATATGCTTCTATCATGGCCGTAGCCCTTGGGTAGTCCCCAGAAATGTCAGTCCCAGAGTTAGCTCGACAACCCTCAGCTAAAGCTATTCCCTGTGCTGTAACACGAGAGAGTCTGTCAGCTCATATTGTAAAATCCGCTGTTGCGCTTTAATCACGGCAAGCCTCGGCTAGGATAGTGTATAGAAATGTCAGTCCCGAGGTCAGTTCAACAACCCTTGGCTGCAGCCATTCCCTGTGCTGCAACACAAGAGTGACTGTCAGCTTTGTCAGCTTATATTAAAGCATCGACTGATGGTCTTAGCCTCAGCCAGGGTAGTGCCAAGGAGTGTTAGACTTATAATCACGTGATAAGGATTCTTTAAGGGGGTGGGTGATCTACTCCACAAATAAAACCATGATTGATCAATTCTCTGACAATTATTAGGCCTACTATCAGATAAGCATTACATTACATCTACATATTGAAACATCATGTTTTCACCCAACTAACCTCAATCTTGTCAAATTAAAACTAGGGGTTTTCACTTCATAATATTCATAGGTAAGTTGGCAGTATGTAATTACAGTAATCCTTTTCACGAAGTTGACCAATAAAATATCATGATTTTAGCATTCGGGATCAAACAATTAAATTTATGAATGCTTTAAATACCTTACTGTCAACGTGATCCTAAGTGCTGTGGTGTTTTCTCACAACTGCAGTTTCATTCAATCCGGGTTTAAGTTTACCCGGGCATCAAGTTCGTCTAACGGACTTCGTCGATTTTCATAAAAACTGAGAGAACACAAGACACGATTAGACTCGCTCATCGTATGCATCGGGTGGCAATGCCGATACCGGTAGTAGGAAATGGTTTTTAACTTTGTGTATTATTCCATTATTCGTGTCTGTGTCTTGTGTTCCATCAGTTTTTTATGTAAATTGACGAAGTCCGTTGGACGAACTTGACACCTCTGATGAAGACACCTTGCGGGTTGAAACTGCAGCTGTAAGAAAAAACATAGCACCAAGGATCACGTTCACAGTAAGCCGCGTTTACACGAGGCCAGTAGACGTGCAGGTTACTTGAAGCAAGTAACCTGAGGCAAGTAACCTTCCCCATGTGAACGACCAAGCTCGAAATCACAGGCCAGTTGCCTGTTAACCTGCTTGCCAGGTCGACTCTACTTGCACGAGGAGTAGACAACCTACCCCCCCTCCACCACTCAAAAACGGACCTGCTACATAGCCTGATGCCGTGTGGACTGTGGACAACTCAGTCTGTCGAGCAGAGCAAGTGACCTAATATTTTGAGGAACAGTAACAGAGCTGTAGGATGTTTGTTCATTTTTTTACATTTTGTATTGTGTAATAATGTACTAAATAAATGGCTCCACGTTGGTCCGAAGAAATGAGAATTACGCTTTTGGAACTTTTATAAGGACCGTCCTTGCTTATGAGACCAATTTTCTAAATTGTACAAAAACAAGAATGCACGCGAAACAGCCCTCGGTGAAATAGTTTCCGCTATGAAAATTGAAGGGCTTAGAATGACTGAATGACTAAATTTAAATTAAAGAGCCACTTACTCAGGTGAAAGGTTTCCTGCTCAGGTAACCTGCTCGCCTACTGGCCTCGTCAAAGGTGCAGTATTTAAACCATTTTTAAATACAATAAAATATGTTATCTCTAATATTGCAAGAGTAATCAGGAATGTTCTGTCCCTCGCCACTCTTGCAGCTGGAGTATTAATAATTTCGGACCCTTAGAAGTCTGCAGGACTTTACCTTCTTGGATTTTAGACCCATAAGAGCAATTTTAAAAACTCTGAAACAAACCTGGATTCAAACACGAAAAATCGGACTAGTTTGAAACCAGAATATGTTCATATTGAAGATATATTTATCAGCGATCTGTAAAATTAAATTTGTAATAAAACTTTTTGGAATGTTTCAGTAATATTTTTAGAGCCTATTTTTCTTAGATTGAGTTCATCGTGTATCCACTTAGTAAATGATACACTGATCACTAGACATTACAGTTCTTGTTCAAATAATATCACCCAGTTCAAGATTATACTTCAATCAACGTTAGTGTGATTGTTGATAATGTTGTACATAATGATAGGATGATTTATGATTATTGTACATGATGATAGGATGATTGTTCATGATGTTGTACATGATGATGGGATGATTAGTGATGATTGTTGTACATGATGATAAGATGATTGTTGATGGTGTTGTTCATGATGATAGGATGATTGTCGATGATGTTGTACATGATGATGGGATGATTGTTGATGATGTTGTTCATGATAATAGGATTATGGCTGATGAATATTGTACTTGAGGATGATTGTTCATGATGTTGTACATGATGATGGGATGATTGTTGATGATGTTGTTCATGATAATAGGATTATGGCTGATGGATATTGTACTTGAGGATGATTGTTCATGATGTTGCACATGATGATAGTACTGCAGTCTCTTGAAATTATGAAAATTTAGCTTTACATCTATGTGTCTAATGAAGCAGTATTCTTTTGAAGAAGAGCCCCGGATCACAATGCGATGTCGTCAGAATTGTCGTGTAATGATGATCATTACGGAGCACGACCCTAACCCTCGCCCGGGGCTCGCGTCACGCTCCCGGCGCAGACCCTGCTTGGGTTACAATATCCTCAGCCTCCGACAGGAGTACTAGTTTAAAAACAAATTAATACGTTTATATTCCTAGGACTCCTGGAATTCATTTACATATCAAACTTCGTTTCAATAATTTGTTTAAAGTTAATGTCGTTTTATAAGATAACTAGCAGTTAGTCCGTCCTTTGTACGGGTTGCAGAATTGAGTGTAAAGAAGCAAGATACTTAGATTATGATAAAATGCATAACAAAAATTAAAAATTAAAAACTAACTAACACGGCTTGACTGTCCATTTATTTTGTAAGATTTCAGTCTAAAAGGTAAGGGTGGAGCTAAAATGCGGTGTGTAACTTGTTTTATTCAACGGTATATACTCCGTACATTTTTAATCAATTCAATCTGTCAATTTGTTTACTTTACAGTAAATCCAATCTGGCAGCGATGTTTCTTATCAATAAGACAGCTGATTATTACCAGTAGGTGATTTATTGAAAACTGAAAGCAAAATGCGACAAATATCGCGTAAATGAGGCGGCGGACAATTTAAAGCATTGAAAAACATTCTCTGTAATGTAGAGAATGCATGAAATAAGTTTTATAGTTATCAGTTCTCCCGTTTTTCGAGGAAGACGGCGTAAAATGCCTCTTGGACAGTCACAAATTGAGATAAGAAAATTGTTTCGACTTCTCTAACGCACAAAACGAAAAATAACTAAAAAAATCAATATCTCCTCGCAATGAAAAGACATAGCTCTAATTTTATTTATATAGATGAGATCTCTACGACATGGAAGTTTATTTTTGAATAAGGTTATTTTCTAGAGTATGCTCCCAAATACAATATAAACTTTACCGTTCCTTGTCTTTCTGAAATGGTGAAACATGTAGGTATTTTAAACCAAGTACGAATGAGGATGACTGTGGCGCAATATTGTAGTCTTGTTACTGACTAAAGCTGACATGTTTCTTGAACAGCCCTATAGTCAGTGGTATCTAAGGGGCCTACCGGTTCAGTTTAACGTAGGATCCGAACCACAATATCACCTCTGAATTACGAGATAGTATTATGAGTCTTTAGTGGATAAACTTAGTGTTGAACAGTGTGAACATTTATCCACACCAGGGAAATAACACATCCATCGACAATCGCTCATAACTATCCACAATTATTCATGACCAACCCAACGTGACATCCAAGTAGTTAGTAGGATTACAGGACACTCGACCGACACGTCGCGTATAATCGTATAACATATTAGGAATAAATAAGTCAGTATAGGTATCAGCCATTTAAACTTGAAAACGTTTTCCAAAGTGTTTTGAAGCCGTTACAATATTATAAATCTTCATGATTTAACTTAAGATATTATCTATCCAAAACTCCCAACATCTTGATGTAGGCCTACTACTAGACTGGGATGGTGGCGTCATCCTGTAATCCAGCTACTTGGAGGTCACTAATTGAGGATAGTTGTGAGAGATGGTCGGTGGGTGTAGTGTTCTGTTGTGTGGATTAACGTCCGCACTATTGAATACTACGATAATTCGCAAAGACCATCATCATAATTAGACCAATTCGTAATCCAGAGGCCGTGGTTCGGATTCCACGTTAAACTGTAGGTCCCTTAGTTGCCATCGGCTGTTGGGCTATTAATTAACAGTCCTGTCTAAGGAACATGTCAGCCTTAGTCAGTAACAAGACTACAAGATAGCGCCACAATCATCTTACACTCAATTCTCATTCATACTTGGCTTAAAATACCTACCTTGTGGTATGGTCGCCATTTCAAATAATCTAATCTAATCTAATCTACGTGACTTGAAATTCAACGGGAGAGCTACGAAAGATTAGTCGTGATAAATTCCAGGCCCAAATGAAAGACACGTAGAGTAGAGCTGAATAACAAAGTTTTCTATGGAACAATCTGTAATTAGAAGCGACCGACTAACAAAATAAGTAAATTCATGAATGATTTAAAATAACCATTGATTCAATGAAGTTACACACATAAAGAACTTGATGGCTTTCTGATGACATTTGATGACAGAGACGGCAATTACAACAGCATGTAGTCCCGCTGGAATTGCGTCATTTGATTGGTTGTCATACTGCTGGGGCGTTGAGGTCATAAGATTGGACAGTTGATAGATTCGATGGAGTTTATCTCCCAGAATTGGGTTGAGGTTACTTCAGCCATCAATCAATAACTCGATCTCAGATATTGGTAAAAGAAGTATAATCTATAATATTACTAGCTGACCCGGCGAACTTCGTAACGCCTAACAGTAAATACGTGTTAACTTTAAGATTGGCCATGTTCTGAAGTCGAATAGCATTACGACCTCGTTGTGAAAAATTAGATATTCTGGGTTGCGGCATAGTTAATAACAATTCTGAAACAATAAGACATTAATTTTAACTAATTAATAACATTACCACAAAACAAATAAATCTGAGTGGATTGATTCACAATTTTTCTAATCCAACCTAAAACAAAACAAAAGCTAACTGTAATACGGCTTTTATAGGAAAGATATACAACAGCTGATTATTATAACAAACGTAATATGTTTAAACACCGTGTAATTATTTTTTATTTGGCCGACATAATTATAAACACGTGACTTTTAATCAGACAGAAAATAAAAAATATAAATACATAATCCCCAAAAACCGTAAACTATTAACGTGGTGAATAAATCTGTTCATTTTGTACAGTGTACATTTACTTCATAGTTTTACATTAATGAATGATTCAGATGGCATTGGATAGTAAAGCATATTCCTAATGGAAAGTAAAACAACAGCTGTAGCTTTAGAAATCAAAAATGTTTTGATTGTAAATAATTTGTAAACAAACTTGTTTCCTATAAGGTTAACATTAGAAATTTAAAACGCTATAAAATTGAAAATAATTGAATTTATGGAAACTGAATATGCCTAAAGCATGACCGGAGCAGAGACGAATCCGAAAAATCAAAGATCATTAAAATCGGTCCACCCGTTCTCGAGTTATAATGAGCGTAACTAACATGACTTTGTGTTATATATTTAGATAAAGAAGAGATGGTTTCTGTATGTTTGCACATTAATGCGAAAAATATTGAACCAACCGTTTTAAAATTTTACACAAAGGTTTATCTTAAAGTCATGCAACTCATAGGCATAATACTCATTTCCTTAAAATCAGCTCGTGCTAAGCCCTGTCAAAGTCATAGATTCCGATGCTTAATTTTCAAAGGATATCAAAATAAAATTACTTGAATGTCAACAGCTGTGTACACTATCATTTGACAGTTCGGGAAGAAGAAGAAAGAGCTGCCGTGACCGTCCTAGGTTTCATTGTTAACATTTTCTAATGTCAACATCTGTTTACACTGCATTTTGACAGTTCGGGAATCTATATAAATAAAATTAGAGTTTTGTCTGTACATTGTTAAGAGTCATTCATTTTTTAGTTATTTTTACGTTTCATGCGTTAGAGAAGCCGAAATAAGTCTTATCTGAATTTGTGTCTGTCTATGACGTTCCAGGAGACATTTTACACAATTTTATCCGAAAAAAACGGGAGAATCGATAACAATGAAACTTATATCATAAATTCTCTACATTCAAGAGAAGGCTTTTAAATACTTAAAATTGTCCGCCGACCCTTAAAAAGTAAATCACGAGCATTTACAACTCAACTTTTTACGCGATATTCGTCGCATTTTGCTTTCAATTAATTATCAATAAACCACCTATTTGTAATAATCAGCTGTCTTTGTAGTTTACAGATTTAAAAGAAAGAAAAACAAACAGCGGTCAAATCAATATTAGTTAGTTTATATTTGTCATTGATTTTAAACCCATTTCGTAATCATACTATATTAAAAATTAATTTTAACGTATAACTATTTATAATAACGGTATAATTGTTCTAATCTATTTAATTGTAAAGTAATACTAAATAATAAAGCTGGGTATTGATTTATTTTCTTTGTACTGATTTGTTTAGGTTTTCAGGTTTACTTTTTGGTATGATAATCTTTCTTCTTTAAACTAAATCCTACAAACCGTACGAATGACGGGCTTACTGCTAGTTATTAGATTATAGATTAATAGATGTTGTTTTGGCGGGTGATGTTATCAGTGAAGGCACTGCAGGGGTCGTGTTATCAGCTGCGCGGGAGTCCTAAACAGTAAATTGACTTCGACACATCTAATTGATCTGTAAATAATAGACTAGGAGGAACCCCCAAACTGGAATTCTATATGGAAAGAGTCGTGTGACATACTGTTAGTAAATCCTGACTTTTCAGCAAGAAAATAGAAATCTCCTTTAATGAAACACATATTCCTTAAGCATACTGTGACAGAAATGTGAGGCGTTAAAACTTAAAACCTGCAAGGAAGAAAACATCCGATTCAATTGCAAGCAGATGAGATTTACCCACGGATGTTCGAGGGTGAACCCCTTTTTTCATTTTAAGTTTCTACAAAAGATGGAATTTGTAATATATCATAGTTGTGAGCGATGGTCGGTGGGTGTAGTGTTATTTTGTGTGGATTAACGTCCGCACTATTGAATACTACATTAATCCGCAAAATACCGTCCTCATAATTGGACTAATTCGTAATTCAGAGGACGTGGTTCGAATTCCACGTTAAACTGTATATGTCTTAATATATTTAACTGTAAAGTTATACTAAATAATAAAGCTTGTGAGTCCGTAGCACTGCCTCTGAATTACGAACTGGTCTACTTATGAGGATGGTCTTATCAGATTAACGTATTCAATAGTGGAGCGAAATACAGACATAAATGCCCACACAACAGACTCCAGATGTAGCCTTGAATGCTGTTGAATCTTTGCGTTCACGAGTTCAGAGAAAAAACGAAACCTCGCAAATAAGCCAAGCCTGTGTCCAGAGGCCCAGCGTAGTCAATGATAGGACTGTTTGCGCACACGTCATCGAGGAGCGGTGGGTCGACCGCGAGTCGCAAGTCGCAAGTCACGGATAATGTGATTTGCGCATCCATCTCTGTCTACGATGAGTGAGTCAGAGAAAGTGAAATGAAATGCTAATACCTGTTTGTCAAACATGTTTGTATTTACTTCCCTGTGGTGAATAGGTTAGAACATCGATATGTCTAAAGAGAATGTCTCAGTTCATCTAAACAGCTGTTCTTATAACCAAACTAGCTGACCAGGCGAACTTCGTAACGCCATTACGGCTTCATTGTAAAAGGTTATATATTATAGTGAATAATAGGCTTAAAAACACTGAATACAATACTGAAACGATAAGACATATTATTAACATTCTGAGTGGATTAATTCACAATTTTCAAATCCAATCCAAACCCAAACCAAACCTAACTATAATACGGCTTTTATAGGAAATATATACAACAGCTGATTATTATAATGAACCTAATATATTTATATATATTATGGACTTATGGACTATATATTATGGATTTATTTATATTGTATTATTTTATATTATATATATTTATATATAGGATGTTTATAAATCGTAATAATTTTTTATTTGGCCAACATATAAACACGTGACTTTTAATTAGACAGAAAATAAAAATATAAATACATAATCCCCCAAAACCGTAAACTATTAACGTGGCGAATAAAGCTGTTCATTTTGTACAGCACATATTTACTTCATAGTTTTACATTAATGAATGATTCAGATGGCATTGAATAGTAAAGCATATTGCTAATGGAAAGTAAACCAAACAGCTGTAGCTAAGAAATCAAATGTTTTCATTGTAGAAAATTTGTTAACAAACTTACTCTCCATAAGGTTAACATTAGAAATATAAAACGTCATAAAATGGAAACTTATGGGGTTTGCGAAAATGGTTTTTCACTAAAACCTTCCCGGACGCATATAGAGCAACTTCCTAAAATTTCATGGCGATCGGATGAGTAGTTTGGCAACGCATAAAGGACACACATACACACATTCAATTTTATATAGAGAGACTATGACGTCATTGACCAAATACCGTCATCACTGTTTCAAATTTTTTTCGTATATTGCCAACCCCCCCCCCGAGCTAAGACATATCAACGTAAATACTACAGCGGATAGATACACCTATCTATTCTTGACATGGATATGTCTAATTATCAGATTTGCGCATGATGTGTTTGACTCCTGTTATGAAACTCCAGAGTTAGAACGGTTATAAGAACAGATACCTAACATGGATAAATACTATGTAGCGGATATGAGAACGGTCTATCATATGGAAATAAAGAATTATTGTATTACATTTTTATATGTAACAGCTAAGTATTTCCACATGGAAAAATACAAATATTTTTGTTTTTATTTTTTTTGTCTCCTATTTATTGATTTATATATTTATTACAAGAAACGGTCTTGTTACTAAAAATATTAGGAATAATTAATTAACCACGAAATTGCAGAACCACTTTTCCCTCGATTCGCGGTAGTGCGAAATTCCATGGCGATCGGATGAGTAGTTTGGCAACGCATCAAGAAAAACATACATTCATTTTTATATATAGTGATAGTTATTTATTTATATATTTTAGATCTACCTAATACTTATTGATTTATATATTTATTACCAAAGAAACTGTATTGTGTAAAAATAAATTTATTTATATATTTGTTGTTAATGAATCTATTACTTATTCCTAGTCAACATCTCCAACGGACATTTGAGAGATTAAAAATAAAGTGAAGTGATGAAAAGACTGCTTACAAATTATGTAAATTGTAAATTATTTTCAGATCCACGTGTGCTTAAAGCACATGTATCCATGTTATGAGTTAAGAAATGTTATTAAATAAACATAATTTAATTTGATTTCAAAATGGCTGCATAAAATTGTGAATGGGTTAATTAAAGGTCACATGCGCTATCATTGATGGTTCCTAGCACACGTTCCTTTCCTGCAACAGTTTTCGTCCACACCTGTGTTATCTCTGAACATTCACGTTACAGTGATTTCCTCGTCCACCGGAAGTTCAACACCCCCAAATAAGCTCTAAACAACAGATCGTCAGATTGTGGCTACTATCTTATCCGAATGAAATCCCACACTAACTGTAGGATCCCCAATTAGTACTGACCTTATTGTTTTTACTGCTCAAGATGTTATCTTTATCGTTGGTGTTTGTTTTGTGAAGAGAGACGTGATGTTTTGAAGAAACCGCTCTCAACTATTGTTAAATATTGATGTGTTGTAAAGGATTTGCATAGTTATCGGTACTTAAAAGTGCACTTACTATACAGTGGAAAATTTTGGTTTAGAGACGAACACGCTTGGTTAATATCATAATGCAGTCGTACAAGAAATGGCTTAACAATGTGATTTGCTAAATAGGACTTCCTAAAACCCTTCTTCCTGCTACTTGTTTAGGTCTTCCTAAACAAGTGCATCATTTACGTTTCCTACACTGTTGGCAGAACGTATAAGTAGTACATTTCCGCATTAGGGTGGATATGAGATCATATCCGCCCTAGTGCGGCATAGTAACCGGCCAATCACAAGGGCGGAAGGCTCCAAATCTAAATGAAACTAACCAATAGCATGCGCTAAGCGCTCAGTCAGCTGATAGACGGTCGTTGTTCCTATAACTCTAACTTCCGGTTTTGCGCAATGAAACTGAGGTTACCGGAAACCTAAAAGTTATGTTTACATTTTTATCCCACCGGGAAAATCAAACATAACCTAAATGACTTTTTTATTGTAGGAAAAATCTTGTGTGGAATACGAGTGCAAACTGTCATGACAGCTCTCGAACACTCAGCTGACGCTTCGTGCTGCCATATGAACCTCTCGTGCGATATGACATCGTTTGCGCTCAAGTTACACAAATAGCTATATCGCATCATTATAAAAAATTATATATTACTGTTGGATTTAACTGTAGGTCCCCATTGGCTGTTGGGCTATTAATTAACAGTCCTGTATAAGGAACATATCAGCCTTAGTCAGTAACAAGACTACAATATCACGCCACAATAATCTGACACTCATTTCTCATTCATACGTGGCTTATAATACCTATTTAGGTAAGTCACCATTTCAGTTAAAAGTGTAAAGTATCAATATTCTTACCCTCTCTATCTGGCTAAGGTCCAAAAATGGACCACTATTTTTCAACTGTGAACTGGCAGGATCCATTAATGAACTACTGTGACATGGTGCGTATTAACGACAAATTAAAGCCTGAAAAGGGTTTTAAAGTGCTATGATAATTGTACCATTGGAAAGACGAGATTTTGGGGATTCATTTTCATACATAAAACATTATCCATAAGGATATCCTTTGCGAGTTATCGTAGTAGGTTACTAAATAGTGCGGACATTAATCCACACCAAAGAATATCAGATCCATTAACCATCACTCGTAACTATCCATGAGTAATTCGTGACATCCAAGTATCTGGATTACAGGACACGCCACCGTCCCTTAAAATCCAATGTTTTCACAAAACACTGCTGGTCAAGTTATATTAGATTAGATTATTGAAATGGCAACCTACCCAGATGGGTATTTTAAGCCATGAATGAATATGATGATTGTGGCGCGATCTTGTAGTCTTGTTACGGACTAAGGCTGACATGTTCCTTAAACAGGACTGTTAATTAATAGCCAAACAGCCGATGGCAACTAAGAGACCTACAGTTTAACGTGGAATCCGAACCACGGCCTCTGAATTACGAATTGGTCTAATTATGCGGACGTTGTCAAACAGCTCGCCGACGTAAAATGTTAACAAACAAACCGTTATGACAACCCGAGTCAGGCGGGGACCAGTAAGTTGTGCCAACTAAAAAAATATTTGGTGAGTGTACACATAATATTGACGAACAATTTGGAGCGAAGCGGCGGGCGTTCCCTTGTTTGTGGCAGCCATACAACACAACGTTTATTTGTGAGGCTAAAAATACCGCCTACATCAGCCGGGTTGTGTTGCTGCCAAGCTACGGCAGGGGCCGCCACAGTCGCCGTTCGCCGCGCGGTTACAGTTCACTGTACCATCTCCAATCGGTCTGTACTAGTTTTGAAATAGCTCGGGTAAGCACACATGCGGCAATGAGACTGCAAACACCGGTTACCACAGACTGGGTAGCTTGGTTGTCCAGTGGAATTTATGTCTTATCTTTAGAGTCGATTTCCAAGCTGCCAAATTTGATTGCAGGTTATTAAATCTCACACTGAGTTCTTAGCAGTGGCGTTTTCCTACAAATGCGATATTCAGCGCAAATTGGGTGCGTATGTGCCAGTTTATAGATATTGAGTCCAGTAACTATATTTTACCTTCTATTTATAATTATATATATATATATATATATATATATATATATATGTGTGTGTGTGTGTGTGTGTGTGTGTGTGTGTGTGTGTGTGTGTGTGTGTGTGTGTGTGTGTGTGTGTGTGTGTGTGTTCTTATTAATTACTTTCGTTAAAACTCTGTTCAGTAAAATACTATTTTCTATAACAACTATTTATTAAAATATCTACATGATATTACTATACATTTGATTTGGTTATTTTAGTACTCAATATTTATAATACCGTTTATGTCTATAACCTAGAGGTGAAGTATCAAAATTTAGTTCAATACAAGTCAGTACTAAGTAAAAATAGTTTTATCTAGGTTTAAATAAAACACACATTTTTAACTCAAATGTATTTTATTTTAACTACTTTTTTGAGTACCTTTTACTAGCTGCAACTACAAACATTTTTCTTGTCATTGTGCCGAGCAAATACAGTGTTTTTGCGTCTTGTATTTTTTTCTTACTACTTAAAATTGGTAATTTGATGACCTGACTGGCTCATCCAGAGAATTTAATTTATTTCTAACAAATGTTTGGATGTCCACCAAAGCGTTTGAAAATGTAAAAATATCCGGGTGAGGATGATAAAATTATTTTCTAAAGTGCGAATGGAATGATTCGCAGGGATTGTTCGTCGCATCATTTTTATCGAATGATGCCCAAATTTTGGGGGGAAAGGTCGAGCTGTCTTCGATATAGTTTTCCACCAAATAATCCGCAAATTTTTGGTTGTTCGGAATTATTGACATAAAGTCGAGGCCGCGATCCAGAATATCTAATCTTTCACAAAGAAGCTGTAATGCTATTCGACTTCAGAACATGGCCAATCTAAAATATGTGTGTGTAATAAATGAAAAATGCTAATACAGTACTGAACAAATCAGTAAGCCTAGTACAATTGGTCAGAACTAAATGGTGTTGGAATAACTGTATGAAATAAAAGCAAAGTAATTTATATATTATCCAAAATATTTTGATTTTGACAGAAAACAAAATATGAATAGACCAAGGCCAGTTAAAATTACCTAATTAATTACACTGGCCCAAGCGGCCGCTGTGTCTGGATTGTTAGCGCGGAGAACTACCAATTCGGTGATTTCTTAATGGATTATTTAAATATTTATATATTAAATATTATTTAAAGATTGTGTTATTTTTAAATACACGTTTAGGTCTAGTCCTATATATTTCACCAAACAGTGCTCGGTCACCAGGTACTAATAATATAAACATTCATTTTCTTATTTCCATATTATTATAACATATGTTATAACATATTATTTCCTTATACATGTCTTATAAAATCACAAATCTTATACATGTGGGTTGCCTGGGAATTCAAAATTCCCTTTTTCCCTCGTTTTGAGGCCGCTACCTGGCCGGGCGGCTGTGGAAATTGATCATTCTCGGGGGCTCCTATTTGACCCTTCTTAATCCCCTCTAATGAGCGTGTAAGTTCGACCCTTCGCCAGAACCCAAAATATTCGTGGTAACTATACTACAATGAAGGTATTTTAAGCCAAGTATGAATGAGGATTGAGTGTAGGATGATTGTGGTACGATCTTGTAGTGTTACTGAACTAAGGCTGACATGTTCCTTAGACAGGACTGTTAATTAATAGCCCAACAGCCGATGGCAACTAAGAGACCTACAGGATGCGAATTACGGCCTCTGAATTACGAATTGGTTTAATTATGAGGAAGGTCTTTGCGGATTAACGTAGTATTCAATAGTGCTGGCGTTTATCTATACAAGAGAACATCACATGACCATCGCTCATAAATATCCACAATTCGTGACCTCCAAGCACCTGGATACAGGACACGCCACAACCGCACTACACTCATTTCTCATTTATACTTGGCTTAAAATACCTACCCTTGTAGGTTGCAATTTCAGTTAAAAGTGCAAAAAGTATAAAGTATAAATAAAGATGACCCAACCGTTGTCGGAGTTCCCTAATCCATCTCATCTCTAACTAGAATCTTAGCGGATGCACCATTGCCGAAGTAATTAATCAATTACCTCTTTATTGCTCAATACACCGACCTCAGACTAAGCAATTAGTTCCACGTTCCACATCGAACAAACGGCTGGACGAACAAAAATAATGAGTAAGTAATAAATCAGCTGTCTACAAGCCGACTCAGCTGATTCCTCGCAGAGGTACCACCGACGCAAAAGCGGATACAGGTCAACCAACATAACAAACAAGCTGAATGGGTGGAGAGATGGCCATTTACAGACAAAATCAGCACCAGCTCATTATAATGTGTGAGTGGGCTGAGGCGCCGTGACCCATATCGCGGCGTGTGTGCGTGTGTGCGAGCGCGCCCGGCCACAGCCACTGCCGGATATATCCGTGACATCACTCGCTACCGGAAATATTCGAACTGCTCAGTGCACACCACGACCTGAAATGCGATCTTGTTTTGTTATTGAGTTATGGATGTGCCCCGTGCCTTACGGTGGCCAAAGAAGGCGAACAGAACCGAATGACTGAAAAATAAAAATTTTAGAGAAGAAATCCTCAATATGTTATACTGTTAAAACTAAATTTTGAGCTATACAAAAATTACAAATTACTTTTTAAAGATATATTTCCTAATCTAAGTAAAATACTTCTTATTTATTTTATGCCATAATTATAGTTTTTAAGTTTTTTCAACATCACTGGCACTTTTACGGACTTATTTGTCTCAAATATAGAAAACGTATTTCAGGACACTCAAAAACAAAAATAAAAAAATTTATTACAAACAAAATTCTTATTTTTAAAAGATTTCTCGTGAGGGGGTCCGGCCCTTTTTACAGAGGCAAATCCTTTACGCCCAGATGTGTAATTCCTCAAAATCGATCAGAAGCCGCTACTTGAGACCCTGGGGAAGGTTTTAGATCTTTTTGAAATCCTAGTGAGGACTCCTGTAATAGAAGAACGATCGGAAATCGTATAAATTAAAATGTTCTCATTGTTTTACTGATTGTCGGTTATGAAGAACCCCTTTACACTGTTTGTTTGTTAAGTGGTATGAAATGCATTAGCCAAGCTGAACACCATTAATAATTATTCACGGAAAGATAAAATAAACGGTATCAGTGAACTGACACATACTTTCTCCCTTAAGTAAATTTAAAAAAGAAACTCTGTAATAAAACTATGTTCTTCAAAGTTTATCTAAAAATCATTCAATAATTGTTTCAAATATAACTATCCCATTTCTGAAAATAAAAACAAGAGAGACAAAGTTAAATTAATTGTTTCAATTGTATGGGGGAACCCCCCCCCGCCCATGGTAATACCAAGCTTTTTTTAGTTGGGTTTGTTGGGTGATTTTACCTTAAGCTTGATGTAAAGTTTCATGGAAAACGGTTGGAAAATGAGGAAGAAATTGATTTTTTAGTATTCTCCATAAGAATAACATTGGGCGCTTTCAGACAACGTACTGCGTTTATCATGGACAGTAAATTTAACTTTTCTCTGGAACCGTTCGTCGTAGACAAATAATTCAAAATACTAATTTGTTTAGTTTTTAAGCTGGTTTCAATGGTGCCAGTCAAGTCTTACTTTACTTTTATTGTTTTCACTGAAAATTAAAAAAATTGATTTTTTGACATTTAAAAGCCCATAACTTTTAAACCGTCATTTTTACAGACATGCGGGTGGTGTCAAATTATTTTGTACTTTGTGCACTATAAACTATCAAATTTTAGTCAAAATCGTTAAAGCCGTTTTTGAGAAATTCGGATTTTTCACGTTTTTAAGGGTTTTTAGGGGTGAACTACACGGACAGACGGACATCACGTCGAAACCCACTTTTTTAGATTCAGGGGACCCCAAAACGGATATATCCACTCTCAACTCAAATTCGAAAATTTTGACGAAAACAATACTTTCTCCATATACTGTGTATAAGGGGAGAAAGTAAAATGTAATCCGTGTGTAAGTTTAAACTCGTTAATTAACAATATATATTCTAACAAAAAAACTGGTTAGTATAAAGCGATTAAATGTAGAACGGAATCCGATTCGATAAAAAATATCTTGCCGATGCCAAACGATCAGATGTAGAAATGCGCCGATGGCACACGTCCAAACGGTGATAGAACTGAACTCTCACATGATTCGGCGAAGTGGCATTGGTGGGATTACGATTTGGCGGCATGTGTCTCCACACTCCACACTCCACACTCGAGTGCGGCAACCTCTCACTCGGTCACGACGGGACTTTGAAGTTCCTCTCTCCTTAGCTCAAGGCGAGCTAGGATATTACCTCCCAATGAAATAGGTTTTACAGGTGTTGCTCTTGATTCTTTGGCTACCAGCATGACAGTGATTAGAATTACTTCACGTTAAAGTGAAATTTCTGTAGATACTGTTTTACACTGATTGTTTGTTATGCCCAAAAGGTAAATTTGTTCTACATCAATTTATTCAAATTCAGAGAAAACTTGATATAGAACATCTGATCAAAGACCATGGCTCGTAGTTGATAAACAGTGGATTTCCTGCCAGTTCAGATAAAATTAGATGTCACAATAACAAGGGTGTTGGTCTACTAAACCGAGTGGCTATCACATTTTGGGGACATAATTAGACCAATTCTTAATTCAGAGACCATGGTTCGAATTTCACATTAAACTTTAGGTCCCTTAGTTGCCATCGGCTGTTGGGCTATTAATTAACAGTCCTGTCTAAGGAACATGTCAGCCTTAGTCAGTAACAAGACTACAAGATCGCGCCACAATCATCTTACACTCAATCCTCATTCATACTTGGCTTAAAATACCTACCTTGTGGTATGGTTGCCATTTAAATAATCTAATCTGATTTAATCTAAAAATTGAGGTTTGAGTTCCACGTCAAACTGTAGGCCCTTAGATGTCATCGTCTGTCCGGCTATTAATAACCAGTCCTGTCTCAGAAACGCGTCAGACTTAATCAATAACAAGACAATAAGATTGCGCCACAATAATTTTATTGAATTTGCATGCCCTTAAAAGTGATTTTGAAGCATCTAACAAACTAAATAGTAAGGTGAAGCAACAGGTAATTATAAAACAATTATTCGAGTTCCAAACTATTTTTATAGCTATGTATATTAATTATTTGTGTAGAGTTTTTAGTTTGACCAGTGAGTATATAGGGTTACCCAGTATAGTATTAGTATTAGTATATGGGAACCCTTTATACTCACTGGTTTGACATAAAACTAAATAAAGCCTTTTGTTGTAGTCATTTTCTAACAGTTAAAATTAGGATTTTAACTAAACTAATTTTACAACTTCGCAAAAAATTGATTTGAGAAAGGTTTAAATATGTAAACATTTATTAACTAGGTTAATCCAGGTTTTTTAGATTTTGGGGGATATTTCCACCCTCCCCCCTGTGGATCCGCCGCTGGTAAAAGACAGTGTACTATAATGTAAAGATCTACTTTTATGCTCCTGAAAAAAACCTATCCTTTAGGGGTTTGGGTGATTTGCTCTTCTGAAACAAACGTGAAAAAATAAAGCCACCAGGATGCACTTGTGAGAACAGAATATCCACATATGTGCGGGAGTCAGCAACTAGACTACCGGTACCATTTGTAATGGCGACCTACCAACTAGGTATTTTAAGTCAAGTATGAATGAGAAATGAGTGTAAGATGATTATGGCGCGATCTTGTAGTCTTGTTACTGACTAAGGCTGACATTTTCCTTAGACAAGACTGTTAATTAATAGCCCAACAGCTGATGGCAACTAAGGGGCCTAGAGTTTATTGTGGAGTGCGAACCACCGCCTCTGAACTACGAACTGGTCTAATTATGAGGATGGCATTTGCGGATAAACGTAGTATTGAATAGTGCGGACGTTAATCCACACAAGAGAACAATACATCCACTCCTTCTAGTAGCTGAATTAAAAGACGACGCCACTGTTAGTTGTATGCTGGGCGATCAGAGCTAGAATTAATGAAAGTATAGGGAAATCATACAATAACACTACAGTATTATTCACATTATGTCCAGAAACGGGTAGAAAAACGCCCATGTACAAGATGAAACCGAACAACCCTGACGTATATTGAAAGACGTAGAGTTGGTCCACCCTTCCATAGTGCAGCAGAACCTCATTGAAGGATTCAATATTTAAGTAGGAGAGAGTCCATCTCAGAGGAGCAAACAAGTGGTCCTGTCTATGCATAACGTGTTGAGGTATCGCCACAAGTGATGTAAAATACCCAGGTATTTATAAAAAATAAAGTAAAAATATTATATTTACTCAAGACAATGTATCATCGCATCTAACCTGTATACTCTCTTCCAAGTTAATCTTTTGGAGAATAGTCGAATAACTCTTATACTTATCGACAGATATTGACACAACTTGTCATGTATTATTATTATTTTTTCTACTCGCAGTAAGCCCGTCCTCTGTACGGGTTGTAGGATTTAGTTTAAAAAAGAAAGATTATATCATACCAAAATGTAAACCTGAAATCCTAAACAAAGCAGTGAAAGAAAATAAATCAATACCCAGCTTTATTATTTAGCATTACTTTACAATTAAATAGATTAGAACATTTATACCATTACTATAATTAGTTATACGTTAAAATAACTTTTTAATATAGTATGATTTCGAAATGGGTTTAAAATCAATGACCAATATAAACTAACAAATATTGATTTGACAGCTGTTTGTTTTTATTTCTATTAAATCTCAAAACTACAAAGACAGCTGATTATTATCAGTAGGTTATTCATTGAAAACTGAATCAAAATGTGAGTAATATCGCGTAAAAGTGGGTTTTTAAATGCTCGTTATTCACTTTTCAAGGGGCGGCGGACGATTTGAAGCATTTACAAACCTTCTCTGGAATGTAGAGAATACGTGAAATAAGTTTAATTGTAATCAGTTTTCCCGTATTTTCGGAGAAGATGGCGTAAAATGCCTCCTGGAGCGTCACAGACAAACAGAAAAAATTGAGATAAGACCGGTTTCGCCCCCCCCCCCCCCCCCCCCCCCCCCCCCCCCCCCCCCCCCCCCCCCCCCCCCCCCCCCCCCCCCCCCCCCCCCCCACCCCCCCCCCCCCCCCCCCCCCCCCCCCCCCCCCCCCCTCTTCTTCAATGCTTCGATAAGTAAAAATAACTAAAAAATGAATAATTCTGAGCAATCTACAGACCAATCTCTAATTTTATTTTATAGATTTACCTACCCGTTGAGTATTTACCCGACCCACGTCACTAATCAACACTATGTAAAATGTAAAAAATGGTGTCTGGAAATGTTTGAACATCAGTAGATCAGAACATCATGGGAAGAACCTGAAGTTGTGAACAGTAACAAAGTGTTATAGCCTCTCGTGAGAATAACCGAGGAAGCTTAGGGCAAATTGTATGGTAATTTTATTGCGGACCATACCATCCGAATCTAATTGACTGAGATTTCTTGAATAATAATTGAAAGCTAATTTTTACGACATAATATGGGATTTTTTGTTAATGAAGGGTAGTATTAAAGTAGTTTGTTAAGTTTCAATAGGCTATAAAACATCTCTCATAATGCATTACGTAAAAAGTGCTCTCGACTTCAACAATTAAAGTACATTACAGAAACCGCTTATTAAACGCCCAAACTATGACAAATAGAAATGATAAATTAACTGGTACACTTTTCTATAAACAATATTCGTACAACTGGCGTAAACTATATAAAACAAAATTACCTTGGAGGTCTACAATTATAACCGAATACCTGGAAACCATTCCAATTTAATTGAGAATACTGATAAAATTTCAAATACTACACACTGAGAATTTATAGGCTACAGAAAACTAAAACACTGCAATAATAGTGTTGGAATGAAAGCTACAAAACAATAACCAATAAAAAAATCGTGTTTCTATTTTTCTGCATTTTACGCAAGAAACTAAGAGAAGAGAAAATATGCATTAACATATGCAACCAATTTACCTTCATACTTTTCTTCTAACCTAGATATAAAATAGAATGTCGACTTAAAATCGTTGGAATAAATAAATTCCGTTATTTATATTAAGGCCGTTGCATGTTTACTACTGATATGTTTTAGATTAGATTAGATTATTGAAATGGCAACCATACCACAAGGTAGGTATTTTAAGCCAAGTATGAATCAGGATTGAGTGTAAGATGATTGTGGCGTGATCTTGTAGTTTTGTTACTGACTAAGGCTGACATGTTCCTTAGACAGGACTGTTAGTTAATAGCCCAACAGCCGATGGCACCTAAGGAACCTACAGTTTAACGTGGAATCCTAACCACTGTCTCTGAATGAAGAATTGTTCCAATTATGTTCTTTGTGGATTTACCTAGTATTCAATAGTGCGGACGTTAAACCACACAAGAGAACACTACACCCACCACCATCGCTCACAACTATCCACAATTCGTGACCTCCAAGTAGCTGGATTACGGGACGTCGCCACCGTTTCTGAAATGTCGACCTCTCCAGGTAGGTATTTTATGATAAATATAAGGAATGGGTGTAAGATGATTATGGTGCGATCTTGTAGTCTTGTTATCGACTAAGGCTGACATGTTCTTAGACAGGACTCAACGGCAAAAACATCCAAGGGATGATCTATACCTTAACTTCCTACTAGTATACATCCGAAATGTACCGCAATCTTCCGACCTTACATTGCTATATTCAAAACGTTGTTCTGGTCCAAAGTAAACGGACTTGCACAAACATATGGTCTCCTCCGGTGGCCGGTAGAGAGCAGTCTCAATGAACTTAGACCTCCAACGGACTCCAACCTCCAGCAGAGTGACCGGACGAGACGGCCTGGAGACCGCAACTTGTGACTGTGACCGGACCTGACCCCTGGCGGCGGAATCCGGCAACATTCCCGGTAAGGTAACCAGCTGGACACTCGGCGAATAACATTCAACACTGCTCTGTTGTACGGCATCCCACCCAGTGCCCCGTTGTTGCGGATATAGGATGATCGAAGGGTAGGATATAGGAGAACTATTATCTTGATCTTGTTGGGGGTTATTGGGAGGGTCACTGACGCCCCTAAAAGGTTTTTGAAAATATTATCGACGTATTTACGTATGTAAATATGATGACATTTTTAAAAATAGCAAGAAACGTGAATGAGATTTATACTGGGACCGTTGTGTCCTGTAATCCAGCTACTTGGAGGTCACAAATTGTGGATAGTTATGAGCGATGGTCATGTGATGTTCTCTGGTATGAATTAACACCCACACTATTGATTACTACTTCATCCGCAAAAACCATTTTCATAATTAGACCAGTTCGTAATTATTCTTTAGTGAAACTGTAGGTTTTTTTAGATGCCATTGACTGTTGGGATAATTAACAATCCTGTCTAAAGAAGGTGTCAGTCTTAGTCAGTAACAAGACTACAAGATCGCGCCACAATCATCTTACACTCGTTTCTTATTTATAATTGGCTTAAAGTACCTACCTGGGTAGGTCGCCATTTCAATGATAATCTAATCTAAACTATGTGGACATACACATGCATATATTGACCTGTTTTCAATTAAACAGCACCACCATAATAAAACTATATATCCCACATTTCCCAGTCTCTCTGGTCGATTTAAATCGTTTTATTAATTAATTATTTTCACATCACTCTTTAGGTGGTAATGTAAAACCAAACGGGTACGTTAAATTAGAATTGATGGATAATCCTGTTTGCGTCTAAAAATTACAGGTTAATGTTAAACAAAACGAGCAAGTTAAATTAGAATTTATGGATAATCCTATTTACGTACGAATAATTACAGGTAATGTAAAAAACAAGTAAGTTGAATCAGAATTGATGGATAATCCTATTTACGTACGAATTACAGGTAGTGTAAAACAAAAAAGTACGTTGAATCAGAATTGATGGATAATCCTATTTACGTACGAATTACAGGTAGTGTAAAACAAAAAAGTACGTTGAATCAGAATTGATGGATAATCCTATTTAAGTACGAATTACAGGTAGTGTAAAACAAAAAAGTACGTTGAATCAGAATTGATGGATAATCCTATTTACGTACGAATTACAGGTAGTGTAAAACAAAAAAAGTACGTTGAATCAGAATTGATGGATAATCCTATTTACGTATGAATTACAGGTAATAAATACAAAACAAAGCGAGTACGTTGAATCAGAATTGATGGATAATCCTATTTACGTACGAATTACAGGTAGTGTAAAACAAAAAAAGTACGTTGAATCAGAATTGATGGATAATCCTATTTACGTATGAATTACAGGTAATGTAAAACAAAACGAGTACTTTGAATCAGAATTGATGGATAATCTTATTTACGTATGAATTACAGGTAATGTAAAACAAAACGAGTACTTTGAATCAGAATTGATGGATAATCTTATTTACGTATGAATTACAGGTAATGTAAAACAAAACGAGTACTTTGAATCAGAATTGATGGATAATCTTATTTACGTATGAATTACAGGTAATGTAAAACAAAAAAAGTACGTTGAATCAGAATTGATGGATAATCCTATTTACGTATGAATTACAGGTAATGTAAAACAAAACGAGTACTTTGAATCAGAATTGATGTATAATCTTATTTACGTATGAATTAGATACAGGTAATGTAAAACAAAACGAGTACTTTGAATCAGAATTGATGGATAATCTTATTTACGTATGAATTACAGGTAATGTTAAACAAAACATGTTAAACATTGCAGGTAATATAAAACAATAAGAGTACATTTAGATAGCTGAAGACAACAAACATGAAAAATAGTATCATAGTGTCCCAGATTTTAACGTCTATTTTTCCACTGCCAAGAAATAAACCCTCGGGAACCTTTCATTTCTAATAAAGAATTTATGGACCGACTTGGCAGCTTGTGACAAGCGCGTTGTGTAATGCTCGCGTGTGTGCGTGTGCGCGGTTCTGCGGGTGTATGGGCGGTTGGTCAGCAGTCCCATTTCCCTACGGATCCTCTCATACGCCGATCTGACAACCGCCTACGCAGCTCCGTAAATAGTAACGTAATCTTCGACTTTTTGCATTCGATTTTGGCTCGATCTCTTTGAATCAAATTGCTGAATTAGAGCGCATTTAAAATTAACTGATCCAGTTTCTATTCAACAAAACCTCAACTATACGAGAACTGTAAATAAAGTATAATTTAGTTACCACAAATGTGGCAACACTGTAACCATAAAAATCAGTCGTTGTATTTAGCTGAACAGCTGATCAACACGATTTATACAACAGTATTGGTCTATTATTGTCATGTGAGTTGCAAAGCAATTTTTACCAATACGAATGTTTGAAATGGAAACGCCTTAGATCTTAGTGTTGGCAATTTGCGCGTTCAAAATTTGAAACAGTGATGTCAATTGGTTAGTGACGTCATAGTTTGGTTATAAGAACAGCTGTTTAGATGAACTGAAAACATTCCCTTTAGACATATCCATGATAACCTATTTCCTAAACCGAAGTAAATATACAGTACAATATTGACGAGCGTTCCAAAAAAGAGTGATAAAAATTTATTTTGAGCAAATTTTTCCAATAAAAGTTTGTGTTAAGCTTGGTGAAACTGATACTGCAACGTTTGAGAAATTGAAGAAATCTTAAGGAGAATATACATTGTCAAGAGCTCAAGCTTTTAGGTTGTATGAAGCATTTTTAGATGGCCGAGAACCGGTTCAAGGTTTAGTTACAGATATTAAATATATCATTTTGTTAATAATACTATACTTATCTATCATGCACAATACAAAAAACTACATAGTTAACGCAATAAATAACCACAACACCCCACCCCGAGCCACAACACAGCGAGCGTCAGGAGGTTGGAGCACTTGCATAGTGCATGATAGATAAGTATAGTATTATTGACAAAATGATAAAATTAATATCTATAACTAAACCATTAATTTTTAATGTAACTTATTAATTAATCACTAGAAAACGGAAGGAGTTTCTCCACCTCCAGAAACGTTGTGTACTTAAAAACACAGACACGTTGGAAAGGTCTAGTAAAAGATATAGTATGAAAACAATGCACAAGAATCCCTAAAGAATCACTTTACCTTTAGTTTGACACTTCAACCACCTTCTAACAACGAATTAACGTCTGTGCTATTGAATACTACGTTAATCCGCAAAGACCATCCTCATAATTAGACCATTTCGTAATTCAGAGGTTGTTGGACTATTAATTAGTCTAAGGAACATCTCAGCCACAACTGTAGAAACAAGACTACAAGATCGTGCCACAATCATCGTACACTCAATCCTCATTCATACTTTGTTTAAAATACCTACCATGTGGTATTATGGCCACTATTGCAATAATCTAATATAATCACAAGTCTATCGGATTTCAGATTATCCCAGGATCGCCCTCAAACCGGAAGGATGGTAACAGCGCAGCACGACCTCAAACAACGATCGCCAAAAAACGATTCTTACGAAACGGCAATTTCGCGTTTGGAAATCTCAGTTGCGTGACGGGTGGGAGCAATTTGACAGATTCCTGTCCGCGGTAGGCCTACAGGTGGCGTTAGACGTGTAGCATGTGGCGACAACCGCGATCAGCTTGGCGTCGGGGAACAAGGAGGAAAACACCCAGAGACGTTTCACCCTTCCTAAGGATTTGATACATAATAAAAATGCGATAAAACAGACGGACGCAAGGAGGTTAGAATGTGAAAGTCGCCTCAGCTGTTGGATTGTTGTGCAAGACGCCAGCTGGTGAACATGTAGCGGTGCCGTCTGTGTTGCAGACGGGCAAAACTGGCAAAAAATTGTAAACTAACGCTAACGCTAGGATCCAACAGCTGATTACTTTGTTGGAGTTGATCAGCTGACTTTACATTTCAAGAACTTAATGATTACAAAAGTGCATAGATCGTTTTTGAACAATTGGCTGGGTGGCAGAGTGGTTAAGTGTCCGCCTTCAAAACTGAAGGTCGCCGGATCGAATCTAGCAAGGGCCCCAGTTGTCATTTCGTCACTGGGCTATTAAACTAATGTTGCTTCTTAACAACAGGTCAATGTTAGGTAGTAACAAGACCGGGGTTTGGACCCATCAAAACGTTAAAATAAATGTTGAAAGCCGTAGAAAGACAAAAAACATAATATCCATCAACAAAAATGTATGATTTTCTCTCCTTTCTTCAAGGTTGTTAGTCTCAATCACAAAAATAATTCAGTATATAAAATTTTAACATTCAGTCTTCTAAACATTTAATTTACCTAAAACATATTTAAATTTCAATTTGAGTTTCTAGTAAATGTAGGACCTAATTCTATTTTGTCATTTTGTAACATCTACAAAATATAAATTTTGTGCGGGTAAACAATCTGATAAAAAGGTACAGTTTAGCCGTCCATTTTTTCCTTCTAACTCGGTATGCGTTCTAACAACTTAATTCATTGACATTTTTATATAAAAATAAAGTTAAGAGATTTTTGTCTGTACATTGTTATGAACATAGTGTGTTATGGAATTTTTGTTTATGTTTACGAACTATATACCCCCAAAAAGTCATAATTAGTCCTACGTGTCCAAAAAAACCGCAAGTATTAGATTCGATTATTGAAATGGTGACCATACTACAAGTTAGGTATTTTAAGCCAAATATGAATGAGGATTGAGTGTAAGATTATTGTGGCGCGATCTTGTAGTCTTGTTACTGACTAAGGCTGACATGTTCCTTATACATGACTGTCAATTAATATCCCAACAGCCGATGGCAACTAAGGGACCTACAGTTTAACGTGGAATCCGAACCACGCCCTCTGAATTACGAATTGGTCTAATTATGAGGATAGTCTTTTGTGGATTAACGTAGTATTCAATAGTGCGGACGTTAATCCACACAAGAGAACACTACATCCACCGACCATCTCTCACAACCATCCACAATTCGTGACCTCCAAGTAGCTGGATTACAGGACGTCGCCACCGCCCCAGTCTTAAAGATTTATTTGTCAAATACGTTCAAATCGGAATTATTTTTACCCTGCAGGGATTTAATACTAATATAACGTTACCACCTTCATGCCAGTATTCTCGACGTCAACAGGATACTAAAAAACTTCCATATGGCTATGGTTACAGCGGGGACCCGGTTACAACATGCGATACCTCGGTTAAGTAACCAGCAACCGTGACCACAATGCCTCTGCATGAGGGAGAGCTTTACTCTTTAGGGTGGATCAAGTAAAACATTAAGTAAAACTGGCCGAAAAATATTTAAAAATCCACATTTTATTTAAATTTAATAACGTGGTGATTTAAAACACTATTTTCTGGTGAAATATTTCTTATTCAGTATCTTGTATTGGACATTTTCAACGCATCTTTGTTTTTACCTAAACAACATTTTTGGAGGGTGAAACTCCTCCCGTGTTAACACGATTACCTAATAATTTAACATTAAAAATTGAAATTTAAAGTTACAGATATTAGTTGGATTAGATTATTGAAATGGCAACCATACCACAAGGTAATATTCAGCCAAGTATGAATGAGGATTGAGTGTAAGATGATTGTGGCGCGATCTTGTAGTCTTGTTACTGACTAAGGCTGACATGTTTCTTAAACAGGACTGTTAATTAAAAGCCCAACAGACGATGGACGACGCCACCGTCCCAGTCAATTATATCGTGTTGTCAATATTACTGTACTTGAAGATATGGAATAATTAATAATCAACCCCATTATGAATTTTAAATATTCTGTATAATATATATATTTATATTAAATTATTAACTTTCTGAAATAGCATCATAATTAGGGAGATATTTTAAGCCATAAGTATGTATGAATGAGAAATTAGTGTGAGATGGTTATGGCACGATCATACAGTCTTGTTACTGACTAAGACTAACATATGCTTCAGACAGGATTGTTAATTAATAGTCCAACAGTCAATGCCATCTAAGGGACCTAAAGTTTAACGTGGGATCCGAACCACGATTTCGTCTCTGGATTACGAACTGGTCTAATTATGATGAAACTATCCACAATTCGTGACCTTAATTTGTATAGATTATAGGGCACGCTAGTGACGTCACCGTCCAAGGATACATTTTCACGATTTTTGCTCCTCAACATCCTATAAATGCAAAATTTAAGCAAACTATAGGCCCATTCTCACACTCTAAATTTTAAAACTGTTTTGCCTTTTTAATTTGGATAAAGTCCTTACTAAGTTCGTAACTTTTACATGTTCAATATATTCTAATGAACTATATCCATCAATAAAATTTTGAAATTCATCGTAGGCCTAGATGTTGTTTTATGTTGAACTAGCTGTAAGTCCATCACTTTACGGGCTGAATGACTTATCGCTAGGAAGCAATACACGCCATACTTATTATTGTGACAAAATATTGACTTAAAACCGCAAAAAATAAATTAAATTTTAAGTGTGCTCTTTGATTTATTGGCCCTAATTAATTAATTAATTTTAGTTCCTTAGATAGGACTGTTAATTAATAGCCCAACAGCCGATGGCAACTAAAGGACCTACAGTTTAACGTGGAATCCGAACCACGGCCTCTGAATTACGAATTGGTCTGATTATGAGTATGGTCTTTGCTGATTAACGTAGTATTCAATAGTGCGGACGTTAATCCACACAAGAGAACACTACACCCACCGACCATCGCTCACAACTATCCACAATTCGTGACCTCCAAGTAGCTGGATTACAGGACGTCGCCACCGTCCCAGTCTATGCGGATGAACGTAGTATTTAAATCGTGTGGACGTTAGTCTATACAAGAGAATATCATATCTACTGACCATCGCTCATAACTACCCAAAAATCTTAACCTCTAAAAGTAGCTGGATTACAGGACGCGCTACCGTCCCAGTCATTCATTGAGAGACATTTATTTATTTTTCATTACGTAGGAATAGTAATGTTTCTATATAACTGGATGCTATATAAATTTATTTGCTATGCAAAAATGTTTCAATGTAGTACTGTACTTGGATAGTTCTAAAAGATGAGGTTACAAAGTATCTACCCACCTTGAAGATTGGTTGCACTAGTGAAATTGTTAAAAATCAAAGGTTTCATGCGTATAGGAACAAACCAACTTTATACAGTAATAATTGATCAAACATCTCACTGCTAAAACAAATTTCATATGATGAAGTTCTTTTAAAATTTTATCCATAATCCGTTAAATTTAATTTTAGGGATTGACAACATAGTTCCAAACTTGCAGCGGTTCCCAAATCCAATGTCAGTTGAACCCAACAATGTGTGACGTCACTAACGACACAATCAGCTGATCTGTTTGTCACATCAGGTGTTTAGGATATTTGCAATGACTTCCTTGGCATTGTTAATTATTTAGGTATTGGTTGGTGTTGTTAAAAAATGTTTGTATTTACTTCCCTGTGGGAAATAGGTTAGATCATGGATATGTCTAAAGGGAATGTTTTCAGTTCATCTAAACAGCTGTTCTTATTATTTTATATTAAAAATTCAATACAATAGCACTGGTAGTTTCTATGGAAACCTGTTACATATTTTCCATCTTAAAAATCACCAACAACCCCCCAGAGCTAAGACATATCCATGTCAAAATTAATAAAGTTCAGTTTGAATTGCTAGACTATTATGCAAAAAGTTATGAAGTTTGTGTTTCCGTAATCTTCACAAGAGTACAGGGGAGGTTCCCTATATCATTTTGACAAAGGAACTTTATATAGATGGTCATGAAGTCATAAAACCACGGAGGACAAATTAATCTACCTATAATGCAGTAGAAATTTAATTACTGCTAAAAATATTCTGAATGCTATTCTTGTAATCCAGGACCCATATAATTTTAGATATGGTTTTGTATAGATTGAGCAGTACCTAAATTCAGGAATGTCAGGGGCATTTTTGTTATCTTTAAAGTAGTATAGTATTTGGGGAGTACATACATAGGGCCTACTGTAAATTGAAATATATATTATTGAAATAAATTATAAATAAAACACAAGTTACTTGAAGCAAAGCGATGACGATCCTGGTCGAGCCGCTCTGCACTGCTATGGTGCTGATCGTCGTAGTTTTCGGCGTTTCCTCTGTGTTCTCCATTTTCGTAAAATAATCCAAAAATCACGCCATCCGCCGTCACTTTGTTGTGAACGTCACCCTACGTCAAACTCGCGCGCACCGGGTCGTACTGCAAGAATTACGCGCTGGTCGTCTGGTCAGCGAGTGCCGGAACCGCCCGGAGATGGCCGAAGGTTGCCGAAAGCGTCTGGCACACGACCCGACCCGAACACAACAATGGTCGCTCGGAGATGTTCGGTTGCGATCGTTTGGGGGCGTTCACCTCAGGCTGCAACATTGTTATTATCGGTATTTATTTAGAAGAGATCGGTCTCCTCCCCCTCGAGCCAGATTTGCCAGAACAAAACAATCGGTTGTTAAAATAGTTTCGCAGTGCTAATAACAATGAAAATCAACCTACACAATTTTTTAGGAGGGGAACAAGAAAATTAAGTCTCCCTCTTTCATGGGAAAGTGTGTTGAATTTGAATAAGGTGAAGATAAAAATAGTCCAGTAAGATCGATGTCATGCCGCATTATCAGGTTCTTACTTTTTAACCTTGAAACTGGCAGTTGTCGGAAAAGCGACGATGTTCAATACTTTTATACTTTTAACTGAAATGGCGACCTACCCAGGTAGGTATTTTAAGCCAAGTATGAATGAGAAATGAATGTAGGATGATTGTGGCGCGATCTTGTAGTCTTGTTACTGACTAAGGCTGACATGTTCCTTAGACAGGACTGTTAGTTAATAGCCCAACAGCCGATGGCAACTAATGGACCTACAGTTTAACGTGGAATCCGAACCACGGCCTCTGAATTACGAATTGATCTATTTATGAGGATGGTCTTTGCGGATTAACGCAGTATTCAATAGTGCGGACGTTAATCCACACAAGAGAACACTACATCCACTGACCATCTCTCACAACTATCCACAATTCGTGATCTCTAAGTAGCTGGATTACAGGACGTCGCCACCGTCCCAGTGACCACGGAATTAATTTATTATAGTCGTTTAAACTGGTATTTGTGGTGATATTATTGTATTTTGGTGACGACAGAATTGTTCTTTCAGTATAATATGAAGATTTTGTTCCTTAAAAACCCAAACAGCTGTAAAACAGGAAATGATTTTACTGTTTGTTTTACTTCGTCTGCACAATTTTCTAGTCCTTATATTTGTATATTTGAAGAGTATGGTGCCCCTAAAAATTAAAAAAATGATTAGATATACAGTTTCGAATGAATAATGATTGAATATGGGAATGAGACTGCTTGGAACTGCTACAAGTGTTTCGATCACATTAGTTAAAACAGCTGTAAAAGTATTATTAAAATACTTAAACAAGAACAGCTGAGAGATACACTTTTAGCCCAATCTACCAGCTGAGCGCAACAAACAGCTGGCCTTCGTCCTCCCCTAGAGTATATCTTGTACCTCAATTGCCGTCACCTTTCTGAAGGCGCAGTCCAACTATCACAACTTTGAAAACACAACTTATTGATTCACCATATCAAAATATAACAATTTCAGATTTTTAATATCAAAGTTACTGATATAATTTAATCTGTAGTATTATCAGAGTTAATATTATTGTTTTAAAAATAAATATTTTATGGGTTTTTGACTGGATACTAAAAACCTCATCAATGGGTCTCGTCAACTGAGCTAAAAAAGTACCAGACAATTTATTTTTTAATATAAATTGCTTATTATAATATATAAATTGTCTTTGGTTTACCACAGATAGCTGAACTTAGAAATTTTGAATGCAATAAACGGCAGTCTGCAGTTTCAGGCCTATACACTGAACGGCAGACGACGAAATTGTGAATTTATGTTTTGACCAGATGCAAAACATAAATTTGTCTCTAATCCTTTAGCTCTATATCACTTTCAATAAGGTGTTTCACTGACTGGGACAGTGGCGTGTCCTGTAATCCAGCTACTTGGGTGTCACGAATTGTGGATAGTTGTGAGCAATGGTCGGTGGGTGCTCTTGTGTGGGTTAACGTCCGCATTATTGAATACTACGTTATTCTGCAGAGACCATCCTCATAAATAGGTCAGTTCATAATTCAGAAGCAGTGGTTCGCCCTCCACGTTAAACTGTAGGTCCCTTAGATATGCCATCGACTGTTGGGCTATTAATTAACAGTCCTGTCTAAGGAACATGTCAGCCTTAGTCAGTAACAAGACAAAAAGATTGCACCAAAATTATTCTACACTCATTTCTCATTCGTCCTTGGCTTAAAATACCTACCTGGGTAGGTTGTCATTTCAGTTAAAGGTATGAAGTTTTTAACATTATCTCGATGGTGTTTCTAAAGCTCGTTCCTCTGGTTGCATTGTCTCTAAAACTGGTTCATTACAGCTACATGGAGATCATAATGGGTCCACCCACCTTCCAGGCACAAGGTAACACCAAGAATCAGCTGTGAAACACACTAGAGTAAACCGCACGAAAGTAGTCTGATGAGAGTCAGTGTGGTGTTGCCAAATCGCCCTATTCTATTATAGCATATGGTTACATCAGCTAACATAGATAGGGTAAATGAAAAATGGAGGCACTGCTGGGCAGGAAGGGGTGAGGGGGGAACAAACTGTCCAAGACCTTATTGGATTACTTTCGTGCGGTTTACTATTGTTGATGAAGGCATGTTGCTACTTTGTGGTGACAATTATTTTTATGTTTTGGACAAAACCAAGAAGTGTGAAAATTCAGAGCTGAGCCCTCTGTAGCTTTTGACGATTTTCAATTGATAATTAATAAGTCAATTAATTTTGTAATTTCAATGGATATTGAAGAAGATACAAAATATGTAACAGGTATACCTTTCCTTGATCTTAAAGTTTAAACTCAAATATCACCCAAATTGCATAGCCAAACTATGTCTGTACGGTAACATTAAAGTGTTGCTGGAAATAATTAACTTATGTTTTCAACATGCACGGAGATTGAATTTCGTAGAACTTACTAATTAATATACTGATTATTTAGTAAATTATTAATTAGCTTATTTAGTAAATATTCCCATCATAGTAATCGAATAGTACTGAGTAAGCAGGTTTGCTACAATAAGGGCTGTTTTACATTTTAATATGCTTATATTAAGGCGCTCACTAAGTAATTACACATACATTACATTTTATCAAATTATGTAAATAATGAAGCAAGCTATACCTATTGATCTGTTCATCATAGGAATTACATGGAAAATTAATACGTAGGTTTGCTGCTGTAAGAACCATTAAATTTGGAGTTTTTATGGATGTTAAACTTAGAGTAAGTAGATGGAATGTCATACCAAATTTTGGAAGAATATATAAATAAATCATGGTATGGTTCAGAAAATTGGATACTAAGCAAGAAATCAGAAAGGAAAACTATTGTATTTGAGAACAAGATTTTGAGGAAAGTATACGGACCGATTTTCGAGGATGGGCAATGGAGATTGAGACATAATTGGGAACTAAGAGAATTATTTAAGGATCCGGATATTGCCGCTGAAGTACGGAGCAGAAGGTTGAGATGGGCAGGGTACATTCTAAGAAAAGACGACAACTCCCTATCGAAGAACGTCTTAAAGAACAACCCAGAAGGTAGAAGACCCCTTGGAAGACCGAAACTTAGATGGTTCGACCAAGTGGAGAAAGACCTGAGGAAGCTAGGGAGAAGGAAGGAAGATTCGAGAAGCAGAGATCTATGGAGGCAGTGTGTTGGAGAGGCCAAGTACCATCTAGGGTACCAGTGGCCACAGCAGTAAGTAAGTAAGTACCTATATAAATAAATCAGTGATTTATTGATTTTTAGTTATTTTCTATAAGTTAAACAATTTAGACATCGTACTGTGTTTACCATTTTGAATGTCTCACTGTCATATGATATAAAATACCAAATTTTGTTTTTAGGCTGAATCCATTGGTTAAATGAAAAAATTAGATTTTTTCCAAAACTATACATGAATAGATTGAAAAAATCATTTTTGGGGTACCCCCTTCAAAAGTGTGTTGAGCGCGATTGAGTTGCGAAACAAACTTGTTATAGATTTAAAGAAAGGAACAACTCCACGAAATGTTATAATAATCACAAAATAAATAATTGTGGCTGATATTTTATTGATACATATGCTTTTACATATATGAAATTTTGAATTAACCCCCCCCAAAACGTGTTTAGACACATTTACAAATTTCATAAGAAGTGGCAAGTGGAGGCATTTGTTGTCAATTTTAGTGAACTTATCACCTTCGTGACCGTGTTGCCCTCTGGGGACAAGCAACTGAACCTGCTCACGAAGTGCACTAGACTGCCACCGGGCATGTCTTATAACCAAGTAAGCGCTTTCTATTCCTATGCACTGGTGGCTGGACAGGTTAGAGCGCTGCGCTGACGATCGTAACTTTCTAGCCATTTGGAAGTGCTAGGGTTCGAATCCCGACCATGAGCAATCCTAATTTGGCTTGCAAATGTGTGGTATAGCGGAGAGGGGGCCCACATTAGATAAACGGTGGCCGGCTCGGGAGGAAGCTGACGGCATTTGTAGGCTTAATTGGGATTGCAACGGACACCTGTTTCGCTTTTGTGTTTAGTGGTTATAAGGGGGGGGCATATTTATGCTTTTTTTGTTTATACTTAATATTTCAAGAAGATATTAGTAATTATTTTTATGATACAGTTAAAAGTAAAAATATACTTCTAGGGCAAAAAAGACACTTCTAGGGTTAAAAAGAAAATATGATGCCAGTTTCATTATTGAACATTTGTACAATGATATTACCTAAGAATAAATATGGTATAAGAAGAATTAGCGATGGAAAGTGCTATTAACGAACAACAGTCAGTATTTCCCATACTTAACAATTTATTCTTGGCTTAACCTTGGTTATTCAATTTAACCATATATTCAAATTTATATGAGAATTTTGTTTTTTAAAAAGTCCCCCACCCCCATCAACAATATGTTTCTCAGAATTGGTGACAAGATTTAAGAAACCTCCTTTAGCTCTTTTACATGGGAAAAGCTAGGTAATTTATACTTACTTTTACTTTTTACTGAAATGGTGACCTACATAGATACGGTAGGTGTTTGTTGGTTGAGGTCACATGAGTTATGTGAATGGTCAAAACGCCTTGTTAACAATTTATATTTCACGAATTTCGAACAAATCATATCATGCCACTTTTGTTTGACAATTTTCTAACCTTTAATTATATAAAAAACCAAAAATAACTGATTTTACAACAAAAAATAAATAGAGAACTCTCAAACTAAAAACTTTTCAATAAATTAATTTAAATTTTTTAAATAATTATTTAATACACAGGATACTATTAAAAAGACATTTCACAACTACTACATATAGCTACATACAAAACACGTAATTTATTACTATATTATGAGGCCTTAAAGACATTTATGGTTCCTTACTGCACTGTAACTTGTCACGAAACGAAACAAAGGTGTGAGACAGACTGAAGGTCACTTAACCTCCACTACCTTCCCTGACTACTGACACACGAAACAAAGGTACTGCGAGTTTCCGGCCGATATATTACAACTCCATGTTTTATAGAAACTTAAAATGAAATGTAAGCACTGAGCTCATGCCTCGACCATCCGTGGATTAAGCCAAGTATGAATGTAAGATGATTGTGGAGAAAAATGTTATCTTTTTACCTACTAAGGTTTACATGTTCCTTCGACAAACTTATATTCAAGAATTTAAATTTTATTACACTGAATAAAATAATATTAGTTTGTTTCAAAATAATTGTAAAGAAAGCAAGTAGGTAATAATAAGCAAAAAAATTATAAGCAAGGAATAGCAATCCATACAATATATATGGGAACAAAAAATATAGTTTATTAAAATTCATGATTATATTTTTTTATAAAATATAGAATGTAAATAATATTAACCTACTAATACTATAACAAATACATTTTACAATTTATGACTGGAAACTTCTCGATTTTCCTCACACTTAGTTTTTTCATAACTTAAAGAATATTACTAGAACTTCAAAATATATTTGAAGAAAATATTTCCTAGTCATTAATAAACTTTTGATAGTAATTACTCAACATAACTAATTACAACAAAAATGTCAAAAGAATGAGATCGTTTCAGAACAAATCAACAGAAATACTTTAACAATTCGATATATACTTGAGCTTTTGGTAGACTAGGTCTCTAAGGTAAAGATTCCTATATAAATATTATAAAGAATGGAACAATTAACTCTACACAACAATAACAATTAATTCTGGGGTTAAAACGGTAATCTACAAAATAAAATATGACACATTTATAAACTGCATGTTCTTCATTTGATTATTGGTTACATTATACATATTAAAAATACTGTAACAGTTAAAATCTTACCTACTAATATGGCCTATAATATAAACATAAATAATGCATAACTAAATAAAGCTAATAATCAGAAATGCAAACATCACAAAAATCAAACATAACACTTATTCATGCGAAAATGAGTTTCTAAGACGTTTTGGTACACTTCAACCTTAAAGCCTTAGTGTTTTTAGTCTTAAATAAAATGAAATAAAAATATATAATAATATGATTTAAATTTTCATACAATTAATAAATTATTTCAAACAAGAGACGAAATGTTTAACAAATTGGTTGAATTATCTTGATAAGGTTGGAAATTATAATAACATAAAATGTCTTAAGTAATCTTTCTATGATGAAATTAATTTTTTGAGTAATTTTGAATAGTTGTGTAATTCAATAAGGTGACTATTCAGTTTTGATGTTTAGTTTTCACTCTGAACTGTTAACCTTACTCAAATTTACAAGTCTAATTAAATCATTACCAAACAATTAATTACTATATATGATGCTAATAAAAAGTAAATAAAACTGACAAATAAAAACAAAACGATCAAACTTCAAACTTCATAAATATTCGTACTTTTCAAAAACCAAAAGGTAATTGAATCTCCTTCCAAACTAAATCATTATTGAGCAACACACTCCACTAAAAACAAAACATCACACAAAAACATAAGCAAGCAAATACAGTTAATACCATATAGGTTACTGCCCCTTGCAAAGGTGAAAATAAATAGAACAATAATTTACTTAATTAAGTAGTGATAAATTCAGATTTTAACTCCAAATATCAGACCAAAAATTACATGGGTCCCAAGATCAGAAAGAATTGGTAGAATGTTGGGTTTTTTAAGGTTTAGATTAGGACAAGAATAAAAATATAAAAAGTATTTTATGTTGTTGAATTATTTTTCATACAGATACGTATTTTGGAGACTATTTCAAAACTAAAAATTGCTTTTATTATAGATCAATTATTAATTATCACTGTATGCAAGAACTTTAACTTAATACTACATCAAGGGGCAGACTAACACTAAATGGAATGGCACATCAAAACACTCCCGTGATCGCATGTCTTGTAATGCTGGAAGGTTGGTAGTAGTGGCAAGCTCCAGTTGTTACCTCGCTTAGCTCCTGAGTCAACCGGTTTACCGCTGCGGACGCACTATCCGGTTCAAGTGATTCCGATTTTGCCGCCGGTTCAATTGATTCTCTTTCTACTTTATCGGTACGCTTCTCCTCATTACCCTAAAGAAAACATATATATTATATTAGGAAATAATTGCATATGCCATTTGGCTTGAAACAATTTCTGAGAGACATTATACAGGTTTTTGGTACCTTAAAAGCTGATGGTCCCATCAGGCCCAAACAGAGACTGTCCCCGTTTGGGCCTGATGATGTCCGGTGTGACTGGACGAAATCGATCCGATTTAACAACTTTTGTATATATTTACCGTTTGTTTATAATTACAATATATGTGTAAATACGAGGGTTGTCCGTAAAATAAGGTTCCCAGTGATTTTACTCAGTGAAAAACATGTTTATTTGCATAAACTTGTACATATTCGGAAAGTTCAGACTTTTCCCTATTTTTCTATGTAGTTGCCACCGAGGTCAATGCATTTTTGCATGCGGTGTACCAGCTTTCCAATGCCCAAGTCAAAGAAGTTTTTGCAGTGTCTCGCAGTAGCGGGACTGCTTTCACCTTGCAAGAATTCGCATCCAACAATAGTTTCCTTGGGAACTTTGTTGCTTAATTTTGCGGAAAGCTCCTGTCAAGGAATTTACGTTTTTGAATTTGAAATTTGCGCACATGTTGTATTTATACAATGTTTATATTTAGCACGCTAAATATGCAATTTTGCATAAAAAAACTAATCACAGATAGTTTGGCGGGCCAAGCAATAGAGAGCATCTTGTTCGGCTGCAAGGCCTAGACTGAGTGCCGCAGACACTTCGCTGCGGTCGGAATTTGGAGTGGAGGAACCCAGGAACACAACAAAACCGCGCGAACCCCTGTCGCAACACTATTGTCGACTGCAGCGCTATGGGAACCTTACTTTAGCCAACCCTCGTATATTAAGTAGTGTTGAAAGACGTGAATTATTAATTCCTCCTATATAAATGATATTGCCTATTTCTCACAGTGAGGTAAATTTTTTCAACTGGCTTTATTAGTCAATATCAGTGCCTATTTCATTTCATGTATGCTTTTCAACTTACTTCACAATTACTGTTACAAATCAAGAGGTTAAATATATTTTTGTCCAAAGTAATCTAGTAAATTTTTGTCCAAGTAACCTAAATCGCCATCTGGGTGAAAACGGGTTATCATGCATTAACATATATCTATTATGCTAGCAGTACACTATCGCCGAATGTAGGCGAACTAAGACGAGCGCGATAGTGTACCCGGTGTGCTCGTGGACACTCGGGGTAGTTCGCATCGCCAACATTCGTGTTCGGGCGCGCTCGCTTTTTTGGCGGTCTCCCGCCACGAATCAAAGGAGACGAACAAGGGCGAATGCTGAGCGCAGACAGGCACGAACTTAAGCCAGTACACACTCGCTGTTATTCATGTTGTCACGGACGCACTCTGTGTATAATATTCAGTGCAGTGACTGGTGCGATTTAATTATTTATTATTATGGAGTGATCTAATGAGGAAACGCTGTTGTTTCTGGAACTATAACACAACGAGCCTGTTTTTTGGGATCCTTCCCTCGAGAGACATAAAGATAAAAAGTTCGTAATTGACGCTTGGAATCGGATAGGCGAAAATGAACGGTTTAACCACCGCACTGTTTTAAAGCTGAGAAGAAAAAGAAAGACTCGTTGATGGCATATCTATAAGCATAACTATAAAAAAGAAACCCAGCGGCAACTTCAATGTCAGCTTCCATGTTACACAAAGTTTGGCGCGAACGTTTTGCCGCAAATACGCAGTACTGGGTTCGGCATGGTTCGGCCGAAGTTAGCCGATGGTGTACTTGGTTAATTCGGGAGGGTTCGTGTTGCACATTCGTCAACATTCGTGGTCGAAATCTGACCCGAACATTCGGCGAAACATTCGGGTGAATGTTTGGCGATAGTGTACTGCTAGCTATACAAGCTAAGCCAAATGTTTTGTTCAACTCCATTTGTTTGAATGATTTACAGACATTTCGATAACCTCCTAGGAATGAATAAAGGTATGTTATATAATCTTATGAACATAAAATTTCATAGCAAGACAGTAATTAAATTCAGTGAAATACAAGCTTTTAAACTTCCAAAATCTATGGCAATCCAGTTTCTTGTTAAATATTTGTATGCGTTCATATTCAGTCCAAACTGGTCACAACCCAGATGTCTTTTTACTTGAAAAAAACACTATTGAACCCGTTGATTTGTAATGTCCGTTTACCATTCCAACCTACCTGTTCAGGCTTGTTTCCGATGTATTCCCGCACTGATGTCGTTGTGGTCATGGAACAACCTTCGGTTCTGCTCAGCTTCATGTATCTCGTTTCTGTTACTTCTTGTACAACCACCTGTAATATCGACACATATATTTATTATTGGTAATAATTAACAATTAATTATGGTTGTACAACCATTAACAAAATTGTGGATAATTATGAGCAATGGTCAGTAGGTATAGTGTTCTCTTGTGTAGATTAACATCCGCACTATTGAATACTGTGTTGATCCGCAAAGACCACCCTCATAATTAGACCAATTCGTAATTTAGAGGCTGTGGTTCGGATTCCAAGTTAAACTGTAGGTTCCTTAGTTTCCATCGACTGTTGGACTATTATTTAACAGTCCTGTCTAAGGAACATGTCAGCCTTAGTCAGTAACAAGACTACAAGATTGCACAACAATCATCCTACACTCATTTCTCATTCATACTTGGCTTAAAATACTTACTTGGGTAGGTTGCCATTTCAATTATCTAAGTATTTTACAATTTTATTTCAATGGTCGACTTCTAAAGTAGTGTGAGTTGAACCCACTTAAGAGTGTAAGGGATGACTCAGTATTAAACCTATGCATGTCGAGTGAGATACAGTTGAATTAAAACACAATTTATCATTATGTAAAAAAGGTACATGTACATCATAATGTGGTCGTGTGGTATGGTCATAAAGTAATGTGTATTAACCATAGAACTTGCAAAGTCGTAATTCACGACGCATTTACAACTCCAATAAGAAGTGGCAGGTGGAGGCATCTATCGTCAATTTAGTGAACTTATTAGACACCATCGCCTTCGTGACCGTGTTGCCCTCTGGGAGCTGATACATGAACTTGCTCATACAGTTCACTATACTGCCACTAGGTTATGTCTTATAGCGAAGTAAGCACTTTCTCCAACTATGCACGGTAGCTGAACTGGTTTGAGCGGTACACTGACAAGTGAAACATTCAAAGCCATTTGAAGGTGCCAGAGTTCGGATCCCGACCATGAGCAATTCCAATTTGGCTTGAATATGTGTGGTCCTAGTGTAGAGGGGGGCCCACCTTAAATAAACGGAGGCCGACTTGGGTGGAAGTGGACGGTATTTGTAGGCTTAATTGGGGTTGCAGTGGACACCTGATTTTCTTCTTTTACAATTGTATGGTTAAGGGGGGTCATGTTTTGTGGTTTTTGGTTTTGTACTTAATATTTTAAGAAGGGATACATAATTAATTTGATGCTACAGTTAAAGGGAAAGTGCTTACCCGTTCTAGGGTTAAATAAGGTGTTGATTTTCCAAGTGTCAAGTTATCGAAAATCACGTTTCTTAGACTACTGTACTTTGAGAATTTAAATTTGTTTACACCAATGATGATTTATCTACTAAACAAGTATGGACTACCTTGCTTGCTGACTGCTCCTTGGTGACTTCGTGCTCTTGGTCGGAGGGATCCACTTCCCACCACGGACTGCTCCCCTCTCCCTCAGACGCCGTGTGGAATGATGAGGATCGCGACGGAGGAGTGCATGTGCACTCGGATGCTGTCACAAACTCCTCCTCGCTCTTGCTGCTGTCCTCCGTGTGACTCGTCTTGCTGTTTGACTTACTCAGAGAGTTGTACCACTCCTAAGAACACAGTTCAACCCCTTGTACAAAATTCAAATGGAAAAGTAGGTCCAGTCACTCATAAAGATTTTTTTGTATTGAATAAAAAGGGTATTATTAATACATTTCTGTCTGAATTTTTGTGAGGCCCTTTGGTCTGAATTAAAAGGAACATAAATTTCAAAACATGATTATATAAGGGTTTTCAAGATGTGCCATCGGGTACCGTATGTAAAAACAACACATTTACAATATAAAAAATGTTTGAATAGTGTGAATGTGTGTTTGTGGTCTACGTATAAAACACGAATTTGTGTTGGTGTATTCTTGTAAAACAAATTAGAGTCAAATAAACTGAAAATTTCAAGAAAAATTAATACAAGTAGTTATAGTTTTGTTATTGTATACTTTTTTATACCCTATTATATACTATGGTGTAGATATTATATCATTTATAAAAAGTGAACAGATATATATCTTTAACACTTTTATTACCAAAGTAAATCAATCCCAAATATACAATATGCTCACTTCAGGGGTGGTGGAGACTGTGCCATCCAATATCTTGTCCATGTTAAAGGAAGCAGTTTCGCCAACCCCACCACACAACGCAGCATCCAGTTCTTCCGCCAGACTTGTGACCTCAGCCAATCTCTCGGATATCACTTCTACCGCTGTCACATTTCCTTCCTCAACCCTGGGTACATATACAAGTACATATAAATATACATATTTACATCCAGTTTACCAAGTATGAACTGGCGATATACTCCAAAGTTCTCAAAATTATTGCTAGTGATTTGTTTATTGTCTTAGACGTGAGGAGCATATGATGTCATACTACCTTGAGGTAAACATTTTTAAATTGATAGATAAAGGTGTAATCAAAATTCTGTCATTACTTTTTTCAATATTAAAAACAGGTGCTTCAAATTATTTTCGAGGAAACTTTAAATTTGTATCTCAAGGTAGTTTGGGAAATTCACGTTCTTTGTTGTTCACATAACCAACGCTTCATCATTTGACCACAGCTTTTGATAGGTTTTTTTGTTGTTTCTGCCTATCACCTTTGAAATAACGTACCCCTACAAATAAGGTCCATTGAAAACCGTTCACAGTTTACGGCGGAACTGAAAAGATTGTTTTTTGAGTGGATGGTCTCGGCTGGCGTGTCCTAGGACTTCTGTAGTGGTGGGGTTACTCATATGGGGTGTATGTGCTTGAGAGTGAGTTTCTAATAAAAACAAAAATTTTTTTTCTATTTTGTAAACTTTATATTTTATTATATATGGTAATACAAGTAAAAACCATAGTACCCTTTCATAATTATATTTTATCTTTAAATTTGTATCTCAAGGTAGTTTGCAATTTTAATTGAGTCAAGTAGTGATATCACAATAATGCTTTTTGGGAAAGCGGTACAAACGAAATTGGCATCCCGGGATGCTCATATTTACTGGTATGTGATATTTTCCTTGAAATAAACATCCAATATTGAAATCAGCACAGACTTAAAGTTACGTTCTGTTTTGTTTGAGGCAACATCATTGTATTTATGGAGTAATAAAGTGGTTTTGACTGCACCAGATTGTAATGGAATGGTGAAATGGTGGAAGTTAAAACCGAATGACTTGCATGTGACTTGGGCCACCCACTGAATGTTGCCACAGTTGGCAGCAGAGCAAAGTTTGACATCTGATAGAAGTTGAAATCTTGTGATTCTATTTAAATTTCAAACAATTTTACATGGCTGAAATAAATAATGTTAATGTAAAATTTGAACTTTTTAAACTTAGAAACTTATTCAAATTTAACTTAATAAAGTTGTAATGGTGGAGTAAAACTAAGTAATTTGGTTATAGAATTAAGATGTATATCAGTTAGTAAGTAAGTACAGTAATTTAATTTTTTAGGAATAAGCGCTTGAAGGAAGGATGCACTCCAAACCTTTTCGAGTGGTCAAACACTTTTCTAGTACAGAATGAAATATGTTTAAAATACTAGGGAAAATATTATATAAGAAGATATTTTCATCAAATTGTTGTATCTTTGCTTTTACAAAGAACAAGGAATATGATATTATCTCTTTCTTAAAAAAATTACATCAAAGTAAAATAACTGTTTTTTCATATTGTAATCCATCTATTAAAATACATAGTGATTTAAAAAATACAGTGAGGTATCAAAAGGTAAGCTGAGATAAAGGTGAAATGTACCTAAAATTTACTGAAAAATTGTAAAGAATGTTTATATTTACACTTAAATATAAAAAAAATAAATGACATACAATCAGTGAAAGGTATAAGTGAAATATAAAAAAATCCTGTTAAACCTAATAGTGAATCTAAGGACATCAAAAACTTTGAATTAAAAAAACAAAATACACATAAATCGGTTTTATGTATGCAATAAAGGCAGAACTAAATTATAATAATATAAAGCTTAAAATATACTAAGCCGATAAATGTTGATCAATGGAGCAATTTAAGTGTCAATGGCACATATCAGTACATAAACAAGAGGATGTGAACTTACGACCGGTGTTGCAAGCCGGCGCGCGGCGTCTGGACAAGAATACCTCAGTCTGGCGCGCTGCCAACTCTACTCTTCCGTCACTCGGCTGGTGCATTAATATTAGCCGCACATCCGTATAAATTGTAACCCGTCATTAGTTTGATACAACATCTAAAGTGCTCTGAACTCATGAACATTTTAAAAAGAGAAAATATTGATTATTCTAATTAATATGAATGTGATGGAAAAATATTTTGTAGCGGAATATAAACATTTGTAAAAATTGGTCAGTAGGAAATTTAGTTGCATAGATGAGAAAAAAGTATAAAACATTCCGCTTCAAATAGAGAGAAATAAGTATTAATTATTTTTAAGGCATTAATTTGATATTGATACCTTAAGAGTTGGGATGATTCAAAATGTTAAGGATATACAGGGTGTCCATGAAAAACGTTTCAGGACTTCGGTGAGTGATTGGGTACATTAAAAGGAAGAAAAAAGTTCCAATAGAGGTATGGCCTAAAACGCTTATTTTCTCAGATATCTGCATTTCATTTCATTTTCAAAATAATCCGTCAAAAAATTTTTGAATTAAAAAATATTTTGTGAAAAATACAAAATGGCGGATATCTGAGAAAATAAGCGTTTTAGGCCATACCTCTACTGGACTTTTTTTGTCCTTTTAATGTACCTAATCACTCACCGAAGTCCTGAAACATTTTTCATGGACACCCTGTATATACCTATGAATCTATATAGGTAAAAAATAAAAATATATTACTTTGTATACCAAAGAATACCTAGAATATAAATAATGGGTCTAAATAATGGTGTACCCCTATGGAGAAGATATTGTGATACACCACTAATTCAAAATACATATTGTAACCTGAGAATCCTGAATATTATACATATCAATTAATTATATATAGATAATCTAACTAACTGGCTGGCAGAGTGTTTGTAGTGTCTGCCTTCAAAACTGAAGATTGCAAGATCTAATCAAGCAAAGGTAGAATTTGGACCTAGTTGCCATTTTGGCCATTGACGAAATGCAATGCTATTAATTAAATATGCTTTCAAACAGCAGTTAGATGTTAGACAGTGACAAGACTGGGCATTTGACTGTACCCTAAAAAAATGTTAAAAAGTGTTGACATGTCAACAGGTGTGGAAAATATACAACACAATAGTTTTACTAGTCAATGAATGATTTAACCCTCCAAGTGGCATATATATTTCCCTTCAGGGGCAGGCCATTATGTAACGTTTTTCTAGAAAATTCATAAAAAATATGAAAGTGTTAAAACAAATTTCAAATGATAATCAAATTAATCAGCATGAAATATTCTAAAAGGCTAAAATATAGATGCATTATCATAGTTTGTCACTGTTATAAGATGTCAGTAAAACTTGTAAAAAATATGCAAAAAAAGTTGTGTCAAAAAGTTTGCAATCACTGGAAACATTTTATTTGTAGATATAAATACAGTTAAAAATAACCACTTTATTAAAAATTTAATAAGAATTAGAAACTCGAACAAACATTCATAGAATTAAAAAAAGGTGTATCTTAAAAACATAATTTATATCACTAACACTGGAGAAATAAATGTCATTCCCATCAATATCAAAAATCTGTTCATTGCCACTCAAATTGCCTTCTAAATAACTTATAATATCACTGCTGCCCGTTTAAAAAAATATTTAAAAAATCCAACAAAAACACAAGTACCTTGGTAAATCCTTCAATTGCAACCACACTAGAGCGTAAATACGTAAAGCAACAGCCAGCTGTTGCTTAACGTATTTATGCTGGAGAAAGATCAATGGCATTTTGGAATTTACCATTTACGGCAATATCAATTAACCTGGATCAAAAACAATCAATTCAAACTGAGTGACTATACGTAAACACTTCACAATCAACACGGGCATGTCGATTGCCATTCGGAGGAGATGAGGACATCGACATGGGCATGTCGATTGCCATTCGGAGGAGGTGAGGACATCGACACGGGCATGTTGATTGCCATTCGGAGGAGGTGAGGACATCGACACGGGCATGTCGATTGCCATTCGGAGGAGGTGAGGACATCGACACGGGCATGTTGATTGCCATTCGGAGGAGGTGAGGACATCGACACGGGCATGTCGATTGCCATACGGAGGATGGAGAACATCGACACGGGCATGTCGATTGCCACTCCGAGGAGGTGAGGACATCGACACGTGCATGTCGATTGCCATTCGGAGGAGGTGAGGACATCGACACGGGCATGTCGATTGCCATTCGGAGGAGGTGAGGATATAGACACGGGCATGTCGATTGCCACTCCGAGGAGGTGACGACATTGACATTGGAGTATCGATTGCCACCTAGAGGGTTTAACTGAAAGTATTGAGAAATACAGTTTAAACTCACTCAATTTCTGAGGAAAGAGGCTCACGCAGCCTGGTCTTGAGAAGGCGCCCGAGTCGCACCATCCTCCCCACCTCCATCAGTAGACGCTCACGAGCAGCTAGCACTCTGCGTAACTTGGAATGCCTCTGCGTACTGTCCTCCTCCGCAGACAACGCAGCAACTCCAGCCTTCAGATCGGACAGCTGCTTGCAGTGCTGTAGAAAAAGAAAGAAGTAGAATTTTAAACAAATTCAGAACATATTTTCAGGAGCACTTTTTGAGAAGAAAACCTTACTTACAGAGTTCACTCTACTTGAGGTTCGATTTGAAATTGGTGATTTCTAGGATTGCCAAAGCTTAAGTGTAAGTTTTAATTCTTATGAAATTCATCATTAAAACACCTACAAAAGATCAAAATAAATAAGATTTGTTATAAAAGGAATAAAGTTTTTTCTGCCTTATGAACATTTTGAGTCAAAAGTCATATAAGTAATAATTTTTAGAAAACTAGCTAGGTCAGGGAGTCTCACTATGATTTATTAAAGAGAGGCAATTGCTTTGCTTCAATTTTTTCCTGAGGCCGCAATAGTGGTGATCCGTGATCGCTTCTGGGGGTAACATATCTAGTGGTATGGAATATCCCCCCAGTGAAAAGTGGGGTTTGGCCCCCCCAGGAAAATTTTTGAAATTAAAAACAGGCTTTTCAGCTATCTGGCTAAATTTTTCCTTATCTACATGAAGAAGCCCGAGAGTGAAATGGTGTTAAATAACTGAAAAAAATATAGCATAGGCTTATTACATCAATAAAATAAAACAGTATGAAATATTTGTTACTTAGGGAAGGAAATATAATATATAAAATTTATAAAGTTCATTTTAAGGGCCAGGTAGTGAGGTTCCCTGAGATAGGTGACTAACCTTCAGTATATTGTCTAATCTAATCTTTTGAATATATTTCATTTAATGGCGTTGAATATTCTTAGACTATTTTTATATGTATAGCTTACAGTGGAGGTTATATAAATATTGGTGTTTAAGCTATTCAGTGGCCAGTTCACAAAATGTTTGTCCTCTCTTTTAAGATTGATATTCAGTTGAGCTTGGAAACATAAGAATATAGGATAGAGAATATCCTTCCACGCATGAATGGGGATTTTGACAGATAATGACTTAATTATGATGATGGATTATTTAGTTTATCTAAGAATAAAAAGTTTTCCCCAAGTGTAGGGGGTTCTTTAACCTTTATTATTAGATTCAAAAGTGGTTGGAAGAAAATAGGGTCCTCCTGAGGCATTCTTGACTTTACTCTATTTAAAAATGTTCAGTGCTGGATTTACGTTTACCGTGTATTTGAGTGTGACGTCGAGCACGAAGCAAAAACACGAAATTACGGAATGGCCGCCACGGAGACAAAGCGTGCCAACATTTGTGGCAGAACACACATAAAACACGCTAATCAGATCAACCAATCAGATCAACGTTCTCAGTACGAGGCTGAGCTCACATTGAAGCCAGATTGTTGTCATCGCTCAAGGGCGATATTTCCCGCCACCGCGAGGAGGTTATATCCACCCTGCGCACTCAACGTCTCAAAACCTGGCTGCTTTCCCCATACCATGGGCTGTCTTCCCTATAGTGGCCGTTCAATATCCTTTAGCTTTTTTCAAATCCATCTACAGTAGACAGTCGACTATCCGAAACAACAGGGGATTAAGGGTGTTCAGATAACTGAAAATGATATTCAATGCACGTAATAAAGAAAGAAAATATTTGTTAATTTACTTTTTATAATGTGATATTCTCAAAAGATACAAAGAACTCTATATAAGTACAAACACATTCTGAGCTTTAACAAATCCAATAGAAAAAGCTTAAAAAAGTTCTTTGAACATCTGCTCAACAGCACACAAACGTGAGTTTAGTCGTGTCAGCAGCGCTGGGCCGCTGCTTCCGCCCATTGTTATACTCAAGTTCGGTACACGGTTTCATTTTATCATGTTTGACTGTGTTTCGGTTAACCGATGTTTCGGATAACCGGGATTTGGATAATCAACGCTCTACTGTAGTTTGTTGTACCTGAGAGACACTGCGGTGGAAGACAGCTGACACCCTAAGTCTGGTCATCTGCTCCTGTCCGACGGTGTAGAGCCGTTTCCACGCCCGCCACAGGTCATGGGACAGGCCGGTGTTGGTGTCTGGCGGCAGCTTGCACGACTGGCGCAGACTAAGTGCGACATTCACCAGCTGACACCCATATTCGTAAGTTCCCTACAACATGAAGATACTGAATCAAACAGTAACTTAACAGACATATCATTAACACGTTCATTGCGGGCGTACACGAAAGTTACCGCATCGACCTTTCCACAGGCGTGCACGTACAAGATTATTACCACAACTTTATTGTTGCATACACACGTCAGTGAGCTGCTAGCACTTCTCCAGTGTGCGTTTGTTCATTTTGCAGATGTTAAAAAATTTCTTGATCATTTTTGAGCTAAGAAAACCCTGTATGTTTAACACCTCCTATGAGTTTTTACATAAAAAAGTCTTAAAAAGAACATCCTTTTTTTACAAAGTAAACCTGTATTTTGAATAAAAGCTCTTGCATAGAACATCATATAACACAATAAATAAATAGTGGCAGTTTCTTGAAATGCTTGCAGTTCATCTTTGGAGCTGGATTTCACAAACGTTACATCCGACATGGGAATGAGTCTTCAACATCACTTGGAACAGTTCATTTCAACCACTCCACAGCCTGGTTGGGTGAAATTAATTGTTAGTGGTTTATATTTCTATTACAGAATTATTTTGAAATATTAATAATTTGCTCAAAAATGAGGGCTGGTCTGACATTTAACTCTTTAATGAGTAAAATAAAGTATCAAGAAAAGTAATGCCGTTCTAGAAAATACAATAAGTGTTAAAATGAATACTGCCGTTCCAGAACGTATTTTTTAGCAGTTTTAAAAATAACTTTTTTACCAAATATTTAAATGACAAAAATAATATAATCCAATCAGAAACGTATTACTATTACAGAAATATAGAGGCGATTAAGTGGTAGTAGGTAAGGAGTAAATTATAAATGCATCCCTAAGACATCATTTATTGGTAGTCAGCTGGAACTTCATTAGACTGCAGGCACACACAAACTTTGGTTGAAATTATAGTATATTGGGGATAATGCCTAACATGCAGTGTCTTTTGGTCTAACATTCTGTCTTTTGCTTTCTTTTGAATTTACTTTGAATTTTTTTATCCAGTAATTATCAATAAAAATGTTTTTATGATGATATTGTTTAATATATCAAAGTTAATTTTAGACACATTAGCAATATTTAAAAATCAGTACATTTGTATTTTGGTAATTTTAAAATTTACTTTTTTTAAAAAATGCTTCAAATACAATATATTCAAAATAACTTTTTTTTAGAAGCATTAAATAATGAATAATATTAAATATGTACAATTAATGAATTTTGGCTCAAATTTATATAGTGGATGTACTTAATAAATGAGCATTAAGTGAGGATTTACAATTGATTGCATACATGTTTTGCTTTTGTGTTGTGGTATAACAAATTTTTTTTTTTTATTTTTTAAAGTAAACTTTGTTTTTAAAAATTTGTATTTTTTAAAAATGTTAAATATTGTTTAATGATGGACTAATAATAAAAAAACAGTTTGATTTGTAAAGTTACAATTTTTATCTTACTCTCTTTTTTTTTTTAAGTTCAAACGGTACTGATTTTAGAATATCAATAAAAGGGTCGTTTGGCATTTAACCGAGTGTGAGGATCAGCTGTGATTTTGCGTCCCCAAGAGTTTTGATGACTGGTCTAAGTGAACGTAACACATCAGGGCGTGGTTGTAAGTAGTATAGTTTTGTGGTAGTGTTGTATTTCTATAATTTAAACTCAAATAAATGTGTTTTTGACTTATAAGTAAGTTTATTTCTAATATTAGAACAATAAACGTGTGCGGTTTGGTAAAAGAACGTCCTCAGTTGCGGGTGTTCGTGAAAACAAATGGCTGTAAATGCATTTTGGTCCGGATGACGTTTCTTCACTGCTTTCTACCAAAGAACATCAAATGGTGAGTAAAAACATAAAAAAACTTTAGCATACACATTTTGCATTCATTTTAGCAGCGAATATGTTAAAAAATTACTTGATCAATTTTTTGAGCTAAGAAAACCCTGAATATGTTAACACCTCCTATGGATGAGGTTTTTACATAAAAAAGTCTTAAAAGAAAATCCCCATCCTTTTTTTAGATGCAAAGCTTGTGAACCTGTATTTTGAAGGGTAAAGCTCTTGCTATAGAACATCATATAACACAATAAATAAATACCTTGGCAGTTTCTTGAAATGCTTGCAGTTCATCTTTTTGGAGCTGGATTTCACAAACGTTACATCCGACATGGGAATGAGTCTTCAACATCACTTGGAACAGTTCATTCAACCACTCCACAGCCTGGTTGGGCGAGACAATTAATTTGTGATTAGTGGCCATAGTATCAGTTACAGAACTATTTATGTCCATTAGAGCATCATCTATATAATTTGGTCAAAAAATGAGGGCTGGTCTGACATTTAACCCTTTAATGAGTAATATAAAGTATCATGAAAGAACTACCATTCTAGAACATCATTACAATAAAGTGTTAAAATGAGTACCTACTGCCGTTCCAGAAGGTATTTTGTGTAGCAGTTTTAAAAATAACTTTTTTTTAACCGAATTATTTAAATGACAAAAATAATATAATCCAATCAGGAAACGTATTACTATTACAGGAAATGTAGAGGTGATTGAGTAGTTGGTAGGTAGGGGGAGGGAGTGTACTGTAATACTGCTGCATCCCTGCAGACAATCATTTATTGGTAGTCAGCTGGCTCCAACTTCATTAGACTGCAGGCCAATTTCACACACAAACTTAGTGCATGTAATTATAGTATTGATTGGGGATAATCTGCCCGCCTAGAGGCAGTGTCATTTGGTCTAACATTCTGTCTGTTTCTTTTGAATTTACTTTGGAACTTTTGAATTTCCAGTAATTATCAATAAAAATGTTTTTATGATGAAATTGTTAAATGATGTTGACTAATAATAAAAAGCAGTTTGATTTGTAAAGGTTACAATTTTTTATCTTACTCTTTTTTCTTTTTTAAGTTCAAACGGGTACTGATTTTAGCACAGCATAATCTGATGTTTTAGAACGACAGTACTCCTTAAAGGGTTAAAAAGAAAATTACAAATCATAGGAACAATTTATCTACTTCCTTGGGGAAATAGCTTAGATTATGGATATGTCTTAAGGGAATTTTTGACATGGATATGTCTTAGCTCTGGGGTGGGGGGTGTTGGTGATTTGTAAAATGGAAAACATGTAACAGGTTCCCATAGAAACTACTAGAACTATTGTATTGAATTTTTAACATAACAAATAAGAATAGCTGTTTAGATGAACTGAAAACATTCTCTTTAAACATATCCATGATCTAACCTATTTTCCAAAGGAAAGTAAATACTGTACAAACATTTTTCAGTTCCTCTAAACATCTGTCCTCCAAACCATATGATTTCTGTTACACTTTTAAATTGTAAATTGTGTGTGTCAGAGCATAGACATTCAAAATCCATTTCAAAATTAGAAATATTTGTAACTAAAACCTTTAACTAGTAATATTTTTAAAGTTAAAAATGGTAATGCCAAATATACATCAATGTAAAATCAAAACAATCATCACACCTGAGCTGCATCCTTCTCGTAGTCATGGATGTGAGCCGCTTGCTGAAGAGTTAGCCGCTGCAGTTCCACGCTGTCTCGGAACAACTGTCTTCGTGCTGTCGTCATGTCCAGAACCTAACAAATGTTTCATGTTGATCAACTCTTACCAAAATTATAGTGGTAAAAATTTTTATTGGACATTTCCAATGTGATGTGATGAGTTTATAAAGGTCTTTGGAGGTTAAATCTGGAAGGAGGTTGATTTATTCCTCGATCTACATGAATTCTCCCCAAGGTTCCTAAATCTTCTCACCTCAATGCTAAAAAAACCTTGACCAAAACAATAGTTTTATTTTGTCAAAAAGAATTTTTAACATATACGTGGAAACTGATTCTGATAGTGATTCTTTGATGTTTGAACAAATTTTGAATGACCCCGCAAAATGTGTTCAGGGGGTCGATATATGAATTTTCCCATGGCCCTGGGCTTGGTCATGTGAATAGCTTACTTTTCCATTAGAAATTCCCTAACAACTAGTCTAATCATAAAGCTAGTCTTTACGTATAAATATACTATTCAGTAGTTCAGATTGTTATTCACACCAGAGAATATCATATTCACCAACCATTGCTCGTATAACTATACACAATTCATGACTAACAATTAATAATACCTCTCGCACGTTGATGATATCACTTGTATAGTCCACATCAAGTTCTCTGCCCAACGCGTCTTTCACAGGCATGGACAGGAGGTCTGACAATTTTTCACCTTCTCTAACCAGCTCCTTCTCCAACATATCTACAAACAAACGGAAAAAAACTTTGATATCTTGTTGGAAATAAGAGCCTTTTAAAATAGACATCTGTGTAATTAAAATTAAAAATCTATAAGATGCCTTGATCCAACTTACAAACTATTAATTAATTAATATTTTAATTTTAACTAATTAATTAATATAATTAATTTTTCAGTTATTTCATATATACATGTGTAATTATTTTACAGTAAAGTTCTAATCATATAGAAACTACACAACCTCATTTATTTAATATGTGTTATAGCCTATGTTAAATTTAAAATATACAAGATTTCAATTCAGAGACTTTGAGATGAAAAAATAATTTCTCTTAAAAGAGAATAGAAGTCAAACTCAGTTAAATAAATTTGAGTGAGAGAGAAAGTTTCCAATAAAAAGAGGAGAATTTCCAGAGAAGTTTTCAATATAAAAATAGAAATTCAAAGAGAAATGAGAGAAAAAAAGAGAAGCATATGGTGAAGACTAACCAATGTTCAGCTGACTGTCCTGTAGCTGCAGTAATGTACAGTGAGCAGAGTCCAGGGCTTCTAGGTCCGAACACATCACTAAACTTTCATAAACCTCACTCGTCACCCTGAAGTACTGTAATCCATCAATTACATTAAAATCAATAATCAGCAAAAGCTGAAATGAGAATGATAAAGTATTACATTATATGGAATTTTCATACATTTATTATCTATATTTATTGTATCCTTAATAGACTTAGTTCCTTAATTAGTTACCCTTAATTTAAGCTTAACACGATCACAGTACATCTGTGTTTCTTTAATTTGCAGCGGTGTACCCGACGAAATACACACAGCACATTACTAAAATGTGTAGTGCACCCGATTGGGTACACACTCTCTGTGTCTTCTAATTCCGTTTATGACTGTATTTAATATTTGTTAAATGTTTGTCCGTGCCTAGCTTAAGTGTGTACCCAATGGGGTCCACGATGTATTCATTTGAGGAATTAGTTACCCCATCAAGTATACCTATAAAACTATAAAAAATAATTTTGTTTCAATACATGTTCAAACATGTGTTTTTCATCAATAATAAGAGAAATTAAAACAAAAAATGTACAGTTTTTCACCTGTTTTATGGAAATTGACCTACGTCAAAACATAAACCGACATTTTCACTGATGTCGCGAACATGTGACAGATCAACATAAAATGTTGATTGTAGGTTGTTCTGGTAAGTAATGTACATCTGACTTAAGCCATGGATCCTAGTTACATAATTTCAGTTTCATTCAACAACTGAATATGACTAGACATATAAAATATGCATTCTCTTTATCAACGAATTACTCTCGTAAGTGAGCGCACACTGCCCACCCAAACAATCTGTTTAGCCAGAATAGTTAAGAGAGGCTAACAATGCAAGGAGTGGCTGACAATAGAATGCCCTCTTCATCACTTTCACCCACCAGCTGACAGTGAGATAGTATATTGTTAAATCCACACCAGCACTCTAACTTCAATGTCCACAAGTAAAAATAACCTTACAGGATTTCCACTGACAAAGAAACCATAACTTACGGATGTTACGAGTTTATTTATGGCTTGGATACAACTTCTAAATTCAGATTAATGTATTTATCACTTTAGCAAATTAAGGATTCTCCCCCTCCCCCTACAGGAAATAGAACTATTATTGTGGTCATCATGTCATGACATGTATTGGTACGGATGTTATATTGTGAATCGGTTAACCCAGGGACAATTTTTTTTCATTTTGAAATCCTCAGAAAACTGTTAGTTCAATAAGTGTCTGTAAACATAATACATAATAACCAGTAAAAATTCCAATACATGTAATTGTGTGATTATTTAATCAAGTTCAACATCCAGCCAAATCCTGGTGGTTTTTTGTGTTTTTTTTTTTTGTTTTTTGTTGTTTTGTTTATGTTGGTTGGGGTTTTGTTGTGGGGTTTGTGGTGTTGTGGTTGGTTGGTTGTGTTTTTTTGTGTTTTTGGGTTTGTTGGGGTTGTGCAGAGGTACCACGTTTTTTTTTTTTTTTTTTTTAGTGTTTTTTTTTGGGAAGGTTTTACACATAGGTTACTCTTATACTTACTCATTTCCCATCTTATTCTTATGGAGTATATGTAAATTGATAAAACTTCCTTATTTAAAAAATAATGTTAAAAAATTTGATACATCGTTTAACCTATGAAAGAAAGGTTAGTTTCTATAATCTAAAATAGTAAAATTGAATTGAAATTTGATTATACAGTGGTATTTTTGTTTTAGCAAATGTAATTTTAACTAAAAATTTCCAGTATTGACTAACTTCAATACTGTATGAACTAAAAAGAACCTTAAAAAATTCTTAGCCATAAATGTATTTCAGATATAATAAACAATAATCACCTCAGTGACTAGACGAAAAAATCTTGCAGATGTAATAAGCACGTTTCTGCGCCTTTCCAATCGGGTAGCAAAGCTGCGGCAGACAAAGTCCATAAAGTCCCGCAGAGAACGCAGATCTTCGGGCAGGGTTACCCCATCATGACCTAAGGAGTCGATCTTGTGCAGCAACTCTGCGTAGTGTCCATAAGTTTCCTTTAGGACAAAGAAGAGATACAGTACTAATATAAAATTCCTTGACGGAAATTCACTAAAAAATATGGGACTCAGGATGGAGCACTGGGGACGCCTGAGATAGCAAGCCTTTCTTCTCAGAGCAAATAAAAGTGTTTTACAGTTCTAGTCAATGAAGTGAACCTTGAACAACTATCTATGTCCCATAAGTAAAGACCACTGTTTTGAGGCATATTAAACTAATTTATCTAGACCTAAACAACAGTTGAGTCAATGTGCTCACCCGACACTGCAGTTCCAGGGCTTCATGTTGCCGTCGCAACTCCTCCGCAGACGTCATGTCGTATCCGACATCCTGTTGGCTGTTGAGCATCACCTCCCCCGGGCCCAAGATCCACTCTGTCACTCTCTGCACTCCATCTTCCAAAGCAAGCATCTCCTGCAATATACCAACACAATCCGTATATTTTTTCGGTTTATTTCTTTTTTTTCTAGAGGTGACCCGCTCAAGATCTGACAGAAGTTGCTTGTCTGTTTGGAATTGTTTGACTTACTCAACCAGTGTGACCCCTGAGCTACTGAATGGTAACTTCTTTATTCAAAAGTATACTATTTAAAATTACATGCGAATGATGAAGTTGTCAGAAAGTTGTTTATGTATAAAATTAGCTAATACCAAATATAATTTATGCTTATTATAGAAACAACCCACATATTTAAAGGGTGAATTGGATGATTCTAAAGACTCATTGAGATATGTAGCTTTGTTACTGGCAAATGTATGTCTTTAAATGACACATTGTTAATTTATATCAAGAACAATATCTTGGTTCAACAAGAATATGCTAAAATATTTTGACATGGATATATCTTATCTCTGGGGGGATTTTACAATTTGCGCGACCTATATTTGAAACAGTAACGTCATTTGGTAAATGACATCATATGATTAGTGGCTTCACAGCTTGGTTATCAGAACATCTGTTTAGATGAACCAAAAACATTCCCTTCAGATATATCCATGATCTAATCTATTTCACCAATATTAAACGATCAAGTCTTGTCACCAATCTTCATAGAACCAGTTTCATAGAACTAAGAAATTCACTACCTTATGGGAGAGTAATATCATTGCAGAATTATAACTTCCTTCCAAAGCTATTACGTTTGCACAGAAAATTCAATTTATCTTTAAAAATGGGGTCAGGATTTTAGACTTTTCTTAAGAGCTAAGTGGAAAAATATGCTAGCAGAAAGTTACTGATGTCGTTAGGTGAAAATAATAGTTTAGGTTCACGAAACACACTGCATCTCATCAATGGTCTAGACAATAAAATAGCATCCACCTTGAGCTATTATTATACAATCGCCAAGTTCAAGAGAAAGTATTTTGGCTTTGAATAGCTCATTGAAGAGCAGAAGCCAAGTTAAAGAATGTGACTTCCTCCTGTCTATGCCACAAATACATTGTGGCAAACTTATTCAACTGTTATGTACTTTTAAACAAAGTAAAGTTGAATGAAATATATGTAGAATAAAAATTAATATGTATGGCTATTTGAACTGGTCAGACTTTTCCTACCATATAAGGTTTTTAAAACTGGTTAAAATATAGTATACACACAGTATTATGTTTACTATGTCTTCGGCATATAACTTCAATCACAGTTAAAACCTCTATTGTTATCTCCCTAAATGAAGATGACAATATGATAATATTGACTGGACGGGGGCGTCGTCCTGTAATCCAGCTACTTGGATGTCACGAATTGTGGATAGTTGTGAGCAATGGTCGGTGAGTGTAGTGTTCTCTTGTGTGAATTAACATCTGCACAATTGAATACTACAATAGTCCGCAAAGACCAACCTCATAATTAGACCAATTTGCAATTCAGAGTTCCGTTGTTCGGATTCCACGTTGAACTGTAGATCCCTTATTTGCCATCGGCTGTTGGGCTATTAATTAACAGTCCTGTCTGTGGAACATGTCAGCCTTAGTCAGTAACAAGACTACAAGATCACGCCACAATCATCTTACACTCAATCCTCATTCATACTTGGCTTAAAATACCTACCTTGTGGTAAGGTCGCATTTTTAATAATCTAACCTAATCTAACATTGATGACAGTGTAGATTACTCTTACTCAACTCTTTCCAATATGGAAGCTTGTTGCATGGTGTCCAAAGAGTAACAAGTTGGCCCAGTAAGTCAAACATGCCTAATCCAAAACCTTAGGTACTTTTACAAAAAAAAAGATTGAAATATATTTTAACAGGGTAATGAAAACTATTGTATGCATTTCAGGCCTGTTTCAGTAAAATACAATTTTTTTTTTAAATTAATATTTGTAGTAGAAATAATTTTAATGTTTTTTTAGTACACCACCCTATCACATTACCGGGTAGATATAAAAATTCATGATAGTAGCAATATTTTATTACTGGCTAAACATAACATTTTCTGGAAATAGTTTCCTTTCCTGATTGCAGACATTGTTAGTAGATTTACGGGTTTCAACGAATTTAGATTTATGAGGAAACCATCTACCTTGGCATCGACAATGTTCTTCTGCACGTTGTGCCAGGCATCCTGCACTAGTTGCAGCTTGCCCTCGATGATGTCCAGCAGTCTCTCGACGCGCTCCTTGGTGTCGCTCATGTCCTGGGGCATCATGTCAACATACTCCCGATTTAACCTTTCCATCAGACTCTGACCTGGAACAGCAAGAAATTTTATTTGTTAAAAATTAGTGGATTCTGTTGGTAAGTACCAACCACAATACACATTACCAACCAAAAATTGATAAATAAAAACCAGCGTTGTTTGACCAGAGATAACACTGATTTCTGGTTTAAAGTAAAATTATTTTAACAAGGTAAGAGATACTTAAAATAAAATTAGCTTGATATCTAATAAAATATTTTATTTAATACAGAAAGGTTTATAAAAAGTGGTTTTAAATTACCTTAGTTGTTTCCAGTTCATTTACTTAGTTGGTTCCAGGTTGTAAATATTCTATGACCTTGGCAATAATCGAACAACTACACCATTTGGCATTACGCAAGTGTTGCACCTATGTCATAGAAATTTTATTGTATTTTTTATTGTTATTATAAGATTCACCAGTTCAGAGGCAGAATCCTAGAAAATGCAGAAAGTTTTCTCTGACATCCCTAGTAATTAAATGACAACCCATACTCTTCTTAAGCTATTGGTCTTTTACATAAGACCTCACAGTATTGTTTCTTACTCATCAATCTAAATCAGAATCTCACCAATTGCAGGAAACATATATGTTTATAATTATAGCCCATACTGAAACTAGTAATACATTGTAAGTTTTGTGAAAATGAGAAAAAACATGATCACTTTTAAACACATGGATTGAAAATTCTTAATGTGAACATCAGAACTTTAGTTAGGAAATAACTCAAGAAATAGTGTGAAATGAGTATCTCTTGAAATTAGTTTGTCATTCTCACCTTCATTAAAAAAGAAAAACCTGTACCACGTTTCAAGCCTTTTTTGTTCAACAGTATACACAAGTCAGAACATGATATATTAATTATGTAGAATTAAATTATCACACCTTCTCGTAGCACCTTAGCGGCCATCTCTCTAGTCTGTGTGTAGAGAGCAGAGCTGTCGTAGAGAGTGGTCTCAGCGGAGCTCACCTCTGGGGAGGCCCCGCCGCTGCCCCCGCCGAGTCTCTGTCGCAGCCGCTCTAGCTCCGATGCCGTCCTCTCCGCACCCTTTGCAAACTCCTCAAAGTGCTATTTATATATAATTAGAACATTAGTAAAAAATATTGAGTAAAGGTATTGCTGGAAAAGCTATTAATGTTCCTAAAGTACGAATTAACTTCAGTAAAACCTCACTAGCTTGACACCCAATAACTTCAATGTCTGAGTAACTTGACAATCAATGGATGACAGAACTCATTTATCTTATAGTATTAGTACATAAGACTTTTATGGTCTTGAAGGCTGAAACGATCCAAGATGGACCATCGGTCTATTGTGCGTCTATAAACTATTTCAAGGTCAAAGACTCAGCCACAGTTGGGGTGGGAATAATGGGAATAACGTTGAATCATTGAAACAAATTATCAATTAAGCTTTTTTTTAGAACATGCAGTTTAAGTTGTTGAATGTTTAACATTTTCTTCAATGCTGTTTACTCAATCTGTATTGGTAACAATACTCATATCTACTGTAATTTAATAAATTATGTGAAATTCGAGTCTGTTATGTATTTGTTAATTAAAACTCATGGAATATTGAAATGTTCTGGATAACTCGACAATCCCGTAACTCGACAACCTCTGGGTCGGGATGGGATAGTGAGGTTTTAGAATAGTATTTTTTTTAAAGTGAGCTATTGGTCACAGAATAATCTTTAATGTTTTTAAACAAATATTCAACTGCCATTTCTGGAGAAAATGGAACCAATATTAACGAGGATGTAATTTCACTAAGTGAAATACCCCCGTCGCAGCAGACCTGCGTACTCAGCGAATTTCCAAATCAATAATATATTAATAATAATAAATGACAAGTTTTATCAAAATCTGTCCATAAACATGAGAATTATTTGCCTATTCTCCATAAGATTAACATGGGAAAGAGTGCACAGGTTAGCTGCTGTGAGAAACACTGAAAGTAGTCATTTATATCATAAATAATTTTTATCTTAACATTTATACCAACTTTCATCATCTGTCCGTAAATAAAGGAGTTTGCCTATTTCCCATATACAAAATAATAATATTAGTAGCCCTAATAGTGAACATTCATAAAACAAAACAAAAAAAAATATATATATATATATTTATATAAATTTTAACAACTATTGTTTTTGGACTTTGGGCACCTAAAGACGAAAAAATAACATGGTCCCGGGCTTAAGTCTTACCATGAGACCTACGGTAAATAGCTACCCTATGGGAAATTCGCTAAAAGAATTTTTTACATAGAAAAGTTAGATCAATGAGGTGAATTGAGTACCAGTATTTAAAATATAGGGTTTAACCCACTGTTGGTTGAGGTCAAATTTATTACGCAGATGTGAATATAATATCACCTATTTTAGAGAAGAACTGAAAACTAGCCTTCATATAAAATAGTGGAGGAAAAGTATATTGAAGAGATTACAGACACTACTGAAGAATTCTATGTCTTTCAGTTAACCTTAAAACACACTTTAATGAAATTTCATCCTCAGGAAAGTAATTTGACTCATGGAGAATTAAGTCAAAATAAAGTGATTAATTAATTGATTAAGATGATTTGATTGGTTGACTTGGTTTTAGGATGATTTTGATCATTAATTTATTTTTTTATTAATTGATTAATTTGTAATTATTTTATGTTCTTATTGTTAAATAATCAAATGTTATGGTACCAACCACTCTGTTCTGTATCCAGCCATCATGGTTATAACTCCAGGTCCCACCAAGTTCCTCTGGCAGCTGTGTAACATCCACGAACTTGGAGAGCCGCGACAGTGGAATGTACACAGGCTGGAACAAGAGAAATGCTGATAATATAATCACCTGGCATACTTAATATAATACTGTAACATAGGGCTTCAATTGTTAAGAAATAAATTGTGGTACGAAATGAAGGATATTTTGCCTAAAAGAAAAAAGCAATACCTTTAAAAAAATTAAATAGATTTCTTAAAACTTGCAAAAAGCCCATCCATTATATGGCTTATAATATTCATTATTTAGAGGCAAGATATTTATTATTATGATAAAATATAAACGACTTATTTTAACACATCCACTGCTAAATGACTGACGATTGGTCACTAGGACACTAAATAATACATACTTAATATTTTATGAGTCAACAATTGTGTTGTTTTTTTTAAGTTTATGGTGAAATAATTACACATACCCTCCACTCGGCAACAGTCAACAGATACCCTCATAAAACGCTGATGGAGAGACGAAGACTTCTGAATAGTATTGTGGAATAACAGCGCTAAGCCGGTCACCGATTGGTGCCAGCCGCAGTGAATGTGTTAAAGAAATGAATAGAAGAAAAATGAGTTCTTAGCTCAATAATTTTACATTAATTTACAATTATATGAATTAGATTAACTTAGACAATTTATATCACTAGTAGAATGTTTAAAATAGGCTTAAAATAAATGATAAATATAAAAAAAACTAATTTTAATTTGATAAACATTGTTGGAGTCAGTGCTAAGAAGCCAGACCCTTATTATCACAACAAAATAATAAACAAATAAATACAAAGAAAAAATAAATTCTCAGCTTAGTTATTTATCATTAAATTTCAGTTGGATAAAATAGAAAATGTTTTATGAATATTAAAATTTGCCATAGGTTAAGTTAAAATTTTTAATTTAGTATAATTTTAAAATAGGTTTAAAATCAATTTTAAATGTTAACAAACTAATATTGATTTTAATATGACAACTGATGGTTATTTCCTCCTAATAATACTAATCATCAATCAATAGACACAAGTTCTGTTAATCTTAGAAAACTTAGAACACATTATATAACATAACAATAACATTGCTCAAAACTAGAGGTTAGAGAGCTCAGTATTTTATTTTCATAGTGCAAGGGTCAGTTTAAAAGTAAACAAAAACCGTCTTCAAAATATATAGAATAATGAAAATAAGTTTCATAGCTGAGGGTCTCTCTTTTTTAGGGAGATGTGCGTCAAAACTACCTTGTTTAGCGACAGACAGAAAGAAGTTGAGATAATATCCGTTTCGGGTTTATAAAACGTAAAAATAACAGAAAATATCATTTCAAGCAATGTGCATACAAAACTAATTTCATTTATATAGATAAGAAAGTAAACTTACACCTACAAAATACGAAATAGTACTACTAAATTTTAATGAATAAATAATTTAATTTTTTTCATTCAAATAATATTATTTAATGAAAAAATTATGGCACCCAAACAATTTTTTTGTTTTATTTTTATAATAAGGATAAATATATTTAATAAATCACAATAAAATGAAAGGGCCAAAACTTTTGGGTAAGGGACCAATTTACTTACCAAAATATGAGTGGTTTTTGGTAACCAGCATTAAAAAAGGGTTGTTTGCAGGAGCTATTTTGTTTTAGGTCAAGAGTTAAAAATTGTCAAAATTAATAAATACACAAGACTTATTTGGACGTTGCAGCTTTACCCACATAACAGAAAGCATGTGGTCGACTTGAAATGAACCGTACAGTCCAATGGCACCCAATAAATACACCCAATGAAGTCAAGGTGAACTAGGCGGGTGAACATGTGGCCCATTCAAACAGACCTTCATAAAATGCATATTGTCCAAATTGTTCTTGGATTTTAAAGACAAGTTTTTAGTACCTTAGTTGGACTATATATTATATAATGAATTTATGTTTATTGTGTTTTTTTTCTCTTACGAAGAATATAACAAAATCCTCTGACTGATGAAGTACAAATAAGATAGCATTTAAATAAGGTACTCAGGTGACTGACACTAATAAAGAAAAGATTGAGCTCTTTGACAAACACGTAAAATAGTACATATTAATAACTCTAATCAAAAAACCTTACATGTTCATATATAAATTCAATAATTCGATTTTAGGAAGTCGGGATTTGTTTAACCCTTTAAGGAGTGCAGACGTCCCCATACCCATTGTATGCTAGTTTTTGATGAAAAACCAGCTTGTGTCACTGCAAAAGCTGCTGCGGCCAGAACTCTAGACTGGCCGCTGCGACTTGGAAGCGGCCAGCGGCACAGCTTTGCCTAGTACATGCTGTTCCATATGATTCAATGTTAAATTTGATTACAAGTGACTGCGTCGCAGCCGCTATTGCACTTGAGCGAATTGGGGTTCGGATTACAGGGACTTCGGTATGCATTTTTTATCAACTATAGCTTGTTCACCTCTCCGTCCTTGTGTATCCTGGCACAGTTGTCGACACGCTGCTTGTCCCAGAATGCATCAGGACGCAGAACCAGAAGACATGCGAGGGAGGAACCCAGCGCCAATGAGACCTGAGAATAAGGTCATTAAAAAGGTTAGAATACTTTTGTAAAATTGTTTGGTTTGTGTCATTATCATAACTCTACAACTTGTAATCGACGCTCTTTGAAGGGGTATCAAAAATATATAATTACTGTGATGACAAGTACAGAAATCAGGTCTAGCCTCTCAATGTTAGTTGTAATGAAAAACTGTAACGTAAAACCCCTGAGGAAATAATGTTGGAGAGTTATGTGGCTATTTTGAGACCCTGAAGCATGTATGCCAAATACATACATTTTATAAGGTTGAGAAGGAATTGAATTTGCAGAAAAGGAAATAACAGGGCAAATAAGCTAATTAAACTTTACAAACGCCAACTTTCATTCTCCTATGATGACTAGGTTGCACAATTAAACAAGCTGGATGAGAAGTTAACAAACTGATAGTTATCACCACTTTTTGATGTACTGTGTCCAACTTACTCTTTTTTACCACTTAACTTGTTGATGCATGGGTGTTGAAAAAGAAGATTACTTTAGTCTTTACTAATTTTTTGGTTAAACTTTTTTTAAAGCTTATATAAGCAACTTCTTTATAAGCAAAGCAACTGCAAAAGCTAGAATATATTCCTTAAAATTATCGAAAACATGTTGTAGTGTTTTCCTTTCTATTTTTACTTTCTCCGACTTATACATTGTTATATAGAGAAAGTATTATTTTCGTTAAATTTTCGAATTTGAGTTGAGATTGGATATATCCATTACACCCCCTGAATCCAAAAAAGTGACTTTTGATGTGATGTCTGTCCGTGTGTGTCTGGATGTGTACAGTGCCACAGCCTACCCCGTTAGTCCGATTTAGATGAAATATAGTATGTATGTATATACTCATCGATTCTCCAGGTTGTTTTAAGGGTAGTTCACCCCTAAAATCCTTAAAAACGTGAAAAATCGAAATTTCTCAAAAATGGCTCTGAAGATTTTGATTATAATTTGATAGTTCATGGTGCATAGAGTACTAAATAATATGACATCACCTGCATGTCTGTAAAAATTACGATTAAAAAATTATGGGCTTTTAAATGTTAAAAATTAAGTTTTCAGTGAAAAAAATTAAAGGTATAAAATAATATGACTACCACCATTAAAATCAGCTTAAAAACTAAACAAATCAGTATTTTGAATTTTTGTCTTCGGCTAATGGTTCCAGAGAAAAGTTAAAGTTACTGTCTGTGGTAAACACAGAATGTTGTCTGAGAGCGCCAAAAGTTATTCTAAAGGAGGTTATAAAAAAATCAATTTCTTTCCTTATTTCCCAACCGTTTTCCATGAAACTTGGTATGCAGTGTAAGGTCACATCACCCAAAAACCCAATCAAAAAAGCTTGGTAATACCGAGGGGGCAGTTCCCCCCATAAAATTCTAAAAATGAATTTAACTTTGTTCCTGTTGTGATACATGTGATATAAATATGTGATACATAATAAAGGTATACTCATATGAATCAATAAAATTTAAAATTTAGCATGGAATATATTTCTTTTACCTGTCTCGTACAAGGTCGTACAAGCCTCCAACTTGACTTCTGAGCATCAACTATCACAGTCAGGCCCTGTTGTCTAGTCCCTGGGCTGAAATTGAAAAAGGAAAAATCATGAACAGATTACAGTCAGATAAAAGACCAAAAGACTCCATTGGCAACCTTTATTTATTCATCAAGGTAATTACTGTTTCAACTAACCCAAAACATAAAGACATTCTCTACATACATTTTCAGAGTGATTATTATTTAATTTACTATATTCACATTTTATAGCCACATTTGGAAGTGAAGCATTGTTATATGTCCTGTAACGTATGAAAAAAGGCCAAATTGTATGTTACAAGAAGTCATAAAAAAATACATAGTGCTATCTCCTCCAATCGAACAAGATCCCTAAACATATAAAAGGATAAAAATTCCACATTTGGTTCAACTAACATGTCTGACAAACACTTTCAACAGCTCGCCAGACAAATCAATTATTTATCTTGAAACTAAATTGTCTGGTGTGGGCAGCAAACAAAAGGTTTACATCACTACTCCCATCATGAAGCTCAAAATATTCGAGAAGGTGTCCCCACCAAACCAATACCGCACATTTTTCAGTTGGTGGAGACGTGGCCTACGGAGGAACAAAAAGAATAACTGGTCCTATATCAACAGAATATTAAAACGTGTTTGTATTTACTTCCCTGAGGAAAATAGGTTAAATCATGTATATGTCTAAAGGGAATGTTTTCAGTTCATCTAAACAGCTGTTCTTATTCTTGTATATTAAAAATTCAATACAATAGCTCTGGTAGTTTCTATGGAAACTTGTTACATATTTTCCATCTTAAAAATCACCAACACCCACCCCGGCAGAGCTAAGACATATCCATGTCAAAAAAATTAAGTTGGTAGTATCTTAACGCACATGAAGTTTATGCCTGCAGATTTATATGTGATACATAATAAAGGTATACTTGTATGAATCAATCAAATCTAACATTTGGATGGAATATATTTCTTTTACCTGTCTCGTACAAGGCCGTACAAGCCTCCAACTTGACTTCTGAGCATCAACTATCACAGTCAGGCCCTGTTGTCTAGTCCCTGGGCTGAAATTGAAAAAGGAAAAATCATGAACAGATTACAGTCAGATAAAAGACCAAAAGACTCCATTGGCAACCTTTATTTATTCATCAAGGTAATTACTGTTTCAAGTAACCCAAACATAAAGGGGTTCTCTATAGACATTTTTAGATTGCTTTATCATTTAATTTACTATATTTACATTTTATAGCCACATTTGGAAGTGAAGCATTGTTATATGTCCTGTAACGTATGAAAAAGGCCAAATTGTATGTTACAAGAAGTCATAAAAAGTACATAGAGCCGTGTCTCCTCCAATCGAACAATATCCCTAAACATATAAAAGGATAAAAATTCCACATTTGGTTCAACTAACATGTCTGACAAAAACTTTCAACAGCTCACGGACAGACAAATCAATGATTTATCTTGAAACTAAAATTGTCTGGTGTGGCAGCGAACTTTGCAGCAAACAATAGGTTTACACCACTACTCCCATCTTGATGCTCAAAATATTGGAGAAGGTGTCCCCACCAAACCAATACCGCACATTTTTCAGTTGGTGGAGGCGTGGCCTACGGAGGAACAAAAAAAAATAACTGGGATGTCCTATATCAACAGAATATTAAAACGTGTTTGTATTTACTTCCCTGTGGAAAATAGGTTAAATCATGTATATGTCTAAAGGGAATGTTTTCAGTTCATCTAAACAGCTGTTCTTATTCTTGTATATTAAAAATTCAATACAATAGCTCTGGTAGTTTCTATGGAAACCTGTTACATATTTTCCATCTTACAAATCACGAACACCCACCCCGCCAGAGCTAAGACATATCCATGTCAAAAAAATTAAGATGGTAGTATCTTAACGCACATGAAGTTTATGCCTGCAGATTTGTATATTGAAAATATCAAGCAGTACAGTGCTGACAACAACTAACAATTTTCCTGACTAATTTAATTCATTTTTGGTTATGTATCCTCTTTTGATTCTCTTCTTATGGTTCATAGGAAACTGAATTGAGGAAAAAACTGAAAATTTCCACATTGTAAAATCCAACTTCCTTGAATGGTAAGACAGCTCATGGTTTATTAAAAGTATATATATAATAATGTAACACGGTCAGGCTTGAAAACTAAAATCACCTGAATACAGAATTGAAGTACTTGAGAACCTCATCCAAGTTATCCTTGCTCCAGGAACAGTTCTCTGTGGGAGCCTGTACCAGGATGAGGGGACGCTTCTCCTTATCCCTTCCTCCTGGCAGGATGGCTATCCGGGACTCTAAAGCGTCCAGGATGTCCACAGCCTCCATCACTGGAGGACTGGAATGCTGGAGCTGGAAAATAAAGCAATCTGTTACATGATTTTGAGACAAAGTCGGAAATGGTTTAACCTAAAAGATGAATATGTGGGATAATAATAAATAACCTGCCACTATCTGTTATGATTCTCATTGATTAAGTTTTTTGTTTGATTTATTGAAATAACTTGATGAGTATTAAACTATTATTATTGTAAAAGGAAATGCAAATGTATGCAAGGGAGAGGTCAGACGAGGTGAGTGTCCTGAATATAGCATCAGCAGCCTCCACGTTGCAGCCAAGGTCACCGAACATCGGAACATCTGATCGTTTGCCTCTCAGCTGACTTCTCTCTCCGACTCGACATTCGATACTCGATCTTCACAGACACGTTCAAGCGTAGCCACAACCGCATGAAAAACTACTAAACCGCATCGGTTGTAATGGCTTATCGAATATCGAATCAAATAATATATTTTGCGATAACAATAATTTGATAATCAATTCTGGTCATACTTAAATTTCTGTCTGTCTGTAAGTTTTCTATAACGCTAAAAAAGGTTTTTCGTGACGCTTCAACTTAAAAACGAGAGAACCCACTTTGCTAAAACTTGTTATCATTATTCTATATTTTGAGAAGGTTTTTGTTTATTTTAAACTGTAAGTTACTAAGTTTTAAGTTCGGGAAATGTGGTTTTATATTTTAGTAGTTTATTATAATATAAAGCTCAGGATTTTGAAATATCATATAACGGGTTTCCTTTTATAGTTGCATGCCTTTGAGTATGATCGTTTTTGATTATTGTGAATTCCCTATTTTTATAAAATCTCCCATTAAATCATTCTATATTTTTAAGGTGGGAGCCTGAACTCTCAGGGTAATTTAAACATGAATTTGAGTAACGGTAGATGAGTGAATGTGATATTGTTGATATTATGTATCTTTTGTACCGACAAATCCCAGCATTTTCTTATTTTGAGATTTAACTCGTAGCTTATCATTTGCGTTAACAGTACCTAATGATTTTAAGATTAGATTAGATTGTTGAACTGGCAACCTACCCAGGTAGGCATTTTAAGCCAAATATGAATGAGAAATGAGTGTAAGATGATTGTGGCGCGATCTTGTAGTCTTGTTACTGACTAAGGCTGACATGTTCCTTAGACAGGACTGTTGGTTCAATTATGAGGATGGTCTTTGTGGATTAACGTAGTGCTCAATAGTGCGGACGTTAATCCACATAAGAGAACACTACACCCACCGACCATCTCTCACAACTATCCACAATTCGTGACCTCCAAGTAGTTGGATTACAGAACGTCGCCACCGTAAGTTTTAAAATAATAAGATTTCATACGTAAGTTACAAAAATTTAGACGTTAAAAATTACATATTGTTTGTTGTATTGAAAAACCTTAGTTTATGTGACAAATTTATTATTTTGTGGAACATTTTTACATTCTAAATTAAATCAATGGGCTTTAGAGTAATACCTTTAGATCTATCTAGGAACTTATTAACGAGGCTGTAAATTATTGAGTTATTTTAATATGAGATAAACTAAGTTTTGTGAATTAAGTAGAGGAAATTTGTTTTTTTAACCTCTTCGCGCACAGCATATGTTTCTGTTGATTTTGGTGGGAAGAAACAGCTGGCAGGCGCCCAGATGCATCCTATCTCCGATTCCAGTACTTAGTTTAAAATTCTGACAGCGAAGACTCTATCAGATATCTCAGACACGCACCAAAAATATTCCTAACGGGTCTATATGTCCCTCAATCAGATAATGATGCTATAATCCATGTTGAATCGGTCTGCGCTGGGATCTGTTCTGGTATATTGTAACTTTGGAAAAAGGAATAAACTGCGAAGTGGACAGAGGCCACACATTCTTGGGTAAATAAAAAACTACATCTTTTAATGAAACTTTATATTCCTTAATGTTTATTTAAATATAATTTAAACGTTTATTATCTCAAAAATAATCATCGAATTTCTTAAAATTTTCAACAATAAAAAACACGTTTAAATGTTAGAATTATTTAGGGATACAACCTCCTTCCCCAGGTAATACCATACGTGTCTTCGTATGTCTGCATACTAAGATTAATGTAAAATGGTTAAGAAATAGAAATGAAACAGGAAAAATATGGAAATAGGACGAAATCATGACATTACCGTGAATAATAATTGTTGTTATTTTCGGAAATTGGATGATTATTTTTGAAACAATAAATTAATTACTATACAGTATTTAGTTAACTTTAAAGAATATGATAGTTTTATTAAAAATTGTGGTTTTTAAATTTACTTAAGGGAGAAAATATGTTTCAGTCCACTGATACAGTTTATTTTGGGCTATTTAAGAAAAGTCTAACAATACCTCACTTTTTAAAATTGAATAAAAATTAACATATAAAACTTTTTGTGGCGCGAGGTTTTTCAGGTTGTTTTCCGGAATATCTTTACAGCATGGACAAATCACCTACATTGAACGTAATCCGACCGACTCTCACTGAAATTTTGAAATCAGCAAAACTGCGTTGAGCCGTACCTGCTTGCGTCACCAGGATAATACTTTCAAAGACATTAACATTGTGCAGCTATAATAATAATTGTAGTCATAACATGTGGAAAGTCGCCACCATGAGTGACATGGTCTTTGGGAATAGGCTATATATTTATTTCATGAAACTAATTTCTGATAATACTTCATAGCCTGACTAAAAATAACCTTCCGGACATCTGGGGACGTGCAGCTGTTGTCGTTAGACAGGAACCGGAAACAGTGAAAATTACAGGTGAAAGCATGTGGCAGGTTAGGGGATAGTGTCCAATCGAAGCCGCTTAGCACAGCAGCCGGTAAAGAAAGGTATTTGGGTTACGAACGGTGACAGCGGGTGCGAGAAGGGAGGAGAGAGAGTGAGAGACAAGTAGGCCAGAAGGTCACGGGTTGAAGATTGCTGGTACAGCGCAAGAGGCTGGGCAGCCTTGCGGAGTCGAAGGTAGACAGAGACAAAGGTATGCAGATGTGGGTTGCGGAGGGGCGTGTCGGTAATGTAGATTACGGCTGGTAATACACCGGCATTAATCTACATTATCTACATTACTTATTGTCGACAAGAAGATCGCTTCTTAGTGGCATGATCCTCGACAGGACAACAGACAGTTAGATATAGGAAGAAATTGCATACGTGGGATGATCTGGGCGAAACAAGAATATCCGGAATTGGTGAACGATATCACCTTAATGCAGACAAGCATAAACAAGGGCAGTAAAGTCACAAACTCTGGAGAAAATTTATATGGCTCATAATGAATAACAATCAGGGATAATTTTTTTTAATTTCGATACTATTTATAAATTTAGAAACCATTTTGACCATTTTAAACTTTAAATCTGAAATGGTGGAAAAAGTAAAAATGCAATGATTTACCAATAACAAGTTTTTTTGACAATTTTATTTCCAATCTTTTGACACGAAACATATTGGCAATCGAAATTAATATGTCTGATATACGTGAAATATGTGTTAAAAGGTAGAAACCCCCCTTTATTGATGTAATAGATAATGAAAATATTTCATTATGAAATATTTTAATGATCTATTACACAATTCTATATCACCCTAGGTTATGCATTTTTAACTGGCTGGGTGGCTGAGGATTATAGTGCCTGTCTTCTAAAAAAAGAGGGTCGCCAGATCGAATCCCGCATGGCTCGAATCTGGACCCAGTTGCCATTTGTCACTAAGCTGTTAATAAGCTATGCTTTCTAATAAAAGGTTGGCGTTAGGTAGTTATATGACTGAGAAAAACTACTATCAAAACGTCAAAACCTCGAAAGACTAAGAAAAACTCAAAATAACAACAAAACTATGCTTGTGAAAACTACTTAAACACGCATGTACAATATGTTTTAAACCCCAAAAAGTGTTTATCAAGAACAATACTCAAGGTGGTAGCAATCCTGCCATTATACATATGCGAACAACTATCTTACATTCTGCCTGAGGTGTAAAGGTTATAGACGTTTCTAAAATTGAAACAGCCGCCATACACAACTCATCATCGACTGAGTGAAAGTAACAATCACGCCTTCCAAACAATTCTGAGTCTGTTTTGTAGAAGATAGAAGTTGGTGATTAATTTCAAAATTTTTTATATGATCTTTCTTTAATTGGCAAGGGAGACCTATTTCTCATATTATTACGATAGTAAGTACCAAAGATATTCTCAAAAGCATTGACAGTAGGGATTTATTTTATGGATGTACGATTTTCGTGTCACTCTGAGTCGGTACCGATTCTATTCACACGGTGCTCTCAGACAGTCACGACTTGTGGGGTAATAGCCACTGAGAGATCGTCTTCGTGCACTTGCCATCTCCTGTGTTGCACTCATCCACCAGCCGTTAGTTCATCAGCAGGAGTGAACAACTCGAGTAAATCATAGTGTGTGAATAAAGGAATGTCAATTCACCAAGAATTCGACAGGGTTCAGTGGTGCTTACCACCTCCAAACCCGAAATTCCTATCTGAAATAGCAAACATTTCACTTTAAAACTCTTATTTGACTAGATTATATTAGATTATTGAAATGGCGACCATACCACAAGGTAGGTATTTTTAGCCAAGTGTGAATGAGGATTGAGTTTAAGATGATTGTGTCGCGATCTTGTAGTCTTATTTGTTACTGACTAAGGCTGACATGTTCCTTAGACAGGACTGTTAATTAATAGCCCAACAGCCGATGGCAACTAAGGGACCTACAGTTTAACGTGAGATCCAAACCACGGCTTCTGAATTACGAATTGGTCTAATTATGAGGACGGTCTTTGCGGATTAACGTAGTATTCAATAGTGCGGACGTTAATCCACACAAGAGAACACTACACCCACCGATCATCGCTCATAACTATCCACTACTCGAGACTTCGGAGTAGCTGGAATATAGGACAATGGCAAGAAAGATAGTGTAACACCAAAAAGCAACATGGACGAGATCTCTATAGTCGTAGATGTTAAAACTGAATCATACAGAGACACTCTTTTGTTTTACTAAGTTTATGTCAGGGCACGGTTACCTTAAAAAACTACAACCAAAGTCTTGGCTAGCAGGCTAAATTCCTGAAAGGAATGTGAATGCTACAGGATGTATTCGATTTATTTTCAGGGTTAAGGAGAACCTTTTCCTGATCGAAGAAGTGGAAAGGATGGACAGCAAACCGCAGGTACTGTGGCGAAGATACACCTGTAAATACTATTAAGAGAGTATACCCAACTGCGAAGGACGTTTTCTGGTATTGGAATACTTGCAAGAGCAAATGCCATGAGGAAAACGAAGAAAACTAGAGCTCACTGAGCTGGTTAAAGGAATTTAACCTTGACCTACATATAGCACAATGAGACGACTAATGTGATTTCCAAAAGATCCCATAAAAGAATCTGGAATACGGTCACATTAGTAGTAAGCGAGATGTCCTTTGCTAGGTGAATTTGTAAAAGCAAGACACTTGTAATTTTGTCAAGGATCTCAAAGTGTCCAGGTTACAGCAGGAGGGCGGGGCAGAACATCGCCGCGAGGCACCAGCTCCGACTGCCGCGTTTACGAGCACGATTATCAACTTTATAGCGTCATGGGTGGACCTGATCAAGCCTGTAGTCCCGTTTGAGATGGCTACAGAAGATAATGCAAGGTCGGATCTTCAACTTGTGTGGAAGGAGAGAGAGATTAGTGGATGACTCTTATCGAATAAGGTTAAGGTTTTGAATTATTTATTTATTTATTTCATATGCATACTCATGGAAGGTTTCATTGTAAAATGGCCTCTCTTGTAGCCATTATTAGTCTGTTATTGAAGACATTGCATGACGTACTGTTCCATTTTCAAGTGAACTGGGAGAAGTGTTGAAAAATTCTGTTCCTTTATATAAGGGGTTTCTCTATCTAAGAGTTTGGTGATGGACAAAGGGTGGAGTCTTCGGCGTGTCTAGAATTGTGTTGGTGTAGGTCAAGGGGTCGTGTTAAGATGATTTGGCGAATATAAACGTAAAATAATACAACGGTCAGTATTTTTAGGTCTTTGAACATTCCATTGTATTTGTTAAAATATGACCGCTTCAAATTAAAAATTAAATTTGGCACCAGAAGAGCCACTGACTGATGTAGAGCCACTACACTCCCATGAGTAGACTCTTCAAGTGGCTCAGAAGTTATCCTATCCATTGTCCCTGAAGTTATTTGCTATCTGCTAACAGTCAGATGTGGCCAACTTCGGACGGTTTGTGAAGGATTTTCTGTGTGAGAATTTGCTCTCACGGAATCCTTTGTACAGCCTTCTAAGCTGTACAGAGGATTTTTTTGGAATCCGCCCACTACTAGTGAATTTAAAACAATTTAAGTTCTTAATAATGTTTTCATTAAAACTGCTCGAGGAAAAAGTCAGCATTGTGAGTAAATTAATTTGACACAGAGTCTCTTCGGGATGAACCGGTCAAAGACAAATAAGTGGTAATAATGTAGTAAGCTTGATTGACCTAAATGACCTATAAAAACATGAATCATCGGACATTATAATTACAATTAGTGCTGCAATTTAGGCCTAGACAACGGTTGAAAAGTTGGACGCTTTCTTTGACACTGTAAAACTAAATTACTTCCACACATTGAAATGTCAGAAGTGAGCTTTCGATTCTCAGAACTAATTACACTGAACTGAAGCTCATTACTCAGCAAAGCAGGAACTGGCTACGTCGGCGCTTCTGTATGATCATTGCTCTGCATTTCTTTCTTGGTCTCTTAATTTGTGTGAAAACACGTCCGTTGCTTTCTTTCACGGCGCTACAGTATTTGTTTAGAACTGTAGCCTATAGAGCCTATTATGTTATTTTTATTAAAGAAAACCATCCATATCTAGTAATATTTGATACGTATAATAAATAAACTGTGATTTATGTATCGTAAATCGGTCTATTCTCGGACACCCGTGCAGACTTTTATTAAATTAGATCCAACAAACTTGCCTGACAAGATAAATACTTAATCATTGCATAAATAGAATCACCAAAGCATGACGTAAACAGCTGTGTGGGAATTGAAATGATTCTTGCATTTGTTTCGTCATCAGTTACAAGTTCTCCGACTGCTCACTTTCGGCGAAAAAAATCTTTGTCCGATTAAGGTCAAAGACATTTCAAAAATGAGCGCCAATATATTATAAGTCATACCATACGAAAGAGAATTTTATCGCGATCAAGAATATAACTGTTTCATGGGAATTAAACAATCCAAAAATATATTCGCTATAAAGTAACCAGTTCAATTTCGGACACTGTGAGCGAGGAATTTTATCCCGTAGGTTGATACCGTTACGCGCCTAATATACGTCATTGAGTTCCTAATTCCTAATTTCTAGTTCCTAATAATTATCGTAACAATCCAAAGATTTTTATATTAAACTAGCTGAGGCGAACTTCGTAACGCCTCACAGTAAACATATGTTAACTTTAAATTTGGCCATGTTCTGAAGTCGAATAGCAATACGGCTTCATTGTGAAAGGTTATATATTCTGGGTCGTGGCATAGAGAATAACAATACTGAACGATAAATATTAATATATTCATAAAACAAATAAATTTGAGTGGATTAATTCACAATATTTAAATAGAATCCAAACCCAAACGAAACCTAACTGTAATACGGCTTTTATAGGAAAGATATACAACAGCTGATTATTATAATAAACGTAATAATATAAACATTGTAATTATCATATAAACACTGACTAATTAATCAGACAGTAAATAAAAATATAAATACATAATCCCCTAAAATCGTTAATTATTAACGTGATGGATAAAGCTGTTCATTTTTACAGTAACACATATTACTTCCATAGTTTTTAACATATTGAATGATTCAGATGGCATTGGGATAGTAAAGCATACGGTATTGCTAATGGAAAGTAAACCAATCAGCTGTAGCTAAGAAATCAAATGTTTTCATTGTAGACAATTTGTAAACATCTTACTCTCATAAGGTTAACATTAGAAATTTAAAACGCCATAAAATGGAAACTTATGGGGTTTTCGAAAATATTTTTTCACTAAAACCTTCCCGGACACATATAGAGCAACTTCCTAAAATTTCATGGCGATCGGATGAGTAGTTTGGCAACGCATAAAGGACAGACAGACAGACAGACAGACATACATTCAATTTTATATATAGAGAAAGTTTATTCTTCCCCTGTTCAGTGAGTCCTTATTACTCTTTTGACCCCCTTAAGACCCTACACACTCACAGATAAAATGACCTTGGCAAATTGTATTGTATCAGATGATGCATTATTTGTGTCATTTGGAAGTACATAAAAATGTTAAAACTGGTGTCATTATTTTAGAGGGAATATTGTAGTAATAAATAAAAATTTGTTAAAGATCCAAATAAAATTCAAGAGATAACCGAACGAGTCGTTCATATGTGCCTTCGGTTCACATCACGAACGATTCCTGGCCGGGAGCGGGTCCCAACTTCGCGAGGAGGCGGGAGGAAGGGTGTCGCGGCAGGTTCAACAACTCCAAACCAGTTCCTGCGCCATCGGCTCACTTCACGAACGACTCGTGGCAGGGAGTGGGTCCCAACTTCGTGAGGAGACGGGAGGAAGGGTGTCGCGGCAGGTTCAACAACTCCAAACCAGTTCACTTCACGAACGACTCCTGGCCGGGAGTGGGTCCCAACTTTGTGAGGAGGCGGGAGGAAGGGTGTCGCGGCAGGTTCAACAACTCCAAACCAGTTCACTTCACGAACGACTCCTGGCCGGGAGTGGGTCCCAACTTCGTGAGGAGGCGGGAGGAAGGGTGTCGCGGCAGGTTCAACAACTCCAAACCAGTTCACTTCACGAACGACTCCTGGCCGGGAGCGGTTCCCAACTTCGTGAGGAGGCGGGTGGAAGGGTGTCGCGGCAGGTTCAACAACTCCAAACCAGTTCACTTCACGAACGACTCCTGGCCGGGAGTGAGTCCCAACTTTGTGAGGAGGCGGGTGGAAGGGTGTCGCGGCAGGTTCAACAACTCCAAACCAGTTCACTTCACGAACGACTCCTGGCCGGGAGCGGTTCCCAACTTCGTGAGGAGGCGGGTGGAAGGGTGTCGCGGCAGGTTCAACAACTCCAAACCAGTTCACTTCACGAACGACTCCTGGCCGGGAGCGGTTCCCAACTTTGTGAGGAGGCGGGAGGAAGGGTGTCGCGGCAGGTTCAACAACTCCAAACCAGTTCCAGCGCCAGCGGTTTCAGACCCAGCCCGTCGACCCATTTCACCGCCAGCTATTATCGTTCCTTCTTTATCTTTTTTCACTCTTTCAATTTTCTACTTGTTCTTCTTCCTCTGGAGGGCACTGCAATCAGCTGGCCTATGATTCCTGTGGGTTGTTTAGCCGATAATAAGCCGCCGACCGGTTCGATCGGAAATGGGTGTTGAGGAAAGTCATCGCGGGAAGTTTATTTTTGATTATGGATGTTTGGTTAGAGACTCAAACGTGCGGTTAGAGAGTGAGTCGTGCTCAGTTGTTTATATAGAAAATTACTAAAGTTATGGACCGTTTATGTTAACTAACCTTACGTCAGATGTGAGAATTTTTCATTTACCGTGAAAAAGGTCGTACAAAATATAACGGGTTTGGAGTCAAAATAGTACTATATTTTAAAAACAATATACACAACCAGCATCCCTAAATAAATTATCACTAATTATGAATTACTAACATACAACCTATCTGAAATTACTATCAATCTCTCACTGTATAAAAATTGAAACACCGCAAGAGGTAAATGTAATCAACTTAATGTAGAGTGTGCAAAACTCTGAATAAACTTACTGGGAACCATTTAAACTTAGGTCTAACAAGAAAAATCTATGAATGACATATTTTCAACTTGATATATACTATAATTTTTAAATTAAATAGGCAAAACATTGAAAACCGATCGAGTAAGATCGATATCGTAACTGAAAAATTGTATAACATCAATAATTTTACGTATTTTGAAAAAAAACAATAAAGACATTTTTGATGGATCTGCAATTTCACAACTATTCATCAAATCATCTATAATATCTTGATTTAATTTTATATTACTGACCTTGAAGCCAATCAATTTTCCAGTTTGTTACACATTTCCTTCTTGAATATTAATCTCTTCTCGGAAGATATTGATATTTGATATCACTTGTATTTATGTACAATATTGGCAAGTAATTAACTTACCGGTCAAGAACTGATGAATTAGTCTATTACACCCCTCTTAATGTTAATTAATGGCATCACATTACTTTTGAATATATTTTATAACCACTTTCGAGACTGGTCAATTTACTGTTGTTTTTTAGATTCACAAGTTTTCAAAGTTTTCTTAGTTTTTATATCATTGACAAAGATGTGTCTTGTGACCTTTTTTCTATCGTATTTCCTGCAAAACATAATTTGACAATTTAAGACATTTTCTAGAGAATGCTTCAGATCCCATTATTATTACCTTATTACTTTCCTGAAACGGCTAAGTAGATAGGTATTTTATCTACCTAAATAGGTACCAAGGACTGTTAATTTATAACCAAACAGCCAATGGCATCAAAGGGGCTAACAGTTTAACATGAGATCCAAACCACAATTTTGCCTCTGAATTGATTAGAATCTGGTCTAATTTTGAGGATTGTCTTTGTGGATGAACGTAGTATTCAATACTTCGGATGTTAAATCTCCACTATAGAATATCACATCCACCGACCATCATCCATAACCATCCACAATAATTCGTGACCTCCAAGGAAGCTGGATTACAGGACTTCCCACTGTCCCAGTCTAAGCTTAGTATATTATAAATATATAATAAATTAAAGAGTATACTAAGTGAAAATAAAAACTCAGAAAGCTCTCCTTTGCTGGGGAAGAAGCCAACACAATTCTGATGCTGGAAATGACCCGACAAATATGTTGAGGGGAAACACTTCCAAAAATAGGACGTTCAAGACTGGGGCTGTTGATAGACTAATAACGAAATTTAAGGATTGAAAAGTTAACATTTACTTTAAGGCGTATAGTTATAACAATTTATATAACAAATACATGAGGGCAAAGATTCGAACAATACCAACAAAACAAAATACATCTAACAAGTATTGCCTACGTAAGAACCATTTCCACGTTCTTTTGTATAATCCAGAATTCCTAATGTAGCCTACACATGTTATAGGATGTAATAGAAGTCACATAAAAGGTAGGTGAAAAGTACCTAAATGATTTAATATTAACTATTATTAACTAGCCAACAAAGTTAAGACTTTGATAACATTTTTCACGTTTTATCAACTAACTGGCCTATCTTTTACGAGAATCCGAAACTTGTCAGCACCTAAAAATTTAAAAATCAAACCATCTTTGAGTGACTGACATTTCAGACTTGGTTGTCCTTTTGAAGTCAAAAAATACTTATTAAAATCATCTTATTGTCTAGTAAAGTAATTAAGGATAATAAAAGTATATATAATATTTTATTAAAACCCCCTTTAACCATTTTATATGCATATCAACCTATGTTTCTCCTTGTGGACTTGCAAAGTTGTACTCTTTTAGTTAAGAAATTACTAAACCTATTCAATACTTTCCAGTACTTCAAAAATTAAAATTCAAGCTATCTTTAAATGGCTGATACTTCTGAGACTGCTCCTCTTGAATGCGGGTTTGTGGCATTGTGCTCTGCTAAAAGACACCATGTAAATATCAACCTATGCTTCTATTTAACATCCTTTACTGACTCCTCGTGAGCCGTCCCCTCATCTTAGGTTGATAGTCGGTAGTAAGCTAAAGTAGAAGTAAAAAATATGTCACAAAATGTTCGCTTACACCCACATTTAAATTTAATCAATTTAATGGAAAAATTAAATTCTTCTTCGTATTTAAATTACTTGACTTTCTGTGTAAATTAATCGCCTACTCTTAGTGTTCAGTTACAACTCAAAACAACAGCTGTACAGGCGTGTTAGACTCAGCCATCACGAATGTTATGACTGGGAAATACGACCGAGCAGGGCATTGGCTGGAATAAATTACAGTAGGCACAACACTTCTAGTCAACACTTCCTTCCAAACAGCCGTCGCCTTGCCACATTTCACGTATTATTCTAACGAATAAGTATATACAGTATAGTATCATTTTTAAATAAGAATGAAAATACGGATATATATTGGTTACCTGGTAATTGTTGTAAAGATTTAGCTCTTAAGCATTTAAAACTCAAAAATCTTTATACACTCAAGGTTAATCGAGTTTGTTTTTAACCCATTCCAGGAGGGCCGGCTTGTACTGTAAAAAAATCGTTCGTTGGTTCGTAGAAGTAAAGGTGTGTGTGAGTCGGACCAAAAATGGAGGAAGGTGAGTTTTTGCGCCAGTCCCGGGTAGACAATCGATTCTTGGGTAAGCCGATCCTTGCGGCGTACCTCAAGGCGGCACCCTCAGACCGCTACTCTTCCTGTGGTAGAGCTTCTCGCTTGCCGGTAACCGATAACTGTAATCATACGCTAATAATGCCCACATAGTGTCTGTTATTTATGGAAAAGAGAAAGTTCTTATCTACCTATATGGGAGTTTCACATGGATATGTATAGGCTCTAGATGGGGTGTTTTGAGACAATTTTTGAGACACAACATTGTAATGGAAGTGATATGATTGATCTACGATTATTTTTTGTTTAGGGTTGTCATATGTTTAATATTGTGTAATCAAATCCCTGAAATACTCTCATTTTACGCCACAAGTACAAATCTCTATATATAAAATTGAATGTATGTCTGTCTGTATGTATGTATGTATGTCCTTTATGCGTTGCCAAACTACTCATCCGATCACCATGAAATTTTAGGAAGTTGCTCTACATGTGTCCGGGAAGGTTTTAGTGAAAATATATTTTCGAAAACCCCATAAGTTTCCATTTTATGGCGTTTTAAATTTCTAATGTTAACCTTATGGAGAGTAAGTTTGTTTACAAATTGTCTACAATGAAAACATTTGATTTCTTAGCTACAGCTGATTGGTTTACTTTCCATTAGCAATACCGTATGTTTTACTATCCAATGCCATCTGAATCATTCATTAATGTTAAACTATGAAGTAAATGTGTACTGTAAAAAATGAACAGCTTTATTCACCACGTTAATAGTTTACGGTTTTGGGGGATTATGTATTTATATTTTTATTTTCTGTCTGATTAAAGTCACGTGTTTATATGATAATTACAATGTTTATATTATTACGTTTATTATAATACTCAGCTGTTGTATATCTTTCCTATAAAAGCCGTATTACAGTTAGGTTTCGTTTGGGTTTGGATTGGATTTGAAGATTGTGAATTAATCCACTCAGATTTATTTGTTTTATGGGAATGATATTAATATGTTTTATCGTTTCAGTATTGTTATTCACTATGCAGCGACCCAGAATATATAACCTTTCACAATGAAGCCGTATTGCTATTCGACTTCAGAACATGGCCAATCTTAAAGTTAACATGTGTTTACTGAGAGGCGTTACGAAGTTCACCGGGTCAGCTAGTTTATAATAAGGTTATAGAAACAACAATGCATTGAAAAATTTCTTATTTAATTTTATAAACCTTAAGCGATTATTAAGAAACCAGTCTTAACGTCTAACGGGATGTCGTACAATAAACGTGTGAAACAGTCCCGTTAATTTCGACGAGAGTAGAGATACCATCAAGAATAAGCTGACGTCCTCATGAATACCCCGTTTTCATCTTGCATAAATGAGGTTGAGGTATTCTTGTATAAAAAATATGAAAAAAAGATGCTAACGATAGAAACTATTAATAAATTGGAAAACCAAATACTGAGTTAAGTTTTTACTCAACGCTTCCTATTTATCATTTAAAAACTCACTTATTCATAAAAGCTTCTAACTAACCTCTACGCCATAAGAGTTTACAATATTTAACCAACAGTGAGGCAACACCAATGATATTTATTGCTAGAATCATCGCAGACAAATACTCAGCCGTAAAATTAGGTGATCGTTTTTTAAATGGCTGTATACTGAAATGTCAAGTCTTTCTCACGAATACTGTTGTGCATTATGCATCATGATGACATTCTATAGTTTAGATAATTAACACTTTCCTTTCTGAGCAAATATTTCTTCGTCATCTAATAATAACAGCTTTCAACACGAAACTATCGCCTTGCATTCTTCAAGTAGTTTATTATAATTATATGACTTTTAATCCATCATTCAACCATATTTCACAAAATGCGTAAGGAGTTTTTAACTCTTATTCCATTAAACTATTAAATTGTAAGACGATAAGATTGGCCATGTTCTGAAGTCGAATAGTATTACAGCTTCGTTGTGTAGATATTCTCGCGGCATAGTGAATAACAATACTGAAACGATAAAATATATTAATAATATCCTCTTATTCCTTCTTACAATCACATCTTAGGAAATTCTTTTTAAAATGTGTCACAGGCAACCTAACCGATATTGTTTATTTTTTCTATGATTGTGTACACGCCATTTGAAGTAGGCTACAGTTTATAATTTAGGAGTAGTTCACCTGAGGACAGGATCAGATTCCAGATCTCGAAACGTCGTGAACCTTTGTTTTACATAAAATCGTGATGAAAAATGTCCGCAATAAAAATCTAAATATCGTAGGAGTATATTTTTAATTTGACAACTTCTTTTTAAGGTAAACTTTAGAGCATAACCTGTAGTTTTAATTGTTTAATGATAATACATGTAATTCTACATATCCAACTCTTTTAGGCATGAATAAAAACATCTCAAAACATTTTACGATGTTAAACATTTTCACTCTTTCTTTTTGTTTTAAACTTACTTAATTGTCTATTTTATTTTTGTAAAACTTTTTAGAATTCATAATTTTGGCTATTATTTAGTTTGTTTTATTATTCTTTATAATCCTTTTTCTACTTTATTGAAGGGGTCAAAAAAGGAATAAATAAATATTCATAATATTCCTCATGATTAAATAGACGTAATCCATGCTTAAAGTCACATATTTAACCTTATTTCCAGATACGCTAGATCTATAACCGGTAAGTCACAATTCTAGCTCTTTGTAAACAAACTTAGGCTGAGTTGTATGATAAAAAGGTTTATCTACCTGTCAGTTTATCTGACTTATTTACACCTCATATATCTTACAGGAGAAGGAAGTGGGATGAGATAGTGGTTGTTTATTACCTCTAATAGGAAACATTTTTAGAGGTTAACTCACAATAGAGTTAGATTTTTAAGCCAAATGAATTCTACACTCTGCTTTAATATACTGTCATTTTTTATTCCTACTAGAACGTTTACCGGTTTAAAAAGTAAAAGACGATGAAGAATTTATGGAGTCATCTATAATCTGTATCAAATACCATGTGATAGCTTAAAAAAATTAAACAAAATAATATAGTGTAGCTATTGTAAATTACTAGCTGACCCAGCGAACTTCGTAACGCCTAACAGTAAATAAATGTTAACTTTAAGATTGGCCATGCTCTGAAGTCGAATAGTGTTACGGCTTCGTTGTGTAGATATTCTGGGTCGCGGAATAGTGAATAACAATACTGAAACGATAAGACATATAAATAACACTCCCATAAAACAAATAAATCTGATTGGATTGATTCACAATTTTCTAATCCAACCTAACCCCAAAACAAACCTAACTGTAATACGGCTTTTATAGGAAAGCTATAAAACAGCTGATTATTAAAATAAACGTGAAGGTACAGTATAAACATTGTAATTATTTATTTGGCCAACATATAAACACGTGATTTTAATCACACAAATAATATATAAATAGAAAATCCCCAAAACCGTAAACTCGTATTAACGTAGCGAATAAAGCTGTTCATTTGATATCTACTTCATAGTTTTAGATTAATGAATGATTCAGATGACATTTGATACTAAAGCATATTGCTTATAGAAAGTATAACAACAGCTTAAGAAATCAAAAGTTTTGATTAAAGAAAATTTGTAAACAAACTTAGTCCCCATAAGGTAAACGCTAGAAATTTAAAACACCGTAAAATAGAAACCTATGGAGTTTTCAAAAACCTTCCAGGACACATATAGAGAAACTTCCTAAAATTTCATGGCAATCAGATAAGTAGTTTGGCAACGGATACATACATACACCCATTTTTATATATAGAGATGAAATGTTGTTTAAATATTTAATGTATAGTAGGTAAATTCCTCCGTTATGAGTTTTACGATATCTAGTTTTATGTAGGAACAATAGGTTGGTTATAAATTAACACATCTATTGTATAGCACTCATTGACTTGATATAAAATTGACATATGACAAGCCGACTTGAGTTTTTGCCGAGTTGGGAGAACCTCTTTAAACATTAAACGCCAAACCCACCTCGAAACCAATTACCAATACCGGTTTTAAATTCAAAATGCAACGGCCTTCTTTGGCTTCAAATAGACATCTGTTCTGACTTCAGAGCTTAACAAACTTCGTCCACAAAGAGTTTATAATCTACTTTGGCAGTTATACTACAAATAGTAAACAATAAGGGTACCTGTCAAAGGGTCGGCATGAGGGCGTTCACACACACTCACACGTCCTAGTGAGACCGCCGCGTCACACGCACTGGAGATGTGGTGGAGATTGCAACCAACAGCTGGAGAAAGAACCGGTCTCGAGAACGACTCTTCATTTTGATCTGTTCACTTGTAGAACATTGTTCAACTCCTTAACTTCAATTATTTATAACTTACTTATTTACAATAATAAAGGGCGTTCCAGTTAGATATTACAGTTTCGAAATTGAATAATACGTATTTGAATTATTTTTACTTCATAAAATTTTATCGAGACACATTTCTATAGGAATTGAGATTAGTTTGAGTAGCAAGGGACACATACCGGTAAGCATTTTATAAAAAGGTTACAGAATGTGATATTTTACAGTAATCTAATCTTAAGGACATTGTTTAGTATCTTCAAAAGTAAATTGTAACTATAGTGGTCTAAACACATTTGTTCAATTTCTTGTTTTACCTTTGCATTTTCGGTATTTGCATAATAGGAGGGTTGTATCAAACATAGGGGTTTGAAATAAAACTGTAAATATTTGTTAACGAGCATTATTTTATTAATACAATATTCATCACGTTTTAAATCATATTTAAATCTCAATTTCAACCAGGGCACACCAGTTCGTAGTTCAGAGGCAGTGGTTCGGACTCCACGTTACACTGTAGGTCCATAAGTTACCATTGACTGTGGGGCTATTAATTTTAACAGTCCTGTCTAATGAACATGCCAGCCTTAGTCAGTAACAAGACTACAAGATCGCGCCACAATCATCTGCTTACACTCTTCATACTTCCTTCATTCGTACCCCACTCATACTTGGCTTATATCTTACTTTTCAATTATCCCATTCGTATCGCATTATAAAGTGTCACAACTTGTTCACTTTTCAGTACCCTATTTCTAGTATTTCGTTCGTCATCAAGAAACGCGCTAGAGAACGAAAGGCGGAGCGACAGGAAGAATACAAAGAAGCTACCCATCCTAAGTGTGGACTAACCGTCTAAGTACTTCTGTTGTTACAGTTTGACTATTGTTTAAGTTCATATATTATAATTGTATTTGCTTTTTTTTAAAACCATACTTCTCTTGAGGAAAGTTAATATTTATATTTCTTTAAATCAGAAGATTGTACATTAAAATTATATAAAAGTTGAATTGTAGTTTATGAATGAAAATTTTACATGAATGTTATTAATAATTTGTTAAACAACTGTAAATTGTAACATTTTCAGTACCAATTGCTATATTGTTTGTTGTCTTTGTTTTTGTATTTTGTCTTTCAAACATTAAAATAATATGTTTTTTAAGGTAATTGTAATTTTAAATAATATTAGTTAAAGTTGTCATCATATTATTAAATTCATCAAATTTTAATAAATTTACATTGTGGGATTCAACATGATCAATTGAATTTAATTTTTATGAAACTTTGAACCTGTACAATTTGTTACCTCATACTTGGCTTAAAATACCTACCTTGTGGTAAGGGTCACCATTTAAATAATCTAATCTAATCTAACATGTAAAATTTCAGAGCCACACAAATGCCACACTTGTAGAGCTGATACCGATCTCTTAATCTGCACAATTTTCGTAAGCTCAACCTTTGCATGTGCTGTATTGTATCTAGTCTTCTTGAAAGTTTTCGTTGTACATTATACAGTTAGTGCCCTCCTCTGTATCAATCTTCTATCAACCTATATCTTGGTTTGATCTAGGGGTCTTATCTGGTCTTGACTGGGACGGTAGCGACGTCCTGTAATCCAGCCACTTGGAGGTCACAAATCGTGGATAGTTGTGAGCGATGGTCGGTGGGTGTAGTGTTCTCTTGTGTGGATTAACGTCCGCACTATTGAATACTACGTTAATCCGATAAGAGCATCCTCATAATTAGACCAATTCGTAATTCAGAGGCCGTGGTTCGGATTACACGTTAAACTCGGTTTATTATGAAATAGCCTTAAACAGTTAAATATCCAAAAGACCTAATATATTTTTACTAACTTTTAAGGTAATTGATTTCTTTCGGGCGCATGGAATAGAAAACCAAAAGCGTTAAAGAAGAAGAATGTCTGTAAAACTAAAACAATTTTGGTTAAACTCATCATAGAAAGGTATCTGAACGAATTATTTTACTACACTATCTATCATCGAATAAAGCTTATACCGTTTTCCGTAAACCTATTCCAAATAAAGCCTAACGTGTTGTTTCAGTGATATTGAGGTAGACCGCTCAGAGCAGACCTCAATCTGACCGCGGTTGCGGTAGAGACCGTCATTAGGCTATTTTGGGAGTCTGTAATCTAACTGCATAATCAACGCACGAGAGGAGATCAAGAGTTGTTTTGTATAGGTTTACCTGGGAACAAACCAATTGGTGCCGTATCTTACGAAAATGGAATATTACATTTGAGTGGATCTAATCAACTGAACTGACGAAAGTGTTTGAGAGAGAAAAGTTGGTGGTGGGCTCTAAAAAAGGAAAGATTAAACTAACTCAACTGGAATACCTTTTTGAAATGGCCACCTACCCAGGTAGGTATTTCAAGCCAAGTATGAATGTGAAATGAGTGTATAATGATTATGGCGCAATCTTGTAGTCTTGGTACTGTCTAAAGATAACATGTTTCTTAGACAGGACTGTTAATTAATAGCTGAACAGTCAATGCCATCTAAGGTATCCACAGTTTAACGTGGGATTTGGACCATTTTTGCTTCTGAAGTATGAACTGGTCTAATTATGAGGATGGTCTGTGCAGCTGAACGTAGTAGTCAATACTGCGGACGTTAATCCACACAAGAGGACGCTTTAGGAAGTATGAAACTACTCAGCTGATGTGGCGAAGAAGAGTTGTGCCAGCTGATTCGCTGGCACAACTCTTCTTCGCGGTGGCACAAGGGCTCTGTAAGTTACCATTATATGTGAATTTTGTCCCCAACTTTAATGAACACCCTGTATACATATTGTGTCTCATAAGTAAAGTTCCAGACTCGGGAAAAAGGTATGAGCTAAAATTAAGAGAAAGTTAAGAATTAAGAAAATTAAAAAAGATTTACAGCTGGGTCTATTTTTAAAACAAATACATTTTTGCTTCAATGTATTCAATTATTCGATTCTTGTGTTTTTAATATTGCCAAATTTGTTAAAAGATTTTCTAAAATAATAGGTCCCATTAAATATTTGTCTTTTTACCGTTTTACCGTCTCTAATCTTTTAATCTATATTAAAAGTTTAAAAAGGCCGCCATTTTGAAATTAAAAATTGGAACAAGTTGAATTTTTTCTATAGTAGGTCTCTTTTATTTAAACATACTTACTGAAGTTTAGAAAGATAGGTTGAAATTATCGAAGAAACAATTATTTTGTAAACTAATTAGAAAACGGTGGATATCTGGTGAACGAAGTGTTTTTGGGGAAACTTATTCCCAATTCTCTCTTTTGATCCATATAACTTTTCTCAGAATATTGGAACACCCTTCGTGACTGTCTCCTATTGTAACAAAAATATTCAGTGTGGGTACATGGGTATCTAAAATAACAAACACATTAGGTGCTTGGAGGCATGTAAGGTGCTTTACAAAGGTCAATTTTTTTGTAATACACATTCGCATTTATTAGCTTCTTGCTCATGGTTGAGTGAGATGGCATAGCTTATATAAGCTGATCAGCTGGTAGCTACAGCTCAACAGCTGTTGTGAATGATAATGCAGAAGAAATCCGCTATACGGCGCTTCAGGCGATGCCGCTTCTGTCTCAGCCTACGAGTAGGCTAGAGGCCGAAGCCCCCACTCTCTCTGCAGACACGATGATGACATGTGTTGATATCTATAGATGTACAACAGTAAAGTCCGGTTTATCCGGATTAGGTGAGTAATGTCCCGATCCGGATAGCCGAAAATCCGGATGGTCTGAAACTGCACTGAAAATATACTATTATAGACATCCACGTCACAGACAACGATCGTGAATAGCACTTGCAATATTACTGCTGCAGACTGCATATAACCTCTGTACAACAACATAGCCGCGAAATATCGCAAACGTTTGTTAAAAAATTGTTTTTAATATTACTAAAAGATAATAAGTTTATCAGTATTAGTTAGGAAATAAAACGCTCTTCTGACGTTAAAACAACCTTTTTTTAACCCCATCCATGACCACAGATGAGTCAACACATAAACATTTGCCGTGTTTTTAGGGCTACCAAAAAACTATACTTAAATAATTTAATAAGATTTGATCTACATAAATAAAATTAAAGTTTTGTCTGTACATTGCACGGAATTAACCATTTTTTAGTTATTTTTACGTTTCGTGCGTTAGAGAAGCCGAAACAAGTCTTATCTCAATTTGTGTTTGTCTGTGACGCTCCAGGAGGCATTTTACGCCGTCTTCTCCGAAAAAACGGGAGAACTGATAACAATGAAACTTATTTCATGCATTCTCTACATTCCAGAGAAGGTTTTTCAATGTTTGAAATAGTCCGCCGACCCTTGAAAAGTAAATAACGAACATTTAAAACCCTACTTTTTACGCGATGTTATTACATTTAGTATGAAAATACACATTACATTTTAGTATCAAAATCGTTCTTCATTAACCTGTATCCTACATCCCGTACAAAGGACGGGCTTACTGGTAGTCTGGAATAAATTTACTGCCTAAAGAAAATCGATTGACATAAAGAAGGACAACATGGCATATTAACAAGAATTACGTGAAAGATTCAAGGGGGTTGAGTTTGAAAAGTGGAGTAAATTGCCCTACAAAGGTAAAGGGGATGTTTTGTACAAAGAGTGTTCCAAAAATAAGTAAAAATTAGATGCAATGTGGCCCCTGTTCGTATTTTAAATGGAAGGTCCAAGGACGGGCACCAGTGACGTCATTGTTCCGGCACTGAGAAATATGCTGTTGACTCTTCAGCCCATGTTCTTGGAAATTGTCCACAGATTGATCTTCGTGTCACAAGACACCACGCATAAGACGAATAATTGCTGACCAGTTTAGAACCAAAGGTAAATATGAAGTTTATAAAGAGTCACTGCTACCGAAATAAATGGGCCAATAAGGCTAAAAGTGACATAGTAATTATTGAAAAAAAAGAATAAGTTGGTCCAACTAAAGGTTTGAGAGTGGAGTGGATCAGCCTACACTATTTCATTTGTCTGGTAATTTCTTATTTAATACTATAAATTAAGAAAATTCTTAACAATTTAAATCAGTGATTTATTGATGTTATTAACAATTACTGTTGTAAATGTCTATCCAAGGCCTTCGCAACATATAACGTTATTGAAAAAAAATCAAAAGTTTCAATTTATAGGTAAATATGAAATCCTAGCTCATCTATACTTACATGGAATCGGAAATCGTTGTGACTTTCATATTCGAATAGTTTAGGCATTTTTATGTTTGATAGGGTTAATTCTATTTTAAGAAATTTACACCTACTACTAAATATACTCTTAGACACGTACAAAACGTTAATTTCAAATTCACAGCTTGTCTAAGTAGTGCATAGCCAGTTCGAAACCCGAGAAGCAGACCGCGTTGGCCGGGAAGGAGCGAGCCATGATGGGTACGACGCCCTTGTACAGAGCGGAGACTCCCCCCTCGCGGACGAGCTGTCTGAGCACATCCCTGAGGCCGTTGGGGTACACGCCCTCCGGGGCTGTCTGTAACCGCGTCTTGGCGACGTCCACCGGGCACGCTACCACCCAGAACATCATTCCAGCCATCCCGCCAGACACCGCTGTACCAAGAACTCTTGTTGAGTTAGAGTTGTTGTTGAATTGCCGTTGCATGAATTCGTACGTCATGAAATATACGCCGGAGCCTGGGGCGTCCCTGAGGATCGTAGCGAATGTACCCTTGAAGAGGCTTCGGATCCCACCTTGATTGTAGAGTCTCCTCACTACGTCGACAGGCCCGTTGTACGTCGCCGTCTTAACTTCCCTCTGCACTTGTAACAAACACTTGACGCGCTCCCCAGGCCCCGTGATGACACTCGTGGTCAGCCCGGAGAACGCTCCGGCACAGAACAGCTCCAGGTCGGTTAGAACCGCGTCCTCCGCCGAGTTTGCCAACTGTTTACCAGCGCTGAACGCAAAGAAGCTCACTGCCATGTTGGGGCCCACCCCTGCCGCTGTGATAGCCAACCCCCTGTACAACCCCAGGAACCCTTCCTTCTTCACAGTCTTGACGGCGCAGTCCCAAGTGCCGGTGTAGAGAGGGGCTTCGCCCGCGACGGGGATCGGCATCACTTGCAGCTTCACTTTGATCGTGTCGAAGGGGAAGCCTAAAAATATGGTGCAGGTTCCACCAAACCCGCCAGCTATGAAGTACTTCAGCTTGTTGTGTTTGTTGGGCAACTCTGTCTTGTTTTGATCCCTCGCTGATAGCTGTTCAATAGGCATGATGGTTGTAAAATACACAGATACTGTATATTTAGAATATTATAACATGATTGTAATATATTTATCACAAAACTAGTTTTAAACTTTTCATTTAGACACACAGTACAAAAATTTTGAGAACATCAATTTCAGTTGTTTTTCTTTTAAACTTCGTAGGTTATGTTTTTGTTAGTCAAATCAGCTGATTTTCAACCAATTTTTCAAATCCAGACGAAAGGACGAATGTTTGTATTTAATTCCCTGTGTTGCTTATTATTTTATTTCCACAGTGTGTGGGTTGAAACAAACACTTTCTTCAAAAGGTTTAAGATAAGGAACATAAGTTTCATAACTATTGGTGATCTTGTTTTTACAAACACAATATACCGCATGTTTAATGTTAAAGAAAGACAACAATTGAGATAAGAACCAATTTCAGGATTACAAACCTTAGACATAACCAGGAATTTCATAATTCCAAGTAATACTAGGATAAAACTCTTATTTTTTGTCTAGATGGTTGGTGGTAATGCACCTACCACTTATACCCTGTTCCTGTCATATGAGCTTTCTTGTGATATCTCCATTTTAGTTTATGATAAATTTAACATAATTAAGTCTGTGAGTGTATTTCATCTATACAAATAAAATTACAGTTTTGTCTGTATATTGCTCAGAATTATTTATTTTTTAGTTATTTTTACTTTTTGTGCGTTAGAGAAGCCGAAACCGGTCTTATCTCAATTTTTGTCCATCTGTGACGCTCCAGGAGGCATTTTACGTCGTCTTTTCCGGAAAAACGGGAGAACTGATTACAATGAAACATTTTTAATGTATTCTCTACATTCCAGAGAAGGTTTGCCCCTTGAAAAGTAAATAACGAGCATTTAAAAGCCCACTTTTACGCGATATTACTCGCATTTTGCTTCAGTTTTCAATGAATAACCTACTGGTAATAATCTGCTGTCTTTGTAGTTTAAAGATTTAATAGAAAGAAAAACATACAGCTGTTGAATCAATAATAGTTAGTTTATATTGGTCATTCATTTAAACCCATTTCAAAATCATACTATATTAAAAAGTTATTTTAACGTATAACTAATAATAATAATGGTATAAATGTTCTAATCAATTGAATTGCAAAGTAATGCTAAATAATAAAACTGGGTATTGATTTGTTTAGGATTTCAGGTTTACATTTTGGTATGATGATCTTTCTTTTTTAAACTGAATCCTACAACACGTACTAAAGACGGGCTTACTGCTAGTTTGAAATAAAATCACACAATATGTAATACAAAATATTTAAAGATAACGAGAAAAAGAAATCAACTTTAATTAATTCTACTCTCATTTCATTATCCAAATAGGCCTAAAAGTTGCAAGGATGAATAACAACACAAATATTTCCATTTAATAATTTCTTACTTAACATCTTTTAACATCAATTTACATTTTAACATCATTAAATCTTTAACATCATTAGCCATTCTAAACATGACAAAGAAGAGATCTATGGTAGAATTTCACTGTCAGTAATATTGATGAAAAAACTTAATTTATTTAATCTATGAACCTACAAATAAATATTGCTAATAAATGAAATTAATAACTGAATAAATATTTGTAATAAATAAAAAAATACTCTGATGTAAATGAGTATACTTCACAATAAAATAAACTATTTTAGCTGCAAATAAAAATAAACAAGAGATTATATTACTTATCCTGTGAAATTAAAAAAGTACATATTTTCTATTCTTTAAAAATACAAGTAATTGTAAACCCATTTTAATCTTATTACTATGGGTGTTAATATCAGATTCTAAACAATCAAGAACTAAAAATCAGAAGTTGTTATTTTGATATTACGTATAAGTTTAAAAACAAGTGATGAATTAATAAATAAAAAATACTTATAATCAATTAGCTTTCAGCTAATATGGGTAAAACCTTTTGATTCTTGGATAGTGTAAAATTAACCACATTGTCATGGTTCACAGCCAAGTGCTTTGAGAGCTAAGTTTCCTGATCTGATCATAATCAGTTGATGTGATGTTAGTTCCTATTGTATTTAGAGTACCTAGATTGAATTTACTCTACGAAATTCTGTCATTGACAAAGGTTGAAAACTTTGCCGATACAGATACACTAAATGGTCACACTGTACTCTGAGTGTATTGGTCTGATATTCATCTTCAGCAGTGTTGATATATTATACGTCTTGTAGACTGTGAAATTGATCTTTTTTATTTCGATCTTAAAATAAGAAAAACACAGATTCCCAAAATAAAAGGATTTACTCACTTTAATATAAAATAAATTCAAAGAGGGAAAATTAAAATTTCCTACTGCTTAGTATACTGTTTAGTTAATTTGACAATGTATATGTAATAAACCCATTAGTTTAAATATCTATATAATTTTATGTTTAATAATAAGGTTATACAGGGTGGTTGTAAAGTCCCTTCTGTTTTTTTACTTTTATTGTTATTAGAAATAACCTTTGGGAAACCATACAAACTTAACCTTAAGTTTCTTTTGAAGTTCACGGACATTTTGAGTGTTCCCAAAAATGGGCGATTTTGGGGGAAGCTCTACAGTTACAAATGTAAATCCCCATCGAGATGTACCTCATTTTAAAGGTCTTGCAATTTAAAGACAATTGGTGAAATTTTGGGGTCTCTACCTCAACCCAGTACAAAATGAAGGCATTTTGAAAATTACGACCCTGGGTTTTTAAGTCCCTTCCCCCCTTGGTTTTTGCTACAATTTACATTTAAAGTGATTTTCAATGATGTGATTCATTGTAATAGGTACATATTCTAACTTTTTTAGTAATGGTAGGTATAAGATGTAGGAGTTATCTTCCGAATTCCTTATTAGTGCTATTTGACATGTCGCATGACTAGCTTCTTATAAAGAATTTTAATCTGGATGGGGCTTTACATTTGAAAATTTTGAGTTTCCTCCAAAATACCCCAGTTTTCGAAGCACTCAAAATTTTCGGTAACTTCAAAAGACACTTCGGGTTAAGTTTTTATGATTTCCAAAAGCTTATTTATTTCTTCTGACAAAGAAAAAAATAGTAGGGGAGGAAGGGACTTTATAACCATTCTGTAGATAAAGAGTATGCAAGACATAAGCAGATAAGTGTTCAAACATCAATGGAGTTTTCGACTTACAGTGTGAATATAAAAATATCAAGGAGTGTCTATTAATATGGGTTCTAATTTTAAACACACAAGTTTCAAGATCTAATACAGTATAGTATGAAAAAGGTATATTCCCAATTTATTTTTAGGATTCTACATATTGTAAACAATATAATAACATCTTACATGGCTCTTAAATACCTATTTTTAAAAATTTATCTTGTTACCATAAAAAGCCCTTCATAAGTGTATTACTACACAACATGTGGCACAGATAAGTAGCATAGATATACTAGAAATTATTTTGTTGTACCCTGTCTAACAGTTAAAAAGTTGAAAACTAAATAAATAGTGATTTCAAATAAACATTAAACAAGCAAAGCTTTTTTTCTTATGTTAAATAGACACAAGCACAAATTAAGACAAGGGTGCATTAAAATTGATAAAAATATTAATTTGGCCCCACATATATGTGCATGTTTACAACATTTAAGTTTACAACAATTTATAACATTTTATGCATTAATTTACTACAAATTGTGACATTTATAAGCTTAACACTGTTACATAAAAATCTAAAACAGTAGTAAATCAATAAATACTTGTAGAAAATAATTAAACATTGGTTGTAAAACATAATTCACTAGATTTAAGGAACAGCTACTACTATAAAGATCATACACGGTTTTGTAATGAAAAAAGGTCTTGGAGGGGGATAAAAAGTTTTTGTTAATACAAATTATTGTTACAGTAGAGTCTTGTTCATTCGAGACTTGATTAACCAAGTCTTGGTTAACCGAGGTTCCATGTTAACCGAGCTTACCCTGGGTACATAAAATATCAAATATTTGTCTTTTCGGAAGTAGCATCGCATTTGAAGTTTTTGTTATAATTACTGCACTATAAATTTAGTACCTATTATGATGCCTTAATGCAACTTCAATTCATTGGCTATAACTGTACTTTTGCATTCAACAGTTTAACAAATTTATTTGTACAGTTTTTATTTGATATTTTTTATTCTTATTATGAGTTCTTTGTTAACATAGTTCATGGCTAACCGAGTTATTTTCTGTCCACTTTGACTTCGTTAAACGGAACTCTACTGTATTCATATCAATTCCACAAAAAATGTCTGTGATAAAAAATAAATACATGTTATAATGATAGTTACCACAACACTTAGCTACAGTAAACATTATAATATGATAAAATAAAATTGGACATTAATTTAAAATGTGATTTCTCTCTGAAAACCTGGTGTATAAACTATTAAACAAAAATACTGATTAAAGACATGTGAAATACCAGATGTATTAGTTGTACAGATACCCCATCTACAACTCTTGTTTAACTAACTGAGCTAGGTTACTACACTAAGTTTTCAATCACAGACAGTTTCAAAATAATTTTTGAAATACACATTTCCCATAGAAGCATTAGTTTTTTTTCAAAATGTAAATAAATACTGGAAGTTTAATCATTATGTGATACCAGTTCATGTAGCCTATTTTTTGCATCAAGTTTAACTGTTAAGCCTTAGCTATGGCACATCTACTTTCATACAATAATATTTGTAATACTGTACCATAAGTCATGGGAAATTCTACCATTTGAGCTAAAAAAGTATTTTACGTGAGGGATTGTAAATAACATAATATTTTTTTTCAGAATAAAACACACATACATAAATTAGGCTCATGCACTAGCACTATCAACAATAAGAACATGAATCAAGGATTGCGAACATCATAATGTTTGGCTGATACATACATACGTATACGTACATGTATAAATAGTAGATTTTGTTTGTAAAGAATAAGATGTTCCAGGTTTCGAATTCTGATCTGACATGAAATTTCTTTTTCCACACTTCTAATGAAATAGTTTTGTAAATATAAGCCTAAAGCTCATAAAAGAATTTTATAAAATAATTAATTTGAGAACAGAGTAGATCCACACATATACCTTTCTAATTTCAGATAGTTTTAATAAATGTGTTTTCTTTAACCATAATAAATATTTTCAGAGGTGAAATATGCAACTGTTTTTAATTTCTTTTGATAAATTAACTAAGGTTATCACAAACAGGAGGGGGGATACCAATAATCACACTTCACATTTGTTTAGAAGAATAAAAACAGTATTTTCACTAAAAATATTTGTTTTTTGACAATAGTTTTAATTTCTGGAATAACAGATCTTTTGTGCGGTACCTAGGCGTTACTTTAACACTAGTTTAAATCATAGTTATATGTGCAGGGTGTTCCGTTTTCTTCTAAATAAGACCCTGGACTCCAAAAGGAAGGGATTTTCATGAGCATGTTTGAATAGCAATGCAAATTATTCTTAACAAACAGATCGGATTATTTCTATATTAACATGGCAAAAAACTTTTAAATATGAATTGATAAGAGTAGTGTGTATTAGCACGATACTCTCGTAAAAATGGTTCGATAAATATAGACGTGTATTCCTACAAATGAATGATAAACCATACAACATCGGGGGGTTTTGTACCCCAAAATCAGGTTTTTTGCGCTTTTCACATGTAATTTTAAAAAATTTATAATTTTATATTTCACCATTAGAATCAGCTTAAAAAACTACACAATTAAGTTCCATCATAATTTAGTTTTTCATTATCTACCAATTTGCTATTGTATTACCAGATATTAAAAAATCTAAACACAGTAAATTGGACTTTGTCAATGTTAATCTTATGGAATGTTTATAGGACAATAATAATGATTCTTGATTAATCGTACATGTATAAAATTGATATTTGTTTTGTTTGGAATAAGATGTTCCAGGTTTCGAATTCTGATCTGACATGAAATTTCTTTTTCCACACTTCTAATGAAATATTTTGTAAATATAGCCTAAAGCTCATAAAAGAATTTTATAAAATAATAGTAATTTAATATGAAAGTATACCTTTCTAATATTAAGATAATAAATTATTTTCATGGTATAAATAATTATTTTCAGAGGTGAAATATATTTAATTTAATTTTCTTTTGAAATTTAACTAAGGAGACAATAGGCAGAATAATTCACACTTTCACATATGTTTATAAAAACAGTATTTTCACTAAAAATATTTGTTTTTTGACAATAGTTTTAATTTCTGGAATAACAGATCTTTTGTGCGGTACCTAGGCGTTACTTTAACACTAGTTTAAATCATAGTTATATGTGCAGGGTGTTCCGTTTTCTTCTAAATAAGACCCTGGACTCCAAAAGGAAGGGATTTTCATGAGCATGTTTGAATAGCAATGCAAATTATTCTTAACAAACAGATCGGATTATTTCTATATTAACATGGCAAAAAACTTTTAAATATGAATTGATAAGAGTAGTGTGTAAAAATTAAAATAATTATTAATCACACACTATGCATGACATTTTATATATAGAGTGCATACTATTCTGAATCTGAAAAATGAAATGTCCTTCATCCGCTATGTATTAATAACTTCTTCCCTGGGAATATAGCTCCAGACATCTTTTATACCATACAACAGTGGTTCCCAAACTTTTTTGGCCCGCGACCCACTACAACCTTAACATTATTTTGCGACCAACTTTAGTATTTAAGATACATTCAAATACCAATAGCCTTCAATACTTGATAAAACTAAAATTTTGTCACATATTTCAATTGTGTCATTTGATTTCAATAATATATTTCCATACTAAAATTTGACTAATAATAAACAAAAAATGATGGTATGGGATGAAAAAAATAACAGTAAAAATTTAAAATTTATTTAATATTTACCAGGAAACAAGTAACACTAAATGAAATATTGTTAGGCCTGCTGAGTTTTTTTTATTATATAAAAAGAGAAAAATTTAGCTACAAAGTAATAGCTTGAAAAAGTTATTTCTTAATGTGATTTATTGGACTGTTTTTCCTCAACGATATAGATTCCATGTCAGCAATGAATAAGGACATTTTCAGCCTAGAGTCATTTTTTTCTACCCATTGATTTGTGCATGATTGCTCATTTAAGTTATGTGGTACTAAACACCATCAAAAACTTCATTGTAACGTTAGCAAGATCAGAATAGCACGAAATGTACCAGCATCTATTGACCGCGCCGCCACACCGTGCCAGTGCCGGCCGGTTCGACACAATGTTATGTTACTTCCCAGCTAATATTTTAAATTTTATTTTAACTCAATTGCATTTGCTCACAGATTAACTATAAGATAAATTTTATTTTGTGTAAATTACTTGAGTTTCTATGTTCGGTAAATGATACATTGGTTTTTCAAATTAAAATTATTTTGTGACCCACCTGACACCCTTCCATCACCCACCAGTGAGTCGCGACCCACAGTTTCAGGAACTACTGAACGGAACTACAAAATACAAGAACTATCAATGCATTCTAGCATTCTAGCATAGTAAGTTGAGAGGTATTCTTGTGGAATTTCAAGAAGAGGCCTTCGAACTCTAGTGTTGAGTGAAGAGCTTGTGTCGCTGCGTCTTAGCTTACTTAGGAGGTTGGGATTTAGAGAAGCTGAGAGCTGATCGCAGTTTGTGCCTAACTCTTGGACTAGTCCACCTGGAACCTACCCCAGGCATCGGTGCAAACTCTCTCGGAGAAACCCCTTCATCTAACTCATCTGCTTCTGTCTTTATCTCCATTTTCTGTTAAAATAAGAGGAAATATTTTAAGTTATCCTAGAAATATTATAGTTTGGAGATCCTATTCTCAACAGCAAAGAGGAGTAACTATACTTAATTGTGATGAGCTGACAGTAAAATTTCCTGTCAATTTCATTTAAATAAATTCAATGTGTTTAAATTAGAAAAAATAATTCTAGTATATGTAAAACCTTTTACATTCATGTTTTTCAGCATTTCAAAGTATGTTTAGTGAATGATGGAGTAAACTTTATAAGAGGGTAATTTTTACAATAAGGTTCTCTATGCCACAGAGACAGAATGTGATATGCTGGGATAAATCTGGCAACACTGTCTTACTTTTCAGCTCTACCTAGCTCTATCCCCATCACATATGGCATCACTATATCTAATAGTACTGGCCTGATAGACATCCCTGAAGGAACTCAATAATTTGATTTTGTACCCAAAAAATTTACAACCAGTTGAAATTCATAGGTTTTTGTATTAAGTTTATGGAGAAGTGTGAATGATAGTGTCTGATATGTCAAAAAATTGATGTAAAGTTCGCTGATGAACAAATCAAGATGCAAGATGTGCAAAGAAGCGGAAACCATTGATCTTCAATGAAGTAGTGATGAAGATTGAGCAATGTATGCTTGAGAATCAGAGGATAGCGATTCTGGAACTGGTTGCTGAGGTTTTAGAGGTTTATGAAAATTCAATTCACATGATTTTGGCAGAAAAGTTTTTTGAAACACACATGCTTTTTTAAACCCACAAAGTAGATGACGAAGTATATAGATTTCTTAGACCCCATTGTTACCCAGGATGAAATGAGGTTTCATACATCACCCCAAGATTAAAACTAAATTCTCCAATGATTATTTACTGGTTGTAAATTTTTGAATGAGAAAAATCGGATCACTGAACGCCCTTCATAACTGGTGGTGATATTGGGCACAGGCACCATCCAGATGGCTGTCAGACCGCACAAGCCGAACACACCTTGTTGATTGAAGGAACAAGGTGTGATTTGGGATGGAGAGAGAGAACTCATACTTACTTTATACTTTTAACTGAAATGGTAATCAATACCCAGGTAGGTATTTTAAGCCTATTATGAACGGGAAATGAGTGTAGGATGATTGTGGCGCGATCTTGTAGTCTTGTTACTGAATGAGGCTCACATGTTCCTTAGACAGAACTGTTAATTAATAGCCCAACAGTAAATGCAATTGAGAAAACTACAGTTTAGAGTGGAGTCCGTACCACTGCTTCTCAAATAATAATAATGAGGATGATCTTTGAGGATTAACGAAGTATTCAATAGTGCAGACTTTAACCAACACAAGAGAATACTACAACCCCCCCCACCGACCATCGCTCACAACTATCCACAATTTGTGACTTCCAAGTAGCTGGATCAGTACATGCCACATTCACAGTCGAAGAGTATGACAATGTTAAGAGATTTTTCTCAGCTTATCTCATTTTGTTTGGTAGGAAAAAAACCTATATTGTTACTACTGGTATAGGATTCAAGAATACATAATGCTGTATTATATATTTCAGCAAAATACCTGTACAATTAGTCGTAGGAGTTGTTGCTGTGTTTCCAAAGTTTTTGAGATGTTTTTCAGTTTAGACTTCATCTTGTCCAACTCTTCTGTCATCAAATCTTCATTGTTCTCAAGAACCATTTCAAGCCCTGAAATTTTAAAACTTGTGTATAAAATAAATTATATAATGACTATGTAATTACAGTAAATTTCTGATAACCTTAACATACATTGAATTTAAGAACAACCAAGTTTTGAGCATGGGCGGAGTTAGTGGAGGTATGGAGGGACAAAGCTGCCCTCCTCAGACCTTTTAAAAGTTTTTAAATTTATCTTACCAATCTTCACAGTTCTATTATAATTTTAATTTGTCACAGATATTTTGATTTATTTTTACTTTGGTTTATATTTGTTATATGTTTCTTTTTCTCTATTTTTGGGCTATATCGTGAAAAAAACGAGGAAATTAACTTCGTGCCCCCAACATGTAACCTCTAACTCCGCCCATGATTTTGAGTTTCCTGATGTCCATTGGTCCACAAAAAGTACATTGGTGCTCTATTTAATGAAACAAATCACAGTGTCGTATAAAAATATGCTAACATAACCTTGGGGAACCACTTTCATTACATTTGTGCTGTTCATACCAGTACTTTATATTTGAAGAATATTTAGTCCTGTTGCAGAGATACTTTACAAACATACTCTATGTAAAATAGACCCATGGATTTGCAGAGACACAAATACTAGTGAATAGTGAAGAATACAATTGAAGTGAAGTAATGATTCAATTGGAAAATACAGATAAAAATAAATGACAAAGGCTGGGAGGTGCGTGGGAGGCAGTACTGAGTTCTGGGTCTACCTGGTCCCGATTACCTGTGTGACTACTGTATTGAAATGTGGTACTCAACATGTATTTCCCATTTTTTGTCTTTTGGATTGATCAAGAAGCCAGTTTTTGTTTGTCTTTTTATCAATCATCTTAAAATCTACTTTTTTAACTTTACTTTCAAGTTCTGTTCTAAGTAATAGTAAATAATTTTTATTAATAATAATTATTTTTTTTTGTTTTTTTTATTTATTTATTAATTTTTCTTCACTTTTGTTTTGGGTGATTAAAACAACCTCTCACTTCTAAAAAACTTTATAAAATCAGAAGTATAAAAATAAATAATATAAATTCTAAAATAAAATTCTGTATAGCTAAAAAATAATCGTTTATAATGTACAATAAAATTATATTTTTAATTATATTATCATTCTGTCTAATATTAGATTCTAATAAAAACTTATAAAATTCATTATATACAATTATTTGTTGCATTATATTTTGTTCATATTTATAATCTGTCTAATATTTGATTCTGCTTGAAGTAAAAGAACAATATTTGAAAATTACATTTAAAAGTCACAAAATATGCTGTTTTTTGGCATTTACTTTAGGGCTTCCAATTTTTTACATAAGAGTGTAGAAAGAAAGAATTAGCAGTACATGCAATGAATAAAATGAGAATATATACCTGCATAGCTAATCTCTTTAGCTGAGCATTTCTTCTAACAGATTCAATGTCTCCAACGGCCAAACCGATAAGCAGGTTCATGAGGAGGATAGGCATGAACACCATGAACAAAGCTAGTATCAAGAATGACGGAACAGGGAAAGGTAGTGTTCGTTTCTCTTCCTCAGGAATGTAAAATGGCTGAACGTATGTTCCAAGGAAATCAATTTCCCCTAACATCATGGAAAATGTTCGTACCAATGACATGGGCACTGTCTTGAAGGATAGATGGTCTCCCTGCAAACAAATCATAAGTTGGAGTTATAACAAAGAAAATACTTTGTCTCCTTATTTTTCACTATCAAATTCTATAATGTTAACTTCAAAAAATATTTACAACCAAATATAGTAATTGTAATATGTTTGTAAGGGGAGAAATATATTTCTCTCAATGTAAGAAGAATAGAGTCCTTCAAATGAGGGAGTGTCTTTTTTGTTTTTTTTGGTTCTTTCTACGCCAGAGGCATTTGGCATTTTATAATAGAGACAGAGAGAGATTGTACACGAACACTTTTTGGGAAAGAGGTCCAAATCTGAAATGGGCATCCCGGGATTTGAACCCGCGACCTCTTGCACTGATGTCCAAGATGCTAACCAATAGGCTAGCAAGACACCCAATGTGTGTCTTGTCAATGTTTTCATCTGTCCTTTTTTGAGTATGTAAAGTTTGACTTTTCAATTTCACCTCTTTGGTATGGGCATCTAGTCTTTTTGATGACCTTTATAGGCTACTTGTGAGCTCTTGGTTTTTCCATGGTCATAGTTGATATTTTTCTTACATGGAGCCTTTGATATGCATATAGCCGAAAGAAGAAAATCTTTTTAATGTCAAGTTGAAGAAGTTGAAGATATAATTTGAATGATTTAACACATTAACTTATTCAACTATCTGTAGATTCTTATGATTTATCCATAAAAGATTTTTATAGACACCGGCATTTAAAACTTAAAGCACGTCACATTTTCAACTTACCCTTGACAATAAAATGTGGAAGGCAAGTCCAAAAGCTATTATTAGTATTGAAAACACCACCAACACCTTTATGAGAGTCTGGAGAATTTCAAGGAACATCACAATATAAATGCCAACCATGTCAAACCTGAAATAAATCAATTTAAATTAAAACAATTTTTCAAACTCGTAACTAATTTGTAAGTGATAATTATGTGATAACTATAAACTAACTGTCTCCAGTTTCGGAGAGGAGTATAATTTTAAAGTATAATTTAAGTATAATTTTTAAACAATTCCTAGGAGGTGATTTAATCATGCATTTGATCATCATGATTCATATCACAAATTATAATGTGTTGAATATTGCTTGGAATATATAAATTCAACTAAAATGGTCAGATGTTGACTGAAACATCTGAATCAGAAATATCATCTCACCTAATCACACCAGTGCTATTGCCAATTTGAATAAAACAGCTAAACTATAACACAGTTATAGTTTAGTATAGTTATATTTAATGTAACCCATTCAGTTGATCATAACTATACTTCATGATCAACTGATGATTATTTGTTGTCACTTGGCAACAATACCTAAATTGCTCATTAAAGTTCATCTCTCATTCAGCTTCATGAAATATGTCCTAGGTATAGCCATTGAGAAAGACATCTTTTAACCTACTTTTTAACTTTTTCCTCCTTATATATCAACTCAATATGATTTCACTTAGGAATCACAAACCCTTTTACGAAAAAGTGATTGAGACCCATACAATTGTTGGAGACCTTTTGCACTATTTGGATACGGTAGTCCTTGTGGATGAATGTAGTCAGTGGCGTAGTGGTAGATTTTCCAGTGTGGTAATGCCAAATAAATATATTTGTCAAATTATAGTAGCGCCAAACCCAAACTAACGACTACCCACCGCACCTTCACCGTGAGCTCGGTAAACTCCCGAATCGCAGTGTACACTTTCCTGCCCACCGTACAAAGAGCCAGCAAGGTTATTTCTATATCCATTTAAAATCTTAATTCCAGAGATGCATAATTTAAGATAAGCATCTGGAGAGTTTACAAAGTTTTCTTAATTATTTTTTTATAATAGGCTATGCAACATTCATTTTATATTAAATATGTATATATCAATAAATTTCAAATGTTTCACTTTAAAAAAAAACAGTGTTTCCACACCTTCCTAGACCACTGTACCAATGAATGTAGTATTCAATAGTGCTGGCATTAATCCACACAAGAGAATATTATATCCACTGACCATCGCTGATAGCTATCCACAGTCCCAAGAAGTAGCTAGATTCCAGTTCCAAGTAGCTGGATTACAGGAATTTAGCTGTAAACCAATACTGACCTCTGGAGGTTGAGGAGAAGCGTGAACCAGCTGAGGAACACCGTTATGGAGGCACAGGAGACAGTCAGCTCGGAGATAATGCCGTGGTAAACGGGTAGGATCATGATTATGGTGCTGATGTAGAGCATCCAGGACACCAGGTTAGTGGGGTCCAGCAGATAGTGCCACCTACAGCAAGCCACTGTTGTGTTGAAATACATTTGAACGTACAGAAAAACTAAGCACAATAAGGCCATATTCAAGAGCTAGTTTTTTATGATACACCCAGACAGCATTACGAGTTACGACCACAAAATTTCATCTAAATCAGCTGGTACACTGTGTTACAGCTGTTCTGCCTTATTTTGTCTCAACACCCTACTGCAGAAAGCAAAGAGCATTGCACTATCTGGGGCTGGACAACATCAAAGTGTGTTTGGTGACTAATCCAACGGCTGCTTCCACGCTTACTCCTCTCTGCCTCTCACCTTCTACAGAAGAAGAAGTTATGCAGTACATCATCCTTGTTTGAATCCCTGTACTGACATTTTGGGCTATCGGCCGTCCTCATTCTGTGGAGGTAGGCACCAAAGCAACCATGACCCGTTTAAGTTTATACTACATAGAGGCTACGTTTATATTACCTACTACGAGATAAGTGACACACTTATTAATATTTGAAAGTTGCCGGTTTAGTTCTATGCCAGAGAAATGTTTAAACTGTTTCCGATCAAAATGCAGCTGCAAAATGCAGCATGCAGCCGTTCTCGAGTTAGAAACAGTGTAACACGACTTTGTTAGATATAAAACAGCTGATTATTATAATAAACATAATATGTATAAACATTGTAACTATTTTTTATTTGGCTAAAATATAAACACGTGACTTTTAATCAGGCAGAAATGAAAAAATATAAATACATAATTCCCAAAAACTGTAAACTATTAACATGGCGAATAAAATATGTTATATTGTAAAATGAAAGTCCAATATCTGATCATGTTGCTATTGGAAACAGATTCTGAGTCTGATGACATTACCTTTGCTGGTAGAGTTGCAGACCCTCTCTCAACATGTTGAGAGCGATGTACATTATTATCATGCAGGAGCACAAGTACATCACAGGGGTTCTCACCAGCTCGTCCCCATCCTGATAAAACAAAGATAGAAGATTATTGGGGGGAAATTTGCAAAGAAGCTCCTCAGGTTTAGACCTGTATTCTCAACATGTTTCTTCATCTTTAATAACCAATCCAAACCATTCAAGGCTTATTTTAAAAATGTTTCATACATTCCATTTGGTTGATAAAAAGACCTATGGTTTCCATAGTTAAATTTCTTCTAATAAAGGTCGTTTGTAACGTCATTCGATGGGGCTTCAACATTCTGAGTTGCTCCAAAAGTACCCCATTTTGGGGGCAGGCAAAAAACAGTGTTACACACCAAAAATGCTGTTTTTATTACTTTGCAGGAATGCTATGTTTGGTCAACCTCACTTAACCCGTTCAACAGTTATGAAGGATATGTACACTTTTGACTAACTTGCATATGTCAGTAAGTAACAGTTTGACAGAGGTAAAAAATTAAAATTACTAAATTATATTTATGAGCTGATTATAATGGTGCTAACAAAATCCCAATTTAAATAAAAAATTGAAAATGTAATCATCTGTAAAAATCCATAGACCATTTAAGGATTTTGCAAAATTGGGGTGAAAACCCCCTATTCTTAATAGTAGATACACAGCAAAAGTTTCATAAAGAGATTACAATTTTAACAAGAGTTGTGGTGTATATGGACACACACATATATTTACGTGTACAGTTTCAAACAAATGGTATTTTTTTACTTTTGGGGATCCTAAAACGAAAAAATAGGTCCTGGGTCCTATGTTATATTAAGAGGATTGCGGCAATAGCTTATTTTCCTACATTAAATTTGCTTAAAATTAGTGGCATTTATTATTCCATAACATTATGAAGTGATACTTTAATTTATATTTATAAATAAGTGTATGAAGTGGTAAAAAATGTTGAATTCTATACTATCTTCAAACTTTTAACTCCTTTCTTCCTCTAAGTTCAAACTTTCTAACTTTTCTTTCTAGAATTTTGAATTTTAATTCCACGTGTTACAACTTTTGTGTTCCTAGAAAATACAAATATTTTTAAAATTCTTTTTTAAATATTTCTTTACTATAGACTTAAGTCATAGACAGACTGTTTCAAAATTAATATAACAATTTAATACAAAAACTCACCTCGTCCATATAAATATTGGTTGTCATGTTCTTCACAGACACTTCAGAAGAGTCCATTAACAGCGAAGAAAACGTAGTGACGAAACATAGGAAAATCAGGTAAAAGACGAGGTAAGCTATGTGGAAATATTTTCCGTAAGAGTTCCACTTCATCTGTAGGTACTTTTGACTCAGGGGATGCGCCAGTAGTTCTACCCTTCCATGAGTTACCATAGCCTGTGTGAAAATATTTAGTTATTTTTCAATTAATTACATTTTAAAGAATATTTTAAGGAATTTAAACATAACACCCCACTAAAGTTTGTGGTACTAATAGATGGAATTTATACTTTAAACATACTTTTTGTAGTATTTATACAATTTTTGAGGCAAAAAATATAATTATGTACAACTAATTAAAATTTTAATTTAAAATTTCTAACCAAAAATTAAAATGTTTGTAATAGCTTCATAAAAAAGGTGAAATAAGGTGAACTCAGAAAATAGTTTAAAGAGTAAGTAACACATTTATTTTGTGTGTTTTTCAACCTATGACCAATTTAAATCCTGAAATCCTGACAGAGGAATTATCTGAGGTGATTGAAACCCAATAAATGAATGATTCCCCCGGAAAAAGTTCCAAGTGACAAAATTTCAAAACATATATTTAGTGGAGTAGGTTCTAGACTCCACGAACCATGTTTTGAAGGTATTTGAGTTTGCAGCCCTGATTTCCTCTGTCAGAATTGGCACGCTCCGCAAGACTCTACGGTCAATTAGACTTTCTACGTGTGATAACTCAAAAATAGGTTTTTGTCGCTTGGAACGTTACCGGGGGACCCATTAAAATAAACACTAATTGAAATATTGTGTGATTGCGAATATTTTGCTTCAAATTATATACAATTAGTTAAAAAAAATGGGAAACTAATTCACCCTTGACAGTTTATTTTCTATAGCATATGATAGATGTGTTATACTTTATATTGTCAAACAATATTTGTCTCAAAGTTTAACATGAATGCATTGTCATCGTGGCTCTTAAAACCTCAGCTATTTTACTAGACAACGTACAATAAAGTTTGAAACATACAAAGTTAAAGGTTGTCTTCTGCATGGATTCAAATCACATGATTTTTACACTCACACTTTTAACATTTATATTTTGTTAGTGTAAAACATGTCCAAGCATGCTAATACAGTAAACCAGATCACATGTATCTTACAGTTCACCACTATATGTAATATGTATAGTTACTGAAAGTGACAATATTTACACATAATTGTCTCTACAAGCCTTTCACATTTTGGCTATCAGGAGTCAGTTATTAGGAGGTTGGATTAGGGAGGTTCTACTGAACAAGGATTTCCACCCAGGAACTTATTTAAGGTCCTCGCTGCATTGGTTTTAATTTTAATTTCCTTTTCATAGGTCTGTCATTCATTAATCAAAATGAAAATTCATCAAGCTAATAAAAATTATTTACTGACGGTGGACCCACAGAAAGCTTTATTATAGTTAAAATATTTTAGCATAATAATATTACATATAATGGTAAAATTTGATCTGACAGCCTTTTATATTTATTTTGCGTTTCATGATGAAAGGAGCATTTTATAAGTTTCAATACTAAGATTACTGTACAATCCACAAGATGATTTCAGTATTTATGAAGGGTCGAATTTTCATTAGGGGAGTGCACGATTTAGAATTTAAGAAAATTACAAATTTAACCACAGACCTAGTCAACTTGTGTGATATTTGGTGAAGAGTACAGTATGTTAATAATAAAATTTATCGGATACAATTCAGCTTTAAAAGTACAAAAGGAGCTGTGAATTTTAGTTCACAATCAATGATTTATATAGAATTTATACGAATTAATGGTATATATCATTATTCATTCATGTATAAACTTTTTGAAGAGCCTAAGGAGTTATGTGTAGTTAATTTAAAAATCATTCATGTCTATTAGCCCAAAGACAACACTTTGACATTTACTCGTATATACCAGTGTGCCAGTTCTAGTTGCTGAGGTATACTTTATACTTTTAAATGAAATGGCGACCTACCCAGGTAGGTATTTTAAGCCAAATAACAATGATGATGTAGAAATGCATGGGGGGAACCCCACCGCCGGGTAAAACTAAGCTTTTTTGAGTGTGTCTTGTTGGATGGTGTGAACTTACACTGCATACCAAGTTTCCTGGAAAACGGTTTGGAAATAAGGAAGAAATTGAATTTTTAATATTCTCCATAAGAATAACATTGGGAGCTCTCAGACAATGTACTGCGTTTATCATGGACAGTAAATTGAACTTTTCTCTGAAACCGTTAGTCATAGACAAATTATTCAAAACACTAATAATTTGTTTAGTCTTTTAGCTGGTTTCAATGGTGGTGGTCAAACTATAATTTGCCTTTATTGTTTTCATGGAAAACTTAAGAAATTGATTTTTTTATATTTAAAAGCCCATAACTTACGAACTAACAATTTTTCAGACATGTAGAAGGTGTCATATTACTTATTCACTATAAACAATGCAATCAAAATCTTTTGAGCCAGTTTTGAAAAAGTTTGATTTTTCTGGATTTTAAGGGTTTTTAAAATAAGGGTGTTAAAGGGGTGAATACCCTTAAAAATCTAAAATTCATAAATACCAAATTTTATCTGAATCGGACCAACGAGGTAGGCTGTGGTTATGTACACATCCAGACACATACACACACACACACACACATCACGTCAAAACCCACTTTTTAGATTCAGGGGACCTCGAAAACGGATATATTCACTCTCAAATCAAATTCATAAATTTTGACCAAAACAATACTTTCTCCTATGTATAAGAAAAGAAAGTAAAAAGGGCTTCAGTTTTACAGCAAAGGGTTTTAACACTCCGGTGCTCGCGTGGAGTGCGGTGGCACTCCAGTCATGTTGCTTTGTTCATAAAACGCAGTTGACAACCCGTATGACCTTGAGCAGTCATCTACCTTCCTTCTGACACCTCTGGAACCTGTTAGTATAATGACAGCTATCAATTCGGGCTAAACAAATTTTTTATTGATTTTTCCCCCGAGGTGCCGCACCATTGGAGTGCAGGTGCACTCCACGCAAGTATCTGTGTTCCGTTTTTTTCCACATGGTGACATATGTTGTGGATTTTATTTCACGTAGTTGACATTATTTTTACATGAAAACTTTATAGTGTGTGCTGGTATTAACTAATAAATGAACAATGGACAACCGAGAACAGTTATTGTGTTGGCTAACTAAAACGGAAGATGATGAGGGTGTCATCGGTGATGAATACCCTGATGAACTTGAAATAGATAATATTGCGTCATTTTAATAATTATTCCTAACCATTTTTAAAATAATTCATCTATCCAGCAATATTTATTTATTTTATTGTAAAATTTGCTAATATTTCAGGTGTAACAAGTGAGTCTACCTTGATCATTTGAAAAGTGTGTGTGTAGAATGTGCTAATTAGATGCTTTTGTCAAACTATGTTGTCATAGTTGGTTTTGGGTTACGATTGGGTTGTTTAAAAACCATTCCTGACCATTTTTTTTATAATTTATATATGCACCAATATTTATTAATTGTATTGTAAAATTTGCAAAATAATTTTTTTTGTCCAAATTACGTGTTAAATAACATCACCAATGACACCAATTATGTGTTATATGTAACTATTTAACATAAAAAGCAAATACATCGTCAAGATAGTTCATACTAATTAAGAAAAACAACAAAAACAAGTTCCACGCGACCGCTCGCGTTTCAGTATACCACGCGAGCACCGGAGTGTTAAGAGTATTTTTTCAAGTAAGCTTCACACAGTTGGTTTGGTCTGTCTGATTGTCAAATGATCTTTGATCCACCACTGATTACCATTCAATTCACAGACACCCTCCTAATAGGTTTCTCAGACATCAAAACTTTCCCGTAATTGGATCAACTCACGTTTACTACCTCCAACGGGTCTGGCCGCCACTTGAAGTTGTTGAGAGCCTTGCGTTGGGAGGCGAGCTTAGCTGGGGATGGTTGGTAGTGGTCAAACTCGTATTTGATCTGCAAAGTTCAACGCCAAAGCCATGCATCCAGTTCAAACATGTCCAGAACATCATGAATGAAGAAAACATATAATTTGCAAGCACATTCTACAGGCTGAAGCATTTAAATGAAAGATAGGGTATTTGTAGATTATTATAAATAACATAGTTATGATAGTTAATTATTCTACAAGTATCTATTAATTAATTAACTAATTAATTATTAATTAATTAAGTAATTAGTTGGTATTATTTACACAACAAAATTAAAATTTTCTAAATGTTAAAAGTAATTAAAAATTAAAAATCAAGAAATGTTGAATTTAAGAAAAAACTAAAAAATACTCAGTGAGTATAGAGAAAATTTGACAAATAAAGTTTTTTTAAGGAAAAGGAATGTGTATTTCTGATTCTTTACTATTGGGAAATTAAAAAAATGCATTATCACATTTAGAAAAAATACCACATCTTTTTCATGTGTCACCAAAACACATAAAAGAGCAAAATCATTGAAAAAGACTAATCAAAACACAAAACAGCTTACACAACGACATGCTCTTGTGACAGCTGGCTTCATGCACGGTCCTTGTCCAAACAGCAGTATGTACAGTATATACACTCACATTCAAAGCTGGAAGAGGAATTGGTTTGGATATGGTCAGCGCTTCTCCGGTCTTCTGATCCATCTGGGCATATTCCCGTGGACATTGCAAACAGGAAAAGCTGTATTTGATCTGTAGAAAAGTGTATTAGGTGCTGAGGATTGTAGTATTCAAGTATGTGATGATCAGTATAAGATGTGGCAGATAAATTTGAAGATTTTAAAATCATTATTAACTCCAGTATTTGAGAACATTTTTTCGCATGTATTACATTTTACAATTCACAAAAACATACAGTTCAATAAAAAACTATCATTTTCAGATTAGTGTGTTTCGGTTAGTTTTAAAAATGTGTTATCGTGCCATCCTTTTTCGAGGAAGGAGAGTGATAGGTTATAATCAACCAAGAAAGATACATCAGAATATTGGAACACTTTTGTGATTTTTAAACTGAAACGAAAACATCTCATTCCTACAAAATGGAGAAACAGGTCACACAGGAAGATGTGATGCATTATTTGAGGTCGAAGTTTCAGGACCGCGTCAACTATTGCTACGTCAACATTACTTGGCACGCCCACCTACCCTACCTCAGTGTTTGTGATTTTTTTACTACTTCAAACCTAAAGTACACCCTATACATTGGGTGACTTGAAATAAACCTCAGATTGGTGATTGGGTCGATTACAAAATTATAATCCTGGGTAAGTGTTTGATAGTTTTAATGCAAGACATGTGTAATGAGAAATGACCGCCACCTGAATGAGGTCATTTCAAAATTATAACTTTTGTAAGGGTTTTGTGACTGCAAAACGTTACATAGAGAGTTTTTAGTCCACCGTTGGTCGAGGTTACATGTGTAATACGGATGGTCGTGGGGTGAGCGCTCATCTTTTTAAACACCTTGTTAATAATTTATATTTCACGAATTTCAAACAAATTATCTCATGCCACTTTTGTGTAACTATTTTCCTAACCTTTAGCACATAACAGGTGCTTTAAACATATATAAAACAAAAAAAAAACTAATTTCACAGTAAAAAAATAAAAGCTCTCATGGTATAAACTTTGTAATAAACAGATTGAACCATTTTTAATCAGCTATTTAATACACAGGTCACTCTTAAAATGACATTTTGCTAATAATCATTGTATTATAAGGATAAAAATAATAAATATACAAAACACATAATTTATTACTCTTTTATGAGGCCTGAAAGATCTTTCAAGTTGTGCTTACTGTACTGTAAGACCGGCTGCACACTGATGCAGCATTTCACCTGAATCAAGTGTTGCGAGGCAAAATGTTTCGCTGGGTACTAGCGCCCCGTGTATTTCAATGCGAGGCGCTTCGCAACGTTTGCTTGGTGTTCGGTTAGTTTTAAAAATGTGTTATCGTGCCATCCTTTTTCGAGGAAGGAGAGTGATAGGTTATAATCAACCAAGAAAGAAACATCAGAATATTGGAACACTTTTGTGATTCTTAAACTGAAACGAAAACATCTCATTCCAGCAAAATGGAGAAACAGGTCACACAAGAAGATGTGATGCATTATTTGAGGTCAAAGTTTTGGGACCGCGTCAACTATTGCTACGTCAACATTACTTGGCACGCCCACCTACCCTACCTCAGTGTTTGTGATTTTTTTACTACTTCAAACCTAAAGTACACCCTATACATTGGGTGACTTGAAATAAACCTCAGATTGGTGATTGGGTCGATTACAAAATTATAATCCTGGGTAAGTGTTTGATAGTTTTAATGCAAGACATGTGTAATAAGAAATGGCCACCACCTGAATGAGGTCATTTCAAAATTATAACTTTTGTAAAGGTTTTGTGACTGCAAAACGTTACATAAAGAGTTTTTAGTCCACCGTTGGTAGAGGTTACATGTGTAGTACGGATGGTCGTGGGGTGAGCGCTCATCTTTTTAAACACCTTGTTAATAATTTATATTTCACGAATTTCAAACAAATTATCTCATGCCACTTTTGTGTAACTATTTTCCTAACCTTTAGCACATAACAGGTGCTTTAAACATATATAAAACAAAAAAAAACTAATTTAACAGTAAAAAAATAAAAGCTCTCATGGTATAAAGTTTGTAATAAACAGATTGAACCATTTTTAATCAGCTATTTAATACACAGGTCACTCTTAAAATGACATTTTGCTAATAATCATTGTATTATAAGGATAAAAATAATAAATATACAAAACACATAATTTATTACTCTTTTATGAGGCCTGAAAGATCTTTCAAGTTGTGCTTACTGTACTGTAAGACCGGCTGCACACTGATGCAGCATTTCACCTGAATCAAGTGTTGCGAGGCAAAATGTTTCGCTGGGTACTAGCGCCCCGTGTATTTCAATGCGAGGCGCTTCGCAACGTTTGCTTGATGAGTGTACGGGCTCCCATTGAAATACACAGAGCGCTAGTACCCAGCGAAACATTTTGCCTCACAACACTTGCTTCAGGTGAAATGCTGCATCAGTGTGCGGCCGGCCTAACTCGTCACGAAACAAAGGTGTGAGACAGACTGAAGGTCACTTAAACTTCCCCCTGCTACTGACACCCCAAATATCAGGTACTCCAGGTTTCAAGCCGATATATTAAAAACTTCATGTTTTGTAGAAACTTGAAAATGTGGGCGCTGCGCTCACTCCTCGATCATCCACGGGTTAATAAAACTGAATATTTTTGTAATTGTAAAATGTGCGATGTATGTGAATAAAAAGGTTTACAAATATTGGATGATTTTGAAATCAACCGATTTATCTGCCACACTGTGTATTTGAAAAAGAAGCAACTCAATACAACAAAAGGAAAATAATTACTATGTACAGGATGTATTTTCATTCTTTGAAGTGCAAATCTGTTTCTGAAGAAAATAGCCAAAGGTGCAATAGTATGCTGCATGTCATTGTTTATGATATTGTTGGAGTGGTTTTTTTGGTGAAAAGTGGTGTTAATTCAATGGTAACATATTAAAAGAGCACACATTACAGTATATATAAACATATTTGCACTAAAATGAAAATAACTTACACACCCTCAATGAGTGCTAAAGGTGTGTAAACTCTCTGAAATTAGGTTTATATAATCATATGATACAGAGTATTCAGAACATAAATATTACCATCGAAGATTTATTCTATAGCATGAACAGAATCAACTGTATATAGGGTTATTCAAGAAGAATGCTGCAAAACTAAACGGTTGGTACGTCTGATTCCGTAATTTCAAATAGCTGATTGTTACAACAATGAAAATGGCGTGTTTATAAGTTTGTTTTGACAAGATTATGTTTTCTCAGTTCATCTGTTGAGTGTCATGAATCCTGTCAACAAATGGCTACTACAAAACAAGAAAAATATTAAGTGCATTTAGAATTTGCTCGTGCTATTGCTAGTGTTCAGCGGAACTTTAGTACCGTACTTTAGTATAGGGTTACCGGGTAATCAAACACAAAGTGTGCTACCCTCCTATGCCCCAAACCCTACAAGAATTAAGACATGGAATAACAGTAGCCGTGCAGTCCGAAACTCAGGAAATGCTACAGAACGTCTGAGCTCAGTTGGAATTTTGTTTGAATATTTACAGAGCTTCTAATTGAGCTCTCACTAAGCATTTGTAATGCGTATAAATGTTTTTCTTTTAATTTAAATTAAAACTTGTTAATACAAGATACAATTTTATTCTGTTTTCATGGTTTTTAAGTCAAAGTTTGCAGATGAATTAACCCTACTTTTGCACCTTTCTTTTTGAATAACCCTGTATTATTTCCAACTTTTTGAAGTTAATGATTTAGTTTAAAAATAACATTCTAGAAATATTTTTGTGATTCTACGTAAAATCTTATTGATGTGTCTGTAATATATTCCCCCTCCCCTGAGTAGATGTGCGGCAGAGGGAGGAAAAAATTCCATGAAAACTTATCCTTCCATTTCAATATTCATTATGGTACAAAAAATAATATTTTACCTTACAAATTGAAATTAATTATTAAGATTTTAGAAAAAATTATTAAATAGAAAAAATATACAACTGTAATTATATTTGAGACCTTTTGTAAAGGTCTAAAGATATTTTCATCTATTTTTTAAATTTAGAGAACTCATAAGTATTAAGTCAATGAAAACATTTTTCTCTATAATAATGTATAGTAAAATAAACTTTTATCGAGTAACTTACATAGAACGATTTAGAGTCTTTTTTGCAGTTTGCTTTGGTAATACACTTGTCTTGAACAGACTCAAAGACTCGTGGCATTGACGCAATCAGAGCAAGTGTGACACAAGGATGCTTGTCTGACCTCAGCGACATCACCTCCTGGGCCCTGGGATAACAATCAAGAAAAATACATTAAATAATTGAAGGTCTATTATGATGAAGCCTCCTATATTGATAACCTGAAAACAACTCAGTACAAAATCAGTGTTGCTTCAACATAGTATTTTTGTAGTTACTTCTAAAACTCTGTTTCCTCACCTTTCCAGATAGAGTTATAGATGAAAACGTCTGTGATCAATTAATTTAGATGCTTCAAATAGTGTGTTTCATAGCTTTATAAGTGGTTTACAGATTCTAATTAATTCACCATAATCATTCATTCAATTTATTAACATAAGAAAACCATTAAGAAGATAGCTGTAAGATTCTGGAAGACCATGAAGCTCATGAACAAAGTCATAGGCTTGTATTCCTGAAGAATAATGTACAGTCAAGAAAAACAAAGGATTCTTAAGGATGAGAAAAGTAGAGCTTGGTCAGTCTATCTAATGTATACCGAAACTCAACAACTCCCCCACAAAAAGTCTCCGAGACAAGGAAAAGCTTAGGGCTTCTCTTGGACAGACCTAAACTTTTAATTTGACAGTAAATATCCTAGGACAGTCATCCTCCTCCCCAGGAAACCACATCAGAATGCCAAGTACCCAAGCCTCCTCTTGGGCATCCGTCTCAGGTGGACCCAGGATTAGGAGTCAAACAAGTCCCCAGGAAAGACATGAAGGAACAAAGTAGATAGGTCACTCTGGATAGCTGTTGGTAGCTCTGTATACTAATATAAAGTGCTTTAGTATTTGGTCAGCTTTTTAACGTACAGTATCTAATTTCGATCTTTAAACTATTAAAACCCAGTTATATCCATAGTGCTGACTAGGGCTAACATTCAAAGTAATCTTGATTAAACATCTAAAAAACTTTTTATCGAGTCTCATCTTTTTTTATCCCCATCATTAGAAAATTAAAACCACTTAAATAAATTGACATCATTAGATTTTAAAACTGAACCATATAATATTATGCATGTTCTACTTGGTTGCATTGTTTATGAATTGTTTAATACAATTAATTTGTTTCACTTATTTAAAATTGAAACAAGATAAAGCTGTGGACTGAAGAGGAAATTCAATAAATATACGTCATAAATATACCTGGTGTCGTGCGTAACCATTGCCAAAGCAGCTTCAGGAAACTTGTAGTAGATAGCGTAGTCTATGGCGCTTAGATCTATGGTGTTATACAGCAGTTTGCAGTTCATCGAGAGCAAGAGAGCGATGGAATTTGGTTTGTTTTCCATCGTAGCGAGATGTAGAGCTGTGTTCTGGACAGATCAGGAAATAAACGGATTGTAATTCTTAATTACAGAAATCTCAAAGAAATTTATTATTTACATTGTTTACTGATCATTCGTTAAAATTTGTTTTATTTTGTATATGGTAAGAGTGTAACACAATTTTCCAAACAAGTCCAGATTAGAGCCGGGAGAGTAGAGTATAGCAGTGATAGATTTGATGCGTACATGTGAGTATGCGAGTCGATAAAATGTGCTCTAGACCATTGCACCGCTCTCAAACAGAGCAGCACATCTACTTACTTGGCGTCTAAGTTTGTATCCTCATTTTGGAGCGTTCACCCCTTTGGTACTTTTCCTATCTACTATCTTCCTTCCTCTACTTCCCTTGGACTAGCAGACAATCCACCTGAAGTTTGAGGACGACCTAAAATCTCAGCATCACTGATACCAAGAGTCACTGAGGTCTTGGCACCTGTGCCCAAGATTTGCACTTACGATTTCGTTTCTCGTTGCTTCACATGGTCGAACTCCCATCAACTCCTCAGAGACTGACGTCTAGAGTGCTTTGGAACTTCTTTAAATAAGTGGCAAGAACAATCCAGGTTTTAGTTTTAAAAACATGTGGAAAACCACTTGTGTGGTAAAAACGTTGAGTTAACCATATAAACTTTCTTGAGAATTTCTCATGGTTTTATTTTCCTCTAAGCTATGATCTATCATAAATTTAATCACTCTAGTAGACCAACAGACTTGAGAGTACTGACCTGCAAAAGGTATAGTGAAATTGTGAGGTACTTTACACTTAGTTGAGTATCCTCATTTCTCTAACCCGAGACAGGTACTTAAGTTAAAAGTATTTGTGTATTTTATCTAGAAGAATTGTGAATACTAACCCCATCTTTATCCACCTGGTCAAGCAGGTGAGAGTGCACTGACTGCAGCAGTTCCATGGTCTGGGTGTAGCCACTCATGGCTGCCAGGTGTAGAGGGTTGCGACCGTTGTGGTCTCTGTGTAGCAAAGCTCCACGGTTCAGCAGCAACTGCACCACCTTGGTGTGACCTGGGTAGAGGTAGACACAAGAAATAAGTGAACAACTACTACGAGAGTTTGAGATTAAGTTGTCTACTAGGCAATCGAGCCTTCCACTTGATGGAACTTGTCAGTCGTGCTGCAAATGAGTCCTATTGTCCGGGGTACCATACATTCCACCGAAACCAGTCAACTGATCCCCGCAACCGCTTTACCACCTCTGGTTGCTCAGCACCGAGTCGGGGCATTGGAATGTATGAGGCATACTAGTCGCGGTAAGTAGATACCAGATTACGGTTGTGCAAGATTAGAGTACTAATCAACTATTAGTGTACAATTCAACTATTGGAGTACTAATAAATTATTGATCTACTAATACACTATTAGTGTACTATAATCAACTATTGGTGTACTAATCAACTATTACTATACTAATCAGCTATTACTGTACTAATCAGCTATTATTGTACTAATAAACTATTAGTGAACTATTCATCTAGTGGTGTACTAATCAACTATAGAGTACTAATCAACTATTGGTGTACTAATCGACAATTGGTGTACTAATCAACTATTAGTGTACTAATCAAATATTGGTGTACAAATCAACTATTAGTGTACTAATCAGCTATTGGTGTACTAATCAATTATTTGTGTACTAATCAACTATTAGTATATTAATCAGCTAATTGTGTACTAATCAACTATACTAGTGTAGTAATCATTTATGACATTAGATCCATTATATTTTTACATATTATTATCTCACTTTCTTAATTTAATTATGTTGCTGTTTGATTCAAATAGTGATATAAAATATAATTTTTTAGTGAGTGAAAATCCCAAATAAAGTATACATGGAGCTGAATAGTTTTAGTTTAAGACAAAAATAAATTTTACCTTGTTGGGAGGCAATATGCAGAGGAGTTAGTCCTTCTCCATCGGTCTCGTTGATAATGAAGGAGCCTTTCTCTGAATCCAGCAGTTGCTTTACTGTGTTGTAACGTCCATACCTGGAAAAATATAATATATTGATTTCTTTACTCTATTAGTCATGTACCTTTTTTGTCTTTTTTTGGGGTTTCTATATCTTCCAGATTTCAAGGGATCATATCCAAAGGAAAAATGTACAAGAAAAGCTACCTAGCTGCAAAGTGCAGTGGACTCTCATTATTGTTGTTCTTGAGGTTGATGCATGCTCCAAGACGAATTAGGTTCTCCAGGCTGCGGATGTGTCCTTCCCGGCTGGCGTAGTGCAACGGAGAACATCCTGTGTTGTCCTTCTCGTTGAGCAACAGTTGTAGCGCTTGAGTCGACTGAGCCTATAAACAAAAGGGCTAAGCGTCAATACGTTAATGTTATGCCAAGAAATGTATGAAACCTACAAATCAAAAAATTAATAAAATATTTTACAGATCTCATTGATATTTGATTGTTTCACACATTTTATCAATTGGTTATCCATTCTGTTAGCTGCATCATAACCTTCATTTTATGTAATATACTTAACACGTATTTGTTGATAAAATTGAACATACAATTCTACTAGATACCAATCTAATTTTATGTTCTTTACATCTATATCCAATCTTTAGGTTTCAGATTTTGCTGATGTTTCAACTTGAGCAAATAAACCTGAATACACATTTCTACATACTCCGTAATTCACACAAAATTTAAAAGATAAAGCAAACACAATTTGCAGATTAACTAAGAGAACCTCAACTACCAAACCTGCAGATGAACAAGTTGTACAAAGATTTAAATCATTTTGGAAAAGGGTTTAACAATTTTGATGAAAAAATTAATGAGGATAAAAAGGCAGCAAGCGAGTATCTAAGTATTAAAATAAGTTTTACTGATTTTGCAAAACAACAAAAAGTGTTTACTTTTGTCAAACTGTTCTTAGACAAAAGTCTAAACAAATTCCTTATTGAACTCCTTGATACTGTCTATATTGTAGACTTCTGATGAATTAATATCCCAGAAAAATAATAATTAACCTACTGTTTAATGAAATTCCACTAAATAATATCATATCACAGATCTGCCCCACTATCTTTTAGCACTTAACGTGCTATATATACTCCATATATTTTCAGAAAAAATTATGCATTACTACAGTTTTGACAGCCTGCCTGGTTGTGCTTTAGTCTATTATTTTTTTTAACCTCAACTGCCCATCACCATGGGCCTAATGACCGTGCGGTGAATTAAAGACAGTGAGATACCATAGTGGCAATGGTCACATAAGCTAGCCAGAGGTGACCGCTCATGATCTAACAGGAGTCGCCGACAACTGGTTTCGATCCAGCAACTCTTGAGTTACTGGGTCAGAGCATTACCCTTGAGCTACTGTGCCAGTAAAAAAAGTCTTAAGTCCAAAGAAACTCAACATTCATCACACTTCAAGATTTACAGTTCACTCTACAAGTCTACATCACAATAATTATCAGGATTCTACCGGTTTCGGACTACCTCTATTGACGCTTACCTTGATTACTTCCTGTGCAAATTCATCGAGTCTTCCACCATTCATGACGACGAGGTGTAGGACGTTTCGGTGATTAGAGTCCTTCAGATGAATGTCAGCTCCGAGCCTAATCAAGGACAGAACGGTTCTCCACCCTCCCCTAGAGGCTGCCAACAGGAGTGGTGACCTACGCTCCTTGTCCAGGGGGTTGACATCTGCACCCTGTGGTTTAAAATGAAGTCACAATTATACAGGGTGTATCTGAAATACACTGAAAAACTTTGGGATATTATTTCTGAGGGTTTAACAAACGAAAAAATGTCCTATATATGCTCCTATCAGTGTGTATGATTTTTACATAGCTTGCTATAACTTTAGAACCACTGGAGGTAACAGCTTCAAACCTTGTATGTGTATGAGTACTAATAGGACCTAGTTTTGGTGCATAGTATCTAATTTCTACTTTGTACCATTTTGAAATGGCGGCCATTTCAATTTTTCAAAGCTCATCAATAACTCAAAAACAATTGTGTAAGAAAACATAAGAGTTGCGAAAACAAAATTTAGTAAAGCTGTTACTAGCTACCCAAATTAACAGTTGTAGCTTTGAAAAAAGGTATTTTCTATTTTATTTGTGTTTTCACCCTATCAAAATTTTACATTTTCTTAGAGAAAATTGAAATTCGCAAAATTTTTGTTTCAGGTTTTTTTTGTAAATCACTTGGTTTTTGTGTTATTGAACTTTGAAAAGTTGAAATGGCCGCTATTTCAAAATGGTACGAAGTAAGTGAGAAAGTATGTGTCAGTCCACTTATGCCGTTTGTTTAAAAATACTACTAACAGACCTCTTGAATGAGATACTGGACGATCTCTACTCTGTCGAACATGGAGGCACAATGTAGGGGCGTCATCTTCTGTATGTCACACGAGGCGAGTGATAAACCCTTCTCTCCAGGCTGCAGACTGAACATGAGCTTGACGATGTCAATGGCACCTTGGGCACACGCCAGGTGAACCGGTGTCGACATGTCGTGCTGTTGGGTGGAAATCTTGGCACCTGATTTCAAACACAACTCGACAGCCTGCAAAGAGAATACACGTCAAGGAAGAAAACTGGAAGGAAGTGGAAACAGTAATGAAAATAAAAACAGTGAAGCTGGAAATAAAAAATAAATCAGTTGGGATACAAAAATTTTATCATATACATCTTAAAACTATAGATTATCCCTACTTTTATACACATATTCACCAAACAGATTTCAGCACTTACCATATCTCTTAACAGTTTATGATAAAAATCTGCCGCCAGAGAACGTAGCCAACCTGTCACAGCATTTTGAAGCTCTTCATCACTAGCGAACCTCCTGAGATGCAAGCCATCGCTTCATGTGAGAGAAAAGGAAAATCACTGAGAGCTTAGTCCAGGCTATAAGTTCTGAGGTGGTAAAAAAACGTCCTATTTGAATCTAAACAAAGTGAGCTGTGTGCGGGTGGACGTTGTCATGGACAAACACAACAAAAGAAAGGGGTCTAAAGGGGTTTTTGGTAGATTGTCAGAAAAATAATCAGCACAAACAACAAAGGGTTTTGTGGACCCTCCAAAGTATCCGATTGTAGATTTTCTCTAAGGAGGGGGGCAGTAAAATATTAAGAGACAATTAAAGGCATTGTCTCATTTTGAAAAAACAAAAATAGGTTTTACACAAGTAGAAAACAAAATTATATACAAGAGAAGTTTCCACAAAAGGTTCTTAACAGTAAAGAAAATATTTATGTTTAAGTTAGATGTAAGTAGGGCATTTTTCACTTGATAACGGGATAACCTCACCATTACCTCTTGAAATGTAGGGTAGTTTAGAACACTAGTAGAGATAGGAAAAGTTTATATAAATGTAAAATAAATAATTAAAAATCCATCGCTTTATGAATTTCAAACATTCATTATACTGATTAGAAATTACAGATCTACAGAAAATACACTAGAGACAATATTACTAGGGAAATACTATCTAAAATAGCCACCTTGAAGTCGCCACTGTGCACAGCTGAGTGCAAGGGGACGTTTCCCTCGGCGTCGTAGAAAGCAATCATCTCTTGGCGTGTGCAGCCGATGGTCTCGCTCAGCTGGAGGAACACTTCCATCGTCCGAGAGGAGGCATTCTTGGCCGCCTCGTGGATGGGGTAGTACCCGTTGTTGCATGGTTTACGAGGGCAAGCTCCCAACTTTGTGATCTGACAAATTAATAATAACTTTCAGTAACTTGCCAAATATTTGTACATTTAATATGTGGATATTACAATCATTCTACATGATCAAACTTGAAATTCGGTCGTGTTTTGATATAGTTTTGGGTTTTGATACTCAAATCGATACAAGCAGTAACCACATGCTGGTAATATAATGACATTTTTCTTGATATTCCTTCTAAATATAATTACAACCAGAGAATATAATAACGCAGCACTTGGAGGTCACGAATCGTGGATAGTTGTGAGTGATTGTTGGTGGTTGTAGTGTTCTTTTGTGTGGTATAACGTCCACACTCTTGAATACTACGTTAATCCGCTAAGACCAACTCATAAATAGACCAGTTCATAATTCAGAGGCAATGAACCACTGCCTTGAGTCCGAACCGGACTCCACGTTAAACTGTAGGTAGGTCTCTTAGATATGCTACGCTTTAATTAACAGTCTAGTCTAAGGAACATGTACGTGACTCGTCCGAAATATGTTTACCAGATTAATAAAGTAATACTATTCTTTCTATCCAGAAAAAATCAGAAAGAAGGATTTTGTTGTGAATTGTTGAACTATCAACAATATAGTTAAACGGTATCTTGGGAAAGTTCCTGAAGGTTCCGCCGTGGCGTCAAGAGCAGCTGAAATTCAGCGTGCGAAGCGCCCGGAAGGTGCGAGAAGCGCCTCCATACCGCACCAACCTAACAATGCTTCTCCAACCTTCTTCAAGATTCTGAAGGCACCGTACGTTATACCTTGCGCTCTACGCGTCACTAGTCAGTTGTATACTGTGAGTTTTAAGTGATATTTGTGTGATAATTGTTAATTCAAAATTTTTTAATTGTTTAGTCTGTAGCAATAGCATTATCATGAGCACGTATGCCTACCAGGAGTCTGGCACACTCGTCGTGGTCGTAGATAGCCGCGATGTGCAGAGCTGTGCGGCCATGCTCCCCGCCCTGGTTGGTGTCTATAAGGGACCTGTAGCGAGCCATCACCTCCAGCACGGAGGCCTTGTTGAGCTCCGTGGCCAGGTGTAGAGGAGCTTGCATCTTCTGGTTCAGGATATTGGTGTTGACTCCCCTGCGTGCAACAAAACTGAGGTGCTTAAAGGGTCGTATCATTCATAATTAAAAGAAGGGTTGTTAATTAATAAAAAAACCTCAGATTATCCGGTACGTTGAGAAGTGGCGTATTCTGTAATCCAGCTACTTCGAGGTCTCGAATTTTGGATAGTTATGAGTGATAATCGGTAGTATGTGATATTATCTTTTGTGGTTTCACGTCCACACTGTTGAATACTTCTTTCATCCGTGACCATCCTCATAACTATTGCAGTTGGGCTATTAATTGACAGTCCAGTCAAAGTAACATGTCAGCCTTAGTCAGTAACAAGACTTGCACCACAATTACTTTACACTCATTTCTCATTCATACTTGGCTTAAAATACCTGTGTAGGTCGCCACTTCAAAAGATAGTGGTGATAGTCAAATATATATTGTTAATGTAATAGTCATAAATGAAGGATTAGACAGAGTGGTCAATAATGAAAAGAAAGAAAGGAAATAATAGAAAGGAAAAGCTTACTCTAAAAGTAGTGATTAGAAATTAGAATGAGAGTTATCATTACATTAAATCATAGTAATTATTAAATATTATTTCAAGTTTCAAATAAGTTGAAGAATAAAGTAAATGTACGGTTTTTATTGTTGTTCGGGCCGTGACTTTCGGTGGGGTCCGAACCAGGGTTTGTTGCTTTGTGTTGTTTGACGGGGTCCGGTCAACAATCCATTATTTAAATTTATTAGTTAATCATATGTACGAATACTTTACTATGATTCTGATCCATTTGAGCTCCATTGAGTGGATCAGTAATTTTTATTTTTTCTTCTACATTTATTATAATATGACTATTCTTTATTCCATCATAATTTTATACTTCTGAGTCTACGCACAGGCAGTTTTGCCCATATAGGCTAGTCTTTTTCCATTAGTTTATTTGTTGTTTTTTTATTCATAATATGTATTCTGAACTTATTATTTGACTAAAACAAAAATAGGTTACAAACCTTTCGTCCTTCAACCTTTGAATGGTGACACGTTTGTTTATCGTCAATCTTGATAAAAACACGTACACTAACACAAATAAATACACTAAGACACTATTAAAAGTAAATTACGCGTGGCCGGCCACGAATTAAACCAGACTGCCAAGAATTTGTACCAAGAATGACGAAGGCAATGCTAAATAAACAAGTTTGACAAAAATGATTTGAAAATAAAAGATTGAAGGACGGTAGGTTTATAACCTGGATTTATTTTAGCTAAGATTATACGACATTGTGACACCTATGTTTCTATATTTTCTATGTTTATAAGTTTCGAGGAAGAAAGTTATGTTTAATTTATTCACTCAAAATAAGTCCGAATAATTTAATTTCACACTCACATTCAGCTAAAACTATTCTAAGAATTTCAGTTCAGAAGTCATGATACCCCAATACCCATGAAAGCAGTCTATGATTAGGCATAAATACTATATTACAATATCAAGGAACTACAATTAAAATTAAAAGATAATAGTGTTGGTAACACGAATTATGAAGTTATAGTTTCAATAGTGAATTAAATTTTCTAATAAATAAGCAAATAATATGAAATATTTTATTTAGAGTTTTATGGTTTTATTCACAACAATAAAGTTCCAGATGGCTCAAAACTTGATTGTTTGGCAAGCGGATATACTGTATAACTGCAATCGGAGATGTAAATCAGCGTTTGTGTTGTGACTGTCTCAACTCTACAACACTACATATCCACTGAATGGTTACATCTCATGTGTTGCCGACATGCCAAATCCTAGATCAAATGTATTATTTACTTGCAGTAAGCCCGTCATTTGTACGGGTTGTAGGATTTGGTTTAAATGAGAAAGATTATCATACCAAAATGTATACCTGAAATCCTAAACAAATCAGTACAAAGAAAATAAATCAATACCCAGCTTTATTACTTAGCATCAATTTACAATTAATTAGATTAGAACATTTATACCATTAATATAATTAGTTATACGTTAAAATAACTTTTTAATATAGTATGATTTTGAAATGGGTTTAAAATAAATGACCAATATAAACTAACTAATATTGATTCGACAGCTGTTTGTTTTTATTTCTATTAAATCTTTAAACTACAAAGACAGCTGATTATTACCAGTAGGTTATTCATTGAAAACTGAATCAAAATGCGAGTAATATCGCGTAAAAGTGGGTTTTTAAATGCTCGTTATTTACTTTTCAAGGAGCAGCGGGCGATTTCAAGCATTTACAAACCTTCTCTGGAATGTAGAGAATACATGAAATAAGTTTTATCAGTTCTCCCGTTTTTTTCGGAGAAGACGGCTTAAAATGCCTCCTGGAGCGTCATAGACAAACAGACAAAAATTGAGATAAGACCGGTTTCGGCTTCTCTAACGCACGAAAAGTAAAAATAACTAAAAATGAATAATTCTGAGCAATGTACAGACAAAACTCTAATTTTATTTATATAGATGTAACTTCTATCATAGAAGTACACACAATCATAATTCTACCTACAAATTTCCAATGGGAAAGTGGGCTATTCATGGGCCCCATGGTGACAGTTAAGCCCGGGACCATGATGGAAGTTCATAACTAAAGCCCCTGAGGTCATTATATATAGATACAATAAGCGTCGACTCGATAACGGCCGCAATTATTGTCTTATTATAACATTTGGTGGAGTTGTTATTTCCTGTAATATCGTGAATGATTTTGTTAAGCAACAAAACAGGACTATACTTTTTCAGAGGTGTGGGGTTTGTACCCCAAAATGGGGGTTTCATTTTATTTATGTATAATTTTTGAAAAAAATATAACTTTCTCATTTACCGTTTGACTCAACTAAAAAACACACACTAGTTCAATTGGTTACTGAGATTTTAAAATGGCAAATACAGTATGTTGTGCAATGGTTATCTTATGCAGATTAGCTAAAAACCAATAACTCACTTATTTACCTAAATATTCTTCCAAAATTTGGTATGCAAGTCCATCTAGCTAAGTTTAATCAATATATTCATAAAAATTCCAAAACGAAATGTTTTTTATGGCAAGAAACCTCGGTATGCATTGTAGTTCTTACGGAGAATAGACAAATTAATTGGAATAACTCGCTTAGTTATTGACATAATTTGAAAAAAATGTTGTATGTGTTTTTACTAAGTGAACAGCCTTAATATCACCATGTAAAACAACCCTTATTACAAGTAAACATATAATATAAGTTCTGGGAAATTCGCTCTTCTCACGTCAGCGTGCTGCAAACTAGTTTTTATTGAATTCAATTAATGATGGAAAACATTCAAGGAATGTTTGTGAAGCACAACTAAGCCTACTCCAAGAGATGATTTATTTATATCGAACACAAACAAAATCCAATGTTTCTATGGAAAATTGTTGGGTTTACTTACATCTGTAGCAAATAATCAATAACTTCCAGAGACTCCTGTTCTACCGCGATGTGCAAAGGCGTGTTCCCTGCGTGGTCCTGTATGTTCATGTCTGCAACAAAAGTTTCATAATAAGGTTGATCATAATGATCATTCAAGCAACATTTTGGTCATAACCGGACCGGATCATTGTTTTATACACGCACTTTATCAGTGCGATATTACAGTCTACTTTCTAAATTCAATTGTCCCGGTTATTCGTCACTTCAAACGAAGCCGTCAAGGACGCCATCACGCATCACGCCATCTTTATTCATTCATCCATTCCAGTTCAAGCTCTCAAGTCAACATCGTTTACTCGACTGCTCAGGTTATGTCATTGTTTTGATGAGAAATTAGTCACATTGAATCACAAGACATTGACGTAAGCTAGTATTTATTTAACATCAGAAGAGAAGATCATCAAAATGTTGCGTGAATGAAAATTAAATCAATAAATAAAAGGGAGTACCTTTGCGAGTTTAAAAATACATTTATTATGGAAGAGAAAATAAAACTATACTAATGTGGGAAGTGATGAACTATGAATGAATACAACGATGAGTGATCAGATGTATTTGAGTATGATTACAAAGAGGTATAAAATAAATAAACGGTACCAGTGGACTGACACATACTTTCTCCCTTAAGTAAATTTAAAAAAGACAATCTGTAATAAAACTATCATGTTCTACAAAGTTTATCTAAATATCATTTAATAATTTATTGTTTCAATAATAATCATCCAATTTTTAAAAATAAAAACACGAGAGACAAAGTTAAATTAATTGTTCAAATTGTATGGGGGGACAACCCCCCCCCCCGTAACACCAAGCTTTTTTGAGCTGGTTTTGTTCGGTAATTTGACCTTACGCTTCATACCAAAGTTTCATGGAAAACGGTTGGAAAGTAAGGAAGAAATTGATTTTGTTATATTCTCCATAAGAATAACATTGGGCGCTTTCAGACAACGTACTGCGTTTATCGTGGACTGTAAATTTAACTTTTCTCTGGAACCGTTAGTCGTAGAAATTATTTAGTACTCTGTACACTATAAACTGTCAAATTTTAATCAAAATCGTTAGAGCCGTTTTTGAGAAAATTGGATTTTTCACGTTTTTTAAGGGTTTTTAGGGGTGAACTACCCTTAAAAATCAAAAATTCAAAGAAATGAAAAAAACGCCTGGAGATACGGTGACTATATATATATATATATATATACATGCCAAATTTAATCTAAATCGGACCAACGGGGTAGGCTGTGGCACTGTACACATCCAGACACACACACAGACAGACACACACACGGACGGACAGACATCACGTCAAAACCCACTTTTTTGGATTCAGGGGACCCCAAAACGGATATATCCACCCTCAACTCAAATTCGAAAATTTTGACGAAAACAATACTTTCTCCATATACTATGTATAAGGGGAGAAAGTAAAAATTGAATTGAATATGACGAAACAAATACCGTTTACTAACACTAGTGCACTAGTGGGACAAAACACTCTTGTCCTGTCCCATTTTCCTTCTCTGAACTAGGATGACTGGGACGGTGGCGATGTCCTGAAATCCAGCTACTTGGAGGTCACGAATTGTAGATAGTTATGAGCGATGGTCGGTGGGTGTAAAGTTCTTTTGCGTGGATTAACGTCCGCACTATTGAATAATACGTTAATCCGCAAATACCATCCTCATAATTAGACCAATTCGTAATTCAGAGGCCGTGGTTTGGATTCCACGTTAAACTGTAGGTCCCTTAGTTGCCATCGGCTGTTGGGCTATTAATTAACAGTCCTGTCTAAGGAATATGTCAGCCTTAGTCAGTAACAAGACTACAAGATCGCGCCACAATCATCCCACAATCATTTCTCATTCACACTTGGCTTTAAATACCTACCCACATGGGTAGGTCACCATTTCAAATGGTAATCTAATCTAATCTAATAATATTTAATGTTGGAGAGTTATGAAATTCTGAATATGTAAGAGAATTAAATAATAAACACTTCTGTTGGGCTTGGAAGCACCAACGTCATATTTCCCAAGTACCTACCGCCTCCATGGCTGCGGATGAACTGTAGTATGTTGAGCTTGTTGCGGGCGGCCGCCTGGTGGGCCGCGGCGCGCCCCTTGGAGTCCCTCACCCCCAGGCGGGAGGGCTCCGCCAGAAACAGACGGTTGAAGTCCTCCAGGTTGCCGCTCTCCGCCGCCTGAAACACAACACAACACCTTACAGAGTTTTGAAAATTCATAATAGCGTTGGTTATTAATTATTAAATTAACAATTAGTTGGACTTTTCCAACGCGTCTTGTGTTTAAAATCTACTCAACGTTTCGAGAGTTGGATAAACTACTCCCGTTTTCAAGTGCCTAACGATATTTACATTTATACAAACAAAAGGTTATTTCTACATATAAAAAAGAAACCGGTCAAAAAAACACAACAAAAAATATATTTAAACACAAGACGCGTTGGAAAAGTCCAACTAATTGTTAATTTAACAACACCTTACACTTGAGGATTTGTATCCTGTGTCCATCTCTTAGGGCTCTGTTGATACTGTTCTAGCTGACAAAATTTGAAAATAAACACTCTTAAACTCAATACATATACGATTGGATGAGTACAGTCAAGTAGACTGGAGGTGTGTCCTGTAATCAAGTGACTGAATGTTATGTGGATAACATCTTGTGTGTATTAACAATCCACGCTATTGAATACTACGTTCATCCGCAATGACCACCCTCATTATTAGACCACTTCGTAATTCATGGGCAATGGTTGTTTGGATCCTATGTTAAACTGTAGGTCCCTTAGTTGCCATCGGCTGTTGGGCTATTAATTAACAGTTCTATCTAAGGAACATGTCAGCCTTAGTTAGTGACAAGACTACAAGATCGCGTCACAATCATCTTACACTCATTTCTCATTCATACTTGGCTTAAAATACCTACCTGGGTAGTCACCAACTGACTAACATAATAGACATCGTATTTTGTAACCCGTAAAGCCAGATATTTTTAAAAACAACTCCTACCTGATCAATGAACTGCATATTAGTGTATATAGTGTAAGAATTTTAACAGATAATTAATTGCATATTACGAAAAGTTTATTTTTTATAAACTTTTGAAATACTATACTGTTTGCCAACCACAAAAACTATTTTTTTCGCGCACAGTCCTGTGTGGGTCTGTCAATGAATCTACGAGCAATGGCACAACACCGTGGATTTCCAGACGCAAAATGAGTGCAGCATGCAAATTGCCGCTAGATTCTGCAGGCGCATTGAGTGCGGTCCTCGCCTATGTGCGTGCGTTAATTATTTATTTCCCAACTAGAAACAGAGCCCGTTGTGGTTAAATATAACGGTCTCTAGAAAAAGGGTACCCCAATGTATTTCTTACGGAAAACAGTTTTTTTTACTTTTTCACCATACATACTAAAAAACGTCAAACTTTCATATTTTTTGACAAATCTACAGGATGAAAGCTTTCTAATGACATATAATCAATGAAATTGGTCCAGTGCAACCCTAGATTTAGTTGTACAAATTTTAACAAAAAAATGTCAGACTCAGTATTTCTTCAACGCAAAGAAATTTGTTGTATCTTTGATTTTTTGTACATAACTTTTAAACGGTGAGGAAATCGACCAAAATGGATGGTGATTTTCTGATAGAAAATTAAATTTCCAACAAATTACTATTAAGAATCTTCTGAGAAATCTTCTTATGGAAAACATGTTTTTTTTACTTTTTCACCATAAATACTAAAAAACCTCAAACTTTCATATTTTTTGGCAAATCTACATGAATGAAGCCTTCCAACAACGCATTAATGATTAAAATCGGTCTGGTAGAACTCTAGATTTAGTTGTACAAAGTTGAACAAAAATATCTTCAATTCAATATTTTTTCAACACAAAGAAATCGGTAGTAGCTTTGGTTTTCTGTAAATAACTTTTAAACGGAGAGGTAATCGACCAAAATGGATGGTGATTTTCTGAAAGAGAATTAAATTTCCAACAAATTACTATTATGCATTCCTTGAGAAACCTCAAAAAGGCTGCCAAACATTGCCTTCAAATAAGAAATTCGTAAAACCCCATTTTCAATGTATTTCTTATGGAAAAAATGTTTTTTAACTTTTTCACCATAAATACTAAAAACATCAAACTATATTTTTTGGCAAATCTACATTATGAAAGCTTTCTAATGGCATATTAATCAATGAAATTGGTCCAGTGGAACTCTAGATTTAGTTGTACAAAGATTTTTAACACTGAATTATTATAAGAATAGATTTTCGTTTTTAATCATTCACTTCTTTTTTCATACGATTTCTGTAAGAAGGTTTTTATAGACGATAATGTTATAAGTCCCAATATTACAGCTTTATTTCCTTTTACTACCTTTTGGCATATCTGTCCCTTATGCGCTAGGTACTAAACTTACATGGAATGTAACATATTTTATGTATTTTTAATGTTTAATTTTTGTATTAATATAACATTTTCAATGCACGTTAATGCCCGCTTCGCTTGGTTTCTCTGGTAATCAATAAATTAACCAGCTAAGCAACTAAACAGATAATGATTCGAATGCTTTGATGCTTCGAAAGCATGCTTTGCTTGGGATATATAAGTTAATGTAAAATATAAGTAAATAAATAAACAGAACTGCTATTTATTTGTACCTCTTTGTAATTTTCTTGTGTGTACTTTGCTAGTAATTAATTCTGATATTTTTGGTTATTTATACAATAGACGTTAGGTTAAATTTAGGTTTAGATGTTTGTGGTGTAATCGAACTCCTTTGAGTTTTTAACATGGATATGTCTTAGCTCTGGGGGAGTGTTGGTGATTTTTAAGATGGAAAATATGTAACAGGTTTCCATAGAAACTACCATAGCTATTGTATTGAATTTTTAATATAAAAGAATAAGAACAGCTGTTTATACAAACTGAAAACATTTTCTTTAAAAATATCCATGATCTAACCTATTTCCCACAGGAAAGTAAATACAAATATTCTGGAGTATTGTACCCCAAAAAATTCCTCAGAATATTGTTTATTGAATAATTCCACATATTTGTGTTTATTGATTCAATTGAATGAAGTAAATAACAGTTATTATATCTATATAAATAAAATTAGAGTATGTTGTTATGTTAATACTATTTTTGTGGGTGGAATATATAAAACTATTCTTATAGGTAAATAATAAAAAATTAGAAACAATCTTTATACAGAATGTCCCATTAGAAACGTGACAAACTCTGGGATTAGGTTATATGGGTCAAAACACAAGGAAAATGATTTTTTAACGACAGATTGAGGATTGGGGACATTTTCTGGAAAAAATGTTCTTAGTACGTTTTTTGTATTTTACAGCTTTTCCACCATTTTAGATTTAAGAGTCTGTATCAGTGGTAGCCATCTTGAATTTTAGTTCCGTAAGAACAATGTTAAATTATGGCGGAACATACCTTCACTTTGGCGTCTGTAGTGGCGTTAATTATCAAAGTATCAATGTAAAACTTTGGAAATACATTGATGAGATGTGGCTCAAGGGCATAACCTTTTAATATGTTCAAAATTTAACTTGATATAAAAACAAAAAACCAGGAATATTTTACAAAATAAATCATTATTATTTTTTTATTGAGAGCGACAATAAGAAGTTCTGTAAGGTGGTGCCCTGAAGGACTGTAATACCTTTAATTTGACACCTCTTCCGTTGATTTATGACAATAGGTCAAGGAGATATAGGCGCCAGAATTTAACATTGCTCTTGGCTACCACTGGTGCAGACTCTTAAAGTTTAAAATGGCCGCCATTTAAACATTTTTTATTGGTCCAAGTGGAATTTGTTATACTGCATGTCTCTTTCTTCAAAGCGTTAAAAAATCTTGATTTTACATATATTTTGACCCACACAATCATTTCTAAGAGTTTGGTATTTTAACTATAGAACACTCTGTATACGCGTATAATACACACAGCCCAGTTTTTGTTTTCAAAAATACTACTAATTTTTCATTTCTTAAACAATCTATACTTTGAAGTGTAAACGAATTTGTGTGTCATTCAAAATATTTTTTCCCTTTTATGAGTTTAATTTAAAAGTGTTAATGAAATATTAAGGAATTTTCAATACAACTTCTAACAGGTACAATTTATACTATTACAATTTAAATTTCACGTAACGTGGGATTTTCTGCAATGTAAAACATAGAATATTTATTTTAAAATATCCACTTCTTAAACTCCCAAAGTAAAAAGTACTTTTAAAAATATTGAGTAGGGTACTTACTTTCATTTAAAAGAAAGTTAAACGAATTAAAATATCGAATTCTTTAATATAAACACTTTTTGAGGTTTTACAAGAAAAATTCTATTTAAAATTAACTTTTATAGTTATGAAATTGCTATGAAGGAACTATGCACAATCTAAATATATAAAACAAAGTCGTGTTAGTTACATGCATTATAACTCGAGAACGGCTGGGAAACAGTTCAGTTATATTAAAAACTTGTAGATCACTTTAACAATAATTCTACAACAACACAAGGTAATTGAAGAACACTTCATTTGTATTTATTCTATTTAATGTTTATAAAATATATAATGTTTGAATCTTAAAAAAAATATTTGTATGTGTGTATGAAAAGCAAACAAGGTCATGAGGCCGAATTGAAACACAAATTTGTCGAACTAAATTACTTTTCAACTATGAAAAGGATCTTAAAATTCCATTCTAGCAATTGATTGAACATTGTCTGTGACGGGATCCATGAAATCACTCATCACTAAAATCGTGCGACCACATTTTTTCGTTATTCCTCCATGTTTGCTTTCTGAAAATACATTGTTGCTCAACTATAGAATACAAGAAGGTGGAGAAAATAGATAAAATATGTTTAGGATTATTTTTACTGTCGGCTAAAACATGGAGGCAAGCGCGCACGATTTTAATGTCGCGTACATGAAGTTCTCCCGTCTATGACGTTTCTTCGACAATATTAAACTCTTATCATTTTGAACAGGAAAACGAGGACAGATGACCTGGAAGCGATAATTTTACAACCAGTTTTAGCTGTCAATTTAGTATTAGTTATTGTACTACAATATACTGTTTTAATGCAAAGTTTAATAGATTTACTTGTCCACCTTTATTTTAAACTAGCAGTAAGCCCGTCCTTTGTACGGGTTGTAGGATTCAGTTTGAAGAAGAAAGATCATCACACCAAAATGTAAACCTGAAATCCTAAACAAATCAATACAAAAAAATAAATGAATATCCAGCTTTATTATTTAGCCTTACTTTACAATTAAATAGATTAGAACATTTAATTTATACCATTATTATTATTAGTTATACATTAAAATAACTTTTTTAAATAGTATGATTTTGAAATCGGTTTAAATCGATGACCAATATAAACGAACTATATTGATTTAACAGCTGTTTGTTTTTATTTCTATTAAATCTTTAAACTACAAAGACAGCTGATTATTGCCAGCAGGTTATTCATTGAAAACTGAAGCAAAATGCGACTAATATCGCGTAAAAAGTGGGTTTTTAAATGCTTGTTATTTACTTTTCAAGGGTCGGCGGACACTTTTAAGCCTTTAAAAACCTTCTCTGAAATGCAAAGAATGTATGAAATAAGTTTCATTGTTATCAGTTCTCCCATTTTTTTTTGAAGACGGCGTGAAATGCCTCCTGGAGCGTCACAGACACAAATTGAGATAAGACTTGTTTCAGCTTCTCTAACGCACGAAACGTAAAAATAACTAAATACCCCCGTCGCAGCAGACCTGCGTACTCAGCGAATTTCCAAATCAATAATTTAATATATGACGTTTTATAAAAATATGTCCATAAACATGAGAATTATTTGCCTATTCTCCATAAGATTAACATAGGAAAGAGTGTGCAGGTTAGCTGCTGTGAGGAACACTGAAAGAAGTCATTTCTACCATGAATAATTTTTATCTTAATATTTATACCAACTTTCATCAACATCTGTCCATAAATAAAGGACTTTGCCTATTCCCTATATGATTAACATGGGAAAAGAGTATGCAGGTTTGCTGCCATGATAAACACATAAACTATGATTTTTAAGCATAAATGAATAGATCTCAACCACATGAAGCTAAATATCAAGTTTTATCCAAAAATATTGATTAATATGGGAAATATTAATTTTTCCCTATCCTCCATAAGATTAACATTGGAGCCCCACAATACAACATACTGTGTTTAGATTTTTTAATATCTCGGTAACCGTTGGAGATAGAGAAAAACTTTAAGGAACTTAATTGTGTAGTTTTTTAAGCTGATTCCAATGGTGAAATATAAAATTATAAATTTTTAAAAATTACACGTGAAAAGCGCAAAAAACCTGATTTTGGGGTACAAAACCCCCCCAAACTATCCGTTCCCATTGACCGATATGTCTGGTTTACGAACTCGTCCGAGCATTTGTAGGAATACACGTCTCTACCAAATTTGGTCTCGATCGGACCATTTTTACGAGAGTTATCGTGTTAACAGACACATATATATATACATATATATATACATATATACATATATATATATATAAAAATTTTAACGACTATTGTTTTTGGACTCTGGGCACCTAAAGACGAAAAAATAACATGGTCTCGGGCTTAAGTCTTACCATGAGACCTACGGTAATAGCTTCTTCCCTATGGGAAATTCGCTAAAAATGAAAATTTCTGAGCAATGCACAGACAAAACTCAAATTTTATTTATATAGATTTATAATTTTATACAACGAATTTTAAAAACCACAGTACACAATATTAATCCTACATTTTCCAATGAGTGTGCGCTTTTTCTTAATCCTATTACGATTGAATAGTTGAATTTGATATAAAAATTTTGAATAATCAATTGTATGAAGTAAAAATAAAAAGATTATGGTTTGTCAAAATTAACACGTATCATTCTACCAAGCAAATTTATTAAAATTACTTAAGCAAAGTATACATCTAGTAGAGGTGTAGAAACAGTGGGTGGTAAGTGAAAGTAAAAATTAACTGAGTATTAACTAAGTATAATAACTAAAGATGTTTAACTCTAAAACAAGCACTGTCCGGGTATTTGAACTTTTTATATCGTCATTGGCAGCCTGTTGCTGCAGCTAATCAAAAAAGCTAATTCAGGTATATTTCACAGTAAAAGTCATAGTGAAAGTTTTATTTTTTGGTGGTTTGAAAGAAACGTTAAAGAATCGTTTACTTAGTTTTGTATATTTTTCAAAAATGTTTTTTAAGTGTTTGAATTTGTCAAGAATAATTTTGGGATTAAAAGCTAATCGAGACAGACCTCCAAAACAAAAAAATATATTCAGAATCTGCAAGGGAGCAAAACTACAAACGATCCTCAGAAAACAAAACAATACGGCCTCTACCTCAATAATAATGCTCGGTAAATCAATACTGCCTCAATAACTAAATTTAGTTGTAAAAGGCTAAAAAAATCTGCCATTATAGCCTTCTCATACTATTTTCTAAATGTAATAGGTTTGGACGTGATGTTCCATCGATTCCTGTGGGAGTCTGTGACCTCAATGATTGTTAGAGACAGTGACATTCCTTGCCTAACCCTACACAATGGTCGCAGATGAAGACTTCTATGGAACATCAAATTAGATTCCCTCCGTTGTGACTTGCAAATACTTTTATAACTCCTTTTTAAAATAGGGAGAAACGCTTTGAGTAATGACTTGGCTCTCTTTCGACTGGAATTTACAAATAGGTTTTTGTTTAATGAAGGGTATTAAATATGTTAACAATAAAAATAAAATTAGTAGATGCAAAAAAGTTTCTAAGCCTACTAACACTTTCTTTGTACTCTCGTCAATCAGATGGTAGATTTAAAATAATTAGAAAGTACCAACATGACAAAAAATAAACCATTTTATTGTAAAACCACACAACGTTTGTCCTCTTAGATGAAAAATACTTTTTGAAAAGAACCCCTATTTTTCATTAGGAACTTCCTGAAGATTATCCGTTTGGTGTATTTGCCTACAGCTACGAAATTATATACCTTCAATTTATACGATCTTAGTTACTAAATGAGGTCATACATCAAGTATCCTTAAATTATTTTATAAAGTAATACAACATTTGCAATTATTTTCACACTAACGACCGTCATAGTTTTAAGTTTAGATACACTTTGGCATTTAATTGCTTAATTTCGTATTAGATTTTGCTCGCACTATACAAAATCCATAATCCTCTTGTAGTAAGGGCAAAGAAAACCATCTGTGTAGAGGGTTCGATCATAAGGGTGTACACCAGAATTATCCAATAAAACCACTACATATTTTTCAATTAACAATAATTAATTCGAGTTGGTAGTAGCTTCTTCAGATACAGCTCAAGAGTCAAATATAAAACGTAACTTTACTAAAACTATTTTTGGAAACTTTAACTTAACTAGTCATGCTTCGTCGCAGATATTTTAAGCCACCCCTCAGTTAAAGATATATCTCTTTAAACCTTTAATAAGGTTGATAAGCTTTATACAAAGTTTTAGAACAAATTTAATTACTGTTCTTTAAAAGTCAATTAATGGAAGTTGGTACACCTGCAGGAAAGTGTACATTTTCTCATAAATAATGCAAACAAACTTGCCATCATGGGAGTTTGATGTTATGCAGTTTCTCATCGGAGATAACCAAAGTACTGGAGAAAAAATGGCGAATTACTTGATGTTTCCATTGATTGTATACTTTTTTCGCTTAGATTTGTTTTGGAGTTTTACTCTACCTCTCACTTGAGTGGTAGGCAGAGTTACGAAGTTAATATTGAATAAATTATTCGTACTCGAGTGGTAAAATGTGTTTAAAGAACCTCAAGTGACCAGAAATTTATTATTATAAAATATTCTTTAGATGATTAGATCTCTGAAATGGCAACCTACCCAGGTAGGTATTTTAAGCCAAGTATGAATGAGAAATGAGTGTAGGATGATTGTGGTGTGATCTTGTATTCTTGTTACTGACTAAGGCTGACATGTTCCTTAGACAGGACTGTTAATTAATAGCCCAACTGCCGATGGGACCTAAGGGACCTACAGTTTAACGTGGAATCCGAACCACGGCCTCTGAATTACGAGTTGATTTAATTATGAGGATGGTCTTTGTGGATGAAGTAGTATTCAATAGTGCGGACGTTAATCCAAACAGGAGAAAACTACACCCACCGACCATCTCTCACAACTATCCACAATTCGTGACCTCCAAGTAGATGGATTACAGGACGACGCCACCGTCTCAGTTTAGGAGTAGGATTATTACATAAAAGATATCGTATGATATTAGTTAGGGACATTGTTTGGAAATAGTTTGAAGGAAAATGTAGTATAATAGTTTCCTCAATATTGTCAAATTAATAAACTTTAGTAAACTATTTTATAATAATTAATAATTAATTCAGAAGCGATTAAAACTGAATATTTCAATCCAAATTTCCAATAAAACTATATACTGTATAGTAATCTCTTAAGTTATTACGCTTGATTCTTTTTATTGTTCACTTTCAATTCCGATATTCTGTCAAGTTAACCAACCAGATTAAAAAAAATGTATTTACTTCCCTTTTGAGAATAGCCTAATTCATAGATATGTCTGAAGGGAATATTTTCAGTTACTCTAAACAGCTGTCCTTATAACCGTATGATATTACTACCCATACGACGTCACATCCGTTTTCAATTTTGGTCTGTCAGGATTTCCGATACCCCCTTCCCCAAAACTAAGACATACAGTTATCCTTGTCAATTATATTTTGACAGAACAGTTTTCAAACAACGACTTCAAACATTTTAGTTATTCGAAAAATATTAAGAAAGCCAGTTGGAACAACTTCATATGTAATATTGTATACGATATCATAATCATAATACTATCCCGCTTCTTTATTCTGAACTATAAAAAAATATAGAGAAATACATTAATGTCTTGATACAGTTTATTTATCTTTTAAGTATGTATGCTTACATTAGTTTCCTTTATTTTAATTTATTTTTTTAACTTGTTTGTTAATTTTGGGGCTCCAATCTTATGGAGGATAAAGAATAATTCATATTTCACTTATAAATCAATATTTTTGGATGAAATTTGGTATTTACCTTCATGTGGTAAATACCATGTGGAAGCCTGAGATCTTATGCTTGAAATGCTTAAAAATCGTAGTTTATGTGTTTATAATGGCAGCAAACCTGCATACTCTTTTCTCATGTTAATCATATAGGGAATAGGCAAAGTCCTTTATTTATGGACAGATGTTGATGAAAGTTAGTATAATTGTTGAGAATAAAAATTGTTTATGGTAGAAATGCCTACTTGCTGTGTTCCTCACAGCACACACTCTTTCCTATGTTAATCTTATGGAGGTTAGGAAAACAATTCTTATGTTTATCGACAGATTTTGATAAACCTTATCATATATTATTATTATTATATTATTGATTAGGAAATTCACTGAGTACGCAGGTCTGCTGCAACGGGGGTATTTACAATAGAAACGTCTAAGCTCTAGGGAGGGAGGTAATGGTAATCCTTTAGACCAAAATTTAAAGGTTACGTCATATTATTATGAGGACACCTGTTTAGAGGAACTACAAACAATTCCTGTAGACATATCCATGACCTAAGCTATTTTCCAAATGAAAGTAAATCCATTTTTAAACTCAAGAAGCAACAATGATCCTACAATCTGTGCCATAAAGGCAGTGAGCTATCTTAGAGGGGTGTGACACATAGACTAGTCAAAGGTGACCGCTCGTGATTTGACAGAAGTCACCCGCCACTGGTTCACAGATAATTTAATGTTTCAGTCTAGGTAATTTTCTCATTCGTTTGAATCAGCACAATAATTGTCGGTCACTGTCAATCTTTCACTCAAGTTGTGTGAAGCGAGGAACTGCACAACGCAATCTCATTAGCCTGCTGCAGCGATGTCGCAGTAATAGTGGCACAACTGACGGCCAAATGAGCCTCGGAGGACGGTGTAGTGGCAATACTGAGAGTGGAGCGGGGGCCATTTGTCTGTCACAGGAAGGTTCGTGTCGGCCGGTCCCAGGGGAACGGGGGCCTTGAACCATCGGTCACTCGCTCGGGGTTGAGAGACAAATACGATAATTCGGTTTAAAATCACATTATAGCTAATTGATTAGATTATTAAAAAAACATACAAATTTCTTATGCTTGTAAATTTAAAAAAACAATCGTATAAACTACATGTTTTAATATCCAAATATCTTAATATTTATGTCAAATATATCATATTTTTTAACAATAAAAAACAGAGAACGTTAAATTATTGAAATTGTAAATTATTACCAACTGTTGGTTTTGTTAGTGATTGACCTTACGATTTAAATTGGAAATTAATAAAAGAATTATTTTTAATATTCTATAAGAAATTCTTGCGCTGAAGTACTGTTATGTAGAAGTAAATTTAAATTTTCTCTGGACTTAGTATAACTTAATTAAATTTATTAATTTGTTTATTTTTAAGCTGATTTCAGTGCCATCAAGTTAACTTTACTTTTATTTTTTCGCTGAAAAAAAATTTGATTTTTTGACAAAAGCCATAACTTTTAACGCATTTTTAGAAGGGGTGTGATATTTTTTAGTACTATGTACAATAAACTGCAAATTTTAATCAATTGTTATGCCGTTTTTAAAATTATTTTTCACGTTTTTTAGGGTTTTTATGAACTGCAAAAATCAAAACAATAAAATGAAAAAAACGCTATTATAATTTTTACATGCCAAACATTAAAATGGCCAACTATGTGGAGTGTAAATCAGACACAAAACACAGGACACAACATAGTCAACACTGGATTCGGGGCCCATACGGATATACCTCAACTCATTAAAATATTTATAAAACAATATTTTATATACTATTATTAAAAAAACAACCCTACCACAAGGTAGGTATTTTAAGTCAAGTATGAATGATCATTGTGTGACGCGATCTTAGGCTAAGGCTGACATGTTCCTTAGACGGATCTGTCAACTAATAGCCCAACAGTCAATATCATAGGGACCTACAGATTAACGTGGAGTCCGAACCACTGCCTCTGAATTATGAACTGGTCTAGCGAGGGTGGTCTTTGCGGACCAACGTAGTATTAAATAGTGCGGACGTTAATCCACACAAGAGAACACTACACCCACCGACAACTCACAACTATCCACAATAATTCTTGACCTTGAAGTAACTGGATTGCAGGACAACGCCACCGACGAAGTTAATAGTTTCATCAATTGGATTTTTTGTCATAATTTTTAAATCCCTTCACGTTAAGTTGTTTAAAATATTCTATACGAAGCTTATTAATAAAAGTTAACTTTGTAAGCATTTTCAATTATCATTGTGAATTACTCATTGACCGCTAAAACATAAAGCGGAAGAGAAATTTGTTTTATCGAGTAACAATTTAGGGTTTTACCAAACTTGTTATAGCTTTATTGAAATGCTGTTTATTGTTTCATAAAAACCAATGTTTTTGTCGTTATTTAGAGGTTGACATGAACATTGAAATACCTTGACAAGCTTGCCACGACTTTTAATAATGTGAGGGTTTTCAATATCAAATTATTGTTTTTGTGAAAAATACGCAGGTAATATATATTATATGTTTCACTCCAAAGGGAAATGATAACAAATGTAATATACTAACGAAGTTTCTTTAAGTAATTTTTAGATTATTTTAGCTGTGTAAAATTTAATATAGCTATATTTTTAATGAATTTATAAACTTTTTATTTAACAACATAAATTTTGATCATTTTTAAGTTCCATTCAATATAGTGTACAAGCAAAAATGTAGCCACTCCTGGATTACCGGCGACAAAATATTTTGTTCAAACAAATCAATTGAAACTTCTAAAATCCATCATTTCAATTATAAGCTACAATAAAAAGTTCATACAACAGTGTGCCTAGAAATTATTTAAGACGTCAACGCTTTTAATACTAACTATTGTAAGGTCCTTGTACGTTTAAGGATTCAGTTTAGAAGAAAGATATCATACAAAGTGTAAACCTGAAATCGTAAACAAATCAATAAAAGATTAAATCAATACCAGCTTTATTATTTATTTTCACAATTAAATAGATTAGAACATTTATACCACTATTATAATTAGTTATACATTAAAACAACTTTTTAATATAGTATGATATAAAAATGGGTATAAAATCAATGACCAATATAAACTAACTAATATTGATTTGACAGCTGTTTGTTTTTATTTATATTAAATATTTGTACTACAAAGACAGCTGATAATTACCAGTAGGTTATTCATTGAACACTGAATCAAAATCCAAGTAATTTCACGTAAAAGTGGGTTTTTAAATGCTGTTATTTACTTTTCAAGGGGCGGCGGGCGATTTAAGCATTTAATTCTCTGTAATGTAGAGAATAATGAAATAAGTTTTTTGTAATCGTTCTCCCGTTTTTTAGAAAATTGCGTAAATGCCTCCTTCGTCACAGCAAACAGACAAATTGAGATTTTCGGCTTCTCTAACGCACGAAAAGTAAGAATAACTAAAAAATGAATAATTCCAAGCAATTTACAGACAAACCTCTAATTTTATTTTTATAGATATATAGTTCTTTATGATTGTTTTACCACTCTCACCAATGAATACGATGCGAGTACAAATACGGAAATCGACTACAAATATCGATTACGAATACCGATACGAATGACAACTTGGTGTCATTTATTTTCACAGTGACGAAAAGCGAATACAATTATTTTAACAATTAGTTAGAATAGTGTGACGATTAGCAAAGAGAAAGAGTTTGAAAATTGTAGCCGAAGCGGACACTGGGGATTTGTTGCTGATGAAACTGCAATGAGAAAACTTTTAAAAGCTGAAAAGGAAACGGAAACTTGCTACCAACTGCGGTGTGATGTGTAATTAAACAATGCATCACCCTTTGAAACAAGGTTGTTCAACTTAGCTTAGAAATCTTTAATTACGATTTTAGTATAACACGGGATCTAAGCTAAGTTTTTTACGTTTAAATTGAGATTTAAAAATATGTTTTTAAGTTATCTTGCTTATTGTTTGAAAATGTCTTAATGTGTTTGTTTTAGGTCTTCACTTACAAATGAATTCGTTGTAAACGATTTGAAATTGAAAGATTTTCATTCCATAGTAATTGTATCGTATTCAATTAATTATATTAATTATTTTGTCTTTTCCCTTACAGTATAGGAAACTTATCATTAAAGCTGGAACAAATTTGCAAAATCTTGAAACTTTCAGCGATGATATCTAAACACTCCTTATTATTTTTTATTCCAAATGTGCCTACCACCAAAATCTTAAAGCTTTTATCAGAAATTGATTTTTATTGTTCTAGTGGTTTTTCAAAGAATGGGACCGTGGCTTGTCCTTTAGTCCAGCTACTTGGAGATCACGAATTGTGGATAAATGTGAGCGATGATCGGTGGATGTAGTGTTCTATTGTGTGGATTAACGTCCGCACTATTGAATACTACGTTAATCCGCCAAGACCATGCTGATAATAGACAAGTTAGTAGTGTAGAGGCAGTGTTTTGGACTCCACGTTAATCTGTAGGTTCCTTAGATATGCCATTCACTGTTGGGCTATTAATTAATAGAAACATGATAGCCTTAGTCAGTAACAAGACTACGTTACAATCATCTTACACTCTTTTGTACATGAATATGTTTTAGCCCTAGAGGGGTGTTGGTAATTTGCGTGACCAAATTTCATTCATACTTGGCTTAAAATACCTACCTGGGTAGATTGCCATTTCAGTATTAAATGAAATAATAAAAGTTCTTTCTCCAGGGCACCCCTCTAGGTGAACTGTCAGAAAATACACCACTTTCATGGCATACCGAAGTTCAGGCTGTCATATTGTACACTTAGTTGTATACATTTTTATTCCATCACATTTTCTTAGCTTCCTGAATGACAATGACCCAGTTTGTGTTGACTTTTTTACAAACTGAGCCTCAGTTTCATGCAGCCGAGTATTTGCGAAGGTAATTTAGAATTTGTAGGCTGGACAAGACCAGATGAAGTATAGGTTACAATTAGATGAGGATGCATTCACGATGGGTATTTTGTATTTGAGTCATACTCTCCCGGTTCCGTATTATTAATTATCGACAAAGCAATTAAAACATTCTTACTTTGATAAGCTACCTCTAAGAGTCAAGGTTACATTTAATTTGTGTGCACTACAAAATTACCTGCTTTAATAAACTCTTAAATAGTACTACACTAAAATAAACGTTGACGTGGTTTAAAGTTTTAAGTGTTGTACCTTGATAAGTTCCTCGGCGGATAGTTTCCGTATGGTCTGCAATCCCAGGAACACCTTCCTCCAGTTGCGGATGAGGTGCGATGGAGCAGACATGGCGGCTCGCGTCAGCTTGCAGGTCAGGGGACCCGGGACTACACCATAAACCATACACCATACACCACCATACACATTGCACCACCATAAACCATACACCATGCACCACCATACACCATACACCAACATACACCATACACCACCATAAACCATACACCACCATAAACCTCCATAATCCATACACCATACACGATCCTTCAAGCATACACCACCATACACAATACACAATGCACCACCATAAACCATGTACCATGCATGCACTAACATACACCATACACCATTCACCATTCTCACATCATCATAGTGTCAAATAACCAGCTCTATCTATCCACTAACATTAAAAGTCAAAACTGAATATTTCAAATTCATAAAGGCATCTGTTAATAATTATTCAATATATTTAATTGGTATTTTCTAACTCGTCTGTGTATTTAACCGCAACGTTTCTGAAGGTGGAGAAACTCCTCCCGTTTTCAAGTGATTACCTACTGATCTACGTAAAAGACTGAACGTCAGTGTTACAGATATTAATTACTAGCCAAAGTACCCGTTCTTCGCACGGGTTAAAAAGGCTGAAAGGTGTAGGCTCTACTGATACATTTAAGTTATTGTTAATTAATTCTTCATTGTTTACAAAATGACAAAACACGAGTGTCTACATTTCAAAGTAACATCTGTCAAATATTGGGAGAGGATAAGGATTAATGTAATAGAGACAGTCGTCGGAAAAAAACTTAAAATCTACCATTCCACTATTTTAAATAATTCACTAATTTAGATCCAGCAGTTTATCTGAAAACTCAACTTTATTTCTTCTTCTTCCCGAACTGTCAAAATATAGTGCAAACGGATGTTGTCATTAGAAAATGTAAACATTGAAACCTAGGACGGTCACGGCAGCTCTTTCTTCTTCTTCTTCCCGAACTGTCAAATTTTAGTGTTCACAGCTGTTGACATTCAGTAATTTTATGTTTTTATTCTTTGAAAATGTAAACATTGAAATTTAGGACGTTCATGGGGCGTAGCCCGAGGGGATTTTAGGGGAACTAATATGCCTATGTGTTGCATGAGTTTAAGATCTACGTTTCTGTAAAATTTCAAACCGGTCGGTTCAGTATTTTTCGCATTTACTTGCCACAACAAACCCACAAACACACATACAGAAACCACCTCTTCTTTATAATATTATAGATAGATAACGTTGTGCTCCATGCAAGAGGATGCATTATATTCGTGAAAATTAAACGTCGTGTTGCTATTCCCGTTCTGAGCGCACGCTATCCTGTGTCGGGACGGAGTGATGTGGTTAATTGTTGCGTTTTTTAATATAGTTTTAGTGTTGTTGAGACGTCTGCCTTGTAAGTTAATACAAATTATTCATCTGGGGTTTTAGTATTTTAAATTTTACATTATTTTATTATATCATAATTTAATATAATTTTTATATAATTACATCATTGAAATGGCAACCATACTACAATGTAGGTATTTTAAGCCAAGTATGAATGAGGATTGAGTGTAAGATGATTGTGGCGCGATCTTGTAGTCTTGTTACTGACTAAGGCTGACATGTTCCTTAGACAGGAGTGTCAATTAATAGCCCAACAGCCGATGGCAAATAATGTACCTACAGTTTATCGTGGAATCCGAACCACGGCCTATTTTATTACATTTTATTTTAAATTACAATGGAAAGGACGAATTTGGAAGAAGAGCGTATGAACTAGCAATTTATAGGAATAATAATGAAGAGTATGTTGTTCGTCGACCTAGATGGACATACTATATTAAAATGTTATCTTGACGTATATCAAAACTTAATAATTATACATTTTTTTAAAATTTAATTTAATTTAATTTACTTTGCCATGTAAGTATCTTTTTTACTTAACTCAGATTTTTATACCCGTGCAAAGTAAAAGATGGGGGTTTTGAACCTTTCAAACAGAAAATATATTAAAAAAATACAATTGTAACGTAAATCAGTGCCAAAAAAATAAATTCGGTATAATTCAATACTGACGAGATACGAAGTATTTGGTGAGCGAAATAAAAAGTAAGTATGTTAAAGCAAGTTTGCAAATCATCCGTTATCAGTAAAAGGACAGTTCTGGATTTGAATAATCCAGAAAAAAGTTGTTATCTGAATATTTATCACTGAGTTTGGAGCAGCTTTAAGAAGGTTTGGGATGTAAATGAAACAGCGCTGCTGGGACTATTACTTCCGGTTGATGGGTTAAGGGCAGTCTAACATAAAAATATTTATTAAAAAAAATTTATTGATTGTTACTCTTCAGAATTTTCTTTTTTCAGTGGTGTACAACACTTAATATTTATATTTTTGAAAAGTCATTATCTATATTAAAGTAAACAGGCTTACCCTAACTTTTTCGTAAAATAATTGAACTTTTTTGTTGATTTCCCAAAACTTGTACTTTTTGAACTTCAATGACACATAACTCTAAAACTACTTCATGTATCACTATGAAAATTTTACATTATATTTATTATTCTATTGACTAGTTCCTATCATGAGTTTTTTAAATTATGTATATTTGTTGATTTAGAAAATATTTTTGGTAAAAAAAACACTTTTTGTAAGCTTTTTTTGATGTTAATTTTTTTTGTTGAATTACAAATCATTTAAGGAACTAGAAACAGAAGTCAATCTTTCAAATAAAAAAAAGCTCAATCTCTTTCCAAAGCTGAGTTATGTGTCATTAAGTTAACTTAGTTAGCTTCTTATGGAAGTCGGACTGCCCTTAATGAGGTTAATGGGTATATGCTCAACTACAAATTCTTTTGGTTTAAAGAGTCAATCGTTAGTTTGTAGAATATATAAATGTTGGGAACTTTAAAACTATTTTAACTCTGTTAAAATCACTGACAAATAAACTCATTTTGATTTTAATAAGACTGCTATTTTCCCAATATAGATAAGATATTTGTATATTCAGAACCTGTCTTTATTTTAAAATAAGTATAGTGCAATCTCAATACTATCAATAAATTTTTTTAATTGGTCATCTGAACTTAAAATAGTTCAGTTTTATAATATTTTCAACAAACATATTGTCTCAAATCAGTAAATAACATACAAAATATTTAATTTTACGAAAGTTACAAAGTTTATACTTTAATACTTTACTTTAATACTTTTAACTGAAATGGCGACCTACCCAGGTAGGTATTTTAAGCCAAGTATGAATGAGGAATGAATGTGGGATGATTGTGGCGCGATCTTGTAGTCTTGTTACTGACCAAGGCTGACATGTTCCTTAGACAGGACTGTTAATTAATAGCCCAACAGCCGATGGCAACTAATGGACCTACAGTTTAACGTGGAATTCGAACCACGGCCTCTGAATTACGAATTGGTCTAATTATGAGGATGGTCTTTATGGATTAACGTAGTATTCAATAGTGCGGACGTTAATCCACACAAGAGAACACCACATCCACCGACCATCTCTCACAACTATCCACAATTCGTGACTTCCAAGTAGCTGGATTACAGGACGTCACCACCGTCCCAGTCTTATAGTAACAGGCTAATTAATTACTTTTTAATACATTCTTTTTGTTTTATAAAATCACTATCGTACACCTATTCTCAATATCTTTTAAACGAAATATTACAAAATAAGTTATTTTATTTTTACAAAAAAAAATGGCAGGAAAAATAACTATCACGTTAAAGGGTAAAATATACACTTCTTTGTCCTGGCTATAAAGGTAGTAACAAGTAGTAAGAAGTTAGTAAACGTTTCATAGAACGTGATACAGTAACTACAAATGCTGCCATCAACCTTTGTAATTATTGAAAGTCTAACACCAACAAAAGTGAATTGGGTTATACGATTAAATTTAAATTATTATTTTGAAATAAAAAATAAAAAAACAAATTACTACTGAAGTGTAGAGTGAAATAATATATGGGTACTTTACAAACATTTAATAAAATACAAGCATCTCCTCCATTAGAGTTCTAGGAAAATGTTTCACTGACGAAGAATGTAAATTTGTTTTTAAATTATACATTGAAAAATGATAAAGTAACTTTACACAGACTAGCTTTAAAACTGATGAAAAAGTTTCTCATCGAATAAAATTTCAGTTTTTCGATGAATACGACGTTAAACATTCTCACTGTTAACTTTTCAATATCCATTTATCAAAAAACACAAACACGTTTGAGGTACTCTAATAAAGTTTTAAGAAGTTTAAAACTATTGACCAATTAATTTATTTGTCCTTCAACTCTAGATTTGCTGATAAAAGACAATTAATGCTTGAATTTTTTGACGTATTTAGCCGTCTTATGAAACTGGATTTCCACAAGAAGTCTCAAAACTAATTTATTTCACACAGCGTTCCTCGTGCTATTTCAAAATTTTATATTCCTATTAAACTGATCATTTTAATAATCTAAGCGATTGAACGTCAAATTATAAAAATTAAAGCATCATTGAATGTAAAAAGGGTCACAGTTTCGATTGAATTGAAGTTATATTTTACTAAAAAGGTATGAAAAGGATTTTGCAAAAGCTTAGTCACCTAACATCCTAGTTAAAATCAACATGCATTCTGAATTTTTTCCTATTTTTTCAATTTCTGTCATTTACACGTATATTTTTAAGCCATAGACTAAAAAAATTAATTACCTAAAAATGGAATAAATCAGTATTTCACGTTGAAAGATGTTAAATTTCTTTAATAAGTTTACATTATTTTATTCAGTGTACGGTTTTATTTAATTATCTAGCTATTCTTTATAATTTTAATGTTTTTGAAGAATGACAATCCCATTAAAAACACTGTCTTTACAAAGTGGCTTGGTATTAATATTATTCACCATAAATGATCTGGAAACTCCATCTTTTACGACAATAAATAAAAATATTAGGATTCAGAGGAACGTAAATTTAAAGGTTTCTCATTTACTCATTTCCAATATTCACGCTTCTAAATGTTACACACTTTAAACGAAGCACAGCATGCAAGAAACTGTGAATGGGCAAATTTTTGTTTCAAAGATTCTGTATTTATATTGAATATACATTTATGATTTTCTTCATAAATGTTTATGTTTTAATCTTCTCTAAATATCTATAATAATTTTATGGTTTTATTTCAACGATAATAAGTGAACAGTAAATGAACACTTAACATATTGCAGATATATAAATAAAAATTCTATGATTAAAATGAATTCAGAGTGAAAATTTACAATTATTTGATCAAACCCAAAATCCAGAGACTATCAGAATCATAAAAAAAACAATATAGGATTTTAAATTTTCGCTCAAAGTGAAGTGGTTACTTAGATAATTGAACTTTATTTGTCAGTTGTTAATTAAAATGTGATAAAACGTGATATGAAGCTTCATATACAATAAAAGATATAATAATAATATATGTTATAAAAATTTAAATATTTTGTTCGTCGAGGCAGCTACTAGCCTACTCACTTTCATTGATTTTACAAAAATTTATATAACTCACTTTTCCGTTATAACATTTGGTGGATACGTCTATGATCACGCTAAGTATATATTGCCCAAAATAATTTCTAAATGAATAGAAGGTCGCTAAGTACTTTAACTGCTACAACGGGGATATCAAATGTTTTAAGCCATGGAAAGTACACAGTTATCTCAGTTGTTTTCATTACAGAATGAGTTTTTTTTATAATCGTTCACATTTGAAATATTATTTCCTCCTCAAACCACTTTTCACAAAAGTTCATAAAAAACTACTATAGCAAACTTTGACCAACAAAAAAGTTCAAAATCTTAAACAGGTTGTTTGCAAGGTGTTGTTAAGTTTTTATCAAGCATTTTTAACTTGATTATGAAATTGCACATCCATACCTAATCGTGTCATCAAGATTTGAGTGTTTATTTCGTTAATTTATTTTAATTACTTTATTTTATTAATCACATAAATCAGCGTACATAAAATATAGTAATACAAAATTGATATTTCTATAAACATCGATTTAGATCTTGTCATGAAAATCACGGTAATTTTATATATTTTCTTTGTAGGAAATTAACTGAATGGTATTCTAAATTTGACTGAATCTGGTGAATTACTTTTGATGATTTTGTAACAAACTCAGCTCTGAGCCAATCCAGGATTTCAATTAAATCCGCTTAGAGTGTTAGTGTTCACTGTGTATAGAGAATGCTAAACTCTGAAACCATCTAGGCAAACACTATAGAAACATGTTTAAGATTATCAGTACTATACAGTTTTAACCAAAGTTTCAGTCAGAATAGACTTCCCAATAATTGTACGAGTCTTGTGGAATAGTTCACTTCAACTTGTATTGGTTGAAACTCTGAATTTAGTGTCTCAAACTTTGTCCTTACATATCTGAACTCCAATAATGTTTTTATAATGAAATTTTGTATGTAAAACAGTTATTTTCTTCTAATTAGAATATTTTTCTGTTGGCAAAAATATTGGTTAAAATGGTTAAACATCAATAGGGTGTTTCACAATTTTCATCAGTTTACAGTATTTCACTAATTCCAACATGGATAACGTTCTGTAATGTTACTTTAAAACCACAGTCTAGGGTGAATACTTATTCTAACATTTACTTTCCTCACTCTACCTTCCTGGTGGTTTTGATTTCCCTGAAGATTAAACTTTCTTTCTAAAATAAAGAGAGTATTAATGAAGTATGTTGAGCCTTCACTGTGAACAATGAACAATACGAGTGTTTAGAATTTAATTTTACTCAAATGCAAAAATAACACATTACTTACATAAAAAATTATTAATTAATTTATCTAAGTATATAAAACAAAGTCGTGTTAGTTACACGCATTATAACTTGAGAACGGCTGGACCGATTTTAATGATTTTTAATTTTTTGGATTCGTCTCTGCTCTGGTCATGCTTTAGGCATATTCAGTTTCCATAAATTCAATTAGTTTCCATTTTATAGCGTTTTAAATTTCTAATGTTAACCTTATGGGGAATAAGTTTGTTTACAAATTATCTACAATTGAAACATATGATTTCTTAAACCAGCTGTTTGTTTACTGACCGTTAGCAATATGCTTTACCATCCAATGCCATCTGAATCATTCATTAATGTAAAACTATGAAGTAAATATGTGCTGTACAAAATGAACAGCATTATTTTCCACGTTAATAGTTTACGGTTTTTGGGAATTATGTACTGTATTTATAATTCTTTATTTTCTGTATGATTAAAAGTCACGTGTTCATATGTTTGCCAAATAAAAAATAACTACAATGTTTATTATAATAATCAGCTGTTGTATATTAAAGCTTTCACAACGAAGCCGCAATGCTAATTGACTTCAGGACATGGCCAATCTTAAAGTTAACATGTATTTACTGTTAGGCGTTACGAAGTTCGCTGGGTCAGCTAGTTTATTTTATAGTAAAGAAAAAGAAAGAATCCCTTTTGATATTTGGTGATTTGATATTGTACGAATATTTTTGGATGGTTATATTGATGCAGCGGTAAAATAATATTCAAATTCAGTGTAAAGGCTGTTTTTAGCACTGCAATCTCGTACTAAACAAACATTTTCTTACTAGAATCTGAATAATTGAATTCTCAAACCTATATCTGGACACCTTTGCTGTCCTGTAATCAATCCTTATTGATAAAGCGATGATTGAAACACGTGCTACCCCTTCATCCAACCCTTGAGCCTAAGCTTCACTATACTAATGACATGTCCTAGTTCCGAATTGGTCAAACACGATTGAAGTTTATGCGCTCGGGCACCGCTGGACGATTAGCTATGAAAAGTGGTATACTTGGATAAAATTTCATGGAAAAGGTTTGTGGATCATCAATTTTGTTGTAGCTTAATTGCGTTTCTCAATTAATACATTAAATTAAGAAATTAATCTCAATTAAATTAAGAAGCCCAAAAAGGATCCTATACTATGGAACTAGAACTTTTTTTACATTATAGCTACAATATTTCTTTTTCAACAGCCGATTGCTTTACTATTATATATCTGTTATTTGAAGATATACTCCACAGAGTAAAGCACTTGTTTACATTTTGGTTTTAAGGTTATGCGAGTGATAAAACAGTTACAATTTTTAACTGTGACTTCTTCTTGCACACTTTGCTACTGTGTTGCGTTATTTTAGTTTATAATGGTCTGAACTTTCACAAGCACATTCCCTACAAATTACAAAAAATACAGGTCTATTTACTAAATCGGTCTAGATAAAATTTAGGCGTTTTGCATTACAGCAAACTTTTCAAACAGTGATAATGTAGTCACTTTATGGGCTCTATCAACCTAACGGAATGGTTTACAAGAAAACAAACAGATCTACGGGAACATAAACTATAGTTTTTAAAATCTTAACTAATTACCGTTAGTTCTTATCTTTCTCCGTTCTCATTTTATTTAGCTTTTCCTGGGACCTAATGTATTTTAGCTCGTGCGCCCAAACAGCAGATCCTGGGGTAAAAGCAATATGGAATGTTTTCTTATAACTTTTAAGATCTACCAGACCATAACTTAAGCGAGACACTAGGTCATATGGTACATTACAACTTAACCATCCCTCCTATACGATTTTAGTAGGAATATGGCGATTATTTTAAAAGGTCTTCTGATTACTAAGGACTGTGAACAGTGAATATGGGGCCTGGGGAAGCTAGTCTAATATAATAATAAAATAACTGATGGTAAAAATGTTTCACATCATCAATAAAGATAATGGTGGTGTCAATCATTATGGTTGATAAAACTCACTGACGTAAAATATCAACCAAGATATTTCTTATTTTCACATGCCTGGCAGAACAGCCTCAAATTCACAGTGAACCTCTCCCTGAGCCTATGGACAGCACTGTAAAGTTTTTATGCCGTGACGTTATCAGTAATGCTGAGGCAGAAACTAAAAATCTGCGACTTACTCTCACCTGCCGCTTTGACAATTCTTTATTAACTTATAATCACTTTACACGAAAGACGAAAATTTCAATACTTTAAAGTACCACTGAATAACAAAACTATCAACTTTATTATCTGTACATATTATTTTTTTCTTGTGATTTCATAAAAGCCAACGGTCGTGTTTTAACGATTCTATTAGATTAGATTAGATTATTGTAATGACAACCATATCACAAGGTAAGTTTTTTAAGCCAAGTATGAATGAGGATTAAGTGTAAGATAATTGTGGTGCGATCTTGTAGTCTCGTTACTGACTGAGTCTGACATGTTCCTTAGATAGGACCGTTAATTAATAGCCCAACAGGCGATGTCAATTAAGGAACCTACAGTTTAACGTGGAAACCGAACCACGGCCTCTGAAGTATAAACTGGTCTAATTATGAGGATGTTCTTTGCGGATTAATGCAGTAATCAATAGTGCGGACGTTAATCCACACAAGAGAACACTACACGCACCCACCGATCATCTCTCACAACTATCCACAATTCGTGACCTCCAAGTATCTGGATTACAGGACTACGCCACCGCAAATAAAATACTAAATCTCAGGACTTTTAGATGAAAGGACAAAGGAAATATTTTATCCACTTGGAACTGACAAGTTTGCAGCAGAGTGTGTGGACGGTGGCCAACTTGCATTGATCCTCTCTGCCTCTAGTGTTTACACTTTTTGTTCAGTTAAAAAAATTGGAATATCTTTTAATAATTTACGGTACCGTAAAAAATTAGAATCTCATTAATGATTCATAATATAAAACAGAGTCTATGGGTATGTTTTAAAATTAAAATGATTTAAGCAAAGAGCTAAAAGTAAAATATTAAAATTCTCTTATAAAAATAAAAGCAATTATTGTTTTATTTGTACATTTTATTTAACGGTTTATCTTTATTTATGGGATAATAGGGCACGATTACCTACTGTATTCATTAAAACCAACAGCCTTTTCTTTTCCAAGTATTAAAAATCCTTACTTTATTCACTCAAAATTTCAAAACACTTTTCTTTGTTATTAAGAACTAGCTGACCCGGCTAACTTCGTAGCACCTGACAGCAAATACATAACAATTTTCAGATTGCCCATGTTCTGAAGTCGAATACCATTACGGCTTCATTGTGAAAGGTTATATATTCTGGGTCGCGGCCTAGTCAATAACAATACTGAAACGATAAGACATATTAATAACATTCCCATAAAACAAATAAATCTGAGTGGATTAATTCACAATTTTCAAATCCAATCCAAACCCAAACCAAACCTAACTGTAATACGGCTTTTATAGGAAAGATATACAACAGCTAGTCATTATAATAAACGTAATAATATAAACATTGTAATTATCATATATACACGTGACTTTAATCAGATAGAAAATAAAAATATAAATACATAATCCCCCAAAACCGTAAACTATTAACGTAGTGAATAAAGCTGTTCATTTTTTACAGTACACATATTTACTTCATAGTTTTACATTTATGAATGATTCAGATGGCACTGGATAGTAAATAATATTGCTAATGGAATGTAAACCAATCAGCTGTAGCTAAGAAATCAAATGTTTTCATTGTAGACAATTTGTAAACAAACTTACTCTCCATAAGGTTAACATTAGAAATTTAAAACGCCATAAAATATAAGCTTACGGAGTTTTCGAAAATATTTTTTCACTAAAACCTTCCCGGACACATATAGAGCAACTTCCTAAAATTTCATGGCCATCGGATGAGTAGTTTGGAAATGCATAAAGGACATACATACATACATACATACATACATACATACATACATACATTCAATTTTATATATAGAGATGATTGCTTGCCAAAGTCATATTCGGTAGGGCTTGTAGAGAAAACTTTGACCCAAAATCCCCCATAAAGCCTTTTGGGATATTCAAATTTCTCTACTGTCTTTGACAGAGAATTTTCCAGTTTGCAAACAAAACTATCAACTATGTCCTATGAAACACGTGGGTGATATATTTGTTTTTACTCTTTTACTTCTAATTTATTGGAATTACCTAAACCAACGAGTTACGCTTTTTATAGATGGTAGTTCAAGTATATTGGGTTAGTATTTTTTTATTAGCCTGTTTTGATATGGATATGTCTTAACTCTGGGGGTGGGTGTTGGCGATTTTTAAGATGGAAAATATCTAACAGGTTTCCATAGAAACCTCCAGATATATTGTATTGAATTTTTAATATAAAAGAGTAAGAACAGCTGTTTATATGAACTGAAAACATTACCTTAAGACATATCCATGATCTAACCTATTTCCCACAGGGAAGTAAATATAAACTTTTTGGATTAAAATTTTCATAAAGTTTTTTTAACTTTGCATAAAAATATTTACAATATTAATGACAAACACATAACCTCTAAAATTTTAGGATTAGGGACGAAATCGTGACCGAACTTCAAACAGATGTTTACATATTTGAGTGGGGGGAGGGATCTATAGGGCGTTTTGGTGGGTAAGTTATATTTTAATGCAGAAATGTTACTACTACTTGTTTTCTCATGATGTGATGTCACAGAACTACGTATCACCACTGTACAACGTATACATACCAAGTTGAATAATTTAGATATTTCACCATACAGTAATTAATAGACCATCTCTAGATTAAGCTATATCCCGTTTAGTAATAATATTTCAAATAAAAGAAGTTGTATCAATTTACTTCTTATATATTCAAATAACACTGGAAATAACTGAGTATGTTTGCTGCCACGAGAAACAAAAAAATCAGTTAACATTGTTAGAACATAACTATACTGTTAAGCTACTTTAACTATATGTTAAACCTAGTGAAGTTGGTCTGTTATGTCGATGAGTTTTTAAAATAATGTTAAGATTTTAAATGTTTAAGACTTTATTAAATTTGTCAACTTTTGTTTTTTGTTAAGTACATTTTTGACATGGATATGTCTCTAGAGGAGGGTTGTTGGCAATCCGTAAGACCAAAATTCGAAACGGATGTAACGTCATATGGTTAGGGACGTCATGTAGCTAAAGAACAGCTGTTTACAGGAACTGAACAGGATATATTCATGATCTAAGCTGTTCTCCAAAGGAAAGAATACGTTTGTTTTGTGTGCATATTATTGTTTTGGACATATAATGTTTTGTTTTGTAATGCGATTGTAAAACTGCCAAACTACGAAAAAACTGAAAATGAGAAACTGCTTCTTGAATCTACTTTTGGGAACCCAAATTGCATCAACGTTCAACAATTCTAACCTCAAACCGTCACACACAATCCTCTCACACAATCACACGCACGTATCACTCCACCATCACAGTCACCGCCATCCCATGGTGTATGGTGTATGGTGTTTATGGTGGTACCTTCAGGCGACGCGCGTGGTCCGATGACGTAGACCGATTCCACCATGCTACAATCTGGACTGGCGCGTTTCTCCCGCCACGGCGCGGATATACCCACCTGTCGCCATGGCAACAGCGCCGCGTCTTCTAATATCGCTGTACTTCTCTTGATTGGTCGATTCACTCACGAAGCGCGACCGCACGCGAACCACGATCAGTGGATCTCTATTAATTTTATTGGGTAACTAAGACAAAAGGTTCGGGTATGAATCACTTTATCTACATGAATAAAGCTATAGTTTTGTCTGTATTGATTAGAATTATAATATTGGCCAAGAAAGGCCAAAAAAGGTCTTATATCAATTTCTTAACGCGTCCCCGTGAAAACGGGTACACACAATAATTATGAAACTTATTTTAATAATTCTATACCTTTTAGGGAATGTTTTTGTTGACTTAAAACTAACCCACACAATATGTAAATAAAATATAGAGCTCTCAAAATCCAATTTTGAGCAGTATTATACATAGTTCTTGTGTTTTTAACCATACAAAACTTGTGATCTTTTAAAGTGATTTAATAGAAAGACAAAAAGAACTGCTGTCAAATTGAAATAAATATTAGTTTGTTTACATTGATGTAATTGATTTTGAGTCTATTAAAAAAATTACTAGCGTAACTGGCGCACGAAATCGTGCGCTGTCAAGGAGACAATCTATTCACCAATAACTATGTTTAGAAACTAAGTTTAGATTTTCCCAACAGATTTTCATTTTGGTTATGTTTTGGTTTTGTGCAAATAAAAACTGGTGTTTTATTGTCAGCTGTACGATGATGTCTTCATTAAACGAAAAAAGAAAGAACCATGTTTAACTGTCAGATTTTATTTGTTAATTAACCACTTCCTTTAACAAACAGCTGATTTCTCGATCGTCGGTGTTTACCTCTATATTAAATTTATGGGGAAAATCGCGACTTTGACCCCATTATTTTCCATATTCACGGCGAATTTTCAAAATATTTTTAATTGATGGCAAAACTACATGCTAAGACCTTTATAACGATACCTTGGACATGGTGATTGGTAGCACCAACGCTCCAAAACAATTATCACAAAATAGGCCTAGTGTATGAAATATGTAAGATTTTAATTATTTAGGTTATTATTTTAATATATAATAATAAGTTTTATTATTTAAACATTTATTTCTGAAACGGTTACCTTTTTAGTATCAATTATATGTTTTGACATGCATATATCTTAGCTCTGGGGGAGGGGGGTGTTGGCGATTTTTTAAGATGGAAAACATGTAACAGGTTTCCATAGAAACTATCAGAGCTATTTTATTGAATTTTTAATATAAAAGAATAAGTACAGCTGTTTAGATGAACTGAGACCATTCCCTTTAGACATATCCATGATCTAGCCTATTCCCCACGGGGAAGTAAATACAATCATTTTTCGTGTTGTTTTGTATCTTCAGTAACTTGCTCCAGTTATAGAAGTACTTGAATACGTGAAAAGCTAACGAAGTACCTGCCATTAAATCTTGATTTTAAGTTAAGGAATTAAGTTTTCCAGAATATATATTTTAATTTTATCAACGCATACATGATAAGAGTTTAGCAGCACAAATAATAAATCTCATAATAAATTGCATGAGTATTACGTAAACATAAAATATGTAATTTAATTGACATTTTCTTTAAAGTTCATATACTAGTACAAAAATTATACTGTACATACAAACTAAGGATAATAAAGTGAATATTTTTACCTCCTACCTTTTAGACGAACAATAATGCCATCGAAAGAAAAGTGAAAACACGTTCAACAGAGCAGTGAAAATAGCTTAGTGGTATGAGAAGTGGTGACTCACCCTTAGGATGCGATAGGGACTGTCAGTCAAGAGGCAGACCTCGCCCTCCACCCGGCCCAAGCCCTGGGGCAGCAGAGGGTCCGCGGCCGTCCTCTCCTCCAGCATGACGTGCATCCCGGAGGCACCCCCATGCGACTTGCCCTGGTCCGACCAGGCGCTCTTGCACTCACACTGCAACACATCACGAGAAATACACTCGTAAAGAGGTTCACAAGAATCAAGAAGTTTCATTGACGTTAATCAATTACAGAACAAGAAATAGGCATTATCACAATAACATAAAACTAATCACAAAACTTGATTCAAGAAATCCTTAGTCGAATAATATGGGTTGGTCACAAACCAGGATTATTTCACCTTAAAACTATCCAGAAAGTCAGACATCTTACCGTAAAACTTAACACAGTTAATTTGAATAAATTGCCATACCTCTCAATGCAAGTCTGTGATTAGATTAGATTAGATTATTGAAATGGCGACAATACTACAAGGTAGGTATTTTAAGCCAAGTATGAATGAGAACTGAGTGTAAGATGATTGTGGCGCGATCTTGTAGTCTTGTTACTGACTAAGGCTGACATGTTCCTTAGACAGGACTGTTAATTAATAGCCCAACAGCCGATGGCAACTAAGGGACCTACGGTTTAACGTGGAATCCGAACGTGGAATGGAGGTGTAATGTCCGATGTTGTTTTTCCTCTAGTGTCATGCATGTGAAAATCAGTGGTAAGAAATAGGTGAGTCTTAGTTTTAGTGTAAACTAATATGTTATTAAGATATATATTAATGACTTCACAAATCTTTAATCGAACAGAAGGGGGTTGCAGTGCCTCAAAGGTCCAACCCCAGCCATTATAGTTATCGCTTGCATATGAGGAGAGTGATCCCAAATAATGTTCAACAAAGTTATATAATCCACGATTATTCTTACAATCATCTTTTGTAGGATTAGAATTTGTAGCATATGAAGGCTGTCTTTCCATAGTAATATTCCGTATGACAATATTCAGTATCCGGAAAATGCAAAATAGGTCACTCTCACGTAATCATTTGGCACAGACGTTTTCAAATTCCTTATTCAATAAATTCATCTTAAGAGCTTTGTGGCATTTACATGTGTTATGTGTGTATTTACTGGATTTGTTTACCTTTAGAAATAGCGACCTACCTAGGTAGGCATTTCAAGCCAAGTATGAATGAGAAAGTATGATTGTGGCACAACTTGTAGTATTGTTATGGACTAAGGATGACTTATTCTTTAAACAGGATTGTTAATGAATAGCCCATCAGCCAATGGCATCTAAAAGACCTACAGTTTAACATGGAATCTTAACCACTATTTTGGAATAGTCATTAAGATGGTCTTTGTGGAAGAATGCATTCAATAGTCAGAAATTTAATTCACACCAGAGATATCACATCCACTGACCACCGCTCACAACTATCCACAATTATTTCGTGACTTCCAAGTAGCTGGATAACAACTTACGCCACCTACATCTACATCACGTCCTCTGTAGTGGAAACAAAATGTGCTGTAAAAGCCTATTACTTCCGGTTTTCTAATGATGTCTTAAAGGTAAATATGAGGGAAGGGATTGGACGGAAGTGCTCTGTACACATGCATCATTGTTGCGTTGTTGTCTGTGTTGACTACATTAGAGAGTCACTTTATCTTCTTAATCACGTACGCTGCTGATGTTTTAGTCATTAATAGGTATTTTCTATACTGTTAAGGCATTAAAATTCTGGATATATGTAAAAAATACCTGGTAAGTAATAGTATCACATTTACTGAAAGCGATCTAACTTTATTTAAAGAATTATAAAGAATAGGTTAATACCACACATCTAGTAAAATATGATTTGAAATGCAAGATTTTGTATCATACATACAGCTAGATTCTCATTTCTGATTCGTTTTGTATAAAGCATAAGATAAGATTATTTAAATCGTGACCAGGTAGGTATTTTAAGCCAAGTATGAATGATTGAGCCAAGGATTGAGTGTAATATGATTGTGGCGCAATCTTGTATTCTTGTTACTGACTAAGGCTGACATTGTCATAGGCTACTCGTAATATTTATAATGCTTTTATAAGTGCATACCTAATATTTTTCAGATGATTTTCATGTAGTTTTTCTATCTGTAAGATTTGAGGCATATGAAATAATGCTACGTATTACTAGTGTATAACCTCAAAAGACGAAACCTGAATTAAGATTAATATATTAAAAATGTAGTTAAATAACCATTTAAGTTGTCTCAATATTGTATTTAAGCGCTGAATTATAAAGAGACTAGGTTGGTGAAGTACAATTTACCAAATTGTCTCTATACATAACCTACATACTGTATATGATATGCGTGTCACTAAACATCGGAATTCTTGGTTTGATGATTAATATTCTGTATCCATAGGTTACATAAAACAAATATAATTTCTGCCTCGCTATTGGAAATTATATAGCTAAACATCTGATTAAAATTTAAAAACAATTTAGATAAACGAACATGCTAGATTACACTCGAAACTTCAAACAGGGATGGGTATTAAAAATTATTAATATTTAACATTGAGGGTTAAAATGATTTTATTTCTTAATTTTAATTCTTACAGTTTTTACCTTCTTACCTTCATTTCTGTGGCTTGATAGAGTGCACCGATTCACGAAAATATTAATAAAAAATGCGCTGCGAAATTGAATTTAGACATTTTCCCAGCACATCTTTTGTCACTTCTACATTTTAATAAGCTACTTGATGAATGCGTTTCGACACTTTTCACTAACGACTGACGGATTTGAAGGTGAAACTGAGTGGAAGGGAGTGTTTGTGCAATCTAATCAGATGTTGTTGACTTTCATGAATCAGATATTTTGCCTCTTTCCCCCAGAATCATAACTGTGTTCATGAGATAGGTATTTTATTCTAAAGTAATATATACAGGGTGTTTCAGAATTCCCTACCAATACTCTAGGGCCTTGTTTCTGGGTAAGAAACATATCTAAATATCAGATTGAAATTGTCCGGAAGTCTTTAGTTACGGTACTCACACAGCCTCCATTTTTTTCATATATATATTTTTTTCTGAATAATGGTTAAACGCGGAATTGAAACGTTGCACAAACATTTATGACAACTAGACAAAACTACAAATAATCATGACAATTTCTCAAATTCATAAAACAAAATGGCGGCCATTTAAAATTTTGTTTCTCAAATTGTTTTTTTTTGTCTTTTCATGGCTTGAACCCATGATATTTTAGCTATTTTCCCCGTTTTATGTCGCAAAAGGCTGAAATACGTCTCAATTTCTGCCTGTCTCTCTTTTCTTTAACGCTTAACAAGATATAGTAACGCTTCTTTGTGAAAATGAGACAACCACAACGCTCATTATTATCATTATTCTACACCTCTTGGTTTTTGTCTAGTTTAAACTGAACCACGCCTTAATAAGTAAAAATAATGATCTCTGAAACCCCGATATTTTAGTGATATAAGACACATTTTCCTATCTTTCACTTACCTTACTTACCAGAAATGAATAACCAGCTGGAAAATTAAAACAATATTACTTGTTATTTGTTTAAATTAATGACAGATTTTAAACGTATTTTACTGATGATAGATTTTATTATTTAATCTAATTAATTTTATTTCAAATTAATAATAAGTAAACTTATTTTTTTGGTTACGATTTCAGGTAATTTTCTTTCATAGTATTCAGTATATTTGCCGTGGCCATTTTGTTTCCGGTTCCGGTGTATACGCCCACTCCTATTCAGTTGTCTTTGAGTCTTCGGGACGAGTGGACGTGTTAATGTGACAATAAAAAATTTGATTTGATTTGTTTTGTTTCTAGTATGCACAATTGTTAGTGACATGTTTATTTGTGAGTTTTTTACTGATTTAAACTTTTTTACTTTCAGCTTTATACCGGAGTTTATTATGCACGAATCGTGATATGTTTTAGGCACTAGCTCACCTGAGGATGGTATCAGATTCCAGATCCCTATATTTTATATATAATTTTTGTTTTACTTAAAATCGTGATGGAAAATTTCCGTAATAAAAATCTAAATAACATGTATATTGCTTCTTGACGCTGAATCATATAAACACGTCAAAGGATAGGTAAAGACGTACTTACTACTAGTTGTATATAACTAATTGTACAGAACAGTAGAATTTAACAGAAAAATATAACGTTGGCAGACCTGTTTGTAGGAATATTCTGCAGTGTTATGACGAATACGTGAAAGAAAATCTTGTTTGTAAATATTATAATCCAAATATTAACTGGAACTTTTAGAATTGATTTTTCTTATCAATATACCTGCTGTACAGGTGTTCGTTTTCTGTTATCTATGACGCGGCGCGTAGGAAGGAAACTACAAGTGGTTTACGAGAATCTATATAAAACACACGTTTTTTGTGTGTGTTTTTTTAAATTTTGGTTAATTTTTTTAGTAAGATTACTCTAACAATGCAGATTTTCTCTTATTTATATAGATATCCTTAGTGATATAAATCCACCAAATATTTCCTTGATATGTATTTAACTTTGAGGATTTACTCTGTAACATTTTACTAATTACCAATAATCGTTGAATGAATTGGGTTATAATTTATGCAATCTTAACCTTTTTAATATTATAAATGCACAACTACCATATACATGCTATAAACACTGATTGAAATAAAATCACTTAAACATAAATAGACACCTGTCATACCCGTACAGTTATTGAACAATATATTAAACAATTATGATAGCCTACAGATTTTTAAACGGTATACTATTATATACTAAAAGATTTTTCATATTTAGAACTACAAAATGTAACAGTTAAAAAAAATTAAATTTAATAAAAATTGTAATTTCAAGTCTGATACATTAGTATAGGACATTATTACGTTTGGTTTGCTTTCCCAAAGTATACACATTTTTATTCAATTCACTGTCATGAAATGAGATTTTTGTTTATGCTGCCTAGAGATTGTGGTCCTTATAACCGTGGCAAACAAGTTCCAAGGGTGAAACTGTTATTCATTTAGTTAGCTAGTGACTGAAATGGTAAAGTACCCAGCCTGTAAGGCAAGTATGAATGAGAAATGAGTGTAAGATGATTGTGGCGTGATCTTGAAGTCTTGTTACTGGCTAAGGTAGAGGTCGTGGTTCGGATTCCACGTTAAACTGTCCCTTAGTTGTCATCGACTGTTGGGCTATTAATTAACAGTCCTGTCTAAGGAACATGTCAGTAACAAGAATACAAGATCGCGCCACAATCATCTTACACTCATTTCTCATTCATACTTGGCTTAAAATACCTACCTTGTGGTATGGTTGCCATTTTAATAATCTAATCTAATCTAGCCTTACATTTTCCTTAGACAGAACTGTTTATTAATAGCCCAACAGTCAATGGCATATCTAAGGGACCTACAGCTTGACGTGGAGTCTTAACAGTTTGAACTCGTTAACTTAGGTTCTTAAAAAGTCCTTTAAGTCTTAACTTAGGTTCTTAACAGAGCCTACCTGTTCGCTGTGGCATGCACGGCAGTTGCTCTTGTCTGAATGAAGCCACCCAAGCAACTGAGTACTTCTCATCCACCGCTTGTTGGTGGGCATTCTGAAACATTTCGCAAACGACATTAATTATTTTATGAATGTGAAGCAAGCATTTTACGAATCGCTAAAAATTGTCGACTCGTTTACAATGACCTCACTTCTTACTGAATTCACTCAGATCATTTCGTTAGAATTTTTTACGAATTTTTAGACATTAAAAGTACGAACGGAACTATTTTATATTATTTTATTTTAAATTTTGTTTACGTGTGTTATGGCTTTATGTTTAAAGAAATGTTTTGTTGAGATATTTAGGAGATAAGTATTTTTGTTGGCAATGTTAACACTGTGTGATGTTTTACAGATCTGTATGAACACTGTTTTTATGTTCAATAAATACCCTTCTTGATAAAAAAATATATGTGGTCGCAGACATATTTAAGTTTATTATAATTTAATTCTTTATTGTTTCAAATAAAAAACATTCTAAGTATGTATCTAAACATACAAAGTCATATAAATATTTGAGAGATAATCATTAATAAAAACGGTTCTAAAAAATTTAAAATATAACATTACTATTTCGAACAATAATTACTAATCGATCCAGCAGTTTTAGTGTAAAAATTAACTTATTTCTTTTTCCTTAACTGTCAATTAAAAATACATTGACATTAAAGTAACATTGAACCGTATTTTACAAATTTTCTTCTGCTTACACTCAAATTTTAGTGTTACATTTCAATTAAGTAATTTTATGTTTCATTTTTAAAAATGAAAACATGAAACTTAAACGTTCACTGAAATAATTTTAAAAATATTATGAATTTTCATGATTTAAGATCTGTCGGAAAAATTTCAAATTTTTGGTAGATGTTTTTGCGTTCACTGACAACACACACCCACAACACACACACACACACACACACACACACACACACACAGACAACACCTCCACAATAACAGATACAACACACATTTTGATTGATTCACTCAGATAAACTTTGCAAAGTTTAACTTCATAATTAAATCTGTTTAGGGTATCGCAACATATTTCAAGATTATTTTTAAATTTGTATTTCATTGACTAACATTTCTTATAAGAACATTTACTAGCCTCTTAGACACATACTAAATTTATAATACACAGTACCGTTGAACTGACTTATTCCTTCTCCCTCTAAAGATAAACAGAAATAGTCCTAAGCTTGTAATAACATAACAGATGTATTGTTTTAAAAATATTCCCACGTCTTCTTAAAATAGCTTTAACAAGTTGAAATCCCTTCAGAGGGACTCCTTTAAAGGTAATGGCAAAACCTTTGTGAGGGTTTCATGGGACGATGTGACCTTTCGCTGCATGGAGAATTTCATGAAACACTAGGTATGGTCAATCAACTCTAGCCGCAAAACAGTGAAACATTCTGAAACACCCTCTATATTTCCGACAATTACAAACGTATTGACAAGACCATGTGAGTGAAGAGGACGTGTTTGTTTAGAGGGAGGAGCGCCACACCCCTTCAACCACGTGCTGCGCTCTAGTAGGGTTGGTGTAAACAAACCAAACTACGACGACATTGTGGTAAACGCAGTACATTGTGATGTAGTTGGCACTCGTCATAATTATTGAGAACTTTCTATTCCCGACGTTGATTTTTTAGTTTCGGATCAACCAATACAATCCAGTAGGTAGCTTTGTAAAATGTGTTCCCTATAAAGAATGTTTTATTGAAACTTCGATTACCAGACTCATTGTGGTTTGAACTATAGCATAGCGAAGTATAATTTTACTTTTAATTAAAATGTTAGCCTACCCAGGTAGGTATTTAAGCCAAGTATGAATGAGAAAAGTGTAGGATAATAGTGGTGCGATCTTGTAGTGTTGTTACTGACTAAGGCAGACATGTTTCATAGACAGAACTGTTAATTAATAGCCCAACAGTCGAGAACATATCTAAGGGACCTATAGTTTAACATGGAGTCAGAACCACTGCATCTGAGTTACAAAATTGTCTAATTTAGAAGATGGTCTTTGCGGATTAACGTAGGATTCAATAGTGCGGACGTTAATCCATACAAGCAGAGAACACTATAACCACCGACTATCGCTCACACCTATCCACAATAATTTGTGACCTCCAAGTAGCTGGATTACAGGACACGGCACGATACCAGTCATTTTCAGTTATACATACACGTGGTTAGTAAAGCTGATTCTCCAGACTGCTTTAAAAGCTCAATAAAGTGGAGCATATTTTTTTTAACTGTCCACGCTCGGAGTATGGAACAATTTGGTGAGATATCGGTGGACTATGTTATGTCTGCCAAAATATTATGGAGGGATAATAATTTCTTGCCACTCATCTCTCACATTATCCTCCCTTCACTACCCATCTACACGACTATGAGAGAGAGAACCAGTTAACTGCAATCCGTGTTCAGTATTAACCTTTTTTCTCTATTATAATTATTATATCGAAATTATTTCACTATACAAACAGAACTATTTTTTATTACGTATATTTTTGTTACAATGGAAAGTAAAGAACGAAAATGTTAGCTTTCTTTGATCAACAATGTCAAAAAAAGATTTCAAGAAGAAGAAAGAACTGCTCAGTCTGGTGTAGAGACCTTGAAAAGACGATTTTTTGCTAATAACGAAGATGCAAGTAAACTTACTCAAGAAGCAATGCAACTGGAAGAATCGGATCAGTCCGTAGATGAATTGCAGCCGTGTGATCACAAGAATTATATTTATTGCTTGTTATAAACCTACTGTCCATTTTGCCGACAAAAAATTTAGACTAAAAAGTTAAAGTAAACATTTCTTTAGAAGCCAAATTAGTAAATGTGGAACTTTGTACGCCACACGACCTCATACAGCCTTTTTGCAGGACCTATTAAGGGTTAAACTGCATAAACTATTTCTAATCAAACAATTTGCATCATAATCTATCATAATGTTATCTTTACAGGAACCAGTTACATTGAAATTAGAAAGTTGATTTTGACATGCTTAAACGCATTAATAGTACAGATAACATTTAAAAAATAATAACATATTTTTTGAAAACTATTAAACTGGTTTCTATTCATAAATATTACGAAAATATTTTTTTGAATTTCGCTTATTGTTTAAACATATATTTGAAGCAGAAGAAAACATATTTGTAGAGAGTTACCCAAATGGAAAAATTTTTTATTTGTAAAAAACAGCTTCAGAAATTATTGTTTTTGTAAGTATTTTAAATAGTTAAAGATATGATGATTTATTTTGATCTGAAAATCAAATAATTTAATTTTTTTTATCACAGTGTTAAAAATAAATATTTTTTTTATAAACTAGTCAAAAAAAATATTCTAAGAAATGTCTGATAGAACATTTTAGGAAATATCTAAACGCCAAAAATTTTATCTTTGATTAAAAATTAGTCGTTATAATTTGTAAATAGAAGTAAAAAGTATAAAAACATTTAGACTGTAGTTTAAATGGGATATTTGTCATAAATTTGCATCATAATAACTCAAGACTCACCTAGGACTGATAGAAAACACACACATACTGTGAATGAGACAACAGAACATCTGTTTGTTAGGAAGATAGAGTGACATGGCTGGGCTCTTACCATACAACGTTGATAGAATGATAACACATGGATAACACAACACACTACACCCAGAGCGACACTCATTCAGTAACAAAGTACAAAATCAATAATAATTTTTACTGGTAATGTTCTTTCATAAAATTTACGATAGACGAATGCCCAACTTTCATCTCTTTGAAAAAAGGTCTTCGCTTACAAAATTAATTTTTGAATTAAAATATATTTTTTATGGCAGAACGCATATTGTAGGTGACTTATATATGGACTAAAAATTCGTTTTTACTTCTAATCCCCTTGTAGATATCATGGAGAAAGTATTGTTTTTGTCACAATTTTAGAATTTTAGTTAACAGATATATCCGTTTAGAGGCTCCTTGAATTAAAAAAAGTGTGTTTCGGATTGGTTTCTGTATGTTTGTATACACCACGGCGATTTTTTGATATTAGGTACAAGTGTGTACTTTGCCTACGTCTCGATGCAGTTGTTTTTTTTTATTTTAAGAGTAGTAAACCCGTGAATATCTAAAAAATACTAATTTCCTTAAATCCGCTCAAACGAAATTAAGGTCGCAAATAATATGTTTTTTTTAACTATTGGTTTAAAACTTATGGGCTTTTAAATGTGATCAAATCATTTTTGAAATTCTCAGACAAAACGATAGATTTTTAAGTAGTTTGTTTAACAATTAAAAATTATTAAACCGTTAAAACCAGTCACAAATAAGTAAGTAGATATACAGGGTGTCCATGAAAAACGTTTCAGGACTTCGGTGAGTGATTAGGTACATTAAAAGGAAGAAAAAAGTTCCAATGGCCTAAAACGCTTATTTCAGATATCCGACATTTTGTATTTTTCACAAAATATTTTTTATTTCAAACATTTTATAACGGATTATTTTCAAATTTGGTTTGTGTTACACTAGCAAACTACTATTATTAAAAAATAATTAGCATGATCCAAGCTCAAAATCCAAAACCTCGGCCAAAACCTCAAAATAAAGTATTTTAGTTTTAAAATTTTAAATGGCTGCCATTTTGAATTTTGAGCTTGGATCATGCTAGTTATTTTTTAATAATAGTAGTTTACTAGTTTAAAACAATTACAAAATTTGAAAATAATCCGTTTGAAAATGTTAAAAACATAAAAATATTTTGTGAAAAATACAAAATGGCGGATATCCGAAAAAATAAGCGTTTTAGGCCAAACCACCATTGGTACTTTTTTCTTCCTTTTAATGTTCCTAATCACTCACTGAAGTCCTGACTGAAACGTTTTTCGTAGACACCCTGAATACGTAATATTAGGAAGATATTAATTCTGTGATATTGGTTATGGAATAAACAGTGTTAAAATATTATGGCTTAGTGTAGTAAAATTGACACCTAATTAGCGGGACATATGTTGATGTAGCTGACGTGTGTAGTTACAGCTGTAGCAGTTATAATTATTGTGATAGTCATTACATTTGCGATGTGCAACACCTCATACACGTCATCTTCTCAGCATTCGTTTACCCTACCGTGAAATGTACTCTGTTCACCTCCTACTGTTGACCCTCTGTCTCACGGGAATCAGGGAGTCAAAATCACTTATTCCCGAATTTTTGAAACGCAATAACCCTTTTAGAACATTAGGAAATGAGTTTTCCACAGGTGACGTTATCAGAATAGTACCGACAGAGACTTATCAGTGGCAAATTGTTAGGAAAGTCGAAGATGAAGATGTGGTTGAGTGGAATAAGGATGTGACACTACTGGTGACTTGGGAAAACCAACAACCTACTAAAACGTTTTACATGACATGCGCGTCGAAGGAGAACGAAAACCAGGAGCATAAACCAGAGAACGCGATTTTGTACAGAGCTGTCATTTATATTGCCGATAGCGGAGACGGATATGCTTACGAATCCTTCAAGACTTTAGACGTCACTTCCTGCGACAAGGACATCTTACTTTCTATCTCTATCTCTTCTCCCAACGCGAGAGAGAGTCAGATCATGGTGACTGATGTACATGGAAAATGTAAAAACGAAATATACCTTAAAATGAACAATATACTTATGGACGCTAAAAAATGCATTGCGGTACCATATAGAGTTCATCAAAAGCACGGAGATGGCTACACAAATGGGTGGAGACAGGTGGAAGTACCAAATGGCTTAATTAGGACCTAAGCTTCAAAAAAAGTAGGCCTACTATTTTTATTTGGAACCAAGATTTTGTTTAAATTAATACAACTGTCTAAATTAATGATGTTCTTACTTATGGTATAAAATTACAACAATCGTTTAAAGGTTTCATATTTGTTCTCATACTTTCCTATAACCGAAAATAAATTGATTTATCGAACGTAAATTGAAACTTGAAGTGGACTTTAATTTGCATAAAATTAAGATTTTAGAAAGATTGAGTCTATTTTGAAGCGGAATAGTATGCCTACTTAGACCATATAAATGATACAAATTCACTTATTCAATGTAATTGATCAGTACTCAGTAATTGATCTGAGAATTTCTTCAGGTTATTATATTGTCTTAGTAGTAAAATATCTTGATTCATAATACTGGGTTGAAGGACGCAAATGCGTCCTTAAACGCAGATTCTCAGATATCGTCATTTTGTATTTTCCACAAAATATTTTTTATTTAAACGTTTTTTAACGGATTATTTTGAAATTTGGTATGTGTTTTATACTACTATATTAGTATTATTAAAAAATAACTAGCATTATCTAAGCTCAAAACCCAAAATGGCGGCCATTTTAAATTTTATCGTTAACAAAGTATTTAAGTTTTAAAAATTTTAAATGACCACCATTTTTGATTTTGAGCTTGGATCATGCTAGTTATTTCTTTAGGAATAGTAGTCTACTAGTTTAAAACACGTACCAAATTTGAAAATAATCCGTTAAAAAATGTTTGAAATAAAAATATTTTGTGTAAAATACAAAATGGCGGATATCTGAGAAAATAAGCGTTTTAGGTCATACCTCTATTGGAACTTTTTTCTTCCTTTTAATGTACCTAATCACTCACCGATGTCCTGAAACGTTTTTCATGGACACCCTGTATAAGGGACCTACAGTTTAACGTGGAGTCCGAACCAAAGTTTTGCCTCTGAATTGCGAACATGTCTAATTACGTGGGATTAAGGATAAATAATACTGTTTGGATTTCAATTGGTAGGAACACCTACTAACAATGAATGAAGTGACTCATGACAACATGGGTAATGTAATGACCCAGAGAGGGGTGACCAGTAATTTGCGTGGCAAGCGATACATCACCACACACGTCAACAAACTTAGACAACCTTGGCATGTCCACATTACCATCCAGGGCATCCAGCTGTTGACTCTATACAAGTGTCTACTATATTTTATTTTCAGTATCACTATGGTGTTTCGCAAGCCTTTAAAAAATACCTTTATTAATTCTGGAAATAATAAAAGTATTAAAAATTTTATATAAATTTGTTTAGCAATAAACGAAAAATCCGTAAATTTAAAAAAGTACATAAAATGTGTATATAGTTTTTTATGAAGAAGTAAATAAAGACATATAAGACTGATGGTTTACTGTCATCATAGTCAGGAAGGTATTCGTTATTTGCTTTTACATGTCTCTTGACATATTTATGAAAAAAAGTTTTTGTTTGTGTTTAGGGATACTTACTATTATATACATGCATGGAAAAAATTGAAATAGGCAATTCGTTTGAAATTTAATGCTGAAACCAAAGAACATACGTATTTATAATCAATTTGAAAAAATAACTGAAATAATATAAACCGTTGATAAGGAAAAAATATGAAAACCGCCAAAATCACGAAAACACATATCTGAGATCTAGAGCAATTCCATTATATCCTCCCCTATTTTAAAAAGCTTTCTCCTATTTAAAAGGGAAAGCAATAAATAATAGCTAATTAATGGGTTTTACCTCTTTAAACTATCTAAAAATGGATAGAAATACTAAACAAATTTGTTTTACAATAGTAACAGATGACATACTACGCCATTAAGGAAAAAATACCCATAATCCATCATCCTTCAATAACCCCCATTTTGATGATAAAATGTAAATAGTAATTAATTAACGTTTTAACTATATAAAGCTATCAAAATCACAAAGATAAACACTATAAACAAACTTGTTGCAAAATATAGCAGACGACAGACTACGAATTTTAGGAAAATATATTATTACCATCAAAGTTGTCTGCAAATATACTTGATAAACTCAAAGACAGATAAAGCGATTCTTAAGAATTTTAGCCTTTAAATGATATTGTGGCATAGTAAAAGATTTTGTTGTCCTATTTTAATAAGGTTTTTAAGGAACAAAATTTCAAAGCAGGAATTTAGAAGACTATTCATTTGGTGTACTTACTTACTTACTTACTTGTTACTTGTATATTCCGTCCGTAGTCCGGGCAGGCCAGGAGTTGGACAGGTCAAAAGGTACAGAGTACCAGTAAAACATTAACCTAACTATGCTACTTGTTAATAAAACTGTTGAGGTCATAGAAAACCTTTTCTAAGAGGAATTTTTTAGTTTCAATTTTGAATTTGGAGAAATCATCGATATTGCGTAAATTTTCTGGTAGTGCCTGGAAAAGTTTGAGGCCACAGTATTTTGGCTTATGTTCATATAAAGTTAGCCTATGTTGTTCGGAATGGATGCCCTTTTCCTTGTATTATAGTTATGGTAGTTTTTTGGCGTAAATTTCTAATTTTAACCTAATAGAGAGTAAGTTAGTTTACTAATTTTCTACAATGACACATTTGATTTCTTACCTAAAGCTGATTGGTTTACTTTCCATTATCAATATGCTTTACTATCCAACGCCATCTGAATCATTCATTAATGTTAAAACTTTAAAGTAAATACTAAATACTGTACAACATGAAGGGCTTTATTCGTCACGTTAATGATGGATTACGGTTTGGGGGGATTATGTATTTATATTTTTATTTTCAGTCTGTTTAAAAGTCACGTGTTATCTGTTGGCCGAATAAAAAATAATTACAATGTTTTATATATATATATATTACGTTTTTTATAATAATCAGCTGTTGTATATCTTTCCTATAAAAGCCGTATTACAGTTAGGTTTGGTTCGGGTTTGGATTGGATTTGAAAATTGTGAATTAATCCACTCAGATTTATTTGTTTTATGGGAATGTTATTAATATGTCTTATCGTTTCAGTATTGTTATTCACTATACCGCGACCTTGAATATATAACCTTTCACAACGAAGCTGTATTGCTACACGACTTCAGAACATGGCCAACCTTAAAGTTAACATTACTTACTGTTAGACGTTACGAAGTTCGCCGGGTCAGCCAGTATCATCTATAATAGTAGTAGTCTAGTTTAGTATAAAAAGGATGAGCTGAGTACGTTGTGTGGTAAACAATAAAAAACAATGCTATAAATAATCCTGAAACTGCACATATTTTAAATATAAACCATTTACCTCGAAAAGCATAAAAGTATGGTGAAGTACACTTTGTCCTCAAGACGCTTGCTAAGACCACCATTATCTTGTAGCTAGTAAAAAAATTAGGTTTTGCTCAATTTTGGAATTTAATTAAATGACTTTCTGGAGGATGGGGTATCACTCCTTACAGCAGACCTGCGTACTCAGTGAATTTCTAAATCCATAATAATACGTAACAGATTTGATCAATATCCGTAATAATTAAGAGACTTTGCGTATTCTCTATTAGATTAACATGGGAGTATGCTGGTTAGCTGCCATGATAAACACATAAACTATTTGTTTTTAGCATAAATGTATACATCAAAACCACATGAAGGTAAATACCAAGTTCCATCCAGAAATATAGGTTAATAAGTGAAGTATTAATATTTGATTACTATCCTACTTAAGATTAATATTGGAGCCCCAAAATACAACGTACTGTGTTAATTTTTTATCTCGTTAAACCTTGAAGATAGAGAAAAAAATTAAAGTATTATCGAAAAACATATAAAATATTTAAAAATTGCACGTAAAAACGCGAAAAAAAACAAATTTTTGGTTACGAAATCCCACAAACTATCCGTTCTGATTGACCGACACATCTTATTACGAACTCGTTCGAGTACGTAATAAGATTTAGAGATTAGTTAGAGAAGCCGAAACAAGTCTTATCTCGTCTGTGACGCTTCAGGAGGCATTTTACGCCGTCATCTCCGAATAAAAACGAAAGAACTGGAAACAATGAAACTTATTTCATACATTCTCTACATTTTTCACAGAAGGTTTTTAAATGCTTAAAATTGTCCACCGACCCTTAAAAAGTAAATCATGACCATTTAAAACTCCACTTTTTAAGCAATATTAGTCGCATTTTGCTTTCAATTATCAATAAACCACCTACTGGTAATAATCAGCTGTCTTTGTAGTTTAAATATTTAATAGAAAGAAAAAAACAGCTTTCAAATTAATATTAGCTTGTTTATATTGGTCATTGATTTTAAACCTATTTCGAAATCATACTATATTAAAAAGTTATTTTAACGTATAACTAATTATAATAATGGTATAAATGTTCTAATCTATTTAGTTATAAAGTAATGCAAAATAATAAAGTTAGGTATTGATTTATTTCCTTTGTACTGAATTGTTTAGGATTTCAAGTTTACAGTTTGGAATGATAATCTTTCTTCTTTTACCTAAATCCAACAAACCGTACACAGTACGAGCTTTCTGCTAGTATTCGTATAAAATTTGTATAAACGTTCCTACCAAAAATCAGTAACCCTCTCTTATCTCCTGATATTAAAGTACTGATGGTCCACATTTGATACGAAGTGTCTTTTCGCACCGCTAAATGTACAAACCGATCTTCGGGTTAGGTTAGGTTCTTTGTGTAATTATAAAAGATACCATAAACTGTTTTGGCAAAAGATGAATCTCTACTGTTCCTGGTTTTCTAAGAAAAACGTGTTTTTCAAAGATATATTGACATGTGGAACGGACGTTTTTCGGTAACGGCACACGTCGACGTGCGAAACTGTAATCCAGCTACTTGGAGGTCACGAATTGTGGATAGTTGTGAGCGATGGTCGGTGGGTGTAGTGTTCTCTTGTGTGGATTAACGTCCGCACTATTGGATACTATGTCCGCAAAGACCATCCACATAATTAGACCAATTCGTAATTCAGAGGCCGTGGTTCGGACTCCAAGTTGAACTGCAGGTTCCTTGGATATGTCTTTGACTGTTGGACTATTAATTAACAGTCCTGTCTGAGGAACATGTCAGCCTTAGTCAGTAACAAGACTACAAGATCGCGCCATAATCATCTTACACTCAATTCAATACTTGGCTTAAAATATATACTGGCTGGGTGGTGTAGTGGTTATAATACCCGCCTTCAAAACTGAAGGTCGCCGGATCGAATCCCGCAAGGGTCGAATCTGGACCCAGTCGCCATTTGTCATTGGGCTACTAATTAATGATGCTTCCTAACAACAGGTCGACGTTAGGTAGTAACAAGACCGGGGTTTGGACCGTTCCCCATCAAAACGTTAAAAATGCCACTGGCGTCGAAATACACAAAATAAAATAAAATAAAAAAATACCTACCTTGTAGTATGGTCGCCATTTTCAATAATCTAATCTAATAGTCTCTGCCTATTTCATAACTAAGTATTGCTATTACAGTCAATATGCTGCAATGCCTTTCTGTGAAAAACAAAATGAAGTAAAATACGCAAGAGTGGCTAAATATTGTATGACTATGGAAGATCAACTGGAAATAAAAGTTAATTAATTTACAAAAATAAAGTGGAGTAAGCTCTACGTCGGCCATAACAGCTGAATGGCGTGAGCTGGCTGCGACTTATGATTACCGGTGTAATGTTTATGACAACACCCCTATCGGCGGTAATGAAATGGCGACTGACACAACGATCCTGCCTCTGGACAAATGCTGGTTGATTGTTACTTTCTCTTTAGTTCATTCGACTTTAAAAACGACCGGTTGGATCTGTTCGCAAAACTAAATAAAACAGTAATATTTTCCGATGTTGGGTTGTCAATTACGCTTAAAGAAAAATTCGTCTACGTACTTGAATAATTTTTAAGATTTAACATTTATTTTATAATATTTAAAAATAAACGATATTAGTGGACTCACACATACTTTCTCCCTGAAGTAAATTTAAAAACGACAATCTGTAATACACAATCATATTCTTTAAAGTTGATCTAAATATCATTGAACATTTTATTTGAAAAAATTATCATTCAATTTATGAAAATAACAACAAGAGAACCAAAATTAAATTAATTGCTAGAATTTTATGGGGGGAATAAATGTTATTGGAGCCATTTTTGAGCAATTTTGATTTTTCATGGTTATTTTAGGGATTTTAGGGGTGAACTACCCTTAAAAATAAAAAAATTCAACAAAATTAAAAAAAACACCTGGAGATACGGTAAATATATACATACATTCTAAATTTCATCTTAATCGGACCAATGGGGTAAGCGTAGCTCTCTCTGTACATATCCAGACACACACGCAAGCACACACGGATGTACGTCGAAACCCAATTTTTGGATTCAGGGGACCCCAAAACGGATATATCTCATCTCAACTCAAATTCAAAAATTTTGACGTAAACAATACTTTCTACATATACTGTAAAAGGGGAGAAAGTAAAACCATAAAAAGATGTTTGTAAATGATAAATCATAAACCGGAATTTCGTTAAGACACTTTGACACTTTTCTAACAATCTTTATGAACAAAAATTTCTGCTATAATTATTGGTTTAAAATGCGTATTAATATTATGGAAATGGAATTCTTCATATTTTTATTTTACTTCACCACTTAACGTCTAGAAAAATGTACCACGATCGAATCATCATGATTTTAAATATAAAAAAACACTAAATAAAGTATGATTTCACTGCAAGTAACATTATATGAACGATTACAAACATGTGTACTTAATAATAATCAGCTCAAGCAGGATAAAATAACGGTTATAAAGGAGTTGTGTGCCATTAACTTATCATGTTTTTAAAGTGTAGGTATTAAACTTTGAGCTTGAACAGTAGGAAAGTAAAATCTCCTTCATTAATGCACGCACAGAACAGGATTTCCATCAACCTCTCCTTACAAACTAAATTACTTAAAGTGAGTGACGTAAGTGAGAAAACATTTAAAGCTAAGTTTTAGCTAATTATTACCATTACCTCTTGACGACCTACCCAGGTAGATATTTTAAGCCAAGTATCACATTACACACGAACCAACCATAGACCGGACGCTCGTTCGAGCTAGGGCAATTACGCCCGGCCTAGTCCATGGCTATGGTTTCCCCACTTCCCACCACAGTTTATCGCCTAATGTAACGTCACCACCTTGTGTTGAATGTATTAATTGTTAATAATGTTACAGATACAGATCCTAGTTTCAGCTTTATTGGTAATATCCCTAAAACCCATAGTCCAACCCACTCTATCCACCAACTGACCACAGTCTTGACGATCGTTCGGGTTAGGACACACATGTCCGGCCTAGTCTATGACTGTGGTTTCCCTACTCCCGCTCTTCTACCACTTAAATTCCTCCTATAAGGCAAAGCCAGATACTCGTTTCGGCGTGGGACACAGATCCCCGCTTTCTTCTGGTCTTTGACTTCATCCCCCCACCCCAACCAGCAGAAATTAAATAAACATAGACCTCCTAAACCCTAACCCTCCCAGCACAAAAAACAAAGCCAGATATTCGTTTCGGCGTGGGATGTAATTCCCTGCTCTTTTCTGGTCTTTGATACTAATCCCCTTCTACCCAACCCTACAGATAATAAATAAATAAACGAATCCACCCTAAACCCTGTACCACCCAACACAACAAACAAAGCCAGACACTCGTTTCGGTCGAGCGCAACCTGCCCTCGGCTTAGCTCTGGTCTTTGTCCTAAAACCAAAACCATCCTTGCACTAACCATAACCACAGTACCTGAAACCAAAACCTCACTCAACCCGCAACCAAACCTAACCTCAAAACCTATCCTTGGCTGAAGAGGACATAGTCCTATAACCTTGCCTTCAGGTTTCAGTGGGCCTTCAGCCCACTGAAACCTCACATCCTGATCCTGAAGTATGAATGAGAAAAGAGTGTAAGATAATTGTAGCTCGATATTTTGTAATCTAGTTACTCAATAAGACAGGCTGACATGTTTAAACCTATTTAACTATAACATGTGATGATAAAATGGTATCTTATAGTATAACACATTATACCAATGATCCAATTGTTTAAAATTAATTGGCTAAAAAATTAACAGAAACTAGCTAGGAATATATTTTACTTTTTATTTATTTGTTTACGATTACAAAGTAATATACGATAAAAGGTCATAATAATGAGTATCTCGTATCTTAACACTGAATCATAAAATACCAAGGACAGAAATAAAAACGAAAAAACTTATATTTTTACTAAAATAGTGACCTACCCAGGTAGGTATTTTAAGCCAAGTATGAATGGAAATGAGTGTAAGATGATTGTGGCGCGATATTGTAGTCTTGTTACTGTCAAAGACTGACATGTTCCTTAGACAGAAATGCAAATTAGCAGCCCAACAGTCATGTCTAAAGAAGCTACAGTTTAACGTGGAGTCCGAACCACTTTTGTCTCTGAATTACGAAATGGTTTAGTTATGAGGATGGTCTTTGTGGACTAACGTAGTATTCAATAAAGCGCACGTTAATCCACACAAGAGAACACTACATCTACTGACCATCGCCTACAACTATCTAAAATTCGTAACCTTCAAGTAGCTGGATTACAGAATACGCCACCGCCACAATTAATCATCAAGTTTTCCACCTTACATTGCCGTTATCAGCTTCTAGAGTCAACTATAGTTTAATTATAAATAGTACCTGGTGACCGAGCTTTGCTCGGATAGAATAAGATATGTATTATACAAGTTAATTAGCAAAATTAAAACAAATTTATTACTCAAAGAAAACATTTATGTGGTTTAAATAAACCACAAAAATATAATCCCTGGGTGGGGATCGATTCTCACGACCTCCCGCACGTGAGACCTGAGCACTAGCCACACTGTACTACGGCGTCAGCCAATTGCAGACCGTCGTTTAAGGGTTTTTGGCCAACATCAATTGTTTTAGCTGATCTTATACTGTATTTGATTATCCATACAGTTATTATTAGCCTGTGATCAACTAATTTTGTTACAAAAGGAATGAGGAATGAAAAGCAAAAGAGAAATTTAATTTACACCAGTTAATTGGTTTGTTAAAGTGGCTTGAAGCAATATAATGAATACGTTTTCTATAAAAACACAAAAGATTTTGGAAATACCTTTCTCTGATTTTATTTCGCACAGTTATTTTAACCTTTAGTTTTTACAAATTAAGTAGTAATTTGATTATTTTTCATTCATACATAAAATAAATATTTATTTTATTCGAAACCTCTATTCACATATTGTTCACCACCATCTTCAATCAACAACTGTCAAACGGTTATAAACAGATGTTTTGATTTGTATTGTTTACATTTTGATTCTCCATAAGTGTAATGTTAATATTTTAGATTTTAAACTCAATATTACAAGAAGCCTGAAATTTTCCTGGACATTAGACCTATCTAGAACTTATTTTCTACTCAGAAATTAGTTATTTCCAAAATTTAAAGAAAATCGTTAGAGCAAATATATATACAAACCTTGCTCGTATTTCCTGCTTTTTTGCATTGGATTGTTGGGTTATCCATTTTTACGCCTGAAAATAGGTTATTGAGACAAACCGATCTGCTACGATGAGTGATTGAATAACAAAGCCCACCAAGGGGTTGATTGGTGACAAGATAACCTCCCCACCAGCGTCGGCTGCGTCACCCCTTGTCAAACCGTTATCTTTACTGCCCAATCATCGTCTTATAACCTTGATCCTGCCACTCTGCCAACTGACCCTGTATTTGATGAAAGTCACATACATAAATTTGTCGTAATTTTTAAACTTCACTTTCCACATTCAAGTTACAGAGACAGTAGTTCTCCAATTCTCGTTCTCCCGTTCTGAGCGGAGTGTTGTAGTTATTTGTTGCCTTATCAATATAGTTTTTGTATTGTGCATGATAGATAAGTGTAGTATTATTGAAAACGTGATATAATTAATATCTGTAAATTCAACTTTCGATTATTTAATCCAAACGGGAGGGGTTTCTCCACCTCCAGAAACGTTTTGTAGTTAAAAACACAGACGCGTTGGTGCCCAATAAAAGATATTGAATAACATTACGCAGTTAACGACAAGATCAACGATAAATTCAGTATGAATTAGTAATTCACATTCGTAAAAGATTTTTTAACCTAAAGCATTGTAATTTTCTTTGATTGGAGGAATTATTCAGTTCGTCTTAGTTTCCATTTCACTTATATACTTTGATCAAGTATTAGTAGAGATAATTCATTTACGTCCAATAAATTTGTAACTTTAATTATTAACCCTCCAAGTGCTATGACTTTATTTTTATTCAAATCTTCTTAAAGTACTAAGTATACAAAAAAACACAAAACATGCCCCCCTTATAACCACTAATCATAAAAAAAGGTCCACTGCAATCCCAATTAAGCCTACAAACTCCGCCAACTTCCACCCAACCGGTCACCGAAGGTGGGCCCTCCACTCCACTATACCACACCGTTGTACTCGTCAGCACAACGGTCTAACCACTATACCAGAAGGACCATCGTCGGAAAAAGCGCTTATTTGGCTATGAAAGCATACGCTAGTGGCAAACTAACGAACTCAAGCAGCAGAACAGGGAACTACGTGGGTAGTTGCATGTATTACCTCGCAGATGGCAGCACCGAGCGCCTTACAATTGGACCTCGTTGACATCTCACAGTGAGATGTTAGCACTTGGAGGGTTAAATAGTAACGAAACAGAACTTTGATCACTTTGAGTGATGTGATTTCGTCTCCAAGCCACGGAGATTGGTCGCGTTCAGCTATATGGTTTCATCTCTCCTTGATTGGTTCTGAGAACCAATGATTGAGGTCAAACAAGACAAGAGTGCTGTAAGAGAAGTTGTAGGTTTTTAAATCCGTGTACCAGGAAAGTGATTTCCTTTAAATACCCTTAGTTAAAATTGAAAATATGTTAATGTCCTAGAATTTTTAATTTAATTAAATAATAACTAAACGGCAATTTTAAAACTTTTTGTGAGGTGATTTCGTCTCAAATCCATGAAAGTCGCTGTACTAATACTAGTACTGTAAAGTACTTATTCTAACAAACAAATTTTCCAAGGTAAAAAATTTATTTTGACCAGAATCTCTCCTAAGTACTAAACTATTCCTTATTCCTTTTCTTTATTATCGATTTCTAGATGTTAAAATTAGTTGAAACTTTTATAGCATAACAATGAATTGCAGAAAAATCTTTAATAGGTTTCTCAACTTACACAGCAACCTATAAAACCTATTGGCTGGTGGTTAAGGTGAATAGGTAAGTAAAAATAGTGTTTTCTTTCCTTTGGTTGATAGCTTACATTATAGTTATGTCTGAAGGGAATGTTTTCAGTTCCACTAAACAGCTGTTCTCATAACCAAAAGACGTAACTTTCTTTACACTGTTTGCGTCTCGCAAACTAATAACACCCCCACAGTGCTTAGACATATACCTGTTTTCCATTTCGTAATGTAATATACCGATAACGTATATTTGTATTGTTTTAGCGAATTTTCCATAGGGAAGAAGCTATTACCGTAGGTCTCATGGCGAGACTTAAGCCCGGGACCATGTTATTTTTTCTTCTTTAGGTGCCCAGAGTCCAAAAACAATAGTCGTTAAAATTTATATATATATATATATATGTGTGTGTGTGTGTGTCTGTGAACACGATAACTCTCGTAAAAATGGTCCAATCAAGACCAAATTTGATATAGACGTGTATTCCTGCAAATGCTCGGACAAGTTCGTAAACCAGACATATCGGTCATATGGGGTTTTTTGCGTTTTTCACATGTAATTTTTAAAAATTTCTAATTTTATATTTCACCATTGGAATCAGCTCAAAAAACTACATAATTAAGTTCCTTAAAGCTTTTCTATATTTCCAACGTTTACCGAGATATTAAAAAATCTAAACACAGTACATTGTATTGTGGGGGCTCCAATGTTAATCTTATGGAGGATAGGGAAAAATTAATATTTACCATATTAATCAATATTTTTGGATAAAACTTGACATTTAGCTTCATGTGGTTGAGATCTATCCATTTATGCTTAAAAATCATAGTTTATGTGTTTATCATGGCAGCAAACCTGCATACTCTTTTCCCATATTAGTCATATAGGGAATAGACAAATTCCTTTATTTATAGACAGATGAAAGTTGGTATAAATGTTAAGATAAAAATTATTTATGGTAGAAATTACTACTTTCAGTGTTCCTCACAGCAGCTAACCTGCACACTCTTTCCCAAGTTAATTTTCTGGAGAATAGGCAAATAACGCTCATGTTTATGGACAGATAATGATAAAAATTGTCATATTTTATTATTATATTATTGATTTGGAAATTCGCTGAGTACGCAGGTCTGCTGTGACGGGGGTATTTTTTTAGGAAAATAAATAAAGTTTTCGCAAATAATACCAAATCAATCAAGGATGTATACACTACAACCAAAGAATATTTTTCTGAATCCGAAGTCATATAAAATGGGAAAACGTAATGTAAGAGAAAAGACTGTGACTGATTAATTTATTTTCAAGAGGAGTCATTTGAAATCAGCAACTTAAGAGAAAGGGAGGGGCCGATTAGTTTCATAGGATCTTCACTAAGTGAAGGATATTAATGGCAGCTCTGAAGTGTTCGTCTTTCGTTGAGCATTTGAATGATAATGAATTTTTAATTGTTACTTCGTAACAATTAATTAATTAGTTTTGTCCTAGAAGTCAATGTAATATCTTACATATTACCTTTTGCTAAAATGAAAAGTTAAGATGAATTATAAATTGTAAAAAGGTAAAACTATTTACAAAAGTAAAATTACAAATTGTATTTACCACATGGCTTATAGAATATTTGTAAGGTTGGTGTGTTTTGGAATTTCACATAGGTTACGTGAAAAAGGTATGTTATTCCCACATTTCCAAAATTTCAGCTTAAAAACATAAGCCGTTTTCCCACACTCCTTGTACGAAAACACAAAATTTCCGAATTAGTTACCCTGTAACTAGAAAGGTTTTTATTAAAAACAAGAAAAAATTATGCCAAAGCATATTTATGATAGAATCAACAAATAAAAGTTAAAGTTATGATTTTTAACATAGTCGATATTTTCGCTCGCACCACGTTAAGAGTCGGCATTAGTGGTAGCCATCTTGAATTTTAGTCCCGTAAGAGCAATGTTAAATTCTGGCGGAACATACCTTCACTTTGGCGTCTGTAGTGGCGTTAATTATCAAAGTATCAATGTAAAACTTTGGAAGTACATTGATGAGATGTGGCTCAAGGGCATGACCTTTTAATATGTTCAAAAATTTAACTTGATATAAAAACAAAAATCCAGGAATATTTTACAAAATAAATCATTATTATTTTTTTATTGAAAGCGAAAAATAAGACGTTCTGTGTACACCTCTTCCGTTAATTTATGACAATAGGTCAAGGAGATATAGGCGCCAGAAATTAACATTGCTCTTACGGGACTAAAATCCAAGATGGCTACCACTGATGCAGACTCTTAAAGAAATTCATACAGGATCGTAGCCGTAACGCTGAGTAATATGGCAGATCGGTGGCACGCGATGTGGTTACGTAACGAGACTGCAACAAAGACCAGGCTGCTGTAGACTAGCTGGTCAAGTATTATACCATACTAACAGTTCTTCTGTTACATGATTATGGCTTACAAAAGCTTTGATGACCATTATAACCGGTGGTCCATAAAACCGCTAACTTTAAACAGCTGTTTCTCAGCTGTTACTTCACTTAGTTGATTTTTGCAACAATGGAAAGCTCAGCTGTTATCATTTTAGTTAAAATGGAGCAGTGGACTGTTCTGTGGCTTTTGCCATCGAAGTTTTATCTCAAAATCAATGTGTCTATGGTTAATACACGAAAGTTATTTCGCGATAACTTCCACGTTCAAATCCCTTGACCTGACGCTTTGTGATTTCTGGTTGTGGGTACTTAAAGAGCAAGGTTTTTGCCACAAAATCTCAAACTAGAACAGCATACGAAATGAAATTTCTGCAGTCATAATATTACTTTTTACATTCGGTTGTTTTATTTTTAAACGAGAGATTAATACACAATTTACCAATTATTGATTTGTTATGTCACCCACATTAAAAATTTGAATTGTTTTAATCATTGATATCACGAAAATGGTATTAACTAAAGAATCGTTTACCACTAAAACCACTTCCTTGACCCATAAAGTAGCAGAGCTATAACAAAACAAAATTTAGGGTCCACCAGTTACAAGATGTATCGCAATATTAAATTTTATTACGAAATAAGGGAAATGCTGCTAGGAATAAGAATCAAAAATTAAATACTAAAAATGGACCGAAAATTTCATTTTAACAGGTTTATCAAATCTTGAAACAATATGCTGGCATTGTACTGACATGGTACGACATTGTACTCATGTTACGGTATTCTACTCATATTACATTTTACTGACATGTTACGTCATTGTACTGGCATGCTACGTCATTGTGCTGGTATGTTACGACATTGTACTGGTATGTTACGACATTGTACTGGTATTTTTCGACATTGTATTGGTAAGCTGCGACATTGTACTGGCATGGTACGACATTGTACTCGCATGTTACGGTATTCTACTCGTATTACATTTTACTGACATGTTACGACATTGTACTGGCATGCTACGTCATTGTGCTGGTATGTTACGACATTGTACTGGTATGTTACGACATTGTACTGGTATGTTACGACATTGTACTGGCATGGTACGACATTGTACTGGTATTTTTCGACATTGTATTGGTAAGCTGCGACATTGTACTGACATGTTACGACACTGTACACATGTTACAACATTGTGATGGTATGTTGCGACATTGTACTGACATGTGACGCCATTGTACTGACACGGTACGACATTGTACTCATGTAACAAAAATTTACTGGCATGTTACAACATTGTACCGTCATATTACGTTTTTATAACATTTTTTAGGGCTTTCAAGGTAAAATAAATTACTTTTTCGTCAATTACAACCGAATTTAAAATGTTTAAAAAACCATGATAACATAACATGTCGATGTAAGTACAATTTCATATCCTTTATCTAATACTGTTTACTGTGCATTGTTAATACAACTAATTAATGAGTTAATTAAACAGAATTGTTTGTAACCTTTTTCTGTTTATCTTTTAATGTAGACCAGACCTTTTAGGTTTTTAAAAATAGAATAACACGTTAACACACAAACTAAATGGTATACTCAATTTTAATTTTTTATATTCCTAAAGAAAACCAGAATCAACAGTTTACGTAATCGTTTTTATAAATTACAGTTATTATATAATAAATAAATATTATAGTTACTATATAATAGAATATTATTTACAGTTTGTAAAAAAATAGTAATTTATAAAGCTGTATGAAGACGAATGTGTTTAATTTATAAAAAATAGATAGTTCTTTAAACAATTATTGAGTCTGGGAATTTAAAAAAATCTACTCACAGTTTTAAGATCCTACCAATTAATTACTAATTTATTTTATTTGTATTATGGGTTTAAATAAAAAATTGACGTTTTATTAAAGCTTTGTAAACCAAAACTTTAAAGAAAATTTATTTTTGATTGAATGACTTGATTGACTCATAAGTTTTGAAACTAATCTTGAATTTGCTTTATCCTTTATTTCAGGACCAAAAAAGCTGTTCATGATCAAAAGTATGAATAAGTAAAATAGCAGAAGACAGTTGAATACGGCACCTGATTGGACGATGAGATGGGCCCGACGCACAACAGTTTACAGGGAGAACAGCCCCATGAAGTGTAGGGTACGCGCCGCCCGCACCCACGCCACCCCCAGACTCCCGCCAAAACACCCTCCCGTGCAAACATATGTTGTTATTGTCACCTAACTGCGACAATACATGTTCAAGCCTATCTAACTAAACGGTGTCAGCGGACTGATGAATACTTTCTTCCTTAAGTAAAGTTTCTTACTTAAATGTTATTATTTAAACAAAATTATTTAATTTCTTGAACTAACAAGAAGAGAAAAGAAGTTGACATGATTGTTAGAGTTTTTTGAGGTATTACCTGAAAAAATAATATAAAGATACTACGGAAGTAGGTTCAGTTACAGACACCTAACTGTACCATAGAATTAAGCTCATGTTTCACGTCCTTTTATATTGCATGAGGGACTCGCCTAGCAAGGTAAATTGACATGGATATGTCTTAGTTCTGGAGGGGGTGTTGATAATTTGCAAGACCAAAGTTTGAAACAGTACCGTCATTTGGTTAGTGGCATCATATATAGGTTATAAGAACAGCTGTTTAGATGAACTGAAAACATTCCCTTTAGACATACCCATGATCTAACCTATTTCCCACAGGGAAGTATATATACAAACATTTTTATATGAGCGATTTTTGATGATGTCAATATCATACTGAAAATATTCACAGACAATATACAGGAAAAAATTCGTTTTGGAAATATCAATTTGGAATATAAATTTATAATAAATTAATAACATATACTATTAATATAGCTTAAAACTTGAAGGTGTAGTGTACAGCCCATGAAGCATATATTGTTCAACAGTAAGTTCATCCTGTTTGGTATCTAACAGGTCTGGGGCCTAGTGTAAGAAGAATTTCTTATAAAGTATAATTGTAAAACCTTTAGTAATTTAGTGAAGGAGGTTTTACGTTTTACAAAAATACTGTAAGTTTTTTTTAGTTATGGTTAAAAACTTTATTATTTTGATATTTTAAGTCCGGAATAGTGAGGTGAGAACACATAGGCGCATTTTGATATTCACAGTGTTCTCATGTTTTTGTTACTTAATTCAGTACTTTTTTTCTGGGAGGTAAGTTTAATAGCATGCTACCCTACAGAACTTCAACCTATAACATCTCTTCTGGTACCCCCATTTCCTCCACCTTCAGGCTTTTACCAAGCCTATTGGCTAGACTGTATCCTTAGTCTCATTCCTTCTTAGACTCAGTTTCTGTTAAGCTGGGGCTCCAAAGAGCTAAAAGCTTTTGTGGCTGGGCAATTTATACCAAGTTGTACTGCGGTTCTTCGCCACAATATCTGCCCAGGTCTGACTGACATAAGCTCCATAGGTACAAATCACCATGACCTGTCAGCATACTTCCTTGAATAAGACTGGCCCTTTCCTTCCTTAAAGGGTCAATCAGGCCATGCGCTTGATCTATTCGGTAAGTCCTGAGATATGATATATAGACTGGGATTGTGACGTTTTCTGTAATCTAGCTACTTGGAGGTCACGAATTGTAGATAGTTATGAGCAGTGGTCGGTGGATGTGATATTCCCTGGTGTGGATTAACACACACCACACAATTGAGTACTACGTTCATCCGCAAAGAATTAGACCAGTTCGTAATTCAGAGGCAAAAGTGGTTCGGATCCCACGTTAAACTGTAGGCCGCTTAGATGCCATCAGCTGTTGGGCTAATAATCAACTTGGAACTTGTTAGCTTATTTGGTAATTTTTTTTAATCAGTCATATTACTAGTACATACAATAAAGAAAATAATTTGTTGGTATCCATAGATATTGGATAACCATGGAAGGAACAAATTATGAAAAGGAGTCAATATTAGAGAGATAAAGCAGTATTGGTGTAATATCTTGAAATTAACAAAATACAGATACAAACACCTACAGGCTTTTGTGACAGAGATCTGCCTATTACCCAAATAGAGTGTCCTCTAACATAATGTGCAAGGTTGACGACCATCAGAGATTTCCACCAACATCCCAATGGTCATATGTCAAAATAAACACATGAAATGAATTTCATGCATTTTTCATATTAATTAGATTTAGATTAGATTATTTTAGATTATTATTTGAAATGGCGACCATACCACAAGGTAGGTATTTTAAGCCAAGTATGAATGAGGATTGAATGTAAGATGATTGTGGTGCGATCTTGTAGTCTTGTTACTGACTAAGGCTGACATGTTTCTTAGACAGGATTGTTAATTAATAGCCCAACAGCTGATGGCAACTAAGGGACCTACAGTTTAACGTGGAATCCGAACCACGGCCTCTGAATTACGAATTGGTCTAATTATGAGGATGGTCTTTGCGGATTAACGTAGTATTCAATAGTATTATTCAATTGATACTATTCAATATTAATATTTTTATCTTCATACTTTCTTCACCTCAGTTTTACTTTAGCTGGATGAAAAAGTAACGTTTATAGAGAAAAAAATTAGGTGAGATTAAAATTACAGCTGAAAAAAAACAATTAAAACTTAAATAATATCATTACTCTTACTCCCATGGCCATTGGTACTCAAGTAAGGTTTTGGCCTCGCCAACAACTGCTCGCCATCTCTCCCTGTCCTGTGCCTCGTCAATTTCTTCACACTGTCCCACCATCTTCTCTTGGGCCTTCCTGGTGGTTTTCCCCCATTCGGCTGCCCTTCTCCTACTTCCCTTAACAGTGATCCTCTGTCTCTCCTCAAAACATGCCCCACCGTGGCTAGTACTGGCTAGGTTCATGATATGATAATTTCTGTATAGATTCCTTAATTATTCATTATGTCTGATTCTCCATTATCCATTACCACAAACTGCTCCAAAAATCTTTCTTAAAATTTTATTTAAAAACTATGAGCCTTCTCTCTTTTTTACTTAATTATAATATATATTTGTAACTAAATTGTGATAAAATCCCCAGAATTTCATTCAATGATATAACTATTAAATGACGTTTTTTTAGTTAAATGAAAAGATTTGAGATTCTCATTTTTTACTCCATTCACGCTCCTAAACCAAAAACAAATTGTAGCGCTTAATTTCACATTGTAATTTTTAATTCAGCCCTTGATATTTGCATACTATGCTTTACCTACAAGGGAGTTAGGAAGAAAAACTTTAGATATTTCTGTTCACTTTAGTCCTTCTATCCAACAATATTAAGACTATGACCAAAATTGTCTCAGGCATTAAAAATTGTATCAATTTTTTTTTCAAGCTCATGACCAAATTTTACAAATATTTGTTAATGGGTGATAATAAAATAGATTATTTTACAAGGGCTATCCAGAAATTAACACGTTCAATGCTGATAATTTTTGTGTATGCCAAGGCCTGTGCTAAAGGGTTTTTGTTACTAATTTGTTTAAATATCTTATAAACATTAAAATTGTGAGCAGAGCATTATACATGGTGAAGAAACAACTACAGACAACATTCACAGTCAAACATAACCTTCAAACTGGTTCATAGTTCCATAACCAGTGAAAATTGGGTGTGCGAGAACGCACTTACGCCATCCGCATATGGGATGGACACCAAATGACGCGTGATTCGCATAGAACGTGTTAACCAACTAAGGGTTGAAAAAGAAGTTCAAAGTCAAAGTATGTAATAAAGGAGATAGTATAGTTGTTCACATTTCTTTTAAGATGGGTTAGCTAGATATCAACTAAGGGAGCCAACAGAGTGATTGTTGTGTTGAAACTTTTGCTAAGCCATCTTTCAAAACAGAAAATTAATTTGATCATGAAATTTTAACTGCTTTGTGACTGTGATTAGTAACTACAGACCAAAAGCTTTTTACAGAATAACCAGTGTGTTGAAAACAGGAGTAGTTTAACCAACTGTTGAAACGTTGCTTTGGTAAAGTCCAACCAAATATTGATTTGATACTCATGCCACAGAAAACAAAAAAACACTGTTTTTAACACTTTGGTCTGCTCACTCTAACACATCTGAATGTGTGTTGAATGGGAGCATGCCAATATTACACAGTTAATCAAAGCACTTATCATTGCTGTGACGTATCAAAATATAAGTTACTGCTTGGACATATTTTTTTATTTTTTAGTCAAAATCATTACACTTTCTGAGTAAGTTATTAACTATCTTAATTTTCACCCAGAATTTTACGTAAAATGTAAAAGAGGAATATGGGAAAAACAATAAACAATTATTTTGCCAACACTTTAATAATAAATATTTCCATCACATTTTATTAAAACAAAGGTATAAAAATAATCTGGTATAAATAAAATGTTAAAATAAGAGATTGCACCCAATTTTGATGAGTCAAAGCGGGCCAAAAGGCTTTGGAATGTGAAGTGACTAGTCAATTGATCAAAACGTAAACTTAAGACTCCGCAGTATAAAAATGTCCAGATTGAAGTTTCATTGGAAACGCAGCATAAAATGTGAAGCACCATGGATTCGTTACAGTTCTCGTGAACGAGATGAGCTTGTTTACAGAAGGCGACATCACGAGCCGTTGAGCAGAGATGCTGCAGATTGGTCCAAGATCCAGATCACCTTACCCTTGGACGGCTCCACCCTGGCTGCTGGCAGATGCTCCTTATCCTTAAGGATACGCTGCACATTCCAAAGTTACTAAGATGACGAACCAGTTCACTACATTGATGACAGTTGCCAATACCTGTTACTTCATATTTAATTTGTAAATACGTCACAAATAAGGACTTTGCATCTTCTAGGGTTAATATTAATATAGATATTATTTGCACATTTGTATATTTTACCAAACAATTCCTGATTGCTTAGTTCACTGCCACTGTCCAAGTATTAGTAGTAACCATTTAACCGCTAAATTATTTAGTTAGATTAGATTAGAATATTGAAATGGCAACCATACATCAAGGTAGGTATTTTAAGCCAAGTATGAATGAGGATTGAGTGTAAAATGATTGGAGCGCAATCTTGTTGTCTTGTTACTGACTAAGGCAGGACTGTTAATTAATAGCCTAACAGCAGACGGCAACTAAGGGACCTACAGTTTAACGTGGAGTCCGAACCACTGCCTCTGAATTACGTATTGGTCTAAATATAAGGATGGTCTTTGCGGAATAACGTGGTATTCAATTAATGGACATTAAGTTAGTGAGCTTTCAATCAATTTTTTTAAAGATATGAGGTATATTATAATGCTAAACAAACTACTATGCTAGACACACAAACACTAAAACACAAATATCGTCCTGGGAACTCAGGATATAAGATTCAAAATGAGAGAATCTCAACAAAAATTAGCGATTAATGCTATTAATGTTATTCCTCTTTCAATAATTCCTCCATAACTTATTTCCTTATAGTCGTGTACGGGATAGAATACTGAGGATATGTTTCATGCAGACACTAATCCTAGTGTATTGCGGATTTTGTAAGAGTCCTCAGGCCTATTCTGCTACGGCTTCAATAGGCACTACTTGAGTGGGAAAGGAGCTTATGCCTTCATCCGTCACGGATAGTTGCTTGCGACTAAACCTGTTGGATCCAGTGAAACACAAAGGCTAACATTCTTTCAGTACCACAGTTTACCGGTTACAACAACGGCTAACCGCTTGAGGACGACCGGAGAGACACTTTCCATCGGAAAACCTCACCGTGAAAGGAACAGGGGCTAGAATCTGCATTTCAGTATCAACCTCCGCAACTACAAATCTAAACCCAGGAGAGAGTAAAACCCCCTCCAGCCTGTAGTACTATTGCCTTTAAGCGGGATTGGTCTAAGGCTGAGGACAAATCTCTTCCCAATTCGGAAGTTATCGCTACCACCATCCCTGGGCCAAGGAATTTGGGCCAAAGCACCTGGGCTTTGAGGTATGCGCCTCCTATTGACCCCTACATCTGTTTGCCGATTGGTGAGGGTCTTTATCACTAAAGTATATACGTTGCATGTGCGATGCACATAAGATATCCAGTACGAGGGCCCTAGAGACAGCTTTGAGGCGGCCTCCAGAACCCTTGAGCCCAACTGGAAACACCGTTGAGAGACGAACTTAAGGTCTCAGACTGAAGCCTAACCGGACACTCCTCCTGTGATTACAGGCATGGACTTAGTACCTTTTAGTCGGCCTTGAGTTGAAGCCTACCCAGGCCTCCAGCACAAGACTTAGTACTTAAGGTCAACCTGGGGTCTCTGGCCAATACCTACCCAGCCACCTCACCAGAATCAGGTTCATGACTTTGAACTGTCATGAGGGACAGCCCATATGCACCGTATGGTAACAGGTAACAGGTATAACAGAATCGAATGCGCTGATCCACCAAAGAGCGGCAAGTGGTTTTTGTTGGATGGTACAGACCTTCCCAGGCCCCCCAAGTGGAGCCTTCGGATTTGGCTTCTTCCATACACATTACTGGTTAAATACTATAGTAATGTTATTTAATGGTTAGTTATGTTCTAGATTTTTTATATAAATTTAAAATATTATAAAATCATACACCCTACCTTTACCATCTCTGCCTTCCCCTGGCCAGCCACTGCAAAAGCACAGACTTCCGCATTGTTTACTACTGGGAAGGTCAATGTGACCCGAGAAGCTGAAATTAAAATCAAGACTTAATGAATTAGTCTAAATTTATTTTAATACTAGCAGTAAGCCCGTCCTTTGTACGGGTTGTAGGATTCAGTTTAAAGAAGAAAGATCATGATACCAAAATGTAAATCTGAAATCCTAAACAAATCTATACAAAGAAAATAAATCAATACTCAGCTTTATTATTTAACATTACTTTCAAATTAAATAGATTAAAACATTTATACCATTATTATTATTAGTTAAACGTTAAAATAACTTTTTAATATAGTATGATTTTGAAATGGGTTTAAAACCAATGAACAATATAAACTAACTAGTATTTATTTGAACAGTGTTTGTTTTTATTTCCGTTAAATATTTAAACTACAAGGGCAGCTGATTATTACCACTAGGTTATTCATTGAAAACTGTATCAAAATGCAAGTAATATCGCGTGAAAGTGGGTTTTTAAATGCTCGTTATTTACTTTTCAAGGGGCGGCGGGCGATTTCAAGCATTAACAAACCTTCTCTGGAATGTAAAGAATACATGAAATAAGTTTCATTGTAATCAGTTCTCCCGTTTTCTCGGAGAAGACGGCGTAAAATGCCTCCTGGAGCGTCACAGACAAACAGACGAAAATTGAGATAAGACCGGTTTCGGCTTCTCTAACGCACGAAAAGTAAAAATAACTAAAAAATGAATAATTCTGAGCAATGTACAGACAAAACTCTAATTTTATTTAAATAGATGTTTATTAGTAACATATCTCTTACTTTATACAGTTGAATGTAACCGAGACAGATCTGATAAACAAAATCTAGTTATACCTTTTACTAAAGAGCATAAAATTATTTTTTATACATGAGCTAAGTGTTTTCTAAGTTTTTTTGCAGTAAATCCACAGACTAAATCAAATCTAATGATTGTAGGAATTTTCCCACAATCCTACCATTTGGTAAAATTGTAGTATGTGGGCTGAAGGCTCTAAAAGATTAAAATAAAAACGCATCAGGAAATTTAACACATGGTAAAACAAAATTTAAAATTAATATCTGTCTCTAGATAATTATAAATCTATAAAATATATGTGTTGCAAACGATAATCAGTAAAAAAGTTTTGTAAAAAAGTTGACAAAGTGCGGTCAAGTGTTAACGTACAGACTGAAGACTCAGAGAAGGATCGAAATATGAGATCCCTGGATCACCAACAGATGAAGAAATGCAGGTGCCGAAGCAGCTGACACTTTGAGAAACGTACAAGAATGTAGTTCATTTTTTGAAAGCAGATTTAATTAAGTGATTCAGAATTCAAATTGATGGATGTTTCAGAATTTTACAGAAGACATAATTCGTGAAAAACAATAGATTGATTTTTATGGTTGCAGTTAAACGCAGTTTGCACTATATGTGTTTTATTGGTCATAACAGTATTCAATATTTTCTTCTCGTTAGTTTAATTGTTTCCACTTCGGAATTTCACTTTGAACTTTGTCTAGGTCATAATCACGTACGTCCAACTTAATTTTCCACCAATGTAGCCTATAACAGTTCTGATATTCGATATAAATTTAAATTTAGGTGTGATATTTTATAACCAGAAAAAAATGTAACCTACGCTTTGATTCACAAAGCTTTAGTTCTGGCATCGCACACCGCCCTCTGGGTCTGATCGTGTGAAGTAAAAGAAGTAAGATACATTTACTGTACTCTGTTACAGAAATATACATTAAAAATTATTTTATATTCAAATATAGTGACAAATTAATAAAGAGTTTTCATTTAAAATGTGTATGTGTTATGGTGTGTGATTATAGTATGACTATGTACTTAAACACTTGATCCTCTAATTTAAATTCTGACAACACTTTTAGGCCCAAGTTAGTAAATTTCTTGAGTTTAGTTGTTTAAAAAAAAATGCTAAAACTGTTAATACAACCACTTACGAGGTGGTTTGGGAGAGTCAGTGATCGGTGCGACCCAAACAGAGGTCTCATCCAAAAGCCTGTGTCCTGGAAAAAGTGAGCAAGTATGGCCGTCCGGTCCCATGCCCAGCAACAGCAGGTGGAACCTCGGCAGCTCATCTGGGGGGAAGTGAACAGCCATCTTTTGTATGTAGTCTCTGGCGGCCTCCTCCGCTGTCCACCACAACATTCATTAGCTTCTTACACCAAACGTTTCATTGAATAACAGTAAATTTATAATGTTTGACATTGAATACCCACATCTTTGTGGTTCAAGTGACAAAGGCAACATTATTAAGATTCTAAACACTGGAAAATTTTGAGTTAGACATATGTTGGAGATGAACTTGAGATATTAAGTAGCCTGTGGTAACTAAAATACTACAGACAGACCATCTGACGGTTCTCGTAATTTAAACCTAATATAGCATTACTCAGTCATCTAGAGGCTATACTAGAAATGTAAAATATTAAATTTTTTTGCGCTTCAAACAATCTTTTTTCTCAGATGTTAACAAAAACTAGGTTTAATTTGCTAAGTCATAAAAAACTAGAAATTTCATGGTTTTAAAAATGTTTCATGCTTTCAGCATTTCGAGAGTTCTCAGAAACGGTTTGCATGAAGTCAAAATCATCAGATTCGGTGTCTGATGACTACAAAACCTGGCTGAACATAGCCTTATGTGCAGGTAAATTTTTGAACTTCTAAATCCTCACCCTTGAAAAAGTAAGACACTATATGCCTACTACTTAGGCTATGTCATGAAAAGATTTTATCAAAACAGTATGAGACCAGCAGGTTTTTATCAGAAATAAAAGAACTCTTTGGCAATGACGAGGAAAACATGTAGGCCTATAAAATATGTATTTTTTCATTACATTCTTTAAGATTCCTTTTATCTTAATCTCCTTTTATTTCTTAGTTTGATTATGTTGTCTTACTATCCTCATTTAGAAATACACATTTTCTGCTAAAAAAATTATGAAAAAATATATATTTATAAATTTGTATACTTCAAACGGGTTGAGGCAATTAAATTCAAATCAATATACGTAATCATTGAAATTAAACTCTCTATCTTGTTTATAGTTTATAAATAATTTTACACATTACATAACAATAAGTAGCGTGAGTAATCAACAATGTCCATTCTGATAAGATAGTCCTTTTTAAATGCTAATAACTTTGAGTTATCTTCTATGAGCGGAGAAAAGTTAGGTAACAAATGGCCAACCATAACTAACTATTAACACTATTTGATATTAACTATTAACTATTGGCACTAAAGTAAAAGACCAAATAGCCACTACAGTGGAAATAAGAAACACTTTTAAATTTCAACACATCCCAACTCATAACTTTTTGAAAGTCATTGGTGGTAAAAATGAGTTTATACTACTAAAACTATTATTACGGACATTCTCCTTGATGATTAGTAAAACAAAGATTTATGATGTTTGGGAAATTGGGATTTGTTACTATCTTCAATTGAGCTAATCCCTATCAAGATTAATACAAAATAGGCCTGATCAGGACCAAACGGGTACATAGTTGAAAACAAAATGGTTTAAAGCAGTCAAAAACCTTACAAAAATACCAAGCAGTTTTGTTTGTTTAGTTTTTGGCTGCTTTAAACGTTTCTTCAGCTTTGAACCGGCTTGGTTCGGATTATGTACTAATCTTGTCATGTTCTGGGGTTCGGCTCATCTGAGGGTTGTATCGTATTCCAAACCCCAAAACATAGAGAAACTTAAAAGGAGAGAAAAAGAAAACAAAACAGTTCAATACGGTACTTTTTTTTAACATGAACTGTTTCTATATTCAAGCCTTGAACAAAAAATCAATATGAAATAAAATAATTTTCTTTTCATTGGAATGTTTTATTTTTTACCTAAAACTAATATAAAGTACCGGTTTGTTTTTCCACACTTCATTATAATTTTTGATCCTACATAAAATTGAAAACTATTTATAAACATGTAAAACGCCTGCAATATTTTACGGCTATTCTGATGTATTGTAGTTATGCAGTTTGCAGCTCTAATACTACAAGCGTCATTCACGACCATTGTCTTTGCACCGTAGACCGTTATTTCAAGGATTTTAATATTACTAATATAAATTTAATATTTACCCGGAAGATGGGGATTTATTTTGACAAACTGATCTTCAGTGAGTGGAACGACTCCAATTAGAGAGCTTTTATAGACACCAAAGGTTGAGTCAGAACTATCTAGCGGTACAACTCTCTCATCACAAAAAAACAGTTTCCATTTGGACCATTCTGTGCTGATTTTTGGCAGTCCTTTTGACAAAAAAGTTGCTAGCGAACCACCTGAAAAATATGTCGATAATTTAAATGTTAATAACGTACAAACTTGCCTTAACTTATAACAACTTTCTTTTGCAGTAATAATTATGTCTAAAGTTGGAATATTATTTACTGACGCGGTAGCTAACAAGGGTAACATACTGGCCCAGTAAGTAAAAGGTTGGGAAACCAGACTGGCAAGTTATGTCACAAGTAACTTATGCCTCTACAATACCTCACTGTCTTTAATTCATCAGCTAGGCCCTAGGCCCTAGGCCTATGGTGACTGGCTTTTGAAGTTTAAATTAATAGAAAAAATCTACGTTGTGTGTGACAATGTTCAAAAAACCAATTAAGAGCCTCACAGTGATCATTGCCTTGAATGGAATGGTTTTGGACCAAAGGTCAAAGAACTGCTCACAAGGATGGAGACCGCATACCACTATTTTAGGTGTACGTACTTGAAACGACAGCTTTTATTTCGGCAGTGAGTGAGTTATAAAACTATATTTTGTTCTTAAAATCTGCTCATTTAGAACATATTTTTATCATAAATACAAATTATTACCTACCAACTAAAGAGCAGCTTAATATTTAGTTCCTCCGTTCGGTGATTTTTAAAACATATTTTAACATGCAACTTAACTAAGCACCTATGCCATCGATCTATTTTAATAAATTATCCTCATTCTGTGTTGCAATACATTATACCATCATTCAGTGTTTCACTTTTTGCTTATACTGAAAGAGACTCCAAGAATTACATTTGTAATGAAAAGCTACATGAAAACGGTTCAGTTTGCAAGAATAAACCAAGAGTAGCCTACATTACGGTTCAGCAAGTATAGCCTACTGCATCTAAAAAACACTTGTGTTTTAAGGTGGTGGTTGTATATTTACCTTCAAATGTTCATCTTTATGCATTATTTGGATGTTCTTTTCTGAAAGACAGACTAATTCTTAAAATCATACTACCCTAAACAATGAAATTACATTTTTGGTCTCATAACTTAAGACAAGTTTAGAAAACACTTTATCTTAACAACAAATGTTGATGAGTTGAGACTTTCGATATATTATTATTACCTTAGCTGCTGTTTCCATGGCAGCTCGATTACTACACTAATCTTATTTTACTGTGAGGTCGGAACAGCCACTTTTGGGGCCATTGCAACAAATTATTTGTTACCACAGTAACCGGATGGTTAGTAAAAAAATATAGATATTACAAATAGTTTGAAGGGCCATCAAAGTGGCCTAACCTTCCGCATCAAGAAGGCATTACTGGTCACTAAAGTGGCCCACCCGACCTCAAGACACCAAACTAACCAAAATTGCTCCGACATGCCTGTGAAAGTAGCAGCGGTCACAATTATTGTGGCCCACCCCACCAGAGAAGACAAAGCATCTTCAGACAACATAGAGCTGGGACGGAAATCATGATGGTCCATTTAAGTGGCCCATCCAACCGAAAAGAGTAAAAGATTCTAAAAATGAATTTAGGCCTAGTGGGTAAAATGAGACAAGTAAGGGATAAGTAAGGGACAAGTAAGGGGGTCAGTATAAGGAAACATAAACTTGAGGGAAGTTACAGTACTATGGACTATGCCTAATCATAAACATAAAAAAGCTTTAGCTGACGTTTACAAACAGATATTAATAAATATTTTCGAAAAATAACCTAAAAATGAAATATGAATACCTGATAATCCTACTTTAAATACATCATCCCTCTTAATTGCATCATTCGCCAACTTTTCCACAAGTTTGCTCAGTTCTTCTATGACTGCTGCTTCATTTTGCACAATGTTTATTACTTTATTTGACATTTTTATTAATAATATTTTTATTTTAAAATATTAAATTAGTTTTGACTCAACAAACTAAACGTGTTTAAATTTCAATAAGTTTAATGTTCTAGTAAGTTGGTTGTCAGTCTCCTAAACGTTGATAAAAATTAGCAGAAGACAGAAATTGGGTTGCAGACAGTTTTCATTGTAATTACAAAGTCCAGTTCACAAGTCAAATCGAAAGTCAGGTGAATTTCATTTCCAACAGCTGTTTTGTTTGGACAAAGCTGTAGGGTGCGTTCAGCGGTACTAGAAAGTTAGGGCCACCATTTTTTTGTTTTGTATGTAAGACGTACATTCATATATGGATATACATATCCATTATTCGTTCATTCATTCACTTATTGATTGAGCCGTCCTTTGAGATGTACAACTATGGTTTGTCTGCAGCTGTGCTGCTGCTTGGATTTGGAAACGTCCGTTTGAAAACGCATGCTTGAAGGGATCATAAACAGTTATGTTGTTATTTGGCTGGAGGGCCTTCTCGTGACTCGCAGTACAGTATTAAGTTGTTAAGTAAAGTCATTATCGAAGGATAACAATGTATTTGGTGCATTATTGATTTATAGAAATTCGTCAATGTATGGCAATTTGTTAATACATAGTGTTATATTGTTCATGCATGCGTTTTCAAAATGCATGCATGAACAATATGCTATGCAAACGGACGTTTCCAAATAATCCAAGGATCAGTGCAGCTAACCTCCCACACTTGCTCTACCAGACCGTCAATTGATCACTTTGCCTCTTGTAGTGTTTAAGGAGGAGATTAATGCTGACATATTAATTTGCAGTTAGGGCCGAGCCGAATCCTAATGAAAAACCAGTGGTCGGAGCTGTGTTCCATGGTACTGTATGTTATAATTTTCAAGATCAAACTAGTTTGGTAGCACTGCCACCCCCTTTTTCAATCCTCAGCAAACACAAGTCAGAAAATTCAAAATACACGACAAAAATTGGAACGCAAAACACAAAACTTACTGTGCGTTTTTTATTGTCCGTTTGAAAACGCATGCATAAGAGGTATTTTATTGGTGTTATACGTTTTGAAGATAGTCATATTAGTTTTAATTTCCTTTTGGTTTTTAATTTTTGTTTGTTGGAACAGCTGTGTCCTAACAACCAAAGTTACCTATCCTAATAAATAATATAGCTAGGTAATGGGTCACGAACATATTTCCTGCCAAACATTCTTACGGAGGACAAGTAAATGTATAAAACTTTCTTATGTTTGGCATCGTCTATGATCAAGAATAGTTTGTTTCAAAACGAGCAAATCCTAAATCAATGGAAATTAGTTTACTGCGCAAGTCTGCTGCTACGAGGGCATTTCATTCATACGATGTTTTATTCTACTATTAAAATTTAGTCTGTGGTTTAATGTTGTATTGTTTCATGTCATTAATATGTTTTGGCTTACGATATTTTCAAACAAATGCAGTTAGTATGTTGGTTTAGCTTCTTTACTAATAAAACTAACTTATAACCTATACGACCCATTACAATGACAAATATCAATTAAAATATAAACGCATCTGTTACCAACACTAGTCCGCCTAGAACAGTCAGGAAAGTTCAAATCAAGTCCTATTATCTGCGTTAAAAGCGGTCAGGAATTTGTGTAGATGAATTTAAATTATAAATTAGATTGTTCTAATGTGACGAGTATTGTATATAATGTTTCAAAACCATACTTTTATAAAGTTTCTAACAATGCTCTAAAAAGGCAGACTAATGTATTCAGGAACGTGAAGCACTTTTGGGGCTAGTCAAGCGGTGACGTCATATTCGTCTTCTGGCATTTGTCACTCCAAATTTATCACTTGGTCGTAAAAGTTGATGGCACCAGAGTTTCACTAAAAATAGTATTTGGACTTTTATTTCCACATCGTAAACAACTTTGAAAAGAAAGTCAACTCTAGTAGAGAATAATACATGAAAGTTTCACAACAACAATGAAGTTTGAATGAATACAGTGCGCAAAGTAAAATGAAACCGGAAATCACCTGTTTTGCATCGAATATCGAATGTGAAAACAACCGCTTTCTCAGACAGACCTAGGAAAACAATATTTTCTCCTTGTACCATCATGTAGGTGGGAAAAAGTAAAAATAAAAGAATAACAATTTTAAAAGAGGTTTAACAAATGTAATATAGGCATCCGTTAATAAACTAATTCCTAATGAAATCCATCTTACCTGTGAAGAGAGAAAGCGATCTCTACAAAACCACGCGACAAATGATCATGAAGTACCTCCAACAAAGCCACTCTAGGGGACAGTTTGTCTTAATATACTGTAGGGAATCGATTTTTCCCTCGTACCCTGCGACTGATGTCAAATCCATTACAAATCACATTCGTTTAGTTGATTCCCAACTAAGGCTGGATTTTACCAAAATCTAAAATCACTGTTAAACCGTTAAACGAAATCGGATTTCATCACTCGCCGTTAGAATTTGTTTGGACTAACTAGTCGTTAGACCATTTAACTGCAAAATTTTGACCGTTTAACATGTATAACGTTCTAAGTAAAATAAAAAAATAACTAATAAATAAATTAATTAATAATTGTTTTGTAATTTTTCTAAGTAAATATGTAAAAAGGGTCAAAAATTGTCTGCTGTCCACTTATATAAATGCGTCTTTTTTATTACCGTATTTAAGATTATTCTGTTATTACAGTATGTTATATTAAAACTTTAAGTTTTTAGTTATCATGGAAATATGTACTCAAAAAAAGAGCATACGAATTGGCTTTAGACCGTGATGGATTAGATAAAATTAGATTACCTTTTGAAATGGTGACCTTCCTAGGTATTTTAGGCCAAGTATGAAATGAGAATAAAGAATGTAGGATGATTGTAGCGCAATCTTGTAGTCTTGTAACTGACTAAGGTTGGCATGTTCCCTAGACAGGACTGTTAATTAATAGCCCAACAGTCAATGGAATATGTAAGGAACCTACAGATTAACGTGGAGTCCGAACCACTTTTACCTCTAAATTACCAACTGGTCTGATTATGAGGATAGTCTTTGCGGATGAATGTAGCATTTAATAGTGCAGACGTTAATCCACACTAAAGAATATTACATACACCGACCATCGCTCATAACTATCCACAATTCGTAACCTCCAAGGAGCTGGATTACATTGTGTGTTGCTGGCCGACCTAGGAGGATAAGAGAAAGGGTTGATGATAGTTTTGAAATAACATATTATCTAAGCATGTTATCAGTGATTGCGTTGGACTGTCAATCAAGACACTAATTATATCAATCAATCAGAATCACTAATTATTGAGTCAATCAGAAGATATTAATTATATTTAGCTCTGCTTGAAAGAGATTATCTGGTTTCTTTTACATTCTAAAGAGAAGACTTCTCCACAAACATGATAAAATTCCTTTTTTTATTGTTCTTAAAAGTTCTTTCCTCATAAAGAACTATTTTGGGTTAATTTTTACATGTCAAATATAAGCCCAGTGTCATGGTAGTTCATTGTAATCTAGATTTAATCTAAACTCTAGTAGTTTAAAAAACTATTATTAGTTTTGGTGGATTTTCTTTGATCAAATTAGATTTGCTTAACTGTGGTTTAAATAATCAGTAAGGTTTAACACAGGATTATCAAAAACATGGTTAGCGTGAATTTGGTAAAGTCTGTGCGCTGAAGTGGGAAAATAATACCTAGAAGGAAAAGTTGTTTTTGAGAACGCAAGCAGATATTTACGTTATACGTCAATGCGGCTGCAATGACTATGAGTAAACTTGAGTTGACAGACAAGTTTACTCTGCAAAGCAAAATGTCGAATTCACCCTCATCTCAGCTGATCAAACGTTGCAGTGTATAAAACAGTCTCGATGTCTGTCTGTCTTCACTTGCCATCATGAGGAACTTGATCTGTGTAAGTACCTGAGATTAGCTTCAGCATTATTTATGGGAAAGGGAATATCAAATAGAATAACTTTATTTTTCATTTTAATATCTGTCCTACTTTAATAGTTAATACACTAGAATAATTAAATAAACATAAGTATAAGTACATGGCAATAGTTATGTAAGATACTAAATACTTTATACATTCTTATTAAAATAAGTCATGATAACATATTATTCAAGTAAATTTAAAAAAACAACTGTTAATAAAATAACTACATAGTAATCAAATTCATTAAATAATTATATTTTCAGTAGAATGAATAAATTTTTTTTGAGTGGTTTTGTTTTGTGATTTTACATTCAAAATCAGAAACTCAAACAGAAAATTATTTGTTTTACATTTTCTAAAATAAATCTCAACAAAACTTTTGTTTTTATTACATAAATTAACTTTCTCTAAGAACTAGTTTACAAATAATTCAAAATATATTTTTTAGTTTTTTTATGGTTTAATTACCAGTAGTTATACTTTATTTTAGTTTTTGAAAATAAAATTTGAATTTTTTTAATAAAAGTAATTTAACAGATTTTTAAAATGGTTGCAATTATTTAATCTGTGCGCTATAATATCAATTTTTAATAAAAGTTGTTTTGAAAAATTGGATTTTACGTTTTTTAATGTTTTAGTGAAATAAAAAACAAAAATTCATGCAAAAAAAAGTGAGTACTGAATATATACAACATCCAAATTTCATCTTAAACGTCTGTGGCATCTGTCTCATAAAACATGGAACTAAGGGAAGAATAGAAAACATTTTTTGGATTCAAGACAAAAATATATATTTATATTCAAAATTTTGACGATACAATACTTTTAATACTGTATAATAAAAAGATAACACATAATAATATGTCTAGTATATTTGAAAACTGCAAATAAAAATACATTTTGGGACGAAAAAATTATAATAATGTAAGTTACTATGTACAATAAGTTACCAAAATGCAATAGAAACACCCTCGCCACAGCAGACCTTCGCACTCAGTGAATTTCGTTAATTTCAGCAAAATTAATAATAACTAGCGTACCTGGCGCACGAAATCGTGCGCTGTCAAGGAGACAATCTGTCCACCAATAACTGTGTTTAGAAACTAAGTTTAGATTTCCCCAACAGATTTTCATTTTGATTACGTTTTGGTTTTGTGCAAATAAAAACTGGTGTTTTATTGCCAGCTGTACGATGATGTCTTCATTAAACGAAAAAAAAGAACCATGTTTAACTGTCAGATTTGATTTGTTTATTTTACCACTTCCTTAAATAAACAGCTGATTTCTCGATCGTCGGTGTTTAGCTCCATATTAAGTTTATGGGGAAAATCGCGAATTTGACCCCATTATTTTCCTTGTCCCCGGTGAATTTTCAAAATTTTTTTAATTGATGGCAAAACTACATGCTAAGACCTTTATAACGACACCTTGGACATGGTGATTGGTAGCACCACCGCTCCAAAACAATTATCACAAAAATAGGCCTAGTGTATTAAATATTTGATGACACGTTTGATCAATATCTGTCGATAATTAGGAGAGGTTGCCTATTATTCATAATATTAGCATAGAAAAGAGTTCGTAGGTTTCCTGCACTTTTATTATAAACAACTTTTATTTTGACCATATATGCCAAGTTTTATCAATATCTGTCCATAAAGAGTAACTCTATACGGTTCACATGGGAAAAGAGTATGCAGATTAGCTGCCACAATAAACACATAAACATAATCATCTACTTGATAATCTAATAATATTGGTAAATAAGTGAAATATTATTTGTTCTAACCCTCCATAAGATTAACATTGGAACACCAATATACTACGTACTGTGTTAAAAGTTTTTAATAATTAAATATGAAAAATTTTGTATTTACTTCCCTGTTGGAAATAGATTAGATCATGGATATGTCTAAAGAAAATGTTTTCAATTCTAAACAGCTGTTATTATAACCAAACTATTACGTCACTAGCCAAATGAGGTCACTGTTTCAAATTTTGGTCGCGCAAATCGCTAACCCCCTCACCTCCAGAGCTAAGACATAGCCACGTCAAAAAAGCAAAAACCCATATTTGGGGCACAATCCCCCTACAAACCATCGGTTTCGAAGGACCGATATATCTGGATTATAAACTCATCAAAGTAGATGTAGAAATACACGTACCTACTAAATTTGGGGTTTTTTCTGATACTGTAATCTTTTTCGATAGTTATTATGTTCACGGACATAAATATATTTAAATTTTTTTACGACAAACGTTTTTAGGCCTCTAGGCACCTAAAAACGAAAAAGTAACATGATCCTAGGCTTAGGTCTTGCCAAGAGACCTTCGGTAATAGCTTCTTCCCTATGGGAAATTCGCTAAAACGAGAAAAATAGGGCCCTTTTATGCAAAGCCAGTTTATAAGTACCATACATTTTGTTTTCGAAATGTTGTATTATCAAAATAGCATGGAACGTAGTGATTTAACATAAATGAAATAGTAAAATAAAATAAAAATCATATTAAAAGCAACCCATGCTAATAATATAAAATGTCTAATATTATCCTATCTAAGATAGATATTTTCAAACCGCTTACTGCACTTTGCCCACCAAGTTGCCCCAACCCAAGGGCCACAAAGCTCACAACAATCAATGCATAGTCCCTGAGTGACCATCCAGATTGCGTCCTTAAAATCTCCTTACGATTTTTATTTTCTAAGACATTCATATTGAGTGAGCTGTGTACTCAACTTTTAAAATTCTAAGTTTTAAAATTATAGTTTTACTTTACGAAGACTTCGGTGATTTTTTGTTTTCTTATTCATCACACTTATGCTCGCTTTTTTGTTTTTAACAATACATTCGTTAAATACTAGGTCGAGTAATAATTTCAGTTTATTTTTCAGAAGCCTAAATTCTTAAGCATTTTATTTATATCCATTTAAACTCATAAAGGGTGTTATTAGAAATGTTAAACTGAAAAACTCATCATGAATTACAACACAGAAATAACAAAAGTAAGACTTCCAACAAACACAGATGAAAAAAATTGTATTCACTGTATGTCATACACTGTTGTGTATACCATATGATTTGATGATAAAAGGATCGATTGATGATCAAGGATATTGGCTATGATATAAAGTTTACGGTGCTCATAATATGTTACTTTTCGAAGCATCATTGTTCAACGAGCAACTACTATTTTGTTAAACTCCATTTATATAAAACCACAACATAGACAAACTGTTCAAGTTTACCTGTTTCAGTGGACTGACATATAACTGTACCTTCTCCCTTACGTAAATTTAAAGACAACACTCTGTTATAAAACTTAAATATTTTTTTAAGTGTATCTAAATATCTTTAATAATTTATTGCTTAAAAATAATTATTAATTTCTGAAAATAACAACAAGAGAAACAAAGATAAATGAATTTAGGGATTTCCCTCACCTGAAAACATCAAGCTTTTTTTGTATTTTGTTGGGTGGTGTGGCCTTACTGCATACCAAGTTACATTGGAAAAAATTAGGAAAGAAATTGATTTTTTAATATTATCCATGATAATAACATTGGAGACAACGTACTGTGTTTACCATAGACAGTAAATTTAACCTTTCTCTAGAACCATTAGTCATAGACAAGTAATTAAAAACAATTGTTTAGTTTGTTAAGCTGGTTTTAATGGTGGTAGTCATATTATACTTTACGTATGTTGTTTTCGTGGAAAAAATTATTGATGGCTAGTAAACACAAACTACAAAATCATAATCAAAATAATTAGAGTACTTTTTGAGAAATTTAGATTTATCACGTTTTTAAGGGTTTTTATGGGTGAAATAACCTTAAAATCAGAAATAAAAAAATGAAATAACGCCTGGATATACTGTGAATATATACATACATGCCAAATTTCATTTAAATCGAACCAACGGGATATGCTGTGGCTCTGTACACACCTAGACACACTCACGGACAGACATTACGTAGAAACTCACTCTTCTGGATTCAGGGGACCCCAAAACAGATATATCTGCTCATAACTAAAATTTTTAAATTCTGTCAAAAACAGTACTACCTCTATATACTATCGTATTAGTGGAAGAAAGTAAAAGAAAAGCGAAAATTCCACCTGTTATCTTCATAAATCTATTTCTTCTTGTTACATTGTTGTGATTGTTGTAACTGTCTATACCTACCTTAATTAATTGCTTAATGCGAGGTTAATATAAGTTCAACCTTTGTCACAGGTTTGCCTGTTCGTTGCTCTGGCTTCCGTAGCCACTGCCTTCGTCACCCCTCCTAAGTTCTCCCTGCCTTCGCTGGACGATCTTCAGGACGGCGAAAATGGCTGGGAAGAAAGTCACCAGTCTGAGTCCACCACCACCTCGGATGACGGAACCGGAACTATAACCAAAATTTCCAAAACCTCTAAAATCACATCTTCTTCTTCCTCTTCCTCTTCTTCTTCCTCTTCCGGTACCCCCATCGAATTCACTTCCGAAAGCTTCTCTGAATCCAGTGAATCCTCTGGAGAAGATGACTAAACAAGAAAAGTAAATTGTTTCATTTGTTCTACAATGACTGCTTTATTTTAAACTAGCTGACCCGGCGAACTTCGTAGCGCCTCACAGTAAACACATGTTAACTTTAAGATTGGCCATGTTCTGAAGTCGAATAGCAATACGGCTTCATTGTGAAAGGTTATATATTCTGGGTCGCTGCATAGTGAATAACAATACTGAAACGATAAAACATATTAATATCATTCCCATAAAACAAATAAATCTGAGTGGATTAATTCACAATTTTCAAATCCAATCCAAACCCAAACGAAACCTAACTGTAATACGGCTTTTATAGGAAAGATATACAACAGCTGATTATTATAATAAACGTAATAATATAAACATTGTAATTATCATATAAACACGTGACTTTAATCAGACAGAAAATAAAAATATAAATACATAATCCCCCAAAACCGTTAACTATTAACGTGGTGAATAAAGCTGTTCATTTTTTACAGTACACATTTACTTCATAGTTTAACATTAATGAATGATTCAGATGGCATTGGATAGTAAAGCATACGGTATTGCTAATGGAAAGTAAACCAATCAGCTGTAGCTAAGAAATCAAATGTTTTCATTGTAGACAATTTGTAAACAAACTTACTCTCCATAAGGTTAACATTAGAAATTTAAAACGCCATAAAATGGAAACTTAGGGGGGTTTCGGAAATATTTTTTCACTAAAACCTTCCCGGACACATGTAGAGCAACTTCCTAAAATTTCATGGCGATTGGATGAGTAGTTTGGCAACGCATAAAGGACATACATACATACATACAGACAGACATACATTCAATTTTATATATAGAGATTATCAAATGTTACCTGAAAATCCTTTGTCTAAATAAACCGATAAGGTTAAATGGTACTACTCAGCACCTTAAAAGATAAAGACCATAAGTTATTTATAAAAGAAAATCCTTTAGTTATATATCCATTGGACGTGATAAAGTCCCAACTGCTGTTGCCTGCGCTCACAAAACGATACACGACACAAAGGATATGGATCGAATGACAAAAGGAGAATGCTGTCATAAAGTTGAATGTAGAGATAAAGGAATGCAGAAGATGATACTGGAAGAAGATTCTAGTGTACAGACATAGGAGAGCAAAGACATTTTTGGTGGCAATTTTACAGTCGGAATATAAGTCAGGCAACGTAAAAAAATTAGCCTCAGTAAATATATTTTTTATTGTGAGTTATACTACTATCACTTTAAAATGTTATGTTTAAAGTGCCGTATTAATAATATAGATCCTTTAGACATTTCAACGTAATAGTAAGTTAAATTAGAAAACGAATATAATATAAAAATCTATGCAAAAATGTTTAGAGAGGTAACAGAAATAATTAGTTTGTGTATTCCTTCTTCTGCAAATGAGTTTTAAACGGCAGGACAGTAGCACTATTGAAGAAATTATTGATTGTAAATCGATATTTGGCTTCATTTCAGGGCGATAAAAGATATATAACCAATATAACTTATATCTCACGATATCGAAGGCTATTTCTTTCAACAAATAACAAGTGAAAATCGTCGACAGGAAGTTTAATCTTTGGGAATTTGTTTGACAGTTCCGTTTGGTGATTTGTACCATTTTGTTCAAAACAACTCAGAGAAATTGTGGGAATCGAACTGTAAACAAAGAAACACTTCCTAAGAATTAAAACAAAAATATTAAGTAAATATTTAAACTGGTGAACATTATAAATGTTAGAATGATATATGATATCACAGTTAAAGGGCATTTGACTTTAGGGACATCTATTTAATTTTACTTAGGAAAGTTACTCGCTTCGCTCGCAGGTAGCCTCCTTATTGGTATCGTAAAAGACCTGGTGTCTTAGATGTCTCTTTGGAAGTTGTGTTGCGTTTTGTGATAAAAAAACAACCTGTAAAATGTCCGCAGAACCTGGATGGCATTGCTAAAGCCTAAATATCGTATTTTGAAATCACAGGACATAGTAGATAACCATGCATCAAATAGTTACATCTGCACACTACTTGGAGTCCTAATTCAGTTTATTTGACTGGGACGGTGGTGACATCCTGAAAGTCAGCTACTTGGAGGTCACGAATTGTGGATAGTTGTAAGCGGTTTACAAGTGGTTGTTTGTGGTTTAACGTCTGCACTATTTAATACTACGTTAATCCGCATAGACCATTATTGTAGGTCCCTTAGTTGCCATCGGCTGTTTGGCTATTAATTAACAGTCCTGTCTAAGGAACATGTCAGCCTTAGTCAGTAACAAGACTACAAGATCGCACCACAATCATCATACACTCTTCTCATTCATACTTGGCTTAAAATACCTAGGCAAGTCGATATTTCAATAATCTAATCTATAAAAGAAGCAATGCATTTGACTAAGGTGGTATCCATTTCAACTTGTTCCCAGATTTAGAACTAAATCAAATTTGATTGATATGTATCATTGGAAAGGGAAGCTATGATTTTGTGGAAATAAGTTTGATGAAAAAACTTTTTTTCTTCGCTCACCCCCTTAAGCTGTGTTACTAAATATAAATTAAAATTTTCATTAATTGTCTTTTCCAACGTAAAAAAGTTCATACCGTTTGTCTTTTATCTATGCGAACAATTTAATTGGAAACGTTCAATATATCATAGGTTTGTAAGTTTATTTGGACCATAAATCCTGGATGGATGGATCGATGTTCCGTTTCCTCGCAACATATAACATGGTATTCCCTCGACGGCGCGCTTTCAAACCCGCTGGAGCCAAAGATAAAGTGATACGGGCTTTTATAATGAAACTCCTCTCTTCGATACTACAACCTTGCCGAGGGCAGTACGAGCATTTCTACTTACACCGATCGACTAGCAATTAATCGTTAATGGATGAAAATTGAAAAAAACTTTTTTTCCAAATATATTTTTACTTTCTCCCCTTATACATAGTATATGGAGAAAGTATTGTTTTCGTCAAAATTTTCGAATTTGAGTTGAGAGTGGATATATCCGTTTTGGGGTCCCCTGAATCCAAAAAAGTGGTTTTCGACGTGATGTCTGTCCGTCCGTGTGTCTGTCTGTGTGTGTGTGTCTGGATGTGTACAGAGCCACAGCCTACCCCGTTGGTCCGATTTAGATGAAATTTGGTGTGTATGTGTATATTCACCGTACTATCACGTATCTTCACTTTTTTCATTTTTTTGAATTTTTGATTTTTAAGGGTAGTTCACCCCTAAAACCCTTAAAAAACGTGAAAAATCCAAATTTCTCAAAAACGGCTCTAACGATTTTGATTAAAATTTGATAGTTTAAAGTGCACAGAGTACTAAATAATTTGACACCACCCGCATGTCTGTAAAAATGACGGTTCAAAAGTTATGGGCTTTTAAATGTCAAAAAATCAAGTTTTTAAATTTTCGGCAAAAACAATACAACAAAACAAAATTAAAGTATAACTTGACTGGTACCATTGAAACCAGCTTAAAAAACTAAACGAATTAGTATCTTAAATTATTTGTCTACGACTAATGGTTCCAGAGAAAAGTTAAATTTACTGTCCATGAAAAACGCAGTATGTTTGTCTGAAAGCGCCCAATGTTATTGTTATGGAGAATATAAAAAAATCAATTTCTTCCTTATTTTCCAACCGTTTTCCATGAAATTTGGTATGAAGCGTAAGTTCAAATCACCCAACAAAACCAACGCAAAAGGGGGGGGTTTCCCGCATACAATTCGAACAGTTAATTTAACTTTTTCTCTCTTATTTTTATCTTCAGAAATGGGATGCTTATTTTTTAAACAATAAATTATTAAATCATATTTAGATTAACTTTGTAGACCATGATAGTTTTATTACAGATTGTCTTTTTTAAATTTACTTAAGGGAGAAAGAATGTGTCAGTCCACTGGTACCGTTTATTTCTACCTGGGAATAAACCTATTACTGTGATGATATTTTGAGTTTAAAGATCAAAAGATCATTGTTGGTGATACTTTTGATACGAGGTCAGCATTCGATTGTATTAATAATCGATAAAGTGACAACAATTACCATCGATGCTTTGTACATTTGTGAAACTGGTAATCGACTATATATTCGAACTATCGAATGGTTGAGATTTAACTATCGATAATAACAACTAACACTGACATAGCCTAAACCACCAATCAGGAATCAAGAAAGAACTGCTACAATGTGGGTAACATAACAGCTGATCAGTCTAAAGCGACAAAAATGGTCGACAGCTATTGATACTCTAAATCAGGTAATAATTTATGTTTTACGAGATTGTTTAATTTTATTTTCAGTATGACAAAAATATCATCACACGGCCCCAAACTGACTTTTTTATATATACTCATTTAACAGCCTCGGTACGACTGGGTTGTTAAACTTGTGCTCATAACAAAAACGCCCGTTTTTGGTCCTACAGATGAAATATACCAATCTAAATAAGAAAATGTACACTTAAACTATGGTACTTAATTTTTTAGGCACATAGTTTAGGTTTTACCAAATCCTTACCTAATTCCACAGCGCGAAGCGTCGATTTTCCAAAAGTTGATTTTTTTCTATGTTGACAGGACTTCAAATTTATTCCGAGAGAACCATTGAAGTTAGGTGAATGAAACTTTTTAGCCTTATTAACAGTGATGTACTAAAAGAGTTCTTGAATTTTAAATGTTATTGGACTAAACAAAAATTTTGTCTTGTATATAATCTTTAAAATTTAAATTTTTACTTTCTGAAAAAATTGATAAAAAATACAGTCATTTTTAGTTCACTCAAAAACAAATAATAAAAAGGATTTTACGGTTAGTGAATCTCTGTAGCGAAATAAAAAAGTATAAAAGTAGCGAATAAAAAAATATCAGTATTTAGGTATGGTTATGCATATGTACGGCAGCAGTCAATGTGTTAAAACACTTAAAACTTTACATTCTTAATAGTAAACAAAATTCCACTTATTTAGAAAATATTAGCTTTGTACAAGTATAGTAATATTATTATTGTTTCATACTATATCTTCCGATCCTGATGGTGTAGAATAGTATGAATGAGTATAGCTGTTATAAATGGAATTTTATGTTAATAATAAATTAAATAGAAATAAATAAAACTTATCAACTCATAATCATAATAAATAAAACTAAAAAATCAGGAAACTATAATTAATAAACATTATTGCTTAACTAAAACATAAATAGATTATAAATGTACATAAACTAGTTTATGTAAAATTTGATTTACTATATAAAAACACAGACAGATTTAAAATAAAAATTTCATATATTATTTTATTAGTGATTTCTAAGATTATTCAGTAATAATTGTGGACACTCCTTATACTATACTAATAACAGGAGAGGTATAAAAATAGTATTTATGACGAATATTTAGTTTTCACTCCCGCAGTTGTGATTACCGGAAGTACTATTTTACCGGAAGTTACCGGAAATAAAGTATTCCCAATACGTTATCGAAGGTAATCTATGGTAAAGGACATAAAAAGCAGATTCGTTACTCAAATGGCCTTTAGGGTGATCTATAAGATTGTTATCGACGATAAATTTTCATGGAGAAGAAACTAAATTTATAGCTTCTTAAGTTATTTGGTAAACAAAGGGTGATGTTATAGAATTTGTTGACTTACTTTTATTTTACTTTCTTATATCACCTAAAAAGAAGAAATATAATTATGAACATAATTAATGAATAATTAACATCATTGACTAGGACCGTGGAGTGTCCTGTAATCCAGCTACTTGGAGATCACGAATTGTGTATGATTGTGAGCGATGGTCGGTGGGTGTAGTGTTCTCTTGTGTGGATTAACGTCCACACTATCGAATACTAAGTTATTCCACATAGACCATCCACATTATTAGACCAGTTGGTAATTCAGAGGCAGTGGTTCGGACTCCACGTTAAACTTTAGATCCCGTTATGTGATCCTGACTGTTAAAAACGTAAAAAAGAGTAAATAGTAAAAAAGTGAAAAAACGTAAAAACTAAAAAATAAATTCAAAACTCAATTATGTTTTATTAATTTTAAATTAGATAAATTCGATTAAATTAGGAAGTTTGTATCATCACTAAAGTTTTGTTTATGTTGAGATAAAAGAAGCATAATTAAGAATTCAGTTTGTAATTAATCAGCAGTATAAACATATTAATATTGAATTGGTAGCCGGTTATTTCTATCTGTTAATATCACTTTTCTATCTTACCGTCCAGAAAGCAGCCGTTTTCAGTTTGTATATCGTCCTCAAAATCATTGTTTTTAGGACACTTTAAATAGTAAGCAGAAAAAATTAGGTATACGTTTTGGTTCACTTAACTCAAAATTTGTTCATTGAACATTATAGATAATGTTTACTATGTGAAATAAATGTATATTAAAAAGATATAAGATCACGTTATGTAGATAAAAAATTCACCAAAAAACTTAAGTACAAAAACTAATATACATTTTACATTTTCATTAGTTGGTCTACATTATTAGATTAGATTATTGAAATGGCGACCATACTACGAGGTAGGTATTTTATGAATGAGAATTGAGTGTAAGATGATTGTGGCGCGATCTTGTAGTCTTGTTACTGACTAATGCTGACATGTTCCTTAGACAGGACTGTTAATTAATAGCCCAACAGCCTATAGCAACTAAGGGACGTACAGTTTAACGTGGAATCCGAACCACGGCCTCTGAATTACGAATTGGTCTAATTATGTGGATGGTCTTTGCAGATTAACGCAGTATTTAATAGTGTGGACGTTAATCCACACAAGATAACACTACACTCACCGACCATCTCTCACAACTATCCACAATTCGTGACCTCCAAGTAGCTGGATTACAGGATGTCGCCACCATTCCAGTCTATTAGTTAAAACACTGCTAATCACTTGATATTTTAAGTAATTTACACCTAGAATTTTTGTAAGGAAAACAACTGAAATGTAATGATTCGATGGGTAATTCCACAGGAATATGAAAGTATTTGTTCATTACGGAGCGATAGTGCCTTTTTGGTACTGGATCGCATTTTAAAGATTAGCTGTGCCTCGCTTTTAAAACGAATGCGTATTGAAAAGAGCCACTTTCCCTCCCATGGACATGTCTTAGGTCTGGGGTGAGGGTTAGTGTTTTAAATATGGGCAAACCAAAATTTGAAACAGTGTCGTCATTTGGTTAGTGACCTCATATGGTTAGTGACGTAATAGTTTGAAAATAAATTAGAAAACAACCCCTTTAGACATACACTTATTATTTAACCCAAGTTAATAAAATCATTTTTTCAACAGGTCGTGGGTCAGTTTAAAACCACTAGGAAACGCTTTCTTAAAAATCAGTTAAATATTTAATTTGTTAAAAGCCGCAACTCACATACTGGAGCTTTGTTCAGCTATTAATACTGAAGTGATACTATTATTCTCGAAGGTCGAAACATCCTACTTATGACGTAGTGAAATAACATTTTACGACATGAGATTTAGCCGCATGAACGTGTAAGAGGATAACGTAACATTGTTTGAGTGTTTGATCCCCAAATCCCCTGTCATAACGTAATACTTGGATAAGCCATGCATATACATTGTTAATGCCGTATCCGTATGCTACGTACCGTATCGCCTCTCAGACTATAATAAACGTTTTTTAACCTATAACAGGTAAAGTCGTAATTCACGTCGCATTTAATTTACAAATTCAATTAGACGTGTCAGGTGGAGGAATCTGTCATCAATTTAGTGAACCTGTTAGACACTACCGCCTTCATGACCGTGTTGCCATCTGGGGACAAACAACCGAACCTGCTCGAGCAGTTCACTAAACTGCCACTAGGGTATGTGTCTTGTAACGTAAGCGCTTCGACCAGGCACAGTAGCTGAAACACTTAGAGCGGTACACTGACGAGTGTAACGTTCTAGCTATTCGGAAGTGATAGGGTTTGACTTGCAAATGTGTGGTATAGTGGAGAAGAGGGCCTACCTTAAATAAACGGTGGCCGGCTTGGGTGGAAGTTGTCGACATTTCTAGGCTTAATTGGGATTGCAGTGGACACCTGTTTTGCTTTTGTGGTTGGTGGTTATAAGGGAGCATGTTTTTTGGTTTTTTGTTTATACCTAATGTTACAGTTAAAAGGTAAAAAGCTTACCACTTCTAAGGTCAAATATATTTTCATAATAAATCTATAGAAATAAAATTAAAAATTTGTCTGTCAATTTATCGTAATTATATATTTTGGTCCCGTTTACGTTTAGTACCCCTGAATAGCCAAAAAGAGTCTTATCAAAATTTCATTCATCCTGTATTTTCGCAACTCTTCTCTATGAAAATTGGAACACCTACTATGATTAAAAATTATTTTCGTTAGTCTAGACACTTTGAAGGAGGTACCTTGGTACCTTGTCCGTACCAAGCGATACGGAAATAAAGTAATGAGCTCTCAAAACCCAGTGTTATGCAATACTACACATATATATTTTTAAAAATCTAAATGCAATATAATAGAAATTAATAACCATCACATGTAAAATTAAATTGGTATTAGTTTTTGACATTGAAATGTCCTAGCTCTTTGAGGTTGGGGGTGGGGTTCATAGCAATCCGTCAGACCGAAATTTGTAACGGTGTTATGCTTAGTGACTTCACATGATTATAAGGAAAGCTGTATAGAGGAACTGAAAACATTCCCTTTAGTCATATTCATGATCTAACCTATTTCCCACAGGGAAGTATATACAGTCATTTTAACGTATAACAAGTTTTAATAAGGATACAAATTTTTTCCAAATTAAAATAATTTATGTAATTAATTGTAAATTAATACTGAATGATTGAGCTGAGGTTTTAATTTTTTTGTATATATTTGTTTAAGATTACATATCTATATTTTGTCATAATATGTATCTAGCTTTTTAACACTAAATAAATCGCTTACTACTTGTTGCATCCAAAGTAAATTGGTATAATATTAAACTATTTACGTACTCGTATACCACTATCTTGAAAATACGTTTAGGAACTATATATTTTTTCAAAATAATTTGGTTTAAAACTGATTCCGGTTTACAGTCAATGATAGGGTACTCCGTTTTCTGCAGTAAAAGCTAGACATTCGTACATTTTACAAAATTAAAATAATGTTTACACGTCAAAGTTAAAATATTCAAATTATAAAAAATAATACGTAGTTTACTGAAATTATAATTTACAACGGTTTGATAAATGTTTACTAAACTATGAGAATGTCACCGTGTTGTACCTCGGTAGACACAAGTTGGAACAGTTGTTGATGGTTTTTGCCAGAATACGCCAGAGCGCCTTAGGGAATAAAACCCGTTCTAGAGTCTGTGACAGTCTCGGATATTAGGGCATTGTCTGGCCCGGGACCTGTCCAAGCCACTCCTTTGTACCATTAAACGGTTAACATTCGCTTTGTGACGCCTTTGAGGAAGTCAAGTTTACATGCTATCTGCAAACTGTTTGTTTACTTGTACACACCAGTGCAAAGGCACTGCAAAGTTTTACTTTCCAACGTAAAATGTTACTTTAAGTCTATTGTTTATAAGGTCCCAAAACACAGTTAATACATCTATATTTATAAAAAAGGATGTTTGTATGTATATATATTTGTATGTATGAGTAAAGTGGGGGTTTAAATGTTTGTAGTTTACTTTTCGAGGGGTTGCGAACAATTTCAAGCTTCGCAAAACCTTTTCTGGAATGTACAGAATGCATGAAATAAGTTTCATTATTATCAGTTAAGCTGTTTTTTTCGGAGAAGACGGCGTAAAATGCCTCCTGGTGCGTCACAGACAAACAGACACAAATTGAGATAAGACGTTTCGACTTCTCTAACGCACAAAACGTAAAAATAACTAAAAAATGAATAACTCTGAGCAATGTACAGAACGAATCAAAACGAATCTTATGTCAATTTCTGCCAATTTTTTATCTATGCAAACCGGAGCACTCACCATGATAAAACTGATATCCATAACTCTACCAATTTTATAGAAGAAACAAATTTAAAGGTACCCACTAAGGTACCGCTAAGTACCGTATATTTAAGTACTTCTAAGATAGTGTGGGCACGACCCAGCTAAGTGTCTGAGCCGCCTCGCAAAGCTTGGAGGAAAATGGGAACTGATTGTCTGCCAATGGTTGATGTTTCGTCATTGTTTCCTCAGGAAACATTCCTCATTGTTGTTATCATCAGGAACAAATAGACAGCGGATTGAGTTGAAACAGTCCCATTGTAGAAGGAGAGAAGAATAAATTCCACTTGGTCTTGCTACGGATCACGACGTTACAACTGTGTCATATCTCACTATTTTTACTAGTTTTTCTTCTTGTTAGTTTGGATGATTATTTTAAAACAGAATTTTTTATGTGGAATTTACAATATACATTGAATAATATTGATTGTACTATCTTTGGATTGTCTTTTTTAAATTTACATAAGGGAGAAGGTTTGTGTATTTGAAAAGTTTTTAAATTTTATCTTCAACCATTAAAATCAGCTTAAAAACTACACAATTTAGTTCCTTAAAGCTTTTCTCTATCTCCAACGGTTACCGAGATATTAAAAAATCTAAACACAGTACGTTGTATTTTGGGGCTCCAATATTAATCTTATGGAGGATAAGGAAAAATTAATATTTCACTTATCAATCAATAGTTTTGGATAAAACTTGATATTTAGCGTCATGTGATTAAGATCCATCCATTTATGCTTATCTAGCTATCATGACAGCCAACCTGCATACTCTTTTCCCATGTTAATCAAATAGGGAACATATAAACTCCTTTATTTATGGACAGATGTTGATGAAACTTGGTATAATTGGTCAAAATAAAAATTGTTTATGCTAGAAATTCCTACTTTCAGTGTTTCTCACAGCAACAAACCTACATAATCTTTCCTATGTTAATCTTATGAAGAATAGGCAAATATCTAACCTATATATTTATCGACAGATATTGATAAAACTTTACATATAATATTATTATTACATTATTTATTTGGAAATTCGCTGAGTACGCAGGTCTGCTGCGACGGGGGTATTTAATAGTACCGCACCTCATGTGGCTGCAAACTTTTGTTTTAGTTTAGCTACACAAAAGCTAAAAGTTTTCAAAGTGCACGGAAACCACGAGTTAACCCTTTTAAAGACAATTAAGCCAACTGATTCGGATTGATTGTATTATATGGCGGGCGAGTGGCTTAACCCGGTAAAGCCATTGTGGGGATTTCAAAGCCAACTGTGTTGGTCAGTGAACAAGCCAAATAGACTTGGTCAAGGTTTTGTTTTAGCAATCACTGTAGTTCAATTCGAACACAAAACCCACTTTCCCTTTTAGGATTTTTTGGATGTATGAATGGGTAAACTATTTTCATATTCGTGACAATATGTAAAATTAACACAACAAACCCTATCCATTATGGGTGCATTTATAACAGCCTTTAATATTTTTTACACGGATATGTCTTAGCCATGGTGGGAGGGGGGGTTGTTGGCAATTCGTCAGACCAAAAATTTGAAACGGAAATGACGTCAAATATATCCGTAACCGTAACGTAGATATAACCTAAGCTACATACCAAAGGAAAATATATAAATATTTTATAATGCAGATTACATTAAAAACTTTAGAAATAATGGGACTATATTATTATTAAGAAGAACATGTTTTTGTACGTTTATTGTGGAAACTAAACGCGAAAAATACTGAACCGACCGGTTTGAAATTTTACACAGAATTTTACAACTTCCTTAAAAAGCATCCTATGTTTCAATATTTATATTTTTTTTAAATGATATCAACATAAATATACTCGTACTTGAATGTCAACTGCTGTGGATTCTAAATTTGACAGTTTGGGAATAAGAAGAGCTGCCGTAAAAGTCCCAATAAAATAATAATTTATCTCAATAAATTTTTACAGTCATGGCCCCACCAAGTTTTCAAAAAATCGTCGTGGGGTCCAATTGTACATTATGAATCTTTGAAACATTGTATAAGTAATCTTAATATTCTAAGGTGGCTTAGGGTGAGCACCTAACTTGCATACAATTTGGTTTATACATTCCTAGGTTTCAATGTTTATATTCTCTAATGATTAGATTAGATTAGATCATTGAATGGCAAACATACTACAATGTTTTTATTTTAAGCCAAATATGAATGAGGATTGAGTGTAAGATGATTGTGGCACGATCTTGTAGTCTTGTTACTGACTAAGGCAGACATGTTCCTAAGACAGGAACTAATGGACCTACAGTTTAACGAGGAATCTGAACCACGGCCTCTGAATTACGAATTAGTCCAATAATGAGGATGGTCTTTGCGGATTAACGTAGTATTCAATAGTGCGGACGTTAACCTACAAAAGAGAACACTACACCTTCGACCATCTTTCACAACTATCTTCAATGTCAACATTTGTTTACACATTTTGACAGTTCAATAAAATTAAGAAGAAGAAAGAAGGTTAATTTTTAAAGATAAATCGAAACCGCTGGATCGAAATTAATAGCTTTGATATAGTTAGATTTTTAAATTTTCTCTCGATTCCTAGCTCTATTACGTTATTCCTTATCCTTTTCCATTACTACTTAATGCTACTTCGTCGTGTTGTAGACACTTGTATTTACCATTTTGTAAACACCTCTCAACCTTTTTTGCCGTTGTTTGCAGAAGAACGGGTACTTTGGCTAGTAATGGGATATTTTATCCATATTTAACACAGCTTTAACAAAGATAACCTAGTTTCCCGTTGACAGGGGTTTGAGCGGGAGGGGTGGAAGAGGGGAGAAAATAAATAGCTCGGAGAGCGGAAGGGTAGGTTGTCACCTCCTTCACACAACACATTGTTTGGAATTTGAAGGTTTGGAAATTGAACGAAAAAATCAGTGGACTGACAATACTTAAGTAAATTTAAGACAATCTGTAATAAAACTATCATGTTCTACAAAGTTAATCTAAATTTAATAATTTATTGTTTCAAATATCATCCAATTTTTAAAAATAAAAACACTAGAGACAAAGTTAATTAATTGTTCAAATTGTATGCAACGTAACACCAAGCTTTTTTAAGCTGGTTTTGTTCGGTGATTTGACCTTACGCTTCATACCAAGTTTCATGGAAAACGGTTGGAAAGTAAGGAAGAAATTGATTTTTTTATTGGGCGCTTTCAGACAACGTACTGCGTTTATCGTAGACAGTAAATTTAACTTTTCTCTGGAACCGTTTGTCGTAGACAAATAATTCAAAATACTAATTTGTTTAGTTTTTTAAGCTGGTTTCAATGGTACCAGTCAAGTTATACTTTACTTTTATTGTTTTCGCTGAAAATATAAAAACTTGATTTTTTTGACATTTAAAAGCCCATAACTTTTGAACCGTCATTTTTACAGATATGCGGGTGGTGTCAAATTATTTAGTACTCTATACACTATAAACTGTCAAAATTTAATCAAAATCGTTAGAGCCGTTTTTGAGAAAATTGGATTTTTCACGTTTTTTAAGGGTTTTTAGGGGTGAACTACCCTTAAAAATCAAAAATTCAAAAAAATGAAAAAAACGCCTGGAGATACGGTGACTATATATATACATGCCAAATTTCATCTAAATCGGACCAACGGGGTAGGCTGTGGCACTGTACACAACCAGACACACACACACACACACACACGGACGGACAGACATCACGTCAAAACCCACTTTTTTGGATTCAGGGGATCCCAAAAGGATATTCACTCAACTCAATTCGAAACTTTTGACGAAAACAATACTTTTTCCATATACTATGTATAAAACATAAAAATCTAACAATTTTTAGGACTGTGGGATTTAAATAGATTACATTTCATTATTCATTTAGTTTAAAACTAGCGTTTAAGAAGTCTGTAGACGATTGACATAAAATGAGCTCTTGTTTAACAATATTATTTATATATGTAACTTTCTGACCCGGCGAAGTTCGTAACGCCTCTCAGTAAATACATGTTAACTTTAAGATTGGCCATTTTCTTAAGTCGGTTAGCATTACGGCTTTATTGTGTAGATATTCTGGGTCGCGGCATAGTGAATAACAATACTGAAACGATAAGACATAATATTTATTTGTTTTGTGGTAATAACATTTTCAAAAAACAAATAAATCTGAGTGGATTGATTCACAATTTTCTAATCCAACCTAAACCTAAACCAAACGTAACTGTAATACGGCTTTCATAGGAAATATATATAACAGCTGAATAATATACTTAATACGTATAAGAGTTGTAATTATTTTTTTTCTAGCCAACGTATAAACACATGAAATTTAATCAGACAGAAAATGAAAAATATAAATACATAATCCCCAAAAACTTTAACTATTAACGTGCCGAATAAAGCTGTTTATTTTGTACAGCACACGTAAACTTTATAGTTTTACATTAATGGATGGTTCAAATGACATTAGATAGTAAAGCATATTGCTAATGGAAAGTAAACAAACAGCAGTAGCTTAAGTATTCAAATGTTTTTTAAATTGTAAACAAACTTAGCCCCCATAAGGTTAACATCAGAAATTTATTACGCCATAAAATATAAACTTATAGAATTTTCGAAAATTGTTTTTCACTAAAACCTTCCCGCACTCGGATGCGTTGTCAAACTACGCATAAAGGACATACGCACATACATACATTCATTTCTATATATAGAGATAAATTCTACATAAAAAAGGTCTGTGGAAACATTGTATAAATTAAGTTGTAAGTTATGAAAGAATGTTGTACAATTACTTACGTGGGATTTATTTAAAAATAAATTTCTATTACTTATTAAACATACCATAGATATAAGCCTAAATTGAGTATAAATAAAATGTGGAAGAAGAGCAGAGAGGAAGCTGGATTGATTGTAGTCATAGAACGCCTACAGGTTTGGGACGCAAAACGACTACAGTATTAATATTGCCTAGCTCCCTTACCCGGCGTCACTGTAACAAAACAGGAATATTATTTAATATTGTCACAAATCGCTGCTGTGTTTATTTCTATGTACACAAACGAAGCTCCTTTTTTGGAGAAACATTTATTAAGTAACATATTTGGTCAATCTAGAGCTATACATGAATAATTTACGTACTATTAGTCAATCAACTAAAAAATAAAAAAAAAATAATTTAGTAGATTAGTCTATTAGTTTTAAAGATTAAAATACTTACTATTCAATTGTTTTTGTCAGCATTTTCAAATTTGAGTTTGTAGTGGATCCATTTTCGTGCCCCTGATTCGAAAAAAGTAGTTTTTAGAGTGATGTATGTCTATGTGTATATGTGTGTGTGTGTGTGTGTGTGTGTGTGTGTGTGTGTGTGTGTGTGTGTGTGTGTGTGTGTGTGTGTGTGTGTGAGGGAGGGGTGTTTAGAAGCTTGGGACGGGACTACTGATCCGATTTTCATGAAATTCAGTATATAGGTATCAATGTGCGATATCTCGGACACTTTTAATTTCTTTTAAATTTTGGATTTGTATGGGAATTTTACCCCTAAAAACACGTAAAATACAGGTTTCTCAAAACGGCTCTAATTTTGATGAAAATCATATGGTTTACAGTCATTATCAACTAAACAAAATGACACCATGAAGTCTAAAAGTCAAAAAATATTTTTTTAAACTTGATCGCAAAAACTAAATAAAACGAAGATTAAATTACACTTCAGTATTAAAACTGGTGTTTAAGGAGTCCGTAGACGATTGAAATAAAATCAGTTTATGATTTAGTCATCGAATATTGAATTTAATTACGTGTTTAATTTATAAGTAAATACAACCTATTGAAACAGCTAAAACTAAACAAATTTAGGTAAAAATCTAAAAGTTTAAAAATAAATTATTTACATTGTACGTAAACGCAGTACGTTGTCTGAGAGCGCCAAATGCTTTTCTTTTACCCGGCATTACCAGGCTGGGATTTCACCTCATAACATTCTAACAATAAATTTAACTTTGTTTCTTTTTTTGTTATTTTTAGAAATTGCATGATTATATATGTTAATAAAATTAGAGTTTTGTCTGTACATTGCTCAGAATTATTAATTATTTAGTTATTCTTACTTTTCGTGCGTTAGAGAAGCCGAAACCGGTCTTATCTCAATTTTTGTCTGTCTGTGACGCTCCAGGAGGCATTTTACGCCATCTTCTCCGAAAAAAAACGGGAGATACGATCAATATTAGTTAGTTTATATTGGTCATTGATTTTAAACCCATTTCGAAATCATACTATATTAAAAAGATATTTTAACGTATAACTTAATATAATAGTGGTATACATGTTATAATCTATTTAATTGTAAAGTAAAGCTAAATAATAAAGCTGGGTATTGATTTATTTTCTTTGTATTGATTTGTTTAGGACTTCAGGTTTACATTTTGGTATGATAATCTTTTTTAAACTGAATCCTACAACCCGTACAAAGGACGGGCTTACTGCTAGTTTAAATAACAATTAATTATTAAAATGTATTTAGATAAAGAATATGTCAGTTTTATTACACATTGTTGTTTTTAAATTTACTTAAGGGAGAACATATGTGTCAGTCCACTGATACCATTTATTTATTTTGGAACGCGTTAATATAAGTCCAGTTCCAATTTTAAGTTTGCATTATCGTATACAAAGGTCCATCTCTATCCCTGAACACATTGAAGTGAAAGTCTGGTCCGTAAAATATTACATCATAAATATCCAAATGGGCGGGGTAAGAAAATTGAGCTGCGTAGAGGCGTCCCAAACGGCGCCTTGGTAAACATCCATGGAAAGAGTAAAGTTAAAAAATTACCTCTTTTTATACGATTCAACATTGAGATGAAGAAGTATTTACTTACTACCTGCATTTACGTATTACATATAACGTTTTATTGTTTAATATACAATAAAATAAAATTATATAATTATTTATTTAAATTCAATTATGTATCTAGTGAATTATTTAGTAACATAAATCCATCCAACATTTCCTATCAATAAAACTTCTTTCTTACCGGTTTATTTTATATTGATTTTACTATTCTTACAAATTTATAACTACCCAAGAAGTGTTTAAAACACGTGTTTTACCTTATACTTTATTTATCTAAATATATAAAACAAAGTCGTGTTAGTTACACGCATTATAACTCGAGAACGGCTAGACAGATTTTAATGATCTTAGATTTTTTAGATTCGTCTCTGCTCCGGTCATGCTTTAGGCATATTCAGTTTCCGAAAATTCAATTAGTTTCCATTTTATAGCATTTTAAATTTCTAATGTTAACCTTATGGGGACTAAGTTTGTTTACAAATGCTCTACAATAAAAATATTTGATTTCTTAAGCTACAGCTGTTGTTTTACTTTCCATCAGCAATATATATGCTTTACTATCCAATGCCATCTAAATCATTCATTAATGTAAACCTATGGAGTAAATGTGTACTGTACAAAATGAACAGATTTATTCACCACGTTAATAGTTTACGGGTTTTGGGAATTATGTACTATATTTATTTCTTTATTTTGTGTACGATTAAAAGTCACGTGTCTATATGTTTGCCAAATAAAAAATAATAACAATGTTTATAGATATTGAGTTTATTATAATAATCAGCTGTTGTATATTTAAAGCTTTCACAACGAAGCCGCAATGCTAATTGACTTTAGGACATGGCCAATCTTAAAGTTAACATGTATTTACTGTAAGGCGTTACGAAGTTCGCTGGGTCAGCTAGTTTCAAATAAAATTATAAGTTTATGTGTTTAAAACCTTAAACTACTATGAAAAACGTGTGGTGGAGTCTACGAAAGTCAGGAGAATGAAATGATGATGATCCACAAAGTAACAAGGTAACAGCTCCTTGAGTTTAGTGGTGTATAAAATATTGAGCTCTAAAGAAGAACCTTTTAACCCCTATTCGTCACCTTCCATCTATTTTATGGCATCAGGAACATAAAAACTGTATAATCGTAAAAGTTCTCAGGTTAAATCTCAAAGTTTGAAAGTTCGTTTTAATTTATTGAACCATCGTTTTTGGCCCATGCACCTATTAATAATTCAACATATTGTGGCATTTTCATACCCATAAGATTCCACCATCATCATTATCGTCATCATCATCATGAATAGTCTCTCAACAAAAAAAGATCGTTTGAAATTCTACAATATTCATGTTTTAGTTGGTTGTACAACCAGCCCTTTGTAAAAGTATGTCATTTAAGTAGTCAACTAAAAATAATTAAAACAGGTTTTAATCTTACGTCTTAAAGTCATTGACAACTTTTCATTTATTTAAATCTAAAACAACAGATTTTAAGACATAACCTGATTATAAGAAACTAACTTGAAAGAAGAACAATGAGAGATTTACTGTGATTAAGTTCATACATTTTAGTCAAAAACATAGATAGAGATAAACCCAGTTTCAATTTGTTAAATAATTAACTTAAGTATAATATGGGTTTGGTTGCCGTTAATCTACAACTACTGTTATTCTCTTGATGATTGTACACGTTTTTATTCTAACATCGTTTATTCAAATTATAGAAAATACATAAGAAGTTGAAGTATAAAAGCTTTTAAAGAACATACCCACTAAAATACTACGTCCTTCAATGATTTGCAGAAGTGGAATACTTATTGGACGAACGCTTGAAAGGAAAGACATCCTGTAAGTAAAATACCAAATTGACCTCTCAGAGAGCCTACTAACTTGTTTCTATGACAACAGGCGGCCACTCTGCTCCCTAATTGGCTAACTTACTACTAGTGGGTGTGCACTATGTGGTCATGTCCACTCCACGAAGTGGTTTCTACATTTAAGAATTACGGTTTTAATGCATTTTTCTCTACCTACCACACTCCTATGATCGTACGTACACCTAACGCGATGATGGGTGTGCTCAATTTACTTCCAGTTACTAACACAATTAAGGGGGAGTTGGATCAAAACTGGATCAAAATTTTCATTTTTTTGTTTTTTGCATAAACGTGTTCGGCAATTAAAAACAACCTTAAAACATTTCATAACAGTCGGTTGAGTCTAACTCGTTTAATATTACTTAATACGACACAGTGCAAATGATCCTATGACTGATTTGGGTGCTATTCCTATTCATATTCACGAATAGTTTACATTTTGGTTGCTGATGTACAATTTCGCTCAGGAACTATTAAAGACATTTCCACATTTATTGACAGAAGAAAATGTAAAGCTGCACTCTTTGACCCGTACGTTTGGCCAATTTGTGACGGTAAAACTTTTTATTCAATGTAAAAATGAAAGAATGAATTTTTACAGACAATTTAAAATAAAAAATATACTAATTTTAAAAAAAACACCAGGTCAATATTTTCAAGAGAGCGTATATAGAAAGAGGAAAAATATTGGATTACGTGTCTCATAGGTGTTGAGAAAAAGGAACATTAAGTTAGCAAAAACTAACATAAGGAGTCTAGGGACATCTGACTTCCCTTAAGCCCCGGTATAAGTGCACCCTCAGGAAGCTTATTTAGGTTGTAATTTAATCCCGGTCTCTCGATCATCCAAATAAAAAACAACCAAATGTTTTAAACCTATCCTGAATTGATTGCACAGTATCTACATAGAATGTTAGATCTTTTTCTCTAATTTTTTCGGAGTTACTATATTTTTTGTCGTTTTTACTTTTATACCACAGAAAAACCATAGTGGGTCATACATAAATTTCTCTCTGTGTATTTCTGTAACGCTCAGCGATGTATTTTTAACATTTTTACATGATAACGATTGGTCATTGATTAAACCCATTTCGAAATAATACTATATTAAAAAGATATTTTAACGTATAACTAATAATAATAATGTTATAAATGTTCTAATCTATTTAATTGCAAAGTAATGCTAAATAATAAAGCTGGGTATTGATTTATTTTATTTGTATTGATTTGTTCAGGATTTCAAGTTTACATTTTGGTATGATGATCTTTTTTCTTTATACTGAATCCTACAACCCGTATAAAGGACGGGCTTACTGCTAGTATAAAATTAAACGTTGAAACCTCTTAGTTGAACAATGTGTATTTTAAAAGTTTGACACGTGGTTCAATAACGCCTAGATAAAAAACAGTCTTCGTGTTACAAAATCCACTTCACAAGATGGAAAACCCATTATACTTGTTAATTTATAATAAACGCTCATAATAAGGATTTAAAATTTTAAACAAATTTTTTTTTTTTAAAAAACAGTTGTCTAAGGAACATTCAGCTATCATAAGTAATTTCACCCTCAATATATTAATATTCTAGCTTAAAATTTTATAATAGTATTTTTTAATTTGTTTTTACGACTGAAATTTAATATTTTAAACTTAATTAATTTAATTTCCTGAATGAGGGCAAATATAAAATTTTTTTGAAAAAAAGTGATTTGATTAGTTCTGTAGAGTACACTAACAAGTGCCCTTACCTCGTTAGATGATTGGTCTTAGTGTTAAACAAATACCTTCATGAAAGAGCGAAGTCGTTATCACCCGTTATTGTCTGGTGTTGCTCCAATTTACTAAATTGCACGATTACCTGCATAGAGAGGATTTTCCGTCATATAGAAGCGTGAATTAATATTTTATAAATAAACGAGCTGAAACGTGAACTATTTACATTTTACAGTTACGATCACAGCTTACTCATTTGCTTGATGCTTTAAAAAATTACTCTTCCAAAATTTATCATTGCTATATTTTGAATACATCTGCAGAATAAAAATTAATTAATTAATTGTAATCAAACTCGAAGTTGATGCGAAAAAGATTTGGTTTGTCATTACTCTGTACCGAAACAGCTGCTTTTAAAGTTAGTTGCGAGTACAGAAAGTAATGTTTCCTGGCCTAGGCTGGATAAATCAGCTGGAGATTTTATCCACACTAGTATTTAGCTACGATTTCTGACACTAGTCGTGCTCAGCGCTAGTAGCTTTAACAATACTGACAGTGAAGGTTGAAAATAGGGAAATCAGCTGTTAAAATCAATATTACTGTTGCCATTGTACAGGTACTGAGGGAATCAATGGGACAGCTAAAGGCCAGTGTGAGCAATTATGTTACTTAATTAGTTCTCTTAATACGATTCCAGTGTAATGAAAAATCGTTCATAACTTGGATTAAAAGTGTTATTCCATGCCTTGATCGAATCCAATCGTGGCCCGGACACAACCAATTTCCACCATTGATGAAATAATGTCCAAAGTTTTATTGCATCATCATGAGAAGATCATCTTAGAGAAGTTAAAGATGAAACACGATGTTTTGATGTATGCTCGATTTGTGGATGATATCCTCATTATGTTCAATGAAAAGAAAAGATAAATCAGGAGAAATGTTGAAAACATTAACGACCCCCACAGGAAACCAACGTTCACGAGCAGAAATTGAAGAGGAAGGCAAAAAAACTTCCTGGATTTGACAATAAAAAGCAAATTCGACTATACAGAAAACCTACACAGATGGACACCACCATCAACAGAAAATCAATCCATCCATCAAGCCACAAGAATGCATCTTTCCGGACAATGTTATATAGAGCATTTAAAATTCCCCTGAACGAGATAAACCATAAGAAGGAGTTAACCTTCATGAAGAAGATAGCACAAGCCAACGGATATCGCCCTCACTAATAAATGAATTAGGTGAAAAAGTGTTAAGAAAAAAAGGAAATCACGACCCGATCAGAAGCCAGACAACATTAAAAAACGAAGGTGAAACAGTCAATAAATTTGCAGTTTTCAATTAGGCAGGGGAAAAACTCAAAGAATTGCAAATAAATTTAAGAAATATGGAGTTTCAATAGCATTTAGGACGCCGAACACAATGTATGTAAAACTACACACAAAGGTTGAAAACACCGATAAATTCAACCAACCAGGAGTACACAAAATTGAATGCAGAGACTGCGATAAAATCTACATAGTCAATTTTAAAAAAATATATAAAAATCACACATCAGGATGGAAGAATGGAAAACCAGAAAGATCAAACGTCGCAAAACACTTGCTGGTAAAAAGGACATAACCTATCAACTATCGATGTAGACCTCAAGTTTATTTAAACATGTAAAAAGAAATATGGAATTGGAATGGCATTGGAAGAGTTATTTAATTATAAAGAAAAATGTAAAGATAAAAAAATAATACATGAACAAATACACTTTGATTCTGCAAAAACGTATATAAATATTCTGTTTCCGGAACTCAGTCAGCCAATAAACACTACATCCGATGCCACAACAGGAACTTCCGGTAGCAAATAGTATCTAAGCAGGGATGCCATTTTGTTTAGTTCTGTCTCCGTTTGGGTCTAATGACGTCTGTTGTGACTGGACGAAATTGATCGCCAATTTAAAACGTTTGTACATATTTACCGTTTGTATATAATTACAATATAAGTGTAATTATATTAAGTAGTGTTATAAGACGTGAATTTTTACTTCATCTCATAGTAAAACCAACACGTATAATGCTAATCAATAAGTCATTCAAAACATATATGAATTTGCCTAATATTTTCTACAAATTAAATTTACCTACATAATTTAATCTTTTTGGATCCAACAAAAAGCTTAAAAAATAAGTAGTTTAAAAAATGTGTGTATTATAATTTGTATTGAATAAAAAAAATATTGACAATATCAATTAACTCGTTAACGTAGCCAATACACAAATGCAATAGACCAATAGGCTACGTTTAGATACATTTTTGTTATCGTCCTCATTGATAAGGAAGCTAAAGAAAAACTTTATTCATAGGTTAAGGTAAAATCTTTAAAACTTGTTTATTAAATTTCACCAGATGGAGGTTTATTCAAAGTCTTATTTATGCGACAGAGTTTTAATGGAAATTACTGGAAGTGTTGCTGAATCTATTATATGAATAATGTATTTACTTTTGTTCGTTCTGTAAATAAATTAACTATATATAACGCTTCTTTTCAATTATATTGTGGTTTCTTATTAATAATTGTACGATTGAGAATTTAATAGTTATTTTATACAAATTTCATTCCCTACACTTTGTATGTAAGTTTCATCTGAAAATTATATTTGTATTCAACATACGAATTGTATACATATTCATATTTATGTTCTATTCACATTTAACTACTTAGAGTTAATCAATATTTCACTAGTTCATCCTCACAATTAGACCAATTCGTAATTCTGAGGCAGTGGTTCGGATTCCACGTCAAACTGTAGGTCCCTTAGTTGCCATCGGCTGTTGGACTATTAATTAACAGTCCTGTCTGAGTAGCATGTCAGCCTTAGTCAGTAACAAGACTACAAGATCACGTTAATCTTATAAAGAATTGGAAAAATGGTAAAAAATAAGAATTTGTTTATGCTAGAAATGCCTACTTTCAATGTTCCTCACAGCAGCCAACCTGCATACTCTTTCCCATATCAACCTTATGGAGAATAGGCAAATAACTCTCATATTTATCTACAGATATTGATTAAACTTGTGATTATTATTATATCATTGATTTGGAAATTCGTGGAGTACTCAGATCTGAAACGACGAGGGTATTTATTTTGATTTCATTTTATATGTATTCATTAGGATATAAAGCCATTTATTTATTTGTTTTTACTGTACTAATGTAATGCACACAAGGCATGCAGATGTTTACCGATGTAAACAGTTTTGTTTTCAGCTTTATGCAGGATTAGTCGGGATGATGTGCTTATCTTGTTATGGTCTATATTCCAGCTGACCTGAGGACCGGGATCAGATTCCGATTCCAAAATTTTGTGAATCTCGATTTTACTAATCGTCATCTAAAATATCCGTAGTAAAATATAAAAACATAAATCCATCTCAAACCAAGGGCATTTTTAGTTTTGAACAATTCATTGTTACATATATTTGGGTTCTCAGATTTTTTAACACTGTACCATGAAGTAATCAACGTAGATGTTTGGAAAGGCCTTAAATTAATTTAGAATTGGGACTGAATACAAAATTCTTCCAAAGGTAAAATTCGTTAACCTATTACCTACGTAGCTTCGCAGTGTAGTATTAACATCACTAAGTTTGATAAAATTGTTAGTTTATATTTTTTTGACTTGAAACATAAGTTATTGTGTAATACGGATTCATATTTCGGGAATAGTAACCAAATACAGGGTGCGGAAAAAATACCAACACAACTTAAACTACGAATAACCCAAAGATGATCAGGGGTAAAATTGTTATTAATTACCATTTATGAAAAACTACATACTAACGTCAAAATTTACTAGTTAATATTTTAAAGATTACGCCTATCAAATGATGATTATGACTGACAAACACATTACTTAGCATTTCAGGGGTGAGAATGACAATCTTTTATGGTCTCTTATAGTTCACTCAAGGTGTGAGGCTTACTTATTATAATCTAGATTTTAAGTAGCCCTCAAAAAAGTCACCGAAGCTCAGAACAGAGGAGTGCTGGCCACGCAATATCACTCTCCCACAAAACTTCCATTGTAGGAATCCCAACACAGTATTGGTTGTTTGTGCAGTTGTTCCATACTGTTGGAACCAAATTCTACTCAGGACTATGCGTTTTCTGTTAAGTCATCTAATGGTTTATAGAATGCCTCTGGGAAGTCCCCAACAATTAAATCAATTAATCACCAATGACCATAAATTATAAAATAAAATTAATATTTAGTTTTTTTCTTACAACAACTGAGCACTGAACAACATAAAATTATTTCGATATGTTTGAATCAATAATTATTCTTATTAATATTTTTGATATTTAATAACAATATGAGTAAAAATATTAATAATATTCCACTATGTGGATGATACAATTTTTCAAAAAACAAAACCTAATGAATATGTTTCATAGAAAGTTACAAAGTGTTACATCACAAACATTATGTATCAGTAATTATTTTATTTGGCCGATAATATAACGTCGACTAATCAGACAGATTAAATATAAATACATAATAAAAATGTAAACATTACGATATATCTTTACTTTTTAATACACATTACTCATATACATTTAATATATTAAGATGTTATATTGAAGTATTGCTAATGAAATCAACAGCTGTACTTAAGATATGTTTTTATTGCCTTTAAACAAACTTAGTCCCCATAATTAACATTAGAAATTAAAACGCTATAAATAAACTAATTGAATTTTAAAATATGCCTATCATAACAGAGACAAACCAAAAAATTTAGATTAAAATTATCTCATATAATTTAGTAAATTTGTTTTATTATATTTAGATATTATAAGAATTAAAGTAAAAATGTAAAGTATTTACTTTGTTTTGGGATATAGCTTAGATAATGAATATGTCTAAAGGGAATGTTTTTAGTTCCTTTAAACAGCTGTCCTTATAACCATATACGTCATTTCCGTTACAATTTTTGCGTTGCGAATTGATAATACCCAACCCCCATAGCTGAGACATATTCATGTCAAAAATGCGTCATCTTAATGTGTAATTTACGAGTAAAGATAATATTTTATTTCATTCCGGAAATTTGTTTAACGAGACCAATTCCTAACTGCCAAAATAAAATTTTAAAATTATTGAATAATAATTCACTTTGTCAGCCCCTATTTTCTGTTATAGCATTAAATTATTCTCGACATTGTGTTCATGAGTTCCAAACTCATAAAACTTTGGGAACACAACCTATTAATTTTCGAAAGTCGTTTGGAAAAGTATTTTGGCTCCAACAACAGACGAGTTGTTTAATAGTCGACACGACCATATCATGGTATAACAAAACTCAACATAAATTTACTGTTAGTGATATTTATAGTAAAGTCAGTACATAACGATAACGTAATCCTTTAACATTAAGGGCATTGTATGTCAAGTTAAAACAACCAACTTTAAAATATATTCCAATTTAATAAAGATGAACTATTCAAGAATAGAGAGACAATAATCTCTGTATATAAAAATTAATATATGTATGTCTGTCTGTGTGTATGTATGTCCTGTATTCATTGCCAAACTACTCATCCGATCACAATGAAATTTTAAGAAGTTGCTCTATATGTGTCTGGGAAGGTTTTATCGAAAATGTTTTTCGAAAACTCCATAAGTTTCCATTTTATGACGTTTTAAATGTCTAATGTCAACCTTATGGGGAGTAAGTTTGTTTACAAATTTTCTACAATCAAAACGTTTAATTTCTTAAGCTACAGCTGTTTGGTTTACTTTCAATTAGCAATATGCTTTACTATCCAATGCCATCTGAATTATTCATTAATGTTGAAACTATGAAGTAAATTACACACAAAATGAACAGCTTTATTCACCACGTTAATATTTATAGTTTTTGAGGATTATGCATTTATATTTTTTATTTTATGTCCGATCAAAAGTCACGTATTTATATGTTTGCCAAATAAAAAATAATTACAATGTTTATACATATTACGTTTATTATCATAATCAGCTGTATTATAATAAAAGCCGTATTACAGTTAGGTTTGGTTTGGGTTAGGTTGGATTAGAAAATTGTGAATCGATTCACTTAGATTTATTTGTTTTTTGAGAATACCGCCTTAATAACAAATACAAGATCGCCACAATCATCCTACAATCATTCTAACTTGGCTAAAATTCAGAGGCCGTGGTTCGGTTTTCACGTTAAACTGTAGGTCCATTAGTTGCCATCGGCTATTGGGCTATTAATTAACAGTCCTGTCTAAGGAACATGGCAGCCTTAGTCAGTAACAAGACTACAAGATCGCGAAACAATCATCCTACATTCATTCCTCATTCATACTTGGCTTAAAATACCTACCTGGGTAGGTTGCCATTTCAGTTAAAAGTATAAAGTATAACTACCCCGCGGTCCAGAATATCTATTTTTTTACAACGAAGCCGTAATGCTATTCGATTTCAGAACATGGCCAATCTTAAAGTTAACACATACTTACTGCAGGGCGTTATGAAGTTCGCCGGGTCAGCTAGTTCATAATAAAATATTAATAAATAGAAAATTATTGAACTATACATTAGTTGTTTATCAATACTGTTGCACGAGTTAGGAATATGATAAAGTGTAGTTACTTAAGACTTTTGAAATGGGTTCTTATTAATTTATTAATTTTAAAGTTTCGAGCTATATGCGGTCTATGTAGTTTAATGGAATTCCTTTGAATTCACTTAGGAGGTTTGAATGAGTTGAGCGGTAAATAATGAAGTACAGGTACCTCTTGATTATTCCATTTAAACTGAGCTCCGGGCGTTATAGCCACAATAGTGCGGTAGTTAATTTAGAAAACCTAATATTATGTTGCATCTTAAAGTCTTAAGAACAATCTTGAATAAACAGTATTAATAATAATTGTAATATTTTTAATCAAATATGAACCTTTGATAAATTATTTATTGGTTGTAACTTCTCACGTTTTAATATTAATAGTTTATATGAGTTATTCACTTAAATCGAAGGAATAAACTGTTTCAGTGGACTGACACATACTTTCACCCAATTTAAACGACAATCTTAACACAATAATACCATAGTAAAACTATCATATTCTTTAACATTTATCGAAATATCATTTAATAATTTATTTTTCAAACATAACCATCGGATTTCTGAAAATAACAGTAAGAAACTAAATTAAATTAATTGTTAGAATTTCATGGGGGGACTACCCCCTTTGGTAATACCAATTTGAGTGATTTTGTTGGGAGATGTGACCTTTCGCGGCGTATTAAGTTTCTTGGAAAACAGTTGGGAAATAAGGAAGAAATAGATATTATCATATTCTCTCATATATACTGAGTTTACCACGGACATTATATTTAAATTTTCTCTGGAACCGTTAGTCATAGATTAGTGATTCAAAATACTAAGTTGTTTAGTCTTTAAACTGGTTTTAATGGAGGCAGTCAAATTAAACTTTACCTTTATTCGCAGAAAAATTAATAAGAAAATACTTTATTTTATTTTACACACCCATAACTTATATATTCTGATTTCTGAGAAATGTGATTGGTTCATTTTTCATCAAAGTCGTTGCAGCCGTTTTTGAGAAATTTTCATTTAACATATTTTTGGAGGATTTTGAGGGGTAAAATACCCATAAATATCTAAAATTCTAAAAAAACAATTTTACGAGATACGAGTGAGTTGTTACACACCTACAAAATTTCACAAAAATCGGACCAATAGTCTTGTCTCTTGAGTTTCTACACATCCTCTCCCACACACAGACAGACATCACTCTAAAACCCCTTTTTAATTGGGACAATATGATGGATATATCCACCAGAAACTCAAATTCCAAATGTTAACGAAAAATTTAATTGTGTGATAAATGGAACTTGTGTAAACTTTTGTCAACACTGATGTTCGTACAGTATTTTTATGTGTCTGTTTAAAATACAAAAATTATCCTTTTTGTCTATTTGTGATTTTTATGGTATTATTAATTACAGTAATTCGCATGAGTTAGAATGGTAATAATAAATCTACGTTATTCACATTTGATTTATTGGTATTCAATCAATCGGTACTATAATTTATTGCTCAAGTCAACATATCTGTAAATCAATTCAACTATTGTCGATAAAAAATAACAAAGTGAGTTTGCATTTCCTTTTATATTCAATAAAACAAACCGTCAACTCCTACCGTATAAAATATTGAGTAAAATCCCTTTGTTCTCCATGATTGATTTTTAGCTTGATCACTTTTAACGATGTGAGGGATCATTATTATTTATTTATTCGAGTCCTATCCATCAGTTTGATTACTACCGTCATCAAAGGGGTGAAACTGTCTACCGGGTAAGGGCTGTTGGGAATTGGACGGACTGTATCGCCGCTTTGTGGCCTTAATCATCCTCTCGCCCGGTAACAAGCCCAGCGTGGCGTTCTTTTTGACGCAACATTCTATACAATCACTCTTAATTTTATTTACTACCAGTAAGCCCGTCCTTTGTACGGGTTGTAGAATTCAGTTTAAAAAAAAGATTATAATGCCAAAATGTAAATCTGAAATCCTAAACAAATCAATACAAAGAAAATAAATAAATAACCCTACTTTATTATATAGCATTGCTTTACAATTAAATAGATTAGAACATTTATACCACTATTATAAATAGTTATACGTTAAAACAACCTTTTAACATAGTATGATTTCGAAATGGGTTTAAAATCAATGACCAATTTAAACATAATAAATGGCGGGCAATTTCAAGCATTTACAAACGCATTTCAAAATTTATTAATCAGCAAAACCATACAAATATGATTTAGTTCCTCCAATGTATTCCTAATGGTTTGACACTAACCATTAAAAAGTGCGTCATTCCCCGCCTAAAACATTTAAACACTTAGTAAGTGTAAGTAATTAATAAGCTTCTAGGATGTAAATAGTTATATTCAAATTATGCACTGTGTTTGTTAACTTTTAGAGGGGGAATGTATGTGTCAGTTCATTGATGTAGTTTAGTCAAGAATCAATATATCAAATTTAAAACCATGACAACCAAGAGTAAAAATTTATTATTTGCTATTTAAAATTTGCCACGTAATTTTAAATTCAAAATTAAACCATTAATTTTGAAAAACTGTAATCAAATGGACACATTTAGTTGTAACATAAATTACGAGTAAGTGGCAGGTCATTTTTCAGCAACCACAGCCAGTGAGTCAGTCATCGGTCCTAAATTCTTCAGCAACCACAGCCAGTGAGTAATGGCATGTTAAATTCTCAGCAACCACAGCGTGAGTACCAGTGGCATCGGTTCTAAATTCTTCAGCAACCACAGCCAGTGAGTACCGGAGTGGCATCGGGTCCTAAATTCTCTAGCAACCACAGCCAGTGAGTACCGGAGTGGCATCGTTCTAAATTCTTCAGCAACCATAGCCAGTGAGTACCGGAGTGGCAACGGGTCCTAAATTCTTCAGCAACCATAGCCAGTGAGTACCGGAGTGGCATCGGGTCCTAAATTCTTCAGCAACCACAGCCAGTGAGTACCGGAGTGGCATCGGGTTCTAAATTCTTCAGCAACCACAGCCAGTGAGTACCGGAGTGGCATCGGGTTCTAAATTCTTCAGCAACCACAGCAGTGAGTACCGGAGTTGCATCGGGTCCTAAATTCTTCAGCAACCACAGCCAGTGAGTACCGGAGAGGCATCGGTCCTAAATTCTTCAGCAACCACAGCCAGTGAGTACCGGGTGGCATCGGTCCTAAATTCTTCAGCAACCACAGCCAGTGAGTACCAGAGCGGTATCCGGTTCTAAATTCTTCAGCAACCACAGCCAGTGAGTACCGGAGTGGCATCGGGTTCTAAATTCTTCAGCAACCACAGCCAGTGAGTACCGGAGTGGCATCGGGTTCTAAATTCTTCAGCAACCACAGCCAGTGAGTACCGGAGCGGTATCCGGTTCTAAATTCTTCAGCAACCACAGCCAGTGAGTACCGGAGTGGCATTGGGTTCTAAAATCTTCAGCAACCACGAGCCAGTGAGTACGGAGTGGCATCGGGGTTCTAAATTCTTCAGCAACCACAGCCAGTGAGTACCAGGAGTGGCATCGGGGTTCTAAATTCCTTCAGCAACCACAGCCAGTGAGTACCGGAGTGGCATCGGGTTCAAAATTCTTCAGCAACCACAGCCAGTTGTGAGTACCGGAGTGGCATCGGGTTCTAAATTCTTCAGCAACCACAGCCAGTGAGTACCGGAGTGGCATCGGGTTCTAAATTCTTCAGCAACCACAGCCAGTGAGTACCGGAGTGGCATCGGGTTCTAAATTCTTCAGCAACCACAGCCAGTGAGTACCGGAGTGGCATCGGGTCCTAAATTCTTCAGCAACCACAGCCAGTGAGTACCGGAGTGGCATCGGGTTCTAAATTCTTCAGCAACCACAGCCAGTGAGTACCAAAGTGGCATCGGGTTCTAAATTCTTCAGCAACCACAGCCAGTGAGTACCGGAGTGGCATCGGGTTCTAAATTCTTCAGCAACCACAGCCAGTGAGTACCGGAGTGGCATCGGGTCCTAAATTCTTCAATCTTCAGCAACCACAGCCAGTGAGTACCAAAGTGGCATCGGGTTCTAAATTCTTTAGCAATCACAGCCAGTGAGTACCGGAGTGGCATCGGGTTCTAAATTCTTCAGCAACCACAGCCAGTGAGTACCGGAGTGGCATCGGGTCCTAAATTCTTCAGCAACCACAGCCAGTGAGTACCGGAGTGGCATCGGGTTCTAAATTCTTCAGCAACCACAGCCAGTGAGTACCGGAGTGGCATCGGGTCCTAAATTCTTCAGCAACCACAGCCAGTGAGTACCGGAGTGGCATCGGGTTCTAAATTCTTCAGCAACCACAGCCAGTGAGTACCGGAGTGGCATCGGGTTCTAAATTCTTCAGCAACCACAGCCAGTGAGTACCGGAGTGGCATCGGGTTCTAAATTCTTCAGCAACCACAGCCAGTGAGTACCGGAGTGGCATCGGGTCCTAAATTCTTCAGCAACCACAGCCAGTGAGTACCGGAGTGGCATCGGTTCCGAAATTCTTCAGCAACCACCGCCAGTGACTGCAGGAGTTATGTCAGATTTCATATGCTAAAGTTTCGAGTGTCGTCATGAATCTGCATTCTTCAGCGATCTCACCCATGTTCGCGTCGTAATCAAGTTCTTCAAGTGACACTAATTATAGCGTGTAATGTCCAATCAAACACCAGTAATATTAGTGGAAATTACTGTACGTATTAATAATCATATAAATAAATACAAATATTTAAAAAATACTTTTTTCTTTTGTCTCAAAAATAACTTTCCCTATCTTTATCAACCTTTACGATAGTGCTAGAGGGGTTTCCGTATGTTTTCCAAAATGTTCATTAACGTGGCGAATAAAGCTGTTCATTTTGTACAGAATTTATTTACTTTATAGTTTTACATTAATAGATGATTCAGAATGGAAAGTAATCACACAGCTGTAGCCTAAGAAATCAAATGTTTTATTGTAGAACATTTGTAAACAAACTTCTCCATAAGGTTAAGAAATTAGTAATTATTAATTTAGGGTAATTAGAAATTTAAAACGCCATAAAATGGAAACTAATAAAGTTTTCGAAAAAGCTTATTCACTAAAACCTTTCCGAACACATATAGAGCAACTTCCTAAAATTTCATGGCGATCGGATGTGTAGTTTGGCAACGCATAAAGGATATACATACATACATTCACTTTTATATATAGAGATATTTAACTAAATAATTGTATAGTTAAAATTACTACATAGAGGGGGTCCATGAAAAACGTTTTAAGGACTTTGGTGAGTGATTAGGTACATTAAAGGAAGAAAAAAGTTCCTATGGATGTACGGCTTAAAACGGTTATTTTCTCAGTTATCCGCCATTTTGTATTTATCACAAAATATTTTTTATTTCAAACATTTTCTAGCAAATTATTTTCAAATTTGGTATTTGTTTTACACTAGTAGACAACTAATATTAAAAAAATAACTAGCATGATCGAAGCTCAAAATGCAAAATGGCGGCCATTTTAAATTTTACCGTTAACAAAGTATTTTAGTTTTAAAATTTTAAATGGCCGCCATTTTGGGTTTTTAGCTTGGATCATGCTAGTTATTTTTTAATAATAGTAGTCTACTAGTTTTTCATGGACACTCTGTATAAAATATAGGGACATTATTAGATTTATATTTTATTTGTTTAATTTTTAAATCAAATATTCAGAAACACCATATTTTGATGTTAAAAACGTAACGCATGCTTATCAAAGCGTTATAAACATTTAAAAGACCACCTACACTATATTTTAATAATCAAATTAATAAATTTAACTTAATATTTAATTTTAATCGAAGATAAAATCTTAAGTGTTAAATACATAAAAGGAAAGAAATTCATTAAATGGGAGTTTCGCAAAGGGCGTAGTTTTCTTTATTAGCTCATTAGACTACGTAAACTCGATGTGAAAGATTGACGAAATTACGTAATTTATTTTATTAATTTAGTCTTTCGTTAAATAATTTGATGAGTTCCTCCAATAACTCATTATCAGAATAAATCTCGTTCTTCGTACCCTCCTTTAATCTAGGAGTTTCAATTATTTATTTTAACCCAATAACTAAAAAATGTGTAATATTAAATCAAACAATTTTAATACTTCTATTTATTAAACAATACCTCAATACCTAATTATACTAAGCTATATTTACAGTACAATTTAAATTTGCTTAAAAAGATTATTTAAATGAAAATACATGTTTTACAATTACCTTCTTTGGGCACAAATTTAAATAATACAGTAGCTACTAGGAATTTATTTTTGATTTAAATTATAGAAATATTCCTTCCTCTAAAAATGGGAAATTATTCCTTTACTTTAACATGCCTTGTCAGAAATTGCCAGGGAGTACCCCCTATAACATTCAAACAATTAATTGAACTTAGTTTCTCTTGTTATTTTAAGAAATAGGATGACTATTATTGAAAAAAAATTAATTATTAAATGATGTTTAGGTATAAACTTAAAATAATATAATGGTTTTATTACAGATTGTCGTTTTTAATTTTACTCAAGAGAGAAAGTGTGTGTCAGTCCACTGATACCGTTTATGAAATGTGTTTTCGAATTAGCCAACGAATAAGCAACGAAAGGTTAAATTAGCAACAAATAGTTTTCGAATAAGGTCACACATGTAATGATACAAATATCAAATAAAATAATCATTAGATTAGATTATTGAAATGGCACCCTACCCAGGTAGGTATTTTAAAACAAGTCTGAATGAGAAATGAGTGTAGGATGATTGTGGCGCGATCTTGTAGTCTTGTTACTGACTAAGGCTGACATGTTCCTTAGACAGGACTGTTAATTAATAGCCCAACTACCGATGACAACTAAGGGACCTACAGTTTAACGTGTAATCCGAACCACTGCTTCTGAATTACGAATTGGTCTGATTATGAGGATGGTATTTGTGGATTAACGTAGAATTCAATATTGCGGACGTTAATCCACACAAGAGAACACTACACCCACCGACCATCGCTCACAACTATCCACAATTCGTGACCTCCAAGTAGCTGGGTTACAGGACGACGCCAACGTCCCAGTAATTACTTCTTTTAATTTTTTTAGGCTGAGCTTTATGAAAACGAGTTCGTCACAATTAGCTCAGCCTGTTTTAGATAAAACGCAACGCTAATAATAGCAAATAATATTGTACAACGAGAATAAATGACTTGTGTTAGTGTTTTTGGCCAAAGAGTAGAATGTGTGTTGTGTGACTTGTCAACTGGAAATAAAGATAAATGCAACTTCTCCGTGCTGTGACTACATTTATCACCTCTCAGACCTCACAACACGTGGGACCGCTATTTTACAAATGTCATAAATCTAAATACCCCCGTCGCAGCAGTCCTGCGTATTCAGTGAATTTCCAAATCAATAACAAAAACAACTTTTACTTTGACCATTTATGCTAATTTTCATCAACAACTGTCCATAAATAAAGGAGTTTACCTATTCTCTATATGACTATCATAAAAAGAGTATGTAGTTTAGCTGCTATGATAAACATATACACTGTGGTTTTTAAGCATAAATGGATGAATCTAAACCACATGAAGCTAAATATCAAGTTCATACAAAAACATAGATTTATAAGTGAAATATTAGTTTTTCCTTATCCGATTAACATTGGAACCCCAAAATACAACGTATTGTGTTTAGATTTTTAATATCTCGGTAACCGTTGGAGAAAACTTTTTGGAAATTTACTGTGTAGTCTTTAAGCTGATTCTAATGGTGAAAGATACAATTTAAAAATTCTTTAAATTACATATCCTTCCCCTCAACTACCCGTTCCCATTAACCTATATGTATGCATTACGAACTAGTTCCAGCAAATGTAGTAATACACGTCTCTACCAAATTTGGTCTCGATCGGACCATTTTTACGAGAGTTATCGTGTTCACAGATACACACACAAACACATTTTAGCTTATGGGTACATAAAAACGAAAAATAACATGGTCCCGGGCCTAAGTCTTGCCATGAGACCTACGGTAATAGCCTCTTCTCCATGGGAAATTGGCTAAAATTGAGTATAAGATGATTGTGGCGCGATCTTGTAGTCTTGTTACTGACTAAGGCTGACATGTTCCTTAGACAGGACTGTTTATTAATAGCCCAACAGTCAATGGCATCACTAAGAAGCTACGTGGAGTCCGAACTACTTTTCCCTCCAAATGACGAACAAGTCTAATTATGGGGATGGTATTTGCGGATTAATGTAGCGTAATTAATGAAACTAATGTAGTGGAATAATGTAATAAACCAATAGTGTGGACGTTAATTCATAACACAGAATATTACATACACCGTATACAATCGAGTATACTATATCGTATATATTATCGTAAACTACGATAGAATGAGATAACAAAGAGAGTAAATATACTTTAGACACAAATATAATCAAAAACAAAATACCTCCCTACAAAAACAAAACAAAGAAAGTGGTTTTATTGATGATAAAACTCAGTTTGGGATCGTTAAGCAAATTATGACGGAAGTTTTATTCGTCTTTTACGCTGTGGCCGTAAATTGTTTGAGAGACTGAAACGTAGTACAACTTAAAAACGGACATTTATATCCGTCAAACTTTTGAAGTAAATAATTCAGTTAGTTAAGCTATTATGGATAGTTCGAGTTGCTTCTCAAGATACTATTCAATTTATGATTCGATAAGTGCAGAGCTATTTTCAGTTTTGTTATACAATTAATTGTTTATTTAATTTAACGAAATTTTGTATTATGTATTGTGTAATTACAGAGCATCCAAATATGCTATAACATTTTGTTATAGACTCATGGCATGTATTTTTAATATCTCGGTCACCATTGGAGATATAGCAAAACTTTAAAGTACGAAGTTGTTTAGTTTTTGAGCTGATTCTAAAGATAGAATGATTGTAGTTACTCGAGTCTATGTATGCGTGCTGGATCTAGCCTCTGTGGGTTATATTCACTTTTGTGTCCGAGCAATTTTTTATTATTATTACAATTTAAATACAAATTTTTTTCCTAGTTCCTGTTTACCTTAACTGTAATTAAACCACGAACTGTAATTTTTACATTAACATTTTACTATAAATAGTCATAAAAATGTACATAATTAAAAGTAGAAGCATAAAAATTTCACCAATATCCAGGCATTGTCTTATCAATATGGACTTTTATTATGGGCTAGCAGTAATACGCTCAACCACATGCACAGGCCTACGCCTATGTGAGGTTTTCCAGTTTTTATTAATTTTTTTAACATAAAAATAATGTTTTTCACTGTAATAAGTTTTTTTGTACTGCAATATGTCATGGAAATAAAGAAATTGAATTTGAAAATTTCCTTGTGGGAAATAGGTTGGATCATGGATATGTCTAAAGGGACTTTTTTCAGATCATCTAAACAGCTGTTTTCATAAACATATGATGGCACTTCCATTAAATACTTCCACTGCACTTTTTGCGTTCCACAAATCTGCTAACTTCCTCCAGAGCTTAGACAAATCCATGTCAAAGATGTAAAACCCCAATTTCGGGATTCAACCCCCCCCCATCATTTTGAACGATTATTAGGTGTTACCATGCGACCAACAGTAATAGCTTCTTCTCTATGAGAAATTCGTTAAAATGGAACCTACTTTAAAAACAAGCCTCGTAATAAAGGTTGAGTGGACGGACGCAATAATAAAAAATTGGCTAGGCACTTATTTTACATTTTTTTAACTTTTTCAATATTAAATTTTATTTGATACTATACAGAGGGTTTCAGGATTCCCTACCAATACTCTAGGGCATTGTTCCTGGGTAAGAAACATATCTAAATATCATATTTAAATTGTCCGGAAGTCCTTAGTTACTCGCACAGCCTTCATTTTGTTTTTTTCACTTATTATTTTTTTATGAATAATGGTTAAACGTACGGAATTGAAATTTTTCACAAACATTTATGACAACTAGGCAAAACTAAAAAAAATCATGACAATTTCTCAAATTCATAAAACAAAATGGCGGCAAAACTTTAACAAAACTTTAAATGACCGCCATTTTGTTTTATGAATTTGAGAAATTGTCATGATTTTTTTGTAGTTTTGTCTAGTTGTCATAAATGTTTGTGCAAAGTTTCAACTCCGTACAACTAAGCTCTAGCGGTCACCTATCACTAAAGCTGCCATATCTCAATTAATATTTATCTAATTTAAAACAATTTGGTGGCAATCAATTTGAAACTACATTACCTAAAAAAAGATATTCTTGTAAATTTTCTGTTAAGTCAACGGTTCACGAGTTATTTGAAAAACAAAATTTTAAATGGCCGCCATTTTGTTTTATGAATTTGAGAAATTGTCATGATTTTTTTAGTTTTGTCTAGTTGTCATAAATGTTTGTGCAAAGTTTCAACTCCGTACGTTTAACCATTATTCAGAAAAAAATCATAAGTGAAAAAACAAAATGGAGCCTGTGTGAGTAACTAAAGACTTCCGGACAATTTAAATATGATATTTAGATATGTTTCTTACCCAGGAACAATGCCCTAGAGTATTGGTAGGGAATTCTGAAACACCCTGTATAAAGAATTGTAGAAACAAATGACTACAATAAATAAATTCTTCCAATCAATATACATTAAGATGTATATCCCCAATTCTTTGCAGCCTTGATAGGTTATAACGGTTTACTAGATCATTAATACAGATTAATCCATAAAGGTTGAACGAATAATATTAGTTTATAGAACAAACCTGTTCACAAAGGCACACATTAATGCAGGGACAACGAGGTGATTACTCACGGAAATGGATTAGAATAAGAATACAAGTATGAATGGTGGTATAATTTCCATGGTGGCTCTATTGCTGTAATATGCACCAAGGCCAACAGTTGAACAGTTATTGCCTCTATAAAAGATTTATTATCACACAAGCATTGTATTTTGTGTGCAAACAACGTTGTATACCTTTGAAGTGTTTGTGGCTATTACAATCAGATACAGGACGTTTGCTGGTTATTATCAGCTGTTTTTATCCTATTACGAGTGAAATATATTGTACGATTATGAACGGACAACTCATTTTTATTTCAATTGTTTAGAAACAATTATAGATATTATTATTACTACCTTTTGAAAATGTAACCCATTCAAGTTGGTATTTTAAGCCAAATATGAATAATAAATGCGGTTGATTTTGGTTCTTGTCTTATCCTATCCGAGCAAAGCTCGGTCACCAGGTACTATTAATTAATAGCCAAAAGACCGGGACATAATAAACCTACAGTTTAACCTAGGCTCAAAACTATTTTGTCTTCCACAATAACTAGTGACCTACAAATATCTAATACAGGTTATGGATTCACCACTGGCTAAATTTTGGAAAAATTATGATTCTATATAATTAATTACGCAATATGAATACGTTGTAAAATATCGACACTCTAAAACTAATAACAATAATGCCAGTTAGTTATTGATGTGAATATTTTTGTTTCAGTTCAATTACGTTTATCATTATATAACGATACTATTAGGATATGAAAAAACATGATTTACATCACAGATACACAATACTTATTTAGTTTTGTCTGTACATTGCTCAGAATTATTAATGTTTTAGTTATTTTTACTTTTCGTGCGTTAGAGAAGCCGAAACCGGTCTTATCTCAATTTTTGTCTGGTAGTCTGTGACGCTCCAGGAGGCATTTTACGCCGTCTTCTCCGAAAAAACGGGAGAACTGATAACAATGAAACTTATTTAATACATTCTCTACATTCCAGAGAAGGTTTTTAAAGGCTTAAAAGTGTCCTCCGACCCTTGAAAAGTAATTAACGAGCATTTTAAAACCCCACTTTTTCGTGATATTGGTCGCATTTTGCTTCAGTTTTAAATGAATAGCCTACTGGCAATAATCAGCTGTCTTTGTAGTTTAAAGATTTAATAGAAATAAAAACAATCAGCTGTTGAATCAATATTAGTTATTTTATATTGGTCATTGATTTTAAACCCATTTCGAAATCATACTATATTAAAAAGTTATTTTAACGTATAACTAAATATAATAATTGTATAAATGTTCTAATATATTTAGGTGTAAATTAATGCTAAATAATAAAGCTGGGTATTGATTTATTTTCTTTGTATTGATTTGTTTAGGATTTCAGGTTTAAATTTTGGTATGATAATCTTTCTTCATTAATCTAAATCCTACAATCCGTACAACGGACGGGCTTACTGCTAGTACTAAAATAAAATAATGATCATGTAAAATTTAAACCATGCTAATAATATAAAATGTCTAATATTATCATATCTAAGATAGATACTTTCAAACCGCTTACCGCACTTTGCCCACCAAGTTGATAGCCCCAACCCAAGGGCCACAAAGCTCACAACAATCAATGCATAGTCCCTGAGTGACCATCCAGATTGCGTCCTTAAAATCTTTTTACAATTTGAATTTTCTTAAAGAATCATATCGAGTGAACTGTATATTCCATTTCTAAAATTCTAAGCTGTAATATTATGGTTTTACTTTACGATGGTTTCGGCGACTTTTTTGATCACACAAATTGCCAACAACCCCTTAGAGCTAAGACATATCAGAGTCAAAAAATCTACACAATAAAAAATAAAAAGTAGCTGATCAATACATCGTACCGATTTACCAAACAAAATTTCTGAAAATCTTTATGATGAATGACAGTTTGAATAGCTATCAGTTTATTCAACATGTGACTGTAAAGGAGAATTCAGATTCGGAATTTGCGTATTTCCGTGATGTTAAGTGTTGAGCAAACACCTAGAGTGAATTGGAGTAGCAGAAGTGGCTGTCAAACTCACACACGAATACGCCTTGTCTCTCCGACCTCAATGTCTGACGTCACCACGATGACGTCAATATTAACATGGTGTGTTACTACGACATATTCGTAATACTTCCTTCCTACTCCTGAGGATAGATTTAAAATGTAACTGTTAGGACTCTGAGATGAATATAAGGTAAACATTCTACTGGGGAAGGTTAATAATAAGGTCTGTAACAATGATATATCAAAACGTATGGGAATAATATACGCCATAATGTGTGGTTATTGCTTCCTCTAATAACGTGCCTGGATAATAATCAGATGTAGTTTGTGAACATTAACCATTTATATCTCTATACAGGGTGTTCATTAAATTCAGGGACAAAACTAGAGGGGTGATAGTACTCATCAAAATAAACAAAAAACTACCTATAAACATTTGTCGAAAAATCCTTCGTTTAGCCGCTAGCCACCATTTTGTATTTTTTTACAAAAAACGTTTTATATCAAGAACTATTTAAGATACAGAAACCAAACTTTGCACACATATTTATTGGCCAAAGAGAAAAATATTCTCAAAGTATCATTTAATTTGCTTTTATATTTTCAAAATGGCGGTGGTTAAAAATCTTTTAATTAAAATAACAAAAAAACCATTAACTTTATAAAATTTATACAAGATGTCTGTGTGTTTAGCCCTAAGGTTAAATACAAAATGGAATATGCCTAAAGCACACTTTGAGCAGAGACAAATAAAAAAATCAAAGATCATTTAAATCGGTCCAGCCGTTCTCATGTTATAAATGGTGTTGCTAACACGTCTTTGTTTTATATATTTAGATTTTTGCAATCACCCTATCAGGGTGATTGCTTATAATTGAATAGAATATTGTATGATTACAATATTCTTGAAATCAAGTAGCGTAAAAAGGAAGGGAAGACAATGTTGTTTCCTTCAGAACCCAGAATTGATAAGCTAAGAAGATTGTCACCGCCAATAGACATTTCAGTAAACCGCTTTGCCGGAGTTTGCAGTTTGTCGAGCCGCGAAAACGCTTCAGTGCATGTCAGAGTTTCATCGGATAAAATGTCTGGTTCGGATGAAATATTTATAGGCTTGATTTAATTTTATCTATAAAATAAAATTATGTTTTTATCTGTACGTTGCTTGAAATTGTAATATTTTTGATTATTTTTATACGATTAACCCTAGAAAAGCTGAAATTCGTCTTATATGCCTGTCTTTCTGTGATGCTGTTCAAGTTCTACTTATAACGCTTCTACGAGAAAACAGAAGCGCCCACTATGATAAAACTTATTTTAATTGATCTCTAAAATTAATAAAAAAATAGTTAATTGCAATCTTTTGAAAAAAATTTTTTTCTCTAAACTCCTCCTCAACCTATTACCCTAATTGAGCACTCAACAGAGCTGAGATAAAATTATTATAGTAACGAAAAATATTGGGAACTTAATTACTATAGCTCTTAATTTAGTTTTAAAAATATATAATAAGATAGGAATAATAGCGTTCACTATGTTTATGATTCAAAACGTTATATTTACCAATAAGTCACTTCAATAGAAGTGCTGCAACCTAATGAGTGCTAACATTAGAGTTTCAATCTAAAAATAATGTAGAGATATAGTTATTTTGTTATAAAGTTTCGTATTATCTACTGAATTACTATTTCAAAGTAAAATATTGATTTGCCGAGATAATAAATATATCTAAACATGGTAAGTCAAAAAATAGGTTCGCTAAAACAAAATAACTTTCTCATTTCTTTATTGCTGGCCCATAGATTTTTTTTATTTGTGTACCCACTTTTGGAAACTATGAATTAATTTTTGAGGTATGATTAAAAGATGGGTTTGATGATGGGCAGCTTTGTTAATGTTATGTGGACCAGGACTTCATGTTTCAAGACTGTTGCTAGAATAACTAATAGTCCAATAATGAAAGGAAACTACACATTATAAAGTAATTTAGTTAGTGAAATGGCGACCTACCCAGATAGGTATTGTAAGCCAAGTATGAATGAGAAATAAATGTAAGAGGATAATAATTGTGGCGCGATCTTGTAGTCTTGTTACTGACTAAGGCTGACATGTTCCTTAGACAGGACTGTTAATTAATAGCCCAACAGCCGATGGTATATCAAAGGACCACTCCCTCTGAATTAAGAACTGGTCTAATTATGAGAATGGCATTTATGGATGGACTTATTATTCAATAGTGCGGACTTTAACCCACACCAGAATATAACCCATCCACCGAACATCGCTCATACCTATCCACAATTCGTGACCTCCAAGTAGCTGGGTTACAGGACACGTCCTCGTCCAAGTCTAACTTCCTTCAATATAACAATATAAAGCGGGACAAAAACCTCTCATCTTTCATTGTATCCTTCTTTACATTTGACTTTTATTTTATGTTAATGAATCAAAAAAATAAAACGTTTGTAGTAACCGAGATAACTTCACAAATTTTATCAACTAATAATATAAATATGTCTGATAACATAAATATTTGCAACGAGATTCAAATTACTTTTATAAAGCACCAAATCCGCTCGTAATTTATCTTAAACTATGAAATGTTAGTAAAAATGCAAACGATACTTCTAGACCATAAACCATTAGATTATGAATGTCCACCAGTGACACATATAGGTTAATGGATGACTGCTGCCACTGGAAAACTGGAAAGGCAATTATAATTCTACACTGCCATGCAAGCGCTTGGGAAATGCCACATTAAGTGTGTTATATTGCTGTAAACCTCCGTACATTATCTTGACCACTCATCCTGTATAAATCTCAGGTGCAACAATCTACAGTCTACAACATTCTAGTATCTAGGTTATTTAAGTTGAAACAATTTTAGGCCGGATTTCACCAAAAACTAAAATCACCGTTAAGAGTTAGTTAGATTTTAGTCCCGTAAGAGCAATGTTAAATTCTAGCGCATACAGAGTGTTCATTAAAGTTGGGGACAAACTTCGAGGGGTGGTAGTACTCATCAAAATAACAAAAAAAACCTATAAACATATGTCGAAAAATCCATCGTTTAGCCGCTAGCCGCCATTTTGTATTTTATACAAAAAATTTAATATATAAAGAACTATTTAAGATACAGAAACCAAACTTTGCACACATATTAATTGGCCAAAGAGAAAAATATTCTCATAGTATCATTAAGTATGCTTTTATATTTTCAAATTTTTTATGCTTAAAGTTAATGGTTTTTGTTAATTTAATTAAAATATTTTTAACCGCGTAATTTGAAAACATATGAAAGCAAAACTGAATGATAATTTGAGAATATTTTTTTCTAGCCATTAAATATGTGTGCAATTTGGTTTCTGTATCTAAAATTATTTATATTATACGTTTTTTTGTATAAATACAAATCTCGGCTAACAAGGATTTTTAACATTTGTTTATTAGAAAATTGTTCATTTTGATATCTATCAGAAGTTTGTTAAATTTAAAAACCTGTATATCTCCTTGACCTATTGTCATAAATTAACGGAAGAGGTGTCAAATTAAAGGTATTACAGTTCTCCAGGGCACCACCTTACAGAACTTCTTATTTTCGCTCTCAATAAAAAAAATAATAATGATTTATTTTGTAAAATATTCCTAGATTTTTTTTTATATCAAGTTAAATTTTTGAACATATTAAAAGGTCATGCCCTTGAGCCACATCTCATCAATGTACTTCCAAAGTTTTACATTGATAATTTGATAATTAACGCCACTACAGACGCCAAAGTGAAGGTATGTTCCGCCAGAATTTAACATTGCTCTTACGGGACTGAAATTCAAGATGGCTACCACTGATGCAGACTCTTAAGTTTAAACCCAACCGTATATTAAATTAGCTTGAGCGGGCGCTTCACCGGTGAAACGTGAGAGGGCGTATACGCTAAATCACACGAATTCAACCAATCTTACTTGTTTTTATAACATAGTATTGCATTTAAATGTCAAATAAATTGATAAAATACAAATTTCAATCGTTAATTTAATTATTTAATTACTAAATTTGAGTAACAAACATATAGTTAGAAATTTTCTCGTATAAGAATGGTGTTACGGGAGAGTGCGTATACATAAAAATTGAACATCGATAAAAAACCAAAAATATTAAATTACAGTATTATAAATTAAATAAAAACAAAATTACATCTTGGTTCACATACACGTTGATATGTGTATTCCGCTTAGAGAAAGCCTACGCAAACTGACATCGCTTCACTGTATTGCAACTCACAAGGAAACAAAAAAGAGAGTGGGTTGTAAATAGTTTCGGGGGATTCATGGAATGGGTCGCGTGAGGTACGGAGCCTGACATGGCTGCCGATACCCGACATGTGTGTTTATTTTAACAAAAAATACACGCGTGGAGGAAAACTCTACAAGCGCCCTCTCGAGGGTTAAATGACAAATTGAGATTTCACCACTCGTCATTATAACTAGTTTACACTAATTCGTTGTTGAGAATCAAATTGAGAAAAACCACCCAATTTGATGGGTTAACCTGTAATCCTTCTGTAAATATCTGGTAGTTTTATGTTTAATTTTGGGTCAAAAGTCATTTGCTAGCAGTTAATATAAACTAGTAATTTTATGTTTTAGTAATTTTAAATATTTTTTACTACATTAGATTTAAATTTTAAGTTAATATGAAGATACGTAATGTTAAAAGAAGAACACATAAATTGGCATTTGAAAGTAATATGTTTATAAATATTTGTAAGTTGTTCGCCGACCTAGGATAAATGAAAGGATTGATGTTTATCTATTAGATTTCATCGGCTTTTGGGCTATTAACTAACTGTCCTGTCTAAAGAACGTGCCAGCCTTAGTCAGTAAAAAGACTACAAAATCACGCCACAATCATTTTACACTCAATCCTCATTCATACTTGGCTTAAAATACCTACCTTGTGGTATTGTCACCATTTCAATAATCTAATCTAACCTATTTCTTTGGGATCAGTGATCTTGTTAAAATGTCTGTCTATCAAGAGCCACTTATATATAGCTCTGCTGGAAAGAGCGTCTGTTTTTTATATTAAACTTCGGCAAAGCTTTTTTCCACTTACATATTTAAATTTTTTCATCGTTTGTAAAAAACTTAAGGGGAGAAGGTTTCTGGAGCGCCCTCCATGCGTTTCTTATGGGAGTACAATACTATACATATGTACCTTTTGCAAAAATACTGCATCACCTACAGCTTTGAAAATTTTACTTTGTCCACCAATTTATGATGGCACTGTGTCAAAATTATAATATTACAACAAAAAATAAACATTATATGTGACATTAAAATTTTATAAAAATAAATTAAACTTTTTTAACAAAAATGTTTTTATTAAAATAACTAAACCTTCTACAACTATTATTTTGGTATAGTATGTGTAATACACATTTATAAAACAATAGTAAGAATTCCAGCATTCTGTGACAACCTGAAGTTGAGATAAAGGAACATTTGTTTAAAAAACTCTTTTCCGGAAATCGTGATTAAAGTTGTAATAGTAATGTAATAACATAACATCACTGTATTTTTTATTTTCTTATTCTATTTTGCCAATTCCAGGCTCAGCTTAAGCTATGCAGCCTTGAAGTAAACTCTATTTCATGCGATTCCCATCTAAATGTTGTGGCCATCCCGGGGATCGAACCCGTCACCACTTGCACCGAAGTCCAAGACGCTAACCGTTAGGCTAGCAGATGCCCTTATTTTCAATTTTTACAACAATAACATGTACTCATGCAGCAGCTGTCTGCTTCTGCTATGCTATTGGCTTCACTACAGACAGGGTAAGAGAGAAAAGTGAAAAAGTAACAAATATGACAATGCAATATACTGTATGAACACTGAACACTCGACCATGAGCTCGCCGTCCTTAGTGGAAGTAAAATTAGGAATAACCACGACTTTAAAACATATTTACAAGCTCAAATATTTTTTATATATTAAGTGTTATATATCACTGTACTTAGAAAAGAACAGGGAACATGATTCGGCTAAAACCGCAAAATTGATATTTTTGAAGTTTTTACCTATCTTCTCCACTTAACTATATTGGGGTTATGTTTACCTCAAGTTCACATGTCAGCCATGTGTCATGAAAGTTCATTCCCACATCGATTTACTCTAATCTCTCGTTTAAGAAAACAGCGTTAGGTTTGACACATTTTCATTGCTGAAATTAGATTTACTTAAACCATCAATCCCTTTTAACGGACGGTTATTAAAACTACCGTTAGCGTAAATTTTGTTAATTACCTGCCGTAATATACTATAGAAAGTTGTCTATGGCCATTTAAGCTGATGAACGTTGAAAGTTTAAAGTTTTATTCCTATTTTAACGGGAAGTTAAATCACGTTGAAGTGTTTTAGGGCAATAAAAACAGAGCTTTGTAAAGTGGACGTCTGCTAATGTGTTTGAAATGCAAATTTCTCATCTTGGGAAAATCTGTGATTTATCATTGCCTGTTAAAGCTACGACAGACTGTTTACAATAGTTTTTATCGTAATACAAGTTATAATATGCCATTTTTAAAGGACTCTATTTGAAGTATTAAATTGAGTTTTTGTGACTAAGAAAAATCTCAAATGCTTAGTAATAAAAAATTCTGATACATTGATTAACATAAAAACAGCAGCAGTATGTCTTCGTAAAATATCTACCTCTTGAACAAACCCGACATGGCAGTCAATGTGTTTTAGATTAACTTTCATAAATAGAGTAATTTAATTAAGAGGGAGTGTAATTGAAGACTTATCAAGAAGCAGTCCTATTAGAGGTATGAAGGAGAAAAGCCGCAATCCGACCTACATGCTGCGAAATGGTGACAAATATTAGTGTCTAGAGTAATTTGAGAAGGTGTTTGGTGGAATTGCGAAGTAAATTGGATTTAGCTGGGAGACATCTTAGTAAACTGCTGAGTGAAACTCTATATTGTGTGTTATTTTTAGCTAGGGTCGTGTTTCAATGTATTTAATTCAATATGTTTCTTAGTATCCTTTGACATTTAACGTGACTCCTGAACATCATTTTTCTTTTTAAAACTGTTTACCCGTAAAAGCTTCTCATGGATTCTAACTCCCATGATTAAGTATTGTTTTTACGTGTTGTGTTTTGGTGCTTTTTATGTTTACACATTATATTTGAGTTATAATTTTAGTTAAGTTTGTGTTTAACTAGCTGACCCGGCGTTCGTAACGCCTAACAGTAAATACGTGTTAACTTTCAGATTGGCCATGTTCTGAAGTCGAATAGCATTAAGACTTCGTTGTGAACAATTAGATATTCTGGGTCGCGGCATAGTTAATAAAAATACTGAAACGATAAGACATATCAATAACATTCCCACAAAACAAATAAATCTGAGTGGATTGATTCACAAATTTTCTAATCCTACCTAAAACCAAACAAAACCTAACTGTAATACGGCTTTTATAGGAAATATACACAACAACTGATTATTATAACAAACGTAATATGTATAAGCACCGTAATTATTTTTTATTTTGCCGACATAATTATAAACACGTGACTTTTAATCAGACAGAAAATAAAAAGTATAAATACATAATCCCCAAAAACCGTAAACTATTAACGTGGTGAATACATCTGTTCATTTTGTATAGTACACATTTACTTCATAGTTTTACATTAATGAATGATTCAGATGGCATTGGATAGTAAATCATACGGTATTGCTAATGGAAAGTAAACCAATCAGCTGTAGCTAAGAAATCAAATGTTTTCATTGTAGACAATTTGTAAACAAACTTACTCTCCATAAGGTTAACATTAGAAATTTAAAACGCCATAAAATGGAAACTTATGGGGGTTTCGAAAATATTTTTTCACTAAAACCTTCCTGGACACATATAGAGCAACTTCCTAAAATTTCATGGCGATCGGATGAGTAGTTTGGCAACGCATAAAGGACATACATACAGACAGACATACATTCAATTTTATATATAGAGATAAATATTTAAAATATTTTTTCTTGGTAAAGTTATTTTGTCAAATGTAAACAAAACTGTTTTTACTCGCATTGTACACTGGCTAAAAATACAAAAGTTCAAGTAACTATTTCTAAAATATCACAAATGAAATGTATTACTATGCAGATGCATATACGCCAATATCAATAGCCTCATATTACCTTTCCTTTATGTATTCAGCCCAACAGGGGTGATTGATGACAACGATGTGCCCAAGCCAAGCTGCGCACCTCTCTCGTTTTACAGTTCTTCTAAGATCGTATAGCTTTTTTGACATGGGTATGTCTTAGCTTGGGGGGGTATAGACAATCCGTCATAATAAAATTTGAAATTGTAAATTGTATTGAATTCTAAATTGTATTGTAGGGTGTGATGTCATATTGTTATTAGATTAGATTAGATTATTTGAAATGGCGACCATACCACAAGGTAGGTATTTTAAGCCAAGTATGAATGAGAATTGAATGTAAGATGATTGTGGCGCGATCTTGTAGTCTTGTTACTGACTAAGGCTGACATGTTCCTTAGACAGGACTGTTAATTAATAGCCCAACAGCCGATGGCAACTAAGGGACCTACAGTTTAACGTGGAATCCGAACCACGACCTCTGAATTACGAATTGGTCTAATTATGATGGTGGTCTTTACGGATTAACGTAGTATTCAATAGTGCGGACGTTAATCCACACAACAGAACACTACACCCACCGACCATCGCTCATAACTATCCACAATTCGTGACCTCCAAGTAGCTGGATTACAGGATGACGCCACCATCCCAGTCAATATAAGACAGCTGTTTTGAGAAACTGAAAACATTGCATTTAGACATATTCCATGAACTAAGCTATTTGCCAAAGGGACGTAAATACATTATTTTTTATTATTCTGACTTTAAACTCTCAAATCTTTTCTTGTTTCCTGGACTATTCCTGCCACTTTCTAGTGTTTTCTATTTGACCATCGCGCACTCGACGGCAATACAGGAGTTCAACAGCATGAGCTGTACGTGTTTCCGGGAGATCAAAACTCATCTCATAATTAAACCAATTCGTAAATCAGATTCCACGTTAAACTGTAAGTCCCTTGGTTACTATCGGTTTTTGGGCTATTAATTAACAGTCTGTCTAAGTAACATGTCAGCCTTAGTCAGTAACAAGACTACAAGATCGCGCTACAATCATCTTACACTAAATCCTCATTCATACTTGGCTTCAAATACCTACCGTGTGGCATTGGTGCCATTTCAATAATCTCAAAATTCTATATTATTTTAATAATCTGGCCACCTCCATTCGTTTCAATACGGTTCACAGAAAATAGTTTGTATATCTATAATATTATAAAGAAGAGGTGGTTTCTGTATGTTTGTGGGTTTGTTGTGGCAAGAAAATGCGAAAAATACTGAACCGACCGGTTTGAAATTTTACAGAAAGGTAGATCTTAAACTCATGCAACACATAGGCATATTAGTTCCCTTAAAATCCCCTCGGGCTACGCCTCATGAACGTCCTAAATTTCAATGTTTACATTTTCAAAGAATGAAAACATAAAATTACTTGAATGTCATCAGCTGTGAACACTAAAATTTGACAGTTCAGGAAGAAGAAGAAGAAGAAAGAGCTGCCGTGACCGTCCTAGGTTTCAATGTTTACATTTTCTAATGACAACATCCGTTTGCACTATATTTTGACAGTTCGGGAAGAAGAAGAAATAAAGTTGATTTTTCAAATAAACTGCTGGATCTAAATTAGTGAATTATTTGAAATAGTGGAATGGTAGATTTTAAGTTTTTTTCCGACGACTGTCTCTATTACATTAATCCTTATCCTCTCTTAATATTTGACAGATGTTACTTTGAAATGTTGTAGACACTCGTGTTTTGTCATTTTGTAAACAATGAAGAATTAATTAACAATAACTTAAATGTATCAGTAGAGCCTACACCTATCAGCCTTTTTAACCCGTGCGAAGAACGGGTACTTTGGCTAGTAATGCAATAAAAGGTGCATTCAAAATATGTTTCATGAAATACACGTGAAGCGATGCCAGAGCCGTCTCCAGTGATCAGCTGACTGTCATGTGATCGCTGTGACGTCGACACAGATGGGCACCGACACTCGCAAGAGGATTAGACACAAGGGATTATACAGGCTCGGGACTATACAAACACAATGTCCTGTGTGGGAATTAATCCATTACCTTAACTTGTAGTTAACATTTAGTTCATCCAAATGGCTCTATTCACCACAGGATTAATATACCAGGTGTCTCAATATATGTTGCATTGTTGATCAGCTGTTATTTTACTAAGTGTTTAATGCATGCAAATCTGATTATAAGTAGTTTTCCATAAGATCATTAACAGCAGCTCGCAAACGGTTATATTTACACCAACAATTTTCAGGAGTGAAAACGTCTTAAAATTACCAGTTCTTTTAAAAAACACCGTAAAATATAGAGTGTTCTGTAATAAACTTTCAAGTTGTCGTCCATATTGGAAAATGGTGGACATATTTTTCGGATTCAAAGTTAATTTTAAAATCCTTAAAAAAATTAAACAGGAGTCCCCATAAGAGGTTTTCTGTCATATTCATTGTATAGAATTTAGGTATTGGTTCTCTTTAGGTTATAATTAATTGTTTGAAACGGAAAATGTTTTTGAGCCATAGATCGCAAAAGGTTACATGTACGACAAAACTATCAGGAGTAAAAACGTCTTTAAGTTGCTTGTTCTATCCAAAAACGCCATAAAATCTAGTGTGTCAAATGAGCAATTTTCAATTTGTCAGCCATATTGGAAAATGGATTCTAAATAATTTTTAAATCCTCTAAAAAATAAAGGGGAGTCCCCCATAAATTGCATGGTATAAAAGGGAACAGAATTCCTTTTCCAGTTTAAAAAGATGCCTTTTTCAATATTTCATCCAAAACCAAATTACATTCAATACATTTAATACAATTTTAAATTCACATGATGCCGTACCAAGTTTAAAAAACGTCTGGTTGAGATCAAACGAAAAAATGTTTGTATTTACTTCCCTGTGGGAAATAGGTTAGATCATGGATACGTCTAAAGAGGATGTTTTAAGTTAATCTAAACAGCTGTTCTTATTCTTTAATATTTAAAATTCAATACAATAGCTCTGGTAGTTTCTATGGAAATCTGCTACATGTTTTCCATCTTAAAAATCGCCCCTCCCCCCCAGAGCTAAGACATATCCATGTCAAAATTTTGGCACCAAACTATTGCAAATGTGAAAATTATACTGTACTGTTAATGATGAAAAGATTCACTCTCCAGTATAGTATTTTTCAATCATAATGAAAATCTATAAATCAAGACAATTTTGTTCGTACCACAAAAGTTAATATCAATTAATATTATTTTATTTGTGAGGATTTCTATTTCATGACAATAATATACGAGACTACTGTGTTTTACTAGTTTAGTAAAACATTAAAAAGCAGATACAGTGAACACTTCTATTTGTATATTTTATTTTGTGTTTAAGGTTAGAAAACGAGGAATATAACAAAGACTTGTAACCAAATCCTTTGAAGCGAAAGTTTTCTTATTATTCTTTCATTTCCGTGTAATTTGCATAAAAATTACCTTATTCATTCCTTCCTTTTTATTAAAGTAGTAACTGATTTACTATTTGGTTTGACAAAACTGGTTTCTAATCTGAAAACTATGAATTAAGTATTAAAAAATATTTTTTCTATATACAGGGTGTTTCAGAATTCCCTACCAATACTCTAGGGCATTGTTCCTGGGTAAGAAGCATATCTAAATATCATATTTAAATTGTCCGGAAGTCCTTAGTTACACAGCCTCCATTTTGTTTTTTTCACTTATAATTTTTTTTCTGAATAATGGTTAACCGTACGGAATTGAAATTTTGCACAAACATTTACGGCTAACAGACAAAGCTACAAAAAATTATGACAATTTCTCAAATTCATAAAACAAAATGGCGGCCATTTAAAATTTTGTTTCTGAAATAACCCGTTGATTTAACAAAAAACTTACTAGTGAAACTTTTTTTAGGTAATGTAATTACAAATCGATTGACACCAAATTGTTTTAAATTAGACAAATATTAACTGAGATATGGTAGCTTTAGTGATAGGTGACCGCTAGAGCTTAGTTGCAGTGCATGTCAAGGCATGCGACTAAAGTCTGCCACAACAATTCAATGGTGTTTCTGCAATAAACACTGTTTTTAAAGTAATTTTTAATAATTTACGGATTTCCTGACATATTTTATGGTTTGGGCTAATTGAAAAACAACAATATAGATCAAACTTTATATTCCAAGATTGGTATTACCAAGGTAACAGCCAACATGACTAAACGCAAGAAATTAATTAAGTCCGAGTTTGTTGCAGAAACTTCACAACTTCAGCTCACTTGAGGTACTTCTGCATAAAAAAATAATTCGAAGACCAGTTTCAAACCAAAAGAGACTGTCATAGTTGTGGGTTTTCTGCACCAAACTATTCATTTCAAGTTGTACATAAATAATGTGTTAAAAAGTGAAAATCTAAAAAAATTATGCTTATGAGGTTTCTGCAATAAACGATTTAATTGTTTTTAACCAGTTGTGAGTAAATTTAATTCTTGAAAATTGTAAAAACTTTAAAATTTGTATAGTTATCTCATTGTAAAAAATCTTAGTAAAAATATCCTCCAGTGAGCAATAATACCCCCGTCGCAGCAGACCTGCGTACCCAAATTTTCAAATCAATAATATAATAATAATAATTAATATTTAAGTTTGGTCAAATTGTCGATAAAATGAGATATTACATATAATTTAACGGGAAAGAGTTATGTTGCTGTGAAACACTGAAAGTACCATTTATACCATCAAAATTTTATTTTTAACATTTTACAACTAAAGTAATTTTTTAATAAATAAGAGTTTCTATCTCCATATGATTTATGAAAAATGTAAAATTTGCTATGATAAACAGATAATATGATTTTTTCATACTTATGGATCCAACACATAAAGCTAAATATCAAGTTTTATCCATAATATGGTTAATAAGTGAAATATTAATTTTTCCTTATCCTCCATAAGATTAAATTGATTTTTATAAATAATTTTTTTATCTCGGTAAGTTGAGATAAGAAAAAACTTTAATTAAATTGTGAGATTTTTTTGCTGTATTAATTTTTTTAAAAAAAATTATAATTTTGATAAAAAAATAATAATATAATAAGATTTTTAAAATTAGTCTTGTATTAAAGACTACGGTAATATCTATGGGAAATTCGCTAAAGTGCCTAAAAATATTCTCAAGAGTATTCCAAAGCTGGGAACCATAATAACAAACAGTTTGTAGAGTAAAAGTATATTTTCACATCAATGAAGGATAAAACCCTACAGTTTGAGCTCTTATTGAAAGCTTACACTGTCTCATGTACATGTACTAACATATATTTTTAATTTTTCACAAGGAAAAACTTAATATACTTCTTTTATTTTATTTATGAACATTTTCGTATTCTGGGTGAAATACCCTGAAATATTTTGTCTATGTTTCAAGGATTGACAATTCCTTGTTTAAAATTCATTATTAGTGATGGTGGATTTGTGCTATTTAGATTTTTCCAAACATTTTCCATCACAGACAGTTCCGGAAAGTTTTTTGACTGCTTATTTTTTTAACTTTATACCGGCTTATTCCGGATTATATACTAATTGTGTTATGTTTTAGATACTAGTTCGCCAGATTCCAAATTCCAAAACGTCGTGAAACTTTGTTTTACTTAAAATCGTGATGGAAAATGTCTGCAATAAAAATCTTAATAACAATTAATAATTGATGAGCATGAAATTTAAGATTTTCAAAATCGTAAAAACGTTATGGTAGATTCACATGTGTACTTTAGAGAAATAATTTTGATAATTTCTCATAAACAGGCAATTTAGTTATTGAAGTTATGATTGTAAAAGGGGATTTTTAATGATATCAGGTATGAAATTAAATTTTTGAATAGAAATCTGGTAAATGGAATATTCTGCCTTGTATACTGTCTTCTTCGCTCACATGGCGACATCTGTTTGTGTCGATCGGCAGCTCATTATCTTGGCTTCTGCCACGTGATTTTCCTCCCTATGGATGATTTCTGACACCTTTGGCAACACTGGAACAAACACTCGTATTTAATAATACACTTTTGTGAAAATTATTTTAAAAAGAACATTTTTCTCTGCTCTTCGAATTCTTAAACTTATTACGGTTACAAATTTCAATTTACAATATTATTATTTATTAAGTATATCCAGGCGAGTACAATATTAATATTTTTCATATAAAATCTGTGTTTTTGCTGGATAGAATGCAAGACTATATTACTAACTTAAATTCCTAACTACTAATTATTTTACGTAAATTACTTACGTTAAACTACAGGAACTAAAACATTTGTTTTATAACAAAATGACAAATGTAAGACTATATTACACATATTTAAATTCGATAAAACAGCTAAAATAGAGTTCAATACTTAAAAAATATTTCGGTGTTAAGGGACTTTGCTAACCGTAAAACATTATTTTTTATTTTCCGGTAATATTTTTCTATCCCTATATTGTTTATTCCTAATTTTAATAGTTGTAATCTCCCAGTTGTAATATCTGTGTATGTAGACAAAAGTAAATGTTTTCGGTTTATCTAAACAGCTGTTCTTATAACAAAGCTATGACGTCACTAACTATATGACGTTACTAACAAAATGACGTCACTGTTTTTGGACGCGCAAATTGCCTACATCCCCTCAAAGCTAAGACATATCCATTTGAAAATGTGTATTTTTCTCAAGAAATTGTAATTTTTAGATTTGTATTTTGCAAAAACTATTTATTAAAAATTGATTATATTTGTATCAAATTTTAGGTATTCAGGTAAACAAAAAAAGTATTTTCATCATTGTATAAAGTTAAAAATGATTTTTTAATGCAGAAAGATAATAAAAACCAAATGTTGTATCTCTTGGAGTATCAATTTGAAGTCCTGAAAACATAGTAAAAGTCTACTTTTGGACAATCGACGCTTCGCAGTGTGAGAGGTAGGATAAAGTATATGTAAAAAGGTTTGGGAAAACTTAAATTACGCTACTAAAAATTAGGTATCATTTTTGTGGTGTATCATTTCTCATGTCTTTCTATAGGACATGCCTATAGAAAGTTTTAATGGTTTTATATTCTTTAGTGGGTTAATAATTATGTATATTGGATGGAAATGATATATGGATATATGATATATCATATATCATGATATATCCTAGGATGGATATGAGGTATCCATCCTAGGACGGATATGTAACTGGCCATTCACATGCGCAGAACGCTCCAAATCGATATGAAAGCAACCAATAGCATGGGCTAAGCGGTTAGTCAGCTCATAGGCGGTTCCTGTTCCTACAACACGAGCTTCCGGTTTTGCACAATGAAACTTAGATGCACCAAAAACTTTAATCGGTCACCATTATTTTTAAAAATCAAACAAAACCTAAATTACTTTTTTATTGTAGGAAAAATTATGTTTGTAATACGAGTGCAAACTGTCATGGCCGCCCTCGACTTTCTGGAAGTCCATATGAAACTCTCCTGTGATATAACATCGTTTGCACTATTGTTACACAAATAGCTATAGCGTTATGATGGAAGTAGTGGTGGAAACCTGTGGTTTGCTGTAAGCGTTCACTGCCACACGAAACATTTTGGTTTCAAGACAAATCATTGATTTGTTTGTCCGTGAGCTGTTAAAAATGTTCGTCGGACATGTTTGATAAACTAAATGTGGAATGTTTGTCCGTTTTTATATTCGGGAAACTTGTTCTTGATTAAAATATAAAGTACCTGGTGACCGAGCTTTGCTCGGATAGAATAAGACATGTATTATAAAAATTAATTAGAAGAATTAAAACACATCTATTACTCAATGAAAACAATTATGTGGTTGAAATAAAACCGATTTAATACACCATAATTAATATAGCACTGAACAAAGTATCGCCCCTCGTGTTGATGGAACTCGCGGCCTATAGTTCTTGAGACCGACACGCTACAACTCGGCTACGACGTTAGTCAATTGAGCGATGCCGTTTAACGTCTTTTAGCCAAAGCCGATCATTTACTGTTTAATTATCCATACCGTTATTATTAGCCTGTGATCATTGTTATAAACGGAATGAGGATTGAAAAGCAAAAGAGAAATTTAATTTACATAAATTAATTGGTTTGTTACAGTGGCTTCAAGCAATACAACGAATACGTTTTCTATCAAAACACGGAAGATTTGGAAATAATTTTTTCTGCTTTTATTTCGCACAGCTATGTTATCCTTAAGTTTTTACAAATTGTTTAGTAACCTGATAATTTTGCATTTATTTAATTCATAAAATAAATATTAATGCATAACCTCTATATTGTTCCCTGCAGTTTTCAATCAAGAACTGTCAAACGGTTATAAACAGCTGTTTTGGTTTGTATTGTTTACATTTTATTCTCCATAAGCGTAATGTTAAATTTTTAGATTTTAAACTTAATATTACAAGAAACACGAATTTTCCTGGACATTAGACCTATCTAGAACTTATTTTCTACTCGGAAATTAGCTATTTCCAAAATTTAAAGAAAATCCTGTGCTGTTTTCGAGATCTGTGCATATATATATATATATATATGTTATATATATATATATATATTATATATTATATATACAAACCTTGCTCGTATTATAGTATTGGATACTTTTATTCCTGTACAACATTGTAGACCAAAATTTTTTTTAATCATTTATTTATTTATATTTGTATTTCACTATCAGTAAAACATGGAGAAATAAATGGATCAATGATTGAAAAAACTTCCCATATTTGTAAAAATTTGCATAGAAGTACAAACTGAGGGAATCATTTTATACTTGTAAGATTTCATTCCTATCCCAGCCAGGTTTTTATCAGTAAAGTCTACGTATTAGCGATTGTATACGTCACGTGTGACCAACAATAACTCACAATATTGATGATAAAAGCATGATAAATCAAGAATAAAGCCGTATCTGTCAAGATGTGGTTTGCTGTAAGCGTTCACTGCCACACGAAACATTTTGGTTTCAAGACAAATCAACGATTTGTTTGTCCGTGAGCTGTTAAAAATGTTCGTCGGACATGTTTGATAAACTAAATGTGGAATGTTTGTCCGTTTTTATATTCGGGAAACTTGTTCTTGATTAAAATATGAATACTTTTATTCCTGTACAACATTGTAGACCAAAAATTTGTGTTTTAATTTATGTCCATCTGTATTTCACTATCAGTAAAACATGGAGAAATAAATGGATTAATAATTGAAAAAACTGCATAGAAGTACAAACTAAGAGAATCATTTTATACTTGTAAGATTTCATTCCTATCCCAGCCAGGTTTTTATCAGTAAAGTCTACGTATTAGCGATTGTATACGTCACGTGTGACCAACAATAACTCACAATATTGATGATAAAAGCATGATAAATCAAGAATAAAGCCGTATCTGTCAAGATGGAGGCTTTGATGGCTATTTTCAGCGCAGTAAACACAACAGTAAAACCTCGAAATGGCTGTGACAACTTTATTGTAAGCCATTTAAGATAAGCTTATTACGAACACATAAATGCGTTAATCTAATGGTTGCGACGCTGGTGTGCGTCAATATGGCCATTATTCATCCAAGCTAAATTTCAGATTGTGTGACAATCAACTTCACCACCGGCGCTCGTGGCGGCCGAAGATAACTACTTTGGATGCAAAGTGGTGAAACCAATTTTTACATAATCTTCTAAGGCGGTTTTCTAATAAATATTTCCTCTTCAAGCTCAGCTGGGATCATCCTATTTTATTAAGGAAATTATTTAATCTATATAAATAAACTAGAGTTTTGTCTGTATATTGCTCAGAATTATTCATTTTTTAGTTATTTTTACTTTTCGTGTGTTAGAAAAGCCGAAACCGGTCTTATCTCAATTTTTGTCTGATTGTCGGTTTGTCTGTAACGCTCCAGGAGGCGTTTAACGCCGACTTCTCCGAAAAAATGGGAGAACTGATAACAATGAAACTTATTTCATGCATTATCTACATTTCAGAAAAGGTTTTTCAAAGGTTGAAATTGTTTGCCGTCCCTTAAAAAGTAAATCACGAGCATTTAAAACCTTACTTTTTACGCAATATTAGTCGCAGTTTGCTTTAAATTATCAATGAATAACCTACTGGTAATAATCAGCTGTCTTTATATTTTAATGATTTAATAGAAAGAAAAACAAACAGCTGTCAAATCAGTTTTAGTTTATATTAATCATTGATTTCAAACCCTTTTCGAAATCATAAAATGTTATTTCAAACTAATTATAATAATGGTTTAATTGTAATGTAATGCTAAATAATAAAGCTTTGTATTGATTTATTCTCTTTGTACTGATTCGTTTAGAATTTCAGGTTTAAATTTTGTTATGATAATCTTTTTTTCTTTAAACTGAATCCTACATCCCGTACAAAGTACGGACTTACTGCTTGTCGTAAATAAATAGATATGAGAAGGAATTCTCAGCTCAATTATTTAGGATATTTGAAATTAGACAAATCATTATATTATAAAAGAATATTTGTAGACTGTTATTTGGGAAAACGTGTAATATTTGAGAAATATATTTTAATATAGTATAATTTTGAAGTAGATGTAAGATAAATTCTTAATTTAAACAAGTTAATATTGATTTTAATTTGATAGATGGTTAAATCTTCCTGAAAAATTATTTCAAAACACATGTTCTGTAAAAATGTCACTAATATTGCTCAATAGTGTATTTTGAGAGTTTATTACTTTATTTTAATAGAGTCTGGGTTGGTTTAAGGCAAACAAAACCTTCTCCAAAAGGTATAGAATAACGAAAATAAGTCTCATCATGGGGCTGCTCTCGTTTCGACGGTGGAGCGTTATAAAAGGCCTTTGATTATCGTTAGAGAAAGACAGGCAGAATATGAGATCAGATATGAATATAAGACCAATTTTGACTTCTTTGGGTATAAAAAGTAAAAATAACAAAAAAATATCGTTCTATGTAATATACTGAAAATATTCTTCTTATTGATATAGATTAGGTTTAGCAGTTTGTTATCTAGTTATTTTAAGGGGTTATTTTATTTTTATGGACGTCAAAAGTTTATTTTTCATGAAATATCTTTTTATTCACTAACACGTTCTTTGTTTAATCCTGATCATCTTGATACCAAACACCTTTTTGTTATGTGCTCCTACAAATAAATAGATTAGATCATGGATATGTCAAAAAGAAAGTTTTCAGTTCTTCTAAACAGCTGTTTTTAATCTTCTATATTAAAAATTCAGTACAATAGCTCTGGTAGTTTCCATGGGAACCTATTTTAAATTTTCATCTTACAAATTGCCAACACCCCCTTTAGAATTAAAACATATCTATGTCAAAAATAGTTATTATTATATAATAAAAGGCTGCACAATTGTTTTGTAAGTAGTTTTTCAGAATATCTTGGGTTCCTGAAAAGGTTTTGCTTTTAACCTTTAGTCTGAGTACACTTTACTGAGCCAATAATCCATAGATTGTTCTGAGATCATTACAGGCCGTTCATGACACCTACTGTAATAAAATTATAAAGCAGAATTCTCTTAGATGTCATGGATTTATTTCATAACAAGAAATAAAAATAAAAATACAAAAATTATAGTTAATTTTTTTAAATTATAACCTTTTAACTTTATCTTTATATGAATGCTTGATATGTGTGTTAGTATGAAGTTCATATAATTAATAAAACGTCCTTAATTTGAGAACACTTTTACCTGAGTAGTAACATAATTAAAATAACAATACTATTCACAGCCGCTACTAAAAAACATTTTAAAATTTAAGAAATGTATTTTCACATCACGAGTTTAATATAAACAAAATTTGTACAACAAGTCTCTAACCCCTACAAATACAAATTAAAAACACAATAAAGAACACCAACTCGGTGAACCAGGGCGTTCAGCTCGAGAGGTTCCGCTGTATCGAACATGCGGGGCGGCCATAATTTTTAACACCTGTTGTAACCAGTTATCTGTTTGTAGCACTTATGTGACCAAATAGACTACACTGAAATATGCTTTCCAATAATATACATAAAAACTTCATGTTGGCATGACAACCTGTTTAGGTATTTAAAGCCAAGTTTGAATGTGAAATGAGTGTAAGATGGTTGTGGCGCTATCTTAAAATACCTACCTTGTGGTTTCGTTGCTATTTCAATTATCTAACCTAATCTAATCTAATTTTGTAGTTTCATTACTGACTAAGTCTGACATGTTCCTTAGACATAACTAATTTATAGCCCAACAGACTGGGACGGTGGCGACGTCCTGTAATCCAGCTACTTGGAAGTCAAGAATTGTGGATAGATGTGAGAGATGGTCGATGGATGTAGTGTTTTCTGATGTAGATTATCGTCAGAATTTTTGAATAATACGTTAATCCGCGAAGACCATCCTCATAATTAGACCAATCCGTAATTCAAAGGCTGTGGTTCGGATTCCACAGTTTAACTGTACGTCCCTTAGTTTCCATCGGCTGTTGGGCTATTAATTAACAGTCCTGTCTAAGGAACATGTCAGCCTTAGTCAGTAACAAGACTACAAGATCGCACAACAATTATCCTACACTCATTTCTCATTCATACTTGGCTTCGAATACCTACCGTGTGGTATTGGTGCCATTTCAATAATCTCAAAATTCTATATTCTTTTAATAATCTGGCCACCTCCATTCGTTTCAATACGGTTCACAGAAAATAGTTTGTATATCTATAATATTATAAAGAAGAGGTGGTTTCTGTATGTTTGTGGGTTTGTGGGTTTGTTGTGGCAAGTAAATGCGAAAAATACTGAACCGACCGGTTTGAAATTTTACAGAAAGGTAGACCTTAAACTCATGCAACACATAGGCATATTAGTTCCCTTAAAATCCTCTCGGGCTACGCCCCATAAACATCCTAAATTTCAATGTTTACATTTTCAAAGAATGAAAACATAAAATTACTTGAATGTCATCAGCTGTGAACACTAAAATTTGACAGTTCAGGAAGAAGAAGAAGAAGAAAGAGCTGCCGTGACCGTCCTAGGTTTCAATGTTTACATTTTCTAATGAAAACATCCGTTTGCACTATATTTTGACAGTTCGGGAAGAAGAAGAAATAAAGTTGATTTTTCAGATAATCGATGGCAAGATAAAATCGTGCCACAATCATCTTACACTCAATACTCATTCATATTTGGCTAAAAATACCTACCTTGTAGTATGGTCGTCATTTCAATAATCTATTCTATTGCATCATGTCTGGTAACTGTAAAACATAAACATCGTTAAGCCTATGACGTCATTTGTTAAGCAAACGTGGCCATTACATCTTTCGTTCTATTTACTTAGTTGCAGCTGTATTTTCTATTGAAGAACATGTTGCACTAATAGTATACTTAGATGCTAATGGTTGAGGCGTGTTCTACAGTTTTGTAGCTCATAGTTGACGAGCTGGCCCATTAAGACACTGATTCGAAATCAATAGTCTTTGACTCCTATCAGATCTGGAGCAATCACCTCAGACGCTAATGTTCTAAGCCAATGGTAATGGGCAGTTGAGGTTAAAACAGTTAATAAAAATTAATAGCTGGTTTGTTTTTATTCTTATTCATCTTAAAATATTCACCGGACAGCGTCTATAACGAGGCAATTATTTTGTCACTATTAACTTGTACAATTTGAAACTAGGGGAAGACCTTATAAAGAGGAAGAAGTAAGTGGCAATTGTCCACTTTATATAATGTACATGTTTATGGGATTTTCTATGTAATAAAAAAAATTAAATTTGATTTTTATTTATTCTAATAGAAAATATAAATAAACTAAGTGAATAAGTTTTCTACTTTTACGTATTATCAATCACAGCGTGAAGTGTTATTATCCAAAAGTATTGTTCTATGTTTTCAAGTAAATTATATGAAAAAAATTAAATTAGGTATAAAGTTTTATCTATAATATTATAAAGAAGAGGTGGTTTCTAATTTTTTTTGTGTGTTTGTTTTGTTTTGTTTGTGGCAAGTGAACGCAAAAAATACTGAACCAAACAGTTTGAAATTTTACACAAAGACAGATCTTAAACTCATGCAACACATAGGCATTATTTCCTTAAAATCCTCTCGGGCTACGCCCTGTAACGTCCTAAGTTTCAATGTTTACATTTTTAGAGAATGAAAACATAAAATTACATGAATGACAACAGCTGTGAACACTAAAATTGACAGTTCGAGAAGCAGAAGACATGGTTGCTGTAAATACCCTGGGATTCATGTTTACAGTTTTATGTCAACATCCGTTTACTTTACATTTGACAGTTCGGAAGAAAGAAATAAAGTTAATTTTTACACATAAGCTGGATCGAAATTAGTGAATTATTAGTTCGAAATAGTGGAATGGTAGATTTTTAATTTTCTGATGCCTGTCTATTACGAATGCTTATCTCTAATATTTGACATATGTTACTTTGTCATGTTTAGATATATACTTAGAAGTGTTTTGTCATTTTTGTAAACATAAAGTTAATTATCATAACTTAAATTGGAAATTTGATTTTTTTATTCTATTCTAATAAGAAAATATATTCTTCAAATATAATACTTATTCTTTTAGTGGCTTAATTTAAGTTTTCCCAAACCTTTTTACGTGTACATCTACCTAATCTCACAGCGTGAAGTGTTGATTATCCAAAATATGATTTTGTTCTATGTTTTCAGGACTTCAAATTGATATTCCGAAAAAACCGTTAAAGTTAGGTGGATCAAACGTTTTATACTTACTAAAACTGATATAACAAATGGTTTCTTGTATTTTCAATGCTATTGGAGTATTCGTTTTCTGCAAATCAAATATTTAAAAAAATTGTTATTTAATTTAATTTTTTACTTCCTTTAAAAGTACAACATTGTAAACTCTTCAGTTTAAAATAACAACAGACTCACAAGTAACTTCAGTAACGGTCGGTGGCCTGATCTGCGTCACGTGACTTGAGGCCAGCGGGGCGGAGCCGACAGCCGCTGGGTGGCCGCCCTTGAGGCGCGCGTTGGGCATCATGCTCTGGCGTACGTTCCTCTCCGGGTGGACAAGGATGATGTACAACTGAAGCAAATACGTTCACATAAACATGACAAAATGCAACTCAACATTAAGATGTTTGTAAAGTTTTAAATATATTTAACTAGCTGACCCGGCGAACTTCGTAACGCCTCTCAGTAAACACATGTTAACTTTAAGTTAGGTCATGTTCTGAAGTCGAATAGCAATACGGCTTCATTGTGAAAGGTTATATATCCTGGGTCGCGGCATAGAGAATAACAATACTGAAACGATAAAACATATTAATATCATTCCCATAAAACAAATAAATCTGAGTGGATTAATTCACAATTTTCAAATCGAGTCCAAACCCAAACGAAACCTAACTGTAATACGGCTTTTATAGGAAAGATATACAACAGCTGATTATTATAATAAACGTAATAATATAAACATTGTAATTATCATATAAACACATGACTTTAATTAATCAGACAGAAAATAAAAATATAAATACATAATCCCCTAAAACCGTTAACTATTAACGTGGTGATTAAAGCTGTTCATTTTTTACAGTACACATTTACTTCATAGTTTAACATTAATGAATGATTCAGATGGCATTGGATAGTAAAGCATACGGTATTGCTAATGGAAAGTAAACCAATCAGCTGTAGCTAAGAAATCAAATGTTTTCATTGTAGACAATTTGTAAACAAACTTACTCTCCATAAGGTTAACATTAGAAATTTAAAACGTCATAAAATGGAAACTTATGGGGTTTTCGAAAAATTTTTTTCACTAAAACCTTCCCGGACACATATAGAGCAACTTCCTTCAAGACAGACAGACATACATTCAATTTTATATATAGAGATGAAATGGTTAGGGTACCCACCTAGTTAGGTATTGCTAAGTATGAATGAGAAATGAGTGTAGGACGATTGTGGCGCGATATTGTAGTCTTGTTACTGACTAAGACTGACAAATTCCTTAGACAGTACTGTTAATTAATATCCCAAAAGCCAACGACATTAAGGGATCTACGAACTACGATTAGGATGGTATTTTTGGATAAACATAGTATTCAATAGTGTGAACGTTAATCCACACTAGAGAATATCCCATCCACCGACAGTTGCTCATAAATATCCACAATTCGTGACCTCCAAATACCTGGATTGAGAACACTCACCTTTTGCCCTTTTCTTTGGCCTTAACAATGAGCTTTTTTAATAATTATGCCACACACGCCCTTGTTATCTCATCAGAATTATAAAAATATTTATATTTAGTTCATAATTATAATAGCAGTGTGTCTTATTGTGTTACCAAAATGTGTGTAACGTGGAAGATTCTACAATCAATTCCAACATATTGCAGCCGGAATGTAAACAAGCCACTTCATCTCACGTCATTTGTTGCTCATGTGAATGGATGATACGATTGATTTTCCATTTGACAGCGTGTTCCAGTGGCATTACAGTATTGGTATTCCAACTTGTGATTTGTATTCGATGTCAGTAGTGCCCAGTGGGGTGAGTTAGCTGGTCTAGTAAAGTGGCTTACTTCGGTCCCCAATGCCTCGGGTTCAAATCCCGCCAATGACTAATGTCTAATTAACATTTCAAAGTCTAACAAATTTATCCAAGAAAAACAAAGTATGTTATAGAATAAATTATAAATTTTCAAATATTTGATAACAGAAATAAATTGAAAACAGATCAAATCGATGGGTAGGCTAAACAAGATAAAAAATAACCAAAAAAGTAGGAAATTGCCTACATGGACCTAGTATGAGTAGGCCAAAGTTGTTTTTATTAAAATTTTTAATTTAAATTGTATAAAGCGTTGGGAAAAGGTGGATAAATTATGAATTAAGAATAGAAAAATGTACTAAACTATATTTTGACAGTGAAATATATTTAGAAAAGAAAGAGCTAACGTTGAAAATAAACTTTAATAAATGAACAAAATACAGTCCCATTTTGTTCCATTTAAAGTACTTTTATTGTACTAAATAATATTTGTACATTTACTATGAACTACAAATTTGCATATGTTTCAAATTACGAAATATTTGCTTTGTTTGGTATTTCCCCCATGTCGTAATGGCGAACCGATCTGCTGTCATATAAATAACAAAGATAATCAATTTCGCATCAAGTTTGCATAACAACTGAAAATAAATATCTATTATATTTGTTATAACATAACAATTGACTTTCATAACAGTCATTGTATATATAAATTACAATCAATTAATAAGGAATATATCTTATTGATGTGTCAATCTATATACGTTTCATGCGTTAGAAAATCCGAAACAATTCTCAATTTGTTTACGCCAGGAGTTTCACGCGGTGCTCCAAAAAACAAAAAACGGGAGCACTGATAACAATGAAACCTTCATACATTATCTTCATTCCAGAGAAGCCAACCCTTGAAAAGTAAATAACGAGCATTTAAATATTTTCGTTTTTTCGTATGTTATCTAATTTTTGTATTTTCTTTTTAATTGTTTTTTTTACAGTTATTTTTTTAATTTTTATTTTTTTAATATAATTATTTGTTATAAATGTGGTATTTTTTTTTAAAAAATTTTCTTAAAAAAACTGTTTACTATTAAAACATCTAAAGCGATTAATATCGTATACACTAAGCCATGAAGTGACGATCTTAGATAAGAAGCAACCAAAACACAATTTTGACATCAACATCTGTAGTTTAACATCTTTTGATATCTGTAGTTTCATATTAGTTCCGATATGGTGCAGTACCTCATGGGAATAAAAAATAACGCATTGAAAGTGAAAAGGGATGTGTTCATCATTACCGTACTTTCCCCTAATATCGAATTGTCCAAGTAGATAGCGCCATAACAGCTGACTGACCTTGGGAGTGAAGAGACACGCTACGGTGACGCTGGCAGAGAGACTGATTGTGACGGACATTGACGTGATGCGTAGAGCTGTGTTGTGACCGGTGCCGAAGTAGAGAGGAACGAACGCCAGCCAGATCACGCACGTGGTGTACATAGTGAACCCTGTAACACGTAGCCACATGCAGTATCTAACTATGGAGAAAGCATTTTAACTTTATACTTCTTAAGGCCTTTTCACACCGGCGTACTGAACGTTCTATACGTTCGGTACGTTTTTTTATTAACAAATCGCTGCCCATGTTATCATATGAGCTCGTTTACACCGCGCGTTCAGAACGTCAAAAACGTCCTGAACGTCCGCGATGGTTTTGCGTGAATCGCTTGGAGAGCGATTTTCTGCGCTATATCTGCGATTTTTTCAATTTGTGATCCGATCTTTCTCACTAAAATTTCAAAATCAGTTGATTTCATTCTAAAACAATTTTTAATTAAACCCAGCATCAACACTGTATTCTAAATTTAATCTATCTAAATCACTCAGTATTAAATCATGAAGTAGATCAGTAGCATTACATTTCAAATATTCTTTTGTGGCCAAAAAACTACAACACCGACCATCATCACAACTATACAATTGTGACCTAAGTAGCTGGGTTACAGATACGACGGTCACAACCATTTAGAGCAGGCGTCCTCACAGTGTTGGTGGGTCTATTTTTGCTGCTCTCAGACTTAGGAATTAAAGTTTAGAAATTTACAAATAATATCTTGTGAACAAATTACAAAACAATTACTAATAATTTCATTTTATAACATAAATCCAAGACTTTTCCAACTTTATATCAGCGAATTTCACATAGGGAATAAGCTTTTATCGATATCAACATAATCACCATTAATCACCAGGATAATAATATTTTTTTATTGCCAAAATGTTAATTTTACGTCATTGATATATGCCAACAACTTATAGTGCTAAAAAATTAATAAATTAGAATAGTTAGAATAGAAGCCAATTTACATGGATGCAAATTATTTCAAAACTTTAGTACACGCAAACTCAACCAGCAATACTTATATCGAAAAACCTATACAACCAACTTTTAAATTTGACTCAAATGTACTATCATTTGTTTATTTTTACCTATTTATATATCTTAATATAATAGAAATGTGATTTGTCTGTATTGAAGTTTAGATGTGTATTGGTATTTTTATTTAGTGATTTTCTACAAAATACAAGATTATTATTATTATTCCAATAAATTAAAAAAATTAACTATCAGCATACCAATTTATAAATATTAAATATAGACTATCCAATTAATAAATTAACTATCTCATCACATAAATAGTGTATGGGTTTTCCAACAGGACATTTTGAAAAAAACAAAGTGTGGAGCTCCTGATAATCTCTACAAGACTAAAGATCATTTTGTTTGGTCCCGCGAGGCGTGACTGAACTGGCAACTCGCTCATTTATGACGTCACGAGTTACGAAACAACAAGACTCGTACGATGCCAACTACTACGTCCACAAACATGTTTTCACCATACTGCTTCAAAAACAACTATTTAAGATTCATGTGTTGAAGATCAAATAGTTCAGCATGCGTACTCTGCGAATTTCAAATAATAAATTAATATATGACAAGTTTTATTAAAATATATAAAAAACATGAGTATTATTTGCCTATAAAATTATTAGGAAAAATTATTTAATTTTAGGAAACACTAAAAGATCATCTTCAGTATAATTTTTATCTTAACATTTTATACCAACTTTCATAAATTGTCAATAATAATAATTTTTCTTTTCATGTTAATATAAAAAATATATTTGCTGATAACATAATTTGATTTTACAGCTAAATGGATAGATCTCAACACATGTGCTAAATACAGTTTTATAAAAATATTGTTTATATAAAATAGTAATTTTTTATTTCAGTTAACATTAGCCTCATACAACGTCTGTGTTTTTGATTTTTTTATATCTCTAAACCGTTAAGATAGAGAAATAAAACTTTGTTTATTAATTTTAAACTATCTATTTAAATTTTAAAATTTATTAAAAATTACATTGTGAAAAAAATAAAAAAACATTTATACAAAACAAACTCGTTCATAATATTTTTGAAACTCGTTGAGCATTAATAATCTAAAATTGTGTGGCTTTTGAGATTACGTGCTAAAAACAAAAACTTATTTATACAAGAAAAAAATATTTAAAAATTTTAAATTAAATTTTACCAAAGACGAAATATAACATTTCCTACTTAAGTCTTCAAAACCTATTAAGCTTCTTTTGGAAGATCAAAAGTTGCCTTTTTCTTTCTAGAACTAAATCTATTATTATAATGACTTATTAGTCCTAGGCCGCAAAATATCATTATTGGAGATATTTTCGATTCAAAGACATATCCCACATTATTAGCAAAGCATTTTAAATTTCACAAGTGGCTGGCCATCATTAGCTCAAGTAATAAATGAAGTAATTAACACTTTGATTGGATTGAATTTGTGTCTGACTAGCTATTGAAGACCACCAATGAATAGCACGTAATCTAGACTGGTTTCTTGGCTTGCATACCAAAAGAGGCATTTAATTTTCAGACCTTGTCCTATTAACGATCTGTAGGATTCCTCATTTAAAACTAGTATACAATACGCTTCTCAAAATACACTACGGTACCACTGGTAATAGAATAAGTGTAAGATAATTGTAACGCAATCTTGTAGTCTTAATATTGGACTAAAGACATGCTCCTTGTATAGGACTATTAATTAGTCAAATGACATTTACGGGGCCTACAGTTTGAGGCATACAATTGTAGTACTCAAACCACTATTTTGACTCTGAATTACGAACTAGTCTAATTATGATGAACGTATAGTACAATCATTATTCACATCAAAGAATATTACATCCACCGATAATCTCTTGTAAATGTCCACCATTCATGACCTTTTTACTTTTACCTTTTTTTAAATAAAAACCTATCCAGGTAGGTATTTTAGGGATAAGTGTAAGATTATTGTTGCACGATCTTGTAGTCTCGTTACTGACTAAGGCTGACATGTTCCATAGACAGCACTGTTAAAGCCAAACAGCCGATGGTAACTAAGGGACCTATAGTTTAACGTGGGGTCCGTTTTCACAAATTTCCAAACTTGTCTTATTATTGGCCTTTGCAGATGAACGTATTAGCGAATTTCCCATAGGGAAGAAGCTATTACCGTAGGTCTCATGGCAAGAGTTAAGCCCGAGACCATGTTATTTTTTCTTTTTTAGGTGCCCAGAGACCAAAAACAATAGTCGTTAAAATTTTTATATATATATATATATATATATGTGTCTGTGAACACGATAACTCTCGTAAAAAGGTCCGATCGAGACCAAATTTGGTAGAGACGTGTATTCCTACAAATGCTCGGACGAGTTCGTAAACCAGACATATCGGTCAATGGGAACGGGTAGTTTGGGGGTTTTGTACCCCAAAATGGGGTTTTTTGCGTTTTTCACAAGTAGTTTCTAAAAATTTCTAATTTTATATTTCACCATTGCATTCAGCTTAAAAAACTACACAATTAAGTTCCTTAAAGTTTTTCTCTATCTTCAACGGTTACCGAGATATAAAAAAATCTAAACACAGTACGTTGTATTTTTGAGGCTCCAATGTTAATCTTATGGAGGATTAAAAAAATTAATTTTTCACTTATTATCTAATATTTTTGGATGAAACTTGATATTTAGCTTCATGTGGTTGAGATCCATACATTTGTGCTAAAAATCATAGTTTATGTGTTTATCATGGCAGCAAACCTGCATACTCTTTTCCCATGTTAATCATATGGAGATTAGGCAAACTCCTATATTTATGGACAGATATTGATGAAAGTTGGTATAAATGTTAAAAATAAAATTTTTGATGGTATAAATGGCTACTTTCAGTGTTCCTCACAGCAGCAAACCTACACACTCTTTCCCATTTTAATCTTATGGAGAATAGGCAAAAATTCTCATGTTTATCGACAGATTTTGACCAAACTTGTCATATATTATTATTATTATATTATTGATTTGGAAATTCGCTGAGTACGCAGGTCTGCTGCGACTATTTTTATTCCTAGGAGAAATCTGCGACTCAATATTGCTTTCTGTTCCTCGTTGCCACATTGTTCAACATTACAATTATTTATCGGTTAATAAAGCTTTTAGGTTATTAAATTTATACATAGATGATATTTATTTTTAAAACTTTAATTTATTTTTGAACCAATTAGCTGTTTTTTACTTTCTAGATTATAAGTAGTATAACTATGGTACTTTAATTCTTGTAATTTATTTGTTGTTGTATTTGCATGTTATAAGCTATAAGTTTCCTATTCTCGTACTATTTGTATCTATTATTTAGTTTTAGTTAATTATGTTTTCAAAATGACTTTTTTGCATTACCATGTAGCTACTATGTATTTATATTTCAATATATAAATAACTGTCCACCATTAATGACCTCCAAGTAGTAGAGAGTCGATTATCCGAAACAATTGAGGATTAAGGGTGTTCAGATAACTGAATTTTCGGATATTTGGTCACAGACGGGAAAATTATATTCAATGCACATAATGAAGAATTAAAATATTTAAATTTACTTTTTATAATTTGATACTCACGAAAGATACAAATAACTCTATATAAAGTAAAAAATCATTCTGAGCTTAAAAAAAATCCAATAGAAAAAGATTAAAAAAGTTCTTAGAACTTCAACTTAACAACGCGCAAACGCGAGTTTTGTCACGTCGGCAGCGCTGGGCTGCTACTACCTCCGATGGTTATATACTCAAGTTCGATTCGCGGTTTTCTTTTTTTCATGTTTGACTGTGTTTCGATTAACCGACGTTTTGGATAACCGGGTTTTGGATAGCCGACGTTCTACTGTAGCTGGATTAAAAGGCACAATACCTCGGTTAGATATATCTACTATGCGCTATGAAATAGACGTACCGATGTGTTTGCTTTCGTTGAACGCCTCCGGAATGTTCCTGGTGAGCACGGCGTAGACTGTGCAGACAAGGATGAGCAGGATGGGGTAGCCGAAGGCGATCATGTAGGAGGCGTCCACGTAGGAGCTGCACACGAGGAGGTTGTCCTCCCTGGTGGGGTAGTGGTGGATGGCGAGGGGTGGAGACACTAGCATCCAGACCGCGTTGATCACCACCTGGGAGCGACGACGTCAAGAGAATGAAAAACAACAAAGTTTATCAGTTTCTAAATCTGTTAGTAAATTTGTCTTTTTGCCCTTTTGTGCTTAGGGGCAACGCACATATCCAGTATATCAAAAATCTCTGGATCGAAACCAGAAACTTCGACTCCAGATCATGAGCGGTCAGCTCTGGCTATCCTGTATCACTTGTGCTGCACTTGGTGCAGCTCCTCATTGGCTTTAACTCACCGCAGAGGCACTAGGCAAATGGTGACGAGTAGTTGGGGTTAAAAAATGTATGTTGTTATATTATGTTCTTGCTTAAAAACAGGTGTTTTAGATACATGTGTTGAGGAGCAAAAGTCGTTCTTTTTCTTCCTAGGACTAAACCTATTATTATAATGATTTTCTAAGTCCTAGGCAGCAAAAGACCATGGTTGGTGATCCTTCTGATTTGAAGTCAGCATCCGATTGAAAATAATCGATCGAGTAACAACTACAAAATTCACTATAGATTTTACTGTATTTTTGACGTTCCGGATGTTAATTGTGAACCTGGTTATCGACTTTAAACCGAACTATCGAATGTTTGAGATCGAACTATCGGTATTAAAAAATGTTTGTATTTACTTCCCTGTGGGAAATATGTTAGATCATGGATATGTCTAAAGGGAATGTTTTAAATTCATCTAAACAGCTGTACTTTAAAACAGCTGATTAGTCTAACGTAACAAAAATGGTCAACAACAAAATTAATACTCTAAATCAGGTAATAATTTACGTTTTACGAGTTTGTTTCATTTTATTTTATGTATGACGTCAAATATAGTTCATCTCACGGCCCAAAATTGGCTCTTTGTTATATACTCGCACATTTTTCTTTTGCCCGTATCAAAAATGCCAGTTTTGGTCCTAGTGATAAAATGTACTATTATATATAGTTGAAGAAAATTAGAAAAGAAAAATCACAACCATACTACACCACTGCATTTCATATCTGATCACATAAAATATTACACTGCCAAAGTCAAATAAAGCTCTACAAAATTTGTAAGACTAAAAAATAATTTTTTTTACAACTTGAGATGGAGAATAAAGGGTGATAATTATTAAAAATAGTGTAAACAAATGTTCAAACAAGTTAAATATTTATTCATTTGAATATTGTTCACTTCCATACTCCACACATTCTAAACCCGAAATATGAATTCCATCGTAATAGTAAATTCAAAACGGAGAACTGCATGTGTTGGAGCGAAATGCGAATCATGGAATTATATCGTCTATAAGTTACCAGAGGTAAGTCTAGGGCAATTATCTACGGCAATGTAAGGGTGGTTCTGGCCGGCCTCCAACCGATGTCAGCCGACCTATGTGGTTTTGAAAATTGGCACCACTTACCCGAGTCCATTACAAGGGTGGAGGAAATGGCGTGTTACCAGATAAACAGCTACCATATCTGTGAGAACTATACTATGGATATTAGGATAAATTATGTATCTGAGGATTTAAAATCATCTTGCTTGCAACTTTTTTGATTGCTTTGATAAATTACAAAATCCTTGTTCACATTTTAGTTCAGTAAATGGCACGAAAAAGAAGAATAGGTGGAGGAAAAACTAGGGTACATTTTTTAATAAAGTATGATAGTGATAATTTTGCGTGAATATATTTGAGAATGTTATTAATAAAAGCTCTAATATAATAGGTAATACCCATGAAAAAAGCAAAAGTGAAAACCGAAATATTTACCTTTAAAGCCATAATTAAACTTCTAAAATAAATATGTAATATCTAATTTATGGTAAAGTATATTAGTGAAACCCTCCTAAAACATACCCTTTAGAATATACTTAAAACCCAGTTTAACTATTAGGTTCCTTTTTAATAAAACTAAAAAATTCTTTGTTTGAAATTTGTGGTTGGTCGTGGAGGGTTTATATTATTTAGATATTTTTAGCGGACATTTCTTATCATAGGAAGAAGTAAAAAATTAAGTCTTACTAACTAATATATTGAAACTTATATTGTTATTATAATATAACGGCAATTTAAGTATATATTATTTGTATAATAATGCATAATATACAAACGATAAACATATACAAAAGTGTCAAATAGGTAATTGATTTCGTCCAGTCAAACCGGATATCATTAGGCCCAAACGGAAACGGAGAGTCTCCGTTTGGCGCTGATGATTTCCGGTGTGACTGAACGAAATATATCGCCAATTTAACACCTTTTGTATATGATTACCTTTTGTACATAGTTAACGTATAAGTGTAAATATATTAAGTAGTGTTTGAAGACGTGAGTATTTACTTCATCCTATAGTAAAACTAACACGTAGAATGCTCATCAAGAAGTTATTCAATATCTCATCACTATCAGTAAATAACGAATCACGTATAACGATTTGTAACAGAAATATAAATAACTCTAAATAATACCCCCGTTTCAGCAGACCTGCGTACTCAGAGAGTTTCCAAATCAATAATATAATAATAATATATGACAAGTTTTATCAATATCTGTCGATAAATATGAGTTATTTGCCTATTCTCCATAAGATTAACATGGGAAAGAGTATGCAGGTTTGCTGCTATGAGGAACACTGAAAGTAGGCATTTCTTTCATAAACATCTATCCATAATTAAAGGAGTTTGCCTAATTTCTATATGATTAACATGGGAAAAGAGTATTCAGGTTAGCATAAGATCTCAACCCCATGAAGGTAATACCAAGTTTATTCCAAAAATATTGATTGATAAGTGAAATAATAATTTTTCTTTATCCTTCATAAGATTAACATTGGAGCCACAAAATACAACGTACTGTGTTTAGATTTTTTAATATCTCGGTAACCGTTGGAGATAGAGAAAAACTTTGAAGGACAAAATTGTGTAGTTTCTAATGGTGAAAGATGAAATTAAATTGTTTTTAAATTACATTTGAAAAACGCAAAAACCCTAATTTTTTAGAACAACTCCCCCCCCAAACTACCCGTTCCGATTGACCGATATATCCGGTTTACGATCTCGTCCGAGCAAATGTAAGAATACACGTCTCTACCAAATTTGGTCTTGATCGGACCACTTTAATAAATATTAATATTAATTTTTATAAATTTTAATGACTATTGTTTTTGGCCTTTGGGCAACTAAAGACGAAAAATAGCATGGTCCCGGGTTTAAGTCTTGCCATGAGACCTACGGTAATAGCTTCTTCTTAATGGGTAAATTCGCTAAAACTTTAGAATAAATTGTACCAAATTCATTATTGGCATTTAAAGATACGGGAGAAGTATACTTTTTGTTTCAACTGACCTGCACAGCGACTAGACCGCTGCAGATGAGCAACTGGGAGCGCGGGGTGATGAAGGAGGGTCTCTTGGCGGTGCGTTTGCCGGCATTGAAGATGCGAGAGATGCGGTTGGTCTTAGTGAGCAGCGCGGCGTAGACCACAGTGAAACTGAAGCCGGCCCAGAACCTGCACAACAATCAACAAGGGTCTCGTTGACCTCACAGGGAAGAAACATAGAACATAGAACCTCCTAATAGAACGAAGAGTCTGCATCAGTGGTAGCCATCTTGAATTTTAGTCCCGTAAGAGCAATGTTAAATTCTGGCGGAACATACCTTCACTTTGGCGTCTGTAGTGGCGTTAATTATCAAAGTATCAATGTAAAACTTTTGAAGTACATTGATGAGATGTGGCTCAAGGGCATGACATTTTAATATGTTCAAAAATTTTACTTGATATAAAAACAAAATTTCAAGAATATTTTACAAAATAAATCATTATTATTTTTTTATTGAGAGCGAAAATAAGAAGTTCTGTAAGGTGGTGCCCTGGAGGACTGTAATACCTTTAATTTGACACCTCTTCCGTTAATTTATGACAATAGGTCAAGGAGATATAAGCGCCATAATTTAACATTGCTCTTACGGGACTAAAATCCAAGATGGCTACCACTGATGCAGACTCTTAAGAGGTTACGTGCATTTTCTGTACACGTCAGACTCCCACAGACGCCCGTGGTCAGGAAAGGGGCCACAGGTGCCTTGACAAAAGCTACAATACAAACACATTTGACATGAATATTTAATTTTTATTCGATACATTTTTTCATTAAATGCACGATATTATAATAAGTATGATCGAATCTTTCACTTTATTATATACTAGCTTCGCTCACAATAGCTTCCCTATTGCTTTTAACCTAGGATCTGCTTTTTGGGCACTAGAGCTAAAAGTCCATTTACCAGGAAAAATTAAATAAAAGGTGAAGGCAAAAATATATAAAATAAAGTCACACAGTTAAGGTTTTAAGAAGTAAAGTTTACGTTCCAATAGATCTTTTCGTTTTATTGTAAACCATTCCGTTGGGTCAGCAGAGCTAAAAAAAGTACTACGTTTTACCATTTTAACAGAATAAAAATAGACCAATATTTAATTTTTTTTAATTGTTGAATATTAAGTTTTTTGTGAGTTAACGGTGGTGTAAGGAATGTAAGTGTGAAATTTCAGACCATTGTAAACTAAAATAACGTAACACAGTAGCGAAATGTGCTATACCAAGTCACAGTTAAAATATTTAAACTGTTTAGTCACTTTAAGCATAAAACTAAAATGTAAACAAATGCAAGGGCTTCCATCTGTGGAATATCTTCAACTAACAGATAATTATATAAAATATCTATAATGTAATGTATGTATAGGTTTCTAGGAAGAAACCTGATTGAGTTAAAACAAAATTGGCGTGAAAATGTGTGGTATAGCGGAGTGGGGGGTCCACCTTAAATAAACGGTGACCGGCTTGGGTGGAAGTTGACGGCATTCGTAGGCTTAATTGGGATTGCAGTGGACACCTGTTTTGCTTTTGTGGTTAGTGGATAAGGGAGGGCATGTGATATGCCTTTTCTGTTCATACTTTAATATTTCAAGAAGATATTAGTAATTATTTTTATATTACAGTTAAAAGTAAAAAGCTTGCCACTAGGGTTAAAAACTTATTAACTTAAAACTTTTTACTAACGTTAGACTGTTGCGAAATACAGTTTTCAAGCACTCAAGCGCAACAAATAAATTAAATTCAAATGGCGTAGAAAACGCGCAAAAGCAACACAATTAGCATAGTAAATATTTATGCAACAGATGAGAATAGTGCCGCTTTGCTGCACTTTACTGAGAAATGTTTATATAGTTTCTTCCAAGTGCAGCCGAGCCACTCTGCACTTGAGCTGCATATTAAATTATTCCTAAGTTTTCCAAATATCTATTAAACAAGCGACAGTGTTAACGTTTTATACAGGGTGATAATAAAGTCTTTGGGCGAGTTTATCTCTATAAATAAAAATGAATGAATGTATCTATGTATATATGTATGTATGTCCGTTATACTTTATACTTTAACTGAAATGGCGACCAACCCAGGTAGGTATTTAAACCAAGTATGAATGAGGAATGAATGTAGGATGATTAAGGCGCGATCTTGTAGGTAGTCTTGTTACTGACTAAGGCTGACATGTTCCTTAGACAGGACTGTTAATTAATAGCCCAACAGCCGATGGCAACTAATGGACCTACAGTTTAACGTGGAATCCGAACCATGGCCTCTGAATTACGAATTGGTCTAATTATGAGGATGGTCTTTGTGGATTAATGTAGTATTCAATAGTGCGGACGTTAATCCACACAAGAGAACACCACATCCACCGACCATCTCTCACAACTATCCACAATTCGTGACCTCCAAGTAGCTTGATTACAGGATGTCGCCACCGTCCCAGTCTTATGCGTTGCCAAACAACTTATCCGATTGCCATGAAATTTTGGCAAGTTACTCTATATGTGTCCGGGAAGGTTTTAGCGAAAAAAGATTTTCGAAAACTCCATGATTTTCCATTTTATGGCGTTTTAAATTTCTAATGTTAACCTAATGGAGAGTAAGTTTGTTTAAAAATTCTCTACAATTAAAACATTTGATTTCTTAGCTACAGGTGATTGGTTTACTTTCCATTAGCAATATGCTTTACTATCCAATGCCATCTGAATCATTCATTAATGTAAAACTATGAAGTAGATATGTGCTGTACAAAATGAACAGCTTTATTTTCCAAGTTAATAGTTTACGGTTTTGGGGATTATGTATTTATATTTTTATTTTCTGTCTGATTAAAAGTCACGTGTTTATATGTTAGCCAAATAAAAAATAATTACAATGTTTATATATATTACGTTTATTATAATAATCAGCTGTTGTATATATTTCCTATAAGAGCCGTATTACAGTTAGGTTTGGTTTGAGTTTGGATTGAATTGAATTGTGAATTAATCCACTCAAATTTATTTGTTTTATGGAAATATTATTAATATGTCTTATTGTTTCAGTATTGTTATTCACTATGCCGTGACCCAGAATATATAACCTTTCACAATGAAGCCGTAATGCTATTCGACTTCAGGACATGGCCTATCTTAAAGTTAACATGTATTTGCTGTTAGGCGTTACGAAGTTTGCCGGGTCAGCTAGTATCTTATAAAAGAAATCACAACCAAATTTGACATATCATTACTGATTTTAGTAAGCTTTTTTTGTGAATATGGTGATCGAATGTATCCTATGGGGACGACCCTTGGAAATATGTATGTAGTTAAAAATCTTAAAAGTTGGTGTGTAAATCGAATTGAAGGTTTTGTGAAACTAAAACGATGCTCAAACTCGACCTTGAAAGGTTTATGCAAAACAAAATGGTGGTGGTGAAAATGGAAAGTTATGAACTTTATACCGATCGATCTATTTTGATTTAAGACGACCTTTTCTGATCCGTTTTCATGTGATGTATGATTGAAAATATCTAAAATTTATACAAAATTTTTACTTTTTTCAAATTTCCTGAATTTTTTTGTGGATTACTTTTATTAAAGGCAGGCTAAATTCTTATGTAGCAGAATGGGTACAATTTTGTATTAAATTGCAGGTCTTTTAAACTTGTTTTACATGGCCCAATAGCCGAATTTCAAAAGATAAATTCAAAATAAAATGAGCATAATGTATTTATACTTGTATTTGGTGTTCGGTGAAATTGAAACTTGAGCTCAAAAGAAAAATGTTTACGAAAAACTCATGTTTTGCATTGTATTTCCAGTGCAAAAGCAACCGCATTTTGGGGGCAGACCGAGGGAAAGAAATATTTATACAGAATAAAGATCAGTTTAGCCTTTAATAATAACTAGTAATTTTGTGTGCTGGAGTTGTATTATTGATCGGAGACATAAAGTAAACAAATTAATTCTTTAACCATTCCTGAAAATAAATCGTGTTATTAAATATTCCTATGCTTTACGCAACAGGCATTCAAATACCTTTTATTACGATTTATATTTAAAAACTTATTATTATTTTTCCCTAAAAATTGTATATTTAGTTGGGTTTTGAAAAATATTTTTTAAATTGAATGTCTAAGATTACAAGTGGTTGACATCAATAACCGTTGATTGCAATGTAATAACATTGACATTGATGCCACTCTTATCACCATCAATAATCTAAGTGATGAATTAATTAACTTTGATTGGGTTCAGTTTGTGGCTGGCTAAATATTAAAGACCTTCAATGAATAGTCTGCATTCATACTGGAATTGTATATCAAAAGATATGTTCACCTTTATTCATACTTTGACCTCCTAACGATCTGAAGGACTAAACAATTCAAATTCTTTACTCGTTTTCCCAATTTTATTTGCTTAATTTTTACTATGAATGAGACTACAGTTTTTGATTTTTATTTTTTGTGTCTCAGGCATATAGTACTAAATATAGTTTCTTTATATTTTGAATTTTTATTTAAACATTATGTAATATTTTGTAAAATGTTACAAAAAACTACAGTGAATGACAATATTTTAGTAATGAAAGACAATCTGTTTGAAACTATCATGTTCTTCAAAGTTGATCTAAATAAATACCATTTAATAATTTATTGTTTCAAAAATAACCATCCCATTTCTGAAAATACAAGAGAGACAAAGTTAAATTAATTGTTCGAACTGTGTAACACCCCCCCCCCCGTAATAAAATTTTTTGAGTTGGTTTTGTTGGGTGATTTGACCTACGCTTCATACCAAGTTTCATGAAAACGTTAAAAAATGGAAGAAATTGATATTTTAATATTCTCCATAAGAATAACACTTTGACGCTTTCAGACAACGTACTGCGTTTATCTTGGACAGTAAATTTAACTTTTCTCTGGAATTAGTACGTCAACAGACAAAAACAAATTTTTTACTTTAATTAATATTTTTTAATGGTTTCAATGGTAAAGCAAGTTATACTTTACTTTTATTGTTTTCTTTAAAAAATTTGATTTTTTTGACATTTAAGCATAACTTTTGAACCGTCATTTTGACAGACATGCGGGTGGTGTCAATTATTTAGTACTCTGTGCACTATAACTATCAAATTTTATCAAAATCGTTAGAGCCGTTTTTGAGAAATTGGATTTTTCACGTTTTTTAAGGGTTTTTGTGGGTGGACTACCCTTAAAAATCAAAAATTCAAAAAAATGAAAAACGCCTGGAGATACTGAATATATAATACATGCCAAATTTCATCTAAAATCGGACCACGTAGGCTGTGGCACTGTACACATCCAGACACACACACAACACACACACACACACGGACGGACAGACATCACGTCAAAACCCACTTTTTTGGATTCAGTGACCCAAAACGGATATATCCACCCTCAATAAATGAAATTTTGACGAAAACAATCTTTTCTCCATAAACATTATAAGGGAGAAAGTAAAAAACTGATTTTTAAGTACAGTGTTTGTTTTTACTTTCCATTAGTAATATTTACTTAATCAATAAATTCATTATGAAAACTAAATAAATTACTGAATAAAATGAACAATTTTTTTTTCTTAATAGTTTACGGTTTTTCGTTAAATTTTTATTTTTAATTTTTGTCTGATATCCATTGTTTATAATTATGTCGCCATAAAAAATATATTTTATACATATTAGTTTTGTTATGTAATCAGCTGTTTATAATGTTTATAAAATTTCCCGAGTATTCAGTAGGTTTGTTTGTTTTAGGTTGGATTAGAAATTTTGAATCAATACTCAGATTTATTTGTTTTTAATGTTTAAATATGTCTTATCGTTTCAGTATTGTTATTAACTATGCCGCGACCCAGAATATATAACCTTTCACAACGAAGCCGCAATGCTATTCGACTTCAGAACATGGCTAATCTGAAAGTTAACACGTATTTATTGTTAGGCGTTACGAAGTTCACCGGGTCAGCTAGTATGACATAAATTATAAATGATAAGTATAAAAAATAATAACATGACATAGCAACATAATAAATATAAAAAATATGATATTATTGATTTCATCATGTAGCTCTGCCACCACAAACTGTAAGATAAAGGTGCTGTGTCAGCTGACTGCCAAGTTAGTGTGGTTTTACTCTATCCACAATTCGTGACCCACGAATAGCTGGATACAGGACACGCCACCGTCCACCGCCCAGCCCTAGAGTAAAATATACTGTCGAACAATAGATAGGTCAAATTTTGCTTTCTGTTTGATCAAAACAAACCAGTACAAATATACACGAACGGTCAGTTAGAACATAAAGAGGCATTTTAAAGTAGGGTACCTTTGGACTCCGCAGACGACGTCGGAAGGTCGCAGCACCAGAGCGAAGGTGATGAGGTAACACATGAGAAGACCGGTCAGCAGTACGTAGGTCAGCTCCCTGCCAGCGGCCTTGACCACGGGGGTGTCGTTGTGGGAGGCGAACACACCCGCCACGAACAGGGTCGCCAACACTCCCACCTGGACCGTCACAATATGTTTAGATTAGATTAGATTCGACTGGGACCGTGGCGTGTCCTGAAATCCAGCTACTTGGAGGTTTAGAGTTGTGGATAGTAGTGAGTGATAGTCGGTGGGTGTAGTGTTCTCTTGTGTGGATTAACGTCCGCACTTTTGAATACTACGTTAATCCGCAAAGACCATCATCATAATTAGACCAGTTTGTAATTCAGAGGCATTGGTTTGGACTCCACGTAAAACTGTAGGTTCTATTCTAAAAAGTCCTGTTTAAGGAACATGGTAGCCTTAGTCAGTAATAAGACCACAAGAGTCACAATCATCTTGAACTCATTTCTCATTCATTCTTGGCTTAAAATACCTACCTTGTGGTAGTGTCACCATTTCAATAATCTAATTGAATTACTTTCCAAAATGTCGAACTACCCAAGCAGGTATTTTAAGCCAAGTATGAATTAGAAATGAGTGTAAGATGATTGTGGCGTGATATTATAGTCTTATTACTGACTAAGGCTGACGTGTTTCTTAGACAGGACTATTAATTAATAGCCCAACAGTCAATGAAATCTAAGGGACTTACAGTTTAACGTGAAATACGAACCACTTTTGCTTCAAAATAATGTACTGGTCTAGTTATGATGATGGACTTTCTGGATTAACGTAACATTCAATAGTGCGGACGTTAATCCACATCAGAGAATACAAAATCCATGGACCATCGTTCATAACTATCCACAATCCGTCACTTCCAAATAGATGGATTTCAGGACACGCCAACTTTACACCGAGTGTGTTATTGAACCTCCATTTTCAAGTAACTCAAATATTATTTTCATATCATCTGGTGGATGACTCACCAATACTCTGAGAGCAGCGATTACTTAATCTATCTAAATAAAATTAGAGTTTTGCCTGAACATTGCTTGGAATAATATTTTGACATGGATATGTCTTAGCTCTGGGGGGGGTGTTGGTGATTTTTAAGATGGAAAACATGTAACAGGTTTCCATAGAAACTACTAGAACTATTGTATTGAATTTTAAATATAAAAGAATAAGAACAGCTGTTTAGATGAACTTAAAGCATTCCCTTGAGACATATCCATGATCTAACCTATTTCCCACAGGGAAGTAAATACAAACATTTTTATTTTGGATTTTTACAATTCATAACCCAAAAGGTCTCTCTTTCTGTATGTCATCCTGTAACGCTAAACAAGGCATTACTTATGTCGTTTTATATTGTGTCGATTGGGATTGTAATATTGTACATTTTTATTAACAAATATAAAATATTATATACATTAAAATATCATCCTAACGAATAAGAAATTTTAATGGCGACACAGATTTTCTAAGTGTAAATTAATTATAACTAACTAAACTAAATATTTATTTTTCTTTTTATTTATTTGTGTATATTTTACCATGATAATCTTTCTTCTTTACTGAACTACAACCGGTACGAAAGACGGATCCTCCAATAGTGCACATCTACATATGGAATAAATCTATTTAAATATAAATATATATAAGTTAGAGTTTTGTCTGTACATTGCTCAGAGTTATTCATTTTTTAGTTATTTTTATGTTTCGTACGTTAGAGAATCTGAAATCTCAATTTGTGTCTGTTTGTCTGACTGTGGAGGAGGCTCCAGGAGGCATTTTACGCCGTCTTCTCCGAAAAAATGGAAAACTGATAAAAAAGGAACTTATTTCATACATTCTATACATTTCAGAGAAGGTTTTTCAACGCTTGAAATTGTTCACCGCCCCTTAAAAAGTAAATCACGAGCATTTAAAAACTCACTTTTTACGCGATATTACTCGCATTTTGCTTTCAATTATCAATGCACCACAACTAGTAATAATCAGCCGTCTTTGTATTTTAAAGACTTAATATTGTAGCTGTCGAATCAATATTAGTTAGTTTATATTGGTCATTGATTTTAAACCCATTTAGAAATCATACTATATTAAAAAGTTATTTTAACATATAACAAACTATAATAATGGTTTAATTCTCAAGTAAAGCTAAATAATAAAGCTGGGTATTGATTTATTTTCTTTGTACTGATTTGTTTAGGATTTCAGGTTTACATTTTGGTACGATAATCATTTTTATTTAAACTGAATCCTACAACCCGTACAAAGGGCTTACTGCTAAAACAAAATAAAGTATATTTGAATCGCATGTGGATTGCAGAATTTTATAAACGCATGTGAGGAGGATAAACATAATTTAGTATGAGAGGTAAATTAGCGAGTAGATACAAAAATAACATACTCTCTGAAATGATAAGCAGCAGCGCGAACATCAAAGTGACAGAATACGTGATGTAGGAATTACAGATGAGCACTTTCAAAGAAATTGAAATATGTTGTGATAAAAAAACTTCCCCCTCTATATTTACATGAAGACGCTATACATAAAAGTGATTATGATGAAATATTACATTTCGCCTAAGTAATCCTCACACCTAGTAAATTATGGATATAGTTATAGCATTCCTCAAGTATGATCTTTACTCAAATGCAAGTCTAAAATATCCTCTTTAGATAATTCTTTGGTAGATGAATCTCCTTACTTGTTCTACGAAGGGTCCCTGGGACTCTAAATAGTTACAAAGCCGTAGTTACCATTATAACTACAGTATCACCTGACAGTACAGGTAAAATAAACAATTTATAGTCCTATTCAGTAAACCGAAGTTATTTTAGTGTATATATTTACCGCACGCCGGCAGCTACCGGGAGTGTGGGAGACCCACACTCAATAAAGACCCCTCATCTCCAAGGGAATAGCCCGAAAAAGTTTATCACGTTTTTAAATCTTTAACCCAGTAGTTACTAGATCGTTAGGGACTACTTTCATAGATAAACTTCAATGAAGCTGATTCAAAGTGGACATTTCGGCTTTCAAAATATAGATTAGATTATTCAAATGGCAACCTAACCAGGTAGGTAGGTGTTTTAAGCCAAGTATGAATGGAAAATAAGTATAGGATGATTGTGGTGCGATCTTGTAGTCTTGTTACTGACTAAGGCTGACATGTTCCTTAGACAGGATTGTTAATTAATAGTCCAATAGCCGATGGCAACTAACGGAACTACAGTTTAACGTGGAATCCGAACCACAGCCTCTGAATTACGAATTGGTCTAATCATGAGGATTGTCTTTTGGATGAACGTAGTATTCAATAGTGCGTACGTTAATACACACAAGAGAACACTACACCCACCGACCATCGCTCATAACTATCCACAACTATCGAGGCTACACATCATGAAAATGTTAAGAATTCCCTGGTATCTAGGTCAACGGGGATGATGAGGCGAGGCTCCCTTTTCCTATATACCAGGCCTTTATTGATCTTTAGCTTATACTAGCAGTAAACCCGTCTTTTGTACGGTTTGTAGGATGTAGTTTAAAGAAGAAAGATTATAATACCAAAATGAAAACCTGAAATCCTAAACAAATCCTAAAGTAAAAAGAAAAAAATCAATACCCAGCCTTATTATTTAGCATGACTTTTTAATTAAATAGATTAGAACATTTATTCCATTATTTTAAATAGTTATACGTTAAAATAACTTTTTTATATAGTATGTTTTCGAAATGGGTTTAAAGTCAATGACCAGTATAAACTAACTAATATTGATTTCACAGCAGTTTCTATCTATTAAATCTTTAAACTACAAAGACAGCTGATTATTACCAGTAGGTTATTCATTGAAAGCTGAATCAAAATGCGAGTAATATCGCGTAAAAGTGGGGTTTTAAATGCTCGTTATTTACTTTTTAAGGAGCGGCGGGCGCTTTCATGCATTTACAAACCCTCTCTGGAATGTAGAGAATACATGAAATAAGTTTCATTGTAATCGGTTCTCCCGTTTTTTTGGAGAAGAGGGCGTAAAATGCCTCCTGGAGCGTCACAGACAAACCAACAAACATAAAAATTGAGATAAGACCGGTTTCTGCTTCTCTAACGCACGAAAAGTAAAAATAACTAAAAAATAAATAATTCTGAGCAATGTACAGACAAAACTCTAATTTTATTTATATAGATAACGGATTTTATAACCTATCACTTCCTCATGAACCGTCTCTTAATAGCAACCTTAAAAACCTAAGCAACAGATCAGAACGTACCAGTGAAAATGTCATAGCCCCGATCGCCCAGGCGCTGCCAGCTCGTAGGTAGTCCTCTGGTATGTCCAAACACACTTGGTGGTAAAGGTCGGGCTTGGTGCCAGCGGGGCACGCCACACACAGGGTCTCGTCCAGTGGGTGTCTTATCTGCAGCAGGGGAGAAAGAAAATTAAGATTTCAAACAGATACTGATTCAAAATATGATTATTATTAGCTCTAGTAGAATCTCTGACTGGGTTTTTCTAGTTTAGAGATAGGAATTGGATACGTTAAAAGAAGCTGTCGTCTCACATCACCTAATGGCTTGATTCATGGGAGTCTGTACATCCAGTCTGACAAGTGACGGGGGTATGCGTATCCTGGGAGAGGAATTTTACTTGGCGTGCTCTCAGTGTTTAGATTAGATTATTGAAATGACAACCGTACCCCAAGGTAGGTATTTTAAGCCAAGTATGAATGAAGATTGAGTGTAAGATGATTGTGGCGCGATCTTGTAGTCTTGTTAATGAGTAAGGCTGACATGTTTCATAGACAGAACTGTTAATTAATAGACCAACAGCCGATGGCAACTAAGGGACCTACAGTTTAACATTGAGTCCGAACCACTGCCCATGAATTATGAACTGGTCTAGCTGTGAAAATGCTCTTTTGGGGATTAAAGTAGTGTTTAATACTGCGGATGTTAATCCACACAATAGAACACTACAACTATCGATTATCGGTCACAACTATCCATAATTCGTGACCTACAAGTAGCTGGATTACAGGACGACGACACCGTATTTTCTAGGTGGGGGGAGTACTTTTAGAGTTCTTGAACTACAGTTCCTCATAGGGTGTTTTAAATGTCCTAGGCTGGAAATAGTATATTGTGGAAGCTTCTTTTATTTCCTTTAAAATTATGTAGACTGTTTATGTCCTACCTTTTCAGATTTTAGAATTCAGATTCCAGAATCTGAAATTTTACATTTGGGCAAGTATTTAAAGACAAAATTATTTGAAAGTTCATATAATTAACAAAGATAGTGAAAGAACAAGGTGTTGAACCTGGTAGGTGGAGCAATTGAAGCAATGCCAGCAGCAGCTCTCTCCCTCCACGTAGGTCTTGGCCTGACCCACCTCGCAGGGGAGGCTGCAGACGGACTCCGGAGGCTGCGGCTGGACCTCTGGATCATCACATACGTCACTCTCAGTAAACAGTTATATTTATAACTAGCAGTAAGTTCGTCCTTTGTACGCACTCTAGGATTAAGCATTAAGAAAAATGATTGTATTGACTTCCCTGTAATAAACAAGTTAGATCATGGATATGTCTAAAGGGAATGTTCTCAGTTCATATAAACAGCTGTTCTTATTCTTTTATATTGAAAATTCAATACAATAGCTCTGGTAGTTTCTATGGAAACCTGTTACATTTTTTGACATGGATATGTCTTAGGTCTGGGGGTTGTTGGCGATTTTTAAGATGGACAACATGTAACAGGTTTCCATAGAAACTACTAGAGCTAGTGTATTGAATTTTCAATATAAAAGAATACGAACAGCCGTTTAGATGAACTGAGATCATTCCCTTCAGACTATACGTTTCAACTTTTTTCTTACAGGGAAGTCAATACAAACATTTTTCATCTTACAAATCACCAACAACCCCCTCCCCCACAGCAAAAACATAACTATGTGAAAAATAAATCATTGTTATTTCAAAATAAAAACCTGAAATCTTAAACGAATAAACACATCGTTGTTTAGGCATCTTGCCAAACGGTTAACGCCATGGACTAATAATTAATTGTTCAAGAGGTCATAGGTTCAATACCCAGGATGACCACAAAGTTTAATGGGTTGGGACTGCTTTCTCTTAAAAGTGCTTTAGGAATAACCTGTAAAAATACCAATGGTGTAGCCATAAAAAATACATATAAGTTACACAAAGAAAAAATGTTTGTATTTACTTCCCTAAAAGGTTAGATCATGGATATGTCTAAAGTGAATGCTTTCAGTTCATCTAAACAGCTGTTCTTATTCTTTTATATTTAAAATTGAATACAATAGTTCTAGTAGTTTCTATGGAACCTGTTACATGTTTCCATCTTAAAAATCGCCAACACTTCCCAGAGCTAAGACAACACCCCCCCAGAGCTAAGACATATCTATGTCAAAATAATTTCTTAAATAAATTACTTACTTAGCATTAATTTACCTTTTAATAAATTAGAAAATGTGTTTCATACAAATAAAACCAATATTGATTTTAATTCGACAGATAATGGTCATTTACTTTAAATAAATCATTATTATACACCGCATATTCTGTAAAACCTTCTCCATAAGGTATAGAATAATGAAAATAAGTTTCATCATTTTGGGTGATCTCGTTTACACAGAGAAGACGAACGCAAACACCTTGTTTAGCGTTGTAGAAAGGCAAAATTAAATTTGAATTATGACCCATAAAACTTATAAATATACAAGAATACTATAGATACAAGGAAAACCTCAAACTTTATTTGTATAGACTATTATTTAGTAACTTACTTTTAGCAAATCCATACACAGATAAAAGCTGAGCCTGTCGATGGCAAACAAGGTAAAAAAATATGGTGGGGCCATTTTTTTCTGAAAAAAACGAGTCCCGAACAGAAACAACAAAATTTCATTTGACAATTTATATACGAGAAATATAAATTCAACAAGGCTTAACTAATAACACCTGAAACGTCTACTGCTTTAACGACGAGGGCCAGATGTATCATAGAATGAATATCGCCGTCTCAGCAGACACATGTTTCTTTGGTCCGCCAGATTCGTTGTTCAGGCCAGATTTGTTTCCTCATAACAAAACACTTATTTTTTACGAATTTCACTATACAAATCTCGTTGCTCGTGTTACATAAATAATTAGTTTAACTTTTTTGTTCAAATTACTACATTTAGAGATTCTGAAGGGTATTTAGAAGCAATTATGTTTTCTTTGTGTAATATTTAAGTATACAAGTAGACTAAGAGAGAATAAGAACACACATTTTAAATATTTTCTTATGCTTCTTATACTTCCTTCAGTTTGAATAAATGGTATTAGTAAATAATAATTTGCGTATGTTAAAAAAATAAACCGTATATTTTAGCTAAAGCAGTAGTATTTATAGGCATAGTGGTGTAAATATCTCGGACGGTTGTCATTAAATTTTGCCTCACTCAGATTAAAGTGTCCTGGTTGTATTCAAGGCGGGGTCCAACTGCATTTAGTGTCGAATGAATGCCCCTAGAGCCAACAGACTGAGTGGACGCTTGCCAGATGAAATGGCCTCGGATCCCAAACAGAAAATATCTTTCTAAACGATCAAATTAGTGATCTTAAATATTATTTTAAAACAACACGGTTCACAGCATTTATTAAAAAAGTTAAAATTGTAGTTTTGAAAAAATATGGATTTAATTTTAATTACGTTAAAAGTTATTTATTTGTTTGAAATTCATTAGATTAGATTAGATTATTGAAATGGCGACCATACTACAAGGTAGGTATTTTAAGCCAAGTATGAATGAGAATTGAGTGTAAGATGATTGTGGCGCGATCTTGTAGTCTTGTTACTGACTAAGGCTGATATGTTCCTTAGACAGGACTGTTAATTAATAATAACCCAACATCCAATGGCAACTAAGGGACCTACAGTTTAACGTGGAATCCGAACCACGGCCTCTGAATTACGAATTGGTCTAATTATGAAGATAGTCTTTTTTGGATTAACGTAGTATTCAATAGTACGGACGTTAATCCACACAAGAGAACACTACACCCACCGACCATCGCTCACAACTACCCACAATTCGTGACCTCCAAGTAGCTGGATTACAGGATGTCGCCACCGTCCTAGTCAATGTTATTATTAGTATTATCATTGTCTTTGTTAGTATTATCGTAGACATTTTCCATCACTATATAGTACAAACTATCGACTTATCGAAACTATCGACTATCGAAATAACATGACGTTTCGGGATCTGGAATCTGAACCCGTCCTCTGGTGTGCTGGAACTTTGAATACGAAAGGTTGATATATAATCAAGACGAAGCTGGTATAATCTGAAAACCAAAATTTTTACAGTTGCCAAAACAACTTACAAAGAATACCAAACAACTAAAGTCCTGAGTCCAGTGTTTCTATAGCCATTTTAACGTGTGGACGTTCTTTTATCAACTCTGGTGTTCTGTGCGTGACTAGTGTATATTTGTTTCAATCACTTTTGATTTCAGCTTTATATCAGCTTAGTTCGGATATATTCTAGGTTCCAGCTTATGTGATGACGAGATGAGATTACAGATCCCGAAACGTTGTGAAACTATGTTTTAATCATAATGCAAAATGTCTACAATAACAATCTAAATGACTGGGACGGTGGCGACGTCTTGTAATCCAGCTACTTGGAGGTCACGAATTGTGGATAGTTGTGAGAGATGGTCGGTGGATGTAGTGTTCTCTTGTGTGGATTAACGTCCGCACTATTGAACACTTCGTTAATCCGCAAAGACCATCCTCATAATTAGATCAATTCGTAATTTAGAGGCCGTGGTTCGGATTCCACGTTAAACTGTAGGTCCCTTAGTTGCCATCGGCTGTTGGGCTATTAACTAACAGTCCTGTCTAAGGAACATGTCAGCCTTAGTCAGTAACAAGACTACAAGATTGCCCCACAATCATCCTACATTCATTTCTCATTCATACTTGGCTTAAAATACTTACCTGGGTAGGTCGCCATTTGAGTTAAAAGTATAAAGTATAAATAACATAAGGGTATTTATTTTACTGATTTAATTAAGAGTTTAAAAACATGCAATTTATCTTTGCTATGATTAATTTCAAATACTCCTATTCTCAAAATAAATATTAAATGTTTCATTATTTGAAGTAAATGGAAATGAATTATAAAGACTGTGCGGTAATTTGTTTTAAAATTAATCGAAAATATCGACAGCGACCAAGATTGAACGGTAATTTATCTTGAAGACCGTTAAAAGCTTTATAATTTCGAGACAAATCGACGAAACTGGGGATGAAAGGCCGATATTTGCTGTTGACAGTTGACTCTATCTCGCACGTGGCGCTTCTCAAAATAATGAATGGTTATTATCCTTCAACACTTGAACACTGAGTCGTAGATCTTGCAACACACATTATTATTTGTAGAACACCATGTTCAATTATTATATTATAAGGATATGTTAGGTGTGGTAAAAACTTTTCATTTTCATCTGAGACATCAAACCAATCCCATGGGTATTGAAAAATATAAGTGAGCTGTGAGTATGGTCAGCGTATTGGATTTGATGGTATAAATTAAATTTCGTGTTAACTTATTATATTTTCCAATGTGTCTTGCTACACAACATTTCTGGGGGTGATGAACATCCAATGTTAAGTCTTGTCAGCACACCTATGTCAAACAAAACTCTAATCACATTCAAAAGTTTTCAATAAAGCAATTTCAAAATTTACTATAATTCAGATTCAATTAGCAGTTTGTATACGGGAAATATAAATTCAACATGGCTAAAAAACCAACACCTGAATCGTCTACTGTTTTAATGATGAGGGCCAGGTTTATCATAGAATGAACATCACCGTCTCGGCAGATACAAGTTCCTCAAGGAGAATATTTAAGTGCAAAATAAACATGTATTAGTTTAGCTAATTATAAAGTTTAATTAGCTAAGATTATTGAAAGAGCGACCATACCACAAGGTAGGTATTTTAAGCAAAATATGAATGCTGAATGATGATTGTGGCGCGATCTTTTAGTCTTGTTACTGACTAAGGGTGGCATGTTCCTTAGACAGGACTGTCCTAAGTGACCTACAGTTTAACGCGGAATCCGAACCACTGACTCTAAATAATAATAATATGTTTATTCCATCAATAAATACAAATTTACAAAATAAAATAAAAAAATTGGAACTACGTTGCCACATTGTCCAGTACGTGTGACAAACGTTTAAAAAAATTAAAAATACTATTATTTATTATATGACTAGCTGACCCGGCGAACTTCGTAACGCCTCACAGTAAACACATGTTAACTTTAAGATTGGCCATGTTCTGAAGTCGAATAGCAATACGGCTTCATTGTGAAAGGTTATATATTCTGGGTCGCTGCATAGTGAATAACAATACTGAAACGATAAAACATATTAATATCATTCCCATAAAACAAATATTTCTGAGTGGATTAATTCACAATTTTCAAATCCAATCCAAACCCAAACGAAACCTAACTGTAATACGGCTTTTATAGGAAATATATACAACAGCTGATTATTAAATAAACGTAATAATAAACATTGTAATTATCATATAAACAGTGACTTTAATCAGACAGAAAATAAAAATATAAATACATATCCAAATCGTTAACTATTACGTGGTGAATAAATCTGTTTCATTTTTTACAGTACACATTTACTTCATAGTTTAACATTAATGAATGATTCAGATGGCATTGGATAGTAAAGCATACGGTATTGCTAATGGAAAGTAAACCAATCAGCTGTAGCTAAGAAATCAAATGTTTTCATTGTAGACAATTTGTAAACAAACTTACTCTCCATAAGGTTAACATTAGAAATTTAAAACGCCATAAAATGGAAACTTATGGGGTTTTCGAAAATATTTTTTCACTAAAACCTTCCCGGACACATATAGAGCAACTTCCTAAAATTTCATGGCGATCGGATGAGTAGTTTGGCAACGCATAAAGGACATACATACATACATACATACAGACAGACATACATTCAATTTTATATATAGAGATGAGTACAGATCAACAATTTAAAGTCTCTCATGTTGCAAACTGAACTGAACTCTCAAATTACGATCTGGTCTAGTCTTTGCAGATAAACGTAGTATTCAATAGTGCGGACGTTAGTCTACCGATCATCGCTCACAACTATCCACAATTCGTGACCTCCAAGTCGCTGGATTACAGGACGTCGCCGTCCCTGACATCAAGGTATATGTTTTATTCTATCCGAGATAGGCTCGGTCTCCTAGTATTTATAATCTAAACATCATTTGTAACACCTCTTGGCATAACACACCTGTCATGTTCAGGGTCAGCTCTCCCTCGACGTACTCGCCGACCAGCACCCACCGGTACACCCCGGGCTGGGTCTGCTTGAAGTGGATGATGTTGTACCGCGCGGGGCCGTCTCCGTTCACGTCGAAGTGGAACTTGTCTCCGGAGAGACCTAGCCACCAGAACAACACATCAGTTTAAGATATTAATTTAAATCAATAGTAATTTTCTGTTTACAGTTAGGCTATCCCCTAAACAAGTGCATGACATGGAGTAAGCCCTGAGGGCGTAAGCCAAATTTAGAACTAGCCTTTTTTAATGTGACAACTGGTTCCAGGTTAGATTCCTGAAGAGTATAGAAGGATTTTTTTACTGGGTACCCCAATTCCTATAATAGTCTCACTCTACAGGCAGGCCACCTGTCTGCATAAAGCATTTCTTCCGCCTCTTCCTTAAAAAAACTACATGCGATTATGCCGACATCTAGAACGGGGGTTTTTCGGGGAAGCCAGTTTTTACTAATACGACTAGTAAGAATAGTACATACTACTTCGGATTTTTGCCAGAAATCTTGATTGGTTCATTCGTTTACCTACTCTAAGTTATAACGATTGCCACTAAAACTCACATCTGCATTCATAGGGGTATAAGGGTATTCAGTGATTAAAAGCAAAAATGTATTTACTTTCATTTGAGAAATAGCTAACGTCATGGAAAGGGAATATTTTCGGTTCCTCTAAACCGCTGTAGTCGACTCCCTCTAATCCGGACACCTCGGGACCGGACCCCTGTCCGGATTTAAAAAAATCCGAACCATCCGGCGGTTTCATAAATATATAAATTGCAACCTGTATTAGCGTACAGTATCAAAATAAATCACATTTTAAGACGATTTTAAAGAGTACTTTCTCAAACATTACAGGTTTTTGTTTCCAACTCACTGGATCGCAGTTTTTTTGTGACGTTGATAAATTAGGTCACCATAAATAGGAATGAACGTGAAATTTTAAATTACCGATAATTGAACCTTTGCAAACTTATTTTACAGAACAAAAAAACAGAACTCTAGCTTTTTATTAATAAGATTTACTAAAACGTATTTGCCGTAACCTAAGAAGAATAAAATTCTTGGCTTTACAACAATGAACATATTATTAGAAATCTATTATTTTTTCTGCTTTTTCACTTAAAACTGTTTTCTTGAAGGCATAATCACGCCATTTCCTCATAAACATTACAACCACAGCTGATCTGTTGTAGAGCAACTGGTTGTTCCAGTGCTGCATGAGTCAAAATTCCCACACGGACGTTCCCATTTCCCGCTTTACTGAAGATCCGTATCGACCACTATTGTAAACTGAACTTATGTATATGGTTATTTATTTATTTATTTTATGTTATTTATTTATATTTAGACCGGAAATAAACTAACACGTCCAATTCTGTGGATATATGCCATTGAAGATTACTGTGAAGATTGCTAGGAAGATTACCGTGAAGATTATTACATGGATTATGACATCGCTTTGAAGATAAAAAATTGCCATGAAGATTGCTTTGAAGATTATCGTAAAAATCACCGTAAAGATTGCTTTGAAGATCACTCTAAAGATTACTGTGGCGATTGCTTTGGAGCTTACTGTGAAGATTGCTTCGGAGCTTACTGTGAAGATTGCTTCGGAGCTTACTGTGAAGATTGCTTTGAAGCTTACTGTGAAGATTGCTTCGGAGCTTACTGTGAAGATTGCTTTGAAGATTCCTGTGAAGATTCTTGTGAAGGTTACTGTGAGCGTAAAATACATACCTGGTATGAAACTCGTTAAATTTTTTGTATTTAGTAATAGACGTTAATGAATGTAGACATTTTGATTAACATTTTTAATGTCTTCCTACAGCTCTCCAGAGAAGAAGTAAAGTCACTTTTTATGACAGTAAGTAAGTCAAAAGGCTCATAAATACTATTCGAACCACTAAAATGTTTCATTTTTTTTCTTCTGGTTAAAAATAGGAAGGATGTAAATAATTAACAAACAAAATATATGATTGAGTAGGAGTATTTATACCTCTAAAATTGACGGTCCGCAGATACTTGAGCAGATCGGGTCCCTTGGTGGGCGTCATGTCAGGGCAGAGCCCCTGACCGTGGCACACGGCGGCGTGCATGTCACCCAGGGCCACAGCCAGCGCCATGACCGCGTCACTCACGAACTGAAGCTGGTTCTCGAACGCGGTGTTCTGCCTGGTGAGCCGGTCCTCAGCCGAGCAGACGCGGGTGTACCGCAGGTTGTACGGGGTGGCGGGACTGCCGGGGTAGCGGCATTGGAAGTGGTCCTCCCAGAACTCTGGTCAAGGGGTTACATTTAATTAATGATCTAGTAGTCTTGTTACCGACTAAGGCTGACACGTTACTTAGACCGTACTGTTAATTAATAGGTTAACAGTCATCGGCATCTAAGAGATCTAAAGTTTAACGTGGAATCCGAACCATGATATTGATTCTGAATTGTAAACCGTTGTACTTTATACTTTTAACTGAAATGGCGACCTACCCAGGTAGGTATTTTAAGCCAAGTATGAATGAGAAATGAATGTAGGATGATTGTGGCGCGATCTTGTAGTCTTGTTACTGACTAAGGCTGACATGTTCCTTAGACAGGACTGTTAATTAATAGCCCAACAGCCGATGGCAACTAATGGACCTACAGTTTAAAGTGGAATCCGAACCACGGCCTCTAAATTACGAATTGGTCTATTTATGATGATGGTCTTTGCGGATTAACGAAGTATTCAATAGTGCGGACGTTAATCCACACAAGAGAACACCACATCCACCGACCATCTCTCACAAGTATCCACAATTCGTGACCTCCAAGTAGCTGGATTTTAGGATGTCGCCACCGTCCCAGTCCCAGTGTATAGGAATGGTATTTGTAGATAAACGCAGTATTTAATTGTGTGGACGATAATCCACGCCAGGTAATTATTCAATTCACTAACCATCGCTCATAATTACCCATAATTCGTCACCTCCGAGTGGCTAGATTACATGACCCATTTGGATACATGGATTGATTCAATCACATTAGGACTTGAACGGTGGCGTCCCAGACTAATTAATTATGAAGACAATCCTCATAATTAGTCCGTTTCGTAATTCAGAGGCAAAAGTGGTTCGGATTCCACGTTAAACTGTAGGGCTCTTAGAGATCAAGTAGATTGCAGATGTACTCACTGTATTGATACAGAGATTGCAGAGAGAGAGACAAAATAAATCACTACCAGTTTAAAAATACGATACAAGTAGATTAAGAGAGAGAGAAATAATAAATCACTACCACGCACAAGCTATTAAAAATACGATACAAGTAGATTGCAGAGAGAGAGAGAAAATAACAAAATAAATCACTACCACGCACAAGCTATTAAAAATACGATACAAGTAGATTGCAGAGAGAGAGAGAAAATAACAAAATAAATCACTACCACGCACAAGCTATTAAAAATACGATATTTTCTGATATTATATACCATTAAAACATTGCCCTGTCTTGTTACTGGCACTTGGAAGCTAACATTCACAATACATACCCTCATCCCCACTCGATCATACAAGAAAACTAACGGCCATTGTGGCTGCCAATTCTTAGCAAAGAACTTAAGGATAGAGAAAAAGTATCTGTAAATTATATTCATATAAATCCGAAACAAAATTCTCATGGTATACTAACTAGAAGTAAAGCTCGTAGGGGCATTAAAAATAATAATAAATAAATCTGTTAGACATTTTTCACCTGGATTTCAGGTTTTTGCGGCGGCCATTTTGTTTCCGGTTCCGGTGGGACACGCCCACTCCTTTCAGTTGTCTTTGAGTCCCCTTGACGAGTGGACGTGTTTGGTTTCTTTTGTGTATAATGTTTAGTGAATGGTTTGTTTGTAAGTTTTTTGACTGCTTTAAACTTTTATGTTTTCAGCTTTATACCGGTTTGGTGCGGATTATATGTTAATTGTGCTATGTTTTAGATATTAGTTCACCTGAGGACGGGATCAGATTCCAGATCCCGAAACGTCGTGAAACTTAGTTTTACATAAAATCGTGATGGAAAATGTCCGCAATAAAATTCTAAATAACATCAATCCACCATCACCAATAATGAATTTCAAACAAAGAATCGTTTTACTTGTTTCCCATCAGTTTTTTTTTACTTGTCTCGGTCAAAAAGACCGATGCGCCCTCTCGAGGTTGCTGTAGGTATGACTCACCTACAAACCACGGGTTCCTCTTGTTATTCTCCACAGTGAGGTTGAGGAAGTAGGTGTCGAAGCCCTGCACCGGGTTGGCCTGCGGCTGCACACTCAAGGTACCCTCCACCTCTGCCTCACTGCCCTCGGACACCAGGGACCGCGCCGACCAGCCGTCGCTTCCTATCCAGGTGAAGGCCCCGGTGGAGTTGCAGCGCCGCACGGCTCTCATCAGCCCTGCCACCTCCTGGTCCGACGCGAACACTATGGCTCCTGTCGGGAGTGACAGTTTGTTAGCTTTGCTGTTATGATTCAGATTGATTCTAACCTAGAAGTATCCACTATCATTTCTTCAGCGTCCTCATGATTTTAGGGTTTTGCAAGCTTTTTAAAAATAATCGTTACTATTTTTAGGGTAAAAATACAAAACGGCGGCCACTCTATTTATTACTGTTTTCAAAGTATTTTAGTTTTAAAAATTTAAATGGCTGCCATTTTGAATTTTGAGCTTGGATCATGCTAGCTATTTTTATAATAGTTGTCTACTAGTGTAAAACACATACAAAATTTGAAAATAATCCGTTAGAAAATGTTTGGAATAAAAAATGTTTTGTGAAAAACAAAATGGCGGATATCAGAGAAAATAAGTGTTTTAGACCATACCTCCAGTAGAAATTTTTTCTTTCTTTTAATGTACATAATCACTCACCGAAGTCCTGAAACGTTTTTCATTGACACCTTGTATATGTTATACAGAGTGTTTAAGAATTCCCTACCAATACTCTAGAGAACAATACTCATTGTTTATGGGTAAGAAACATATCTAAATATCATATTTAAACTGTCCGGAAGTCCTTAGTTACTCACAAAGCCTCCATTTTGTTTTTTTCACTTATAATTTGTTCTATGAACAATGGTTAGACGTACGGAATTGAAACTTTGCACAAACATTTATGGCAAATAGACAAAGCTACAAAAAAATTATGACAATTTCTCAAATTCATAAAACAAAATGGCGGCCATAAAACAGGCGGAGACTGTTGCATTGTTGTGGCAGACTTTAGTCGCATGCCTTGACATGCACTGCAACTAAGCTCTAGCGGTCACCTATCACTAAAGCTACCATATCTCAGTTAATATTTGTTTAATTTAAAACAATTTGGTGTTAATCGATTTGTAATTACGTTACCTAAAAAAAGTTTCACTAGTAAATTTTCTGTTAAATCAACGGTTCACGAGTTATTTGAGAAACAAAATTTTAAATGACCGCCATTTTGTTTTATGAATTTGGGAAATTGTCATAATTTTTTTGTAGCTTTGGCTATTTTCCATAAATGTTTGTGCAAAGTTTCAATTCCGTACGTTTAACCATTATTCATAAAAAAATCATAAGTGAAAAAAACAAAATGGAGGCTGTGTGAGTAGCTAAGGACTTCCGGACAATTTAAATATGATATTAAGATATGTTTCTTACCCAGGAACAATGCCCTAGAGTATTGGTAGGGAATTCTGAAACACTCTGTATAAAACACATTTGTGAGTATTTAGTTCTCTTCATAATTAAAATTAAATCTCTCAGACTATACAATTATTATTGACTACCAGTAGGGTTGAGGCCTCATCAGCAATCGTCTTCCACCTCTCCCAGTCTTTTTCTCATCTACCTACTCCTATTCTTTACATATCTGCCATCTCTCTCTCGGCCTTCTCCCTTTAGACTGTCTCTCTTCCTCCCCCATCACTCCCCATGCCCCTTGCTCCTTCCTCACGACTTGTCCGGCCCAGTTTAATCTTCTAACTAACGGCTGGACCGATTTTAATAATCTTTCATTTTTTGGATTCGTCTGCTCCGGTCATGATTTAGGCATATTCAGTTTCCATAAATTCAATTAGTTTTTGACATGGATATGTCTTAGCTCTGGGGGGTGTTGTTGATTTTTAAGATGGAAAATATGTAACAGGTTTCCATAGAAACCACTAGAGCTATTATATTGAGTTTTTAATATAAAAGAATAAGATCAGCTGTTTTAATTTTCTAATGTTAACCTTATGGGGAATAAGTTTGTTGAATAAGTGTGTAAAAGTCACGTATTTATAATAATGTGCCAAATAAAAAGTAATTACGGTGTTTATATATATTACGTTTGGTATAATAATCAGCTGTTGTATATCTTTCCTATAAAAGGCGTATTACAGTTAAGTTTTGTTTGGTTTTAGGTTAGATTAAAAAAATAAATGTGAATAAATCCACTCAGATTTATTTGTTTTGTGGTAATGTTATTAATATGTCTTATCGTTTCAGTATTGTTATTAACTATGCCGCAATCTAGAATATCTAATTTATTACAACGAAGTCGTATGCTCTTCGACTTTAGAACATGGCCAATCTGAAAGTTAACACGTATTTACTGTCACGCGTTACGAAGTTCGCCGGGTCAGCTAGTAAGATATAATATTGTCATCTCTGCATAAATTTCTTCATTGTCTCTAAGATTCCATAGACAGATCCAAAAATCTTTTTAAAAATTTTATTTTACCGAATTAAAAACATTTTAACACCTACCAATTCAGAATATACTTTACTATGCTACTTAGTGGTGCCAAATCATATAAATCCAACCTCTGGCCCTAGGCTTGGTCTGCAGTCTCAGCACGACGTTGTCGTAGGCGGTGTCCTCAGCCACCCCAGAATCCTTTGCGAGTTTTTCCTTAACGGCTATACAAATGTTCGCCTTTGCAAGCAGCTGCTCCAACTCCTCGAAAGCCTGGAAAAATGTATGCTGAGGTGAATTCATTTAATTTTTTCCTACCTAACATAATTGTTAGCAAAGTATGACGTAAATAAAAGTAAACCCATGACGGAACCTAAGATAATTACCTCTTATTTTTGTAATAGAATCTGTATCACGCCATTTCTTCTTCTGTCTGTATATTTCCCCCAAACTAAAAGCTAGATTTATCACCCTCACCTCTCATTTACCTTTTTCATGCATCTATTAATATTTATTTTATTTTTTTATTTTGTTATTCTGTTATATTTGTTATTCTGATATATATTTTTATTTATTGGTTATATCTGTTATTTATTTATTCTTTGGCTATTTAACTGTTTTCTATCATCAAAAGAACAATCAATTTATCACTGTTATCTTTTTATTAAGACTTTATTTTGGTAATTATATAGTTTATTTAGTTATATTATATAGTTATTTAGTTTACTCCAAATATTCAGGAGTACTACACCTGGAATGTGAAGGAACTGCGATCTAATGTAAAAAAACTGACCGTCTGTCCAAGAATGAAATTGACCTAAGAACATTGTTCTGTATTTTTGACTTTGTCAATACTTATATTTGTTCATCATGACAATAAAAAAGATTTGATTTGATTTGATATTTCATAATCCTGTCCGGAAAACAGCTGTTTAAGTTATCTAAACCGTCAAAAAAAATCGTTAAATATATACCATTCATAGAATAAGATTTTTTACAAGTTAATTAGCAAAATTAAAACAAATTTACTGCCCAATGAAAACATTTATGTGGTGGGGATGGAACTCGCGGCCTATAGTTCTTGAGGCCGACACGCTACAACTCGGCTACGACGTAAATAAATTGAGCGATGCCGTTTAATGTCTTTTAGCCAAAGCCGATCATTTACTGTTTAATTATCCATACCGTTATTATTAGCCTGTGATCAACTGATTTTGTTATAAACGGAATGAGGATTGAAAAGCAAAAGAGAAATTTAATTTACATCAAATAATTGGTTTGTTACAGTGCTTCAAGCAATACAACAAATACGTTTTCTATCAAAACACGGAAGATTTTGGAAATACTTTTTTCTGCTTTTATTTCGCACAGCTATGTTATCCTTAAGTTTTTACAAATTGTTTAGTAACCTGATAATTTTGCATTTATTTAATTCATAAAATAAATATTAATGCATAATCTATATATTGTTCCCCGCAGTCTTCAATCAAGAACTGTCAAACGGTTATAAACAGCTGTTTTGGTTTGTATTGTTTACATTTTATTCTCCATAAGCGTAATGTTAAATTTTTAGATTTTAAACTTAATATTACAAGAAAACACGAATTTTCCTGGACATTAGACCTATCTAGAACTTATTTTCTACTCGGAAATTAGTTATTTCCAAAATTTAAAGAAAATCCTCGGTGCCGTTTCGAGATCCGTGTCTAATAAAACAAATCGTTTTCAGGTTACTTTGAATAGGGAACAGAAAAAACATATGGTACATTTTAAGTTTTCTAACCTCAAAATTTGTTAATGGCACATTATTTTTACTGTTTACTATTTGAAACATATAAATTACAAAAGTTTTGTTAACTAAAACCAATAAAAACCTAATTTAGCATTAACTGCGTAATTTTTATTAGTACACTATGGAAACGCCGCTTATCAAACGACATTTTATTAAGTCATGATTGTAAGCAACAGCAAGGCCTACATTATAGTAAGGATTGATAACAACTTCGTATATCCTCAATCAATGAGGACTAATTTAGTTAAGATTTGAAGGTTATTTCCATAGTATTATGAAAATATTAGATTATCCCACGGAGTGAAAGTGTATTTTTTATACTTAACCGTGTTTCCATAACACGATTGCTTATCAAAAAGAGCCACTTTAGCTCCTAGTTATGAATACTACCAATTTTGAGAGTTTGTAACTGAAAATGTGAGCTTACTACAAGATCATTAGGTCAAGCGCTTAAAAATTACAACGTAAGATATTTTATCACTTATTAAAGAGCAAAAGATTCCACGTTCAAAGAGTAACAATTTATTCATTGTTACAGCTGTTATAAAGGTAAAGAATGCTCGTTATTAATTAATTAATTTATATTTCACTTCTATACATCAAAGTAAATTAAACATAAACAAACCAAGTAATTCATTCTTTCTACTATTCAAATTAAAAGGATCATTTCTTTTAAGTACGAAAAATAATACATTATAATATTATTGTACGTATAAATATAATTATTAATTCATACAGCTTTTAGTGCCAACTAGATTGAAAGCTATTTATGAACAATTCTTGGGGCAAGAGTAAAAGTCCATGTGATATCCACTCTTGAACACAAACTATCTGAAGGAAACTTTCAAAAACAAATAACGAACAAAAAGTACTAGAAACTCCTTCTCTGTTGGAGTGCATTGTAAAGTTTTAGCTAGACAAAAATAATAGTGCTACAAACATTCTTTAAATTTTTGTATGGCTGAGTTTTAAATTATTGTACTGTATGTACGTTTTGTACACCACAACATATTTTGCTCGAAAAGGGTTTCGCATCAAACATTCGCTTCCACGAAATTCTCTTTCAAGAGACCTGTATTCTTCCTTTTGAGTGACACATTGTGTAATGTGTATTTGTTCTTTTTTCATTCATATTCGTATTCATCTCTATATATAAAAATGTATATGTGTATTAATGTATGTATGTCCGTTATGTGTTTCCCAAACTACTAATCTGATCACCATGAAATTTTAGGAAGTTTCTCCATATGTGTCCGGGAGGGTTTAAATGATAAAATGTTTCGAAAACTCCATAAGTTTCCGTTTTGTGTCATTTTAAATTTCTAATGTTACAAATTTTCTTCAATCAAAACATTTGATTTCTTAAGCTACAGTTGTTCTTTTACTTTCCATTAGCAATATATTTTCCTATCCAATGCCATCTGAATCATTCATTAATGTAAAACTATGAAGTAAAGATGTGCTGTACAAAATGAACAGAATTTTCGCTACTTTAATAGTTTAAGGTTTTTAGAACTATGTATTTATATTTTTATTTTTTTATATCTGTTTAAAATTAATGTGTTTATAAGTTGCCCAAATAATAAATAATTACAATGTTTATACATATTAGGTTTATTATAATAATCAGCTTGTGTCTTTCCTATAAAAGTCGTATTACAGTTAGGCTTAGTTTGGGTTTAGGTTTGATTAGAAAACTGTGAATCAATCCACTCAGATGTTTTTGTTTTGTGAAAGTGTCATTAATATGTCTTATCGTTTCAGTATTGTTATCAACTATGCCGTGACCACGAATATCTAATCTTTCACAACGAAGCTGTAATGCTATTAGATTTCAGAACATGGCAAATCTTAAAGTTAATACATATTTACTGTAGGGCGTTACGAAGTTCGCTTGGGTCAGCTAGTAATACTATAAAGAAGAGGTGGTTTCTGTATGTTTGTGGGTTTGTTTGTTGTGGCAAGTAAAATGTGAAAAATACTGAACCTATCGGTATGAAATTTTACACAAAGGTAGATCTTAAACTCATGCAACACGTAGAAAAATTCATTTCCTTAAAATTCCCTCGGGCTACGACCCGCAAACGTCCTAAGTTTCTATGTTCAAAGAATGTGTAAATATGTGTTAACTTTAAGATTGGCCATGTTCAAGAACATGACCAAGTTAGCATGTATTTACTGTTAGGCGTTGCAAAGTTCACCGGGTCAGCTAGTAGTGGATAAAATAGCATTTCATCTAATAAAACAGTGAAGAGACAACACATGTTGTAAGTAACGAACGCTCAATGTCCATGAAAATCCCTAGCGAATGAATGGTTCGGAATAACCCCCCACCTTAAACTGTTAGAACCTGCAGTAACTAATGACAATCCATACGATCAATGGGATTTGGGATTGGGATTTGAATCTTAAAGGCTCTATTTTTATTTAACTTTCAAATCAAGTTCTAAATTTACCTCTGGATACGTCAAAGCCACTTTAAATTCGAATTCTCGAACTCCTAATAAATATTCACTTTTATAGATAACAACTTGGTCTAAATAAATTTGTGATTTATTATATACTAGCTGACCCGATTACTTCGTAACGCCTGACAGTAAATACATGTTAACTTTAAGATTGGCCATGTTCTGAAGTCGAATAACATTGCGGCTTCATTGTGAAAGGTTATTTATTCTGGGTCGCAGCATAGTGAATAACAATACTGAAACGATAAGACATATTAATAAAATTCCCATAAAACAAATAAATCTGAGTGGAAAATTCACAATTTTCAAATCCAAACCCAAACCAAATCTAACTGTAATACGGATTTTATAGGAAATATATACAACAGCTGATTATTAAAATAAACGTAATAGGTATATATAAACATTGTATTTATTTTTTATTTTGCCAACATATAAACATGTGACTTTTAATCAGACAGAAAATAGAATTATAAATACATAATCCCCCAAAACCGTAAACTATTAACGTGGCGAATAAAGCTGTTCATTTTGTACAGTACATATTTACTTTATGGTTTTAACATTATTGAATGATTCAGATGGCATTGGATATCAAATCATATTGCTATTGGAAAGTAGACTAATCAGCTGTAGCTCAATCAAATTTGCTCAATCAAAGAAATCAATTGTTTTCATTGTAGGAAATTTATAAAGAAACTTAATCTCCATAAGGTTATCATTAGAAATTTAAGACACCATAAAATGGAAACTTATGGGGTTTTCGAAAATATTTTTTCACTAAAACCTTCCCGGACACATATAGAGCAACTTCCTAAAATTTTATGGTGATCGGATAAGTAGTTTGACAACGCATAAAGGACATATATACATACACACATTCAATTGTATATATAGATTAATCCATTCATTTATTTAATAAAGTTAATAAAACTTGTGTAGCAAACATCAGAGATATTTACATAAGATAAACTCAGGGTAAAACTCGACTCCCAACTCACCTTCTCCTCGCACCTCTTGGACGCCGAAAAACGAGCCACAATTCGTCTCAGTGCCCTCTGAATCCTCAACAACCGCGCTTCCACCCTTGCTAACCTGTACTCGCCCCTTATCCTGTACTTTCCAACGCCCGACTCCCGACTCTTCTCCAGCCTCGAAGCAACCGAGAGAAGACCACTTCGCCTGGGTCTCACCTCCCTTCCTAGGCCCGTAATACCTCGGTATACGACGCCCATTCCATCCTGCTTCCCATGACTTCCTTCACCACCTAAACACCAAGTTCTTTGCCCGAGCCCAAACATCAGACACACTGTACCCTTTTTCGTACCCTACATCACAAAAAGTCCGACCCTTACTCTTCACCTACTAATCAACCTTCCACCATAAACCTTGATCAATTATTAATTTTTTCCCTTATATTTTACTGTACTGTATCTCATTTTAAGGCGGTGCGAGCGGCGTTAGGGACAACTGAAATCCGCTAGGTCGGCGCTAGTGTCGCTTATTCGTTACGCATATGTGGTTGATTCGTGCAAGCTTCCTTAGGGACACGTTTAAGATAACAATTCTGTTTTTTTTTTGTAAATTTTTAAACATTTTTAGACCTCCATAATTACATATTTGATAAGATTATCGGATCAAAAATGTGGCCTTAAAAATCATTTTTTTGTAGGATCGAAATTTTTTTCTTATTTCATAAGTTACGTGAAAAAGGTCTGTTATTCATCCACATTCCTAAAATTTCAGAACAAAAAACATAAGCCGTTTTCCCACATTCCTTGTACGAAAAACGCCAAATTTCCGAATTAATTACCCTGTAACTAGAAAAATTTTCATAAAAATATGAAAATTTATGCCAAAGGATATTTATAATAAAATCAACAAATAAAAGTTAAAATTATGATAAACAATAGTCAATATTTTCGCTCGCACCACCTTAATTACTTCTCAGTCGTAAATAATGATTTATTAACAGATTTTACACCCAATACCTAACCCCCACCACCCAAATCTATATTATCCTTGTCCATATAATCTATTAAAGTCCGAACTTTCATTCGGGTCAGGGTAAATACGCCTGGTCTTGCCCATGGCTATGGCTTCCCTATCCCCTCCCATCATTGCTACCATATAATTCACTGCTACCAAATAAAGCCAGATATTCGCTCGGTCGTGGGCTACTAATCCCTGCCTTATTCTGAGGGTTTTCTCCACCCCATTCCATCCATCCCAGACGAAAAATAAATAAATTCATCCTTGAACCTCAACCCTTCATTTTGTTCGTTCATTCTGACATTCTAACTGCCCTGGTCTAACTCTGGTCTTTGTATCCAAAACTTGTTCCATCAATCGATAACCCAAAATCTTCTAAGCGTAAGTATAAAACAACCTGAATCATCCAAACCTGCAACCAATAACCACATAACATAATCCTTACCTAAAGAGGACATAGTCCTACAGCAGCCATTGAAACCTCACATCCATCCATCCATCCATTTCATAATATTAACTCAGATTTTTTTATGCTCATTTGTACATTAATTTTGTTATAAATCCTAATTTTTTATGTTATTTTAGTATATATTATGATCTAATAACGTATAAAAATTTATTCTATGTTATATAGCAGAAATATAAACGATATAACCAACATAAACATGCATACATTGTACAATTCTCCATAGTTTTCTCAAATCTCCCTCCCACCTTACATCTTCAGAGATGTTATTCAAGAACTTAACTCCTGCTTGTGACGTTAGGTTCATGGCAGCTCTGTTCTGGAATAGACTGTAAAGTTCTTTGCATTTCTTTAGGTGGTTATGAACATTTGTCCCTTGAAATGGTAAACACTTCATCTTTCAAGAGTCATAATCCTGAATATACTAAGTGTAAGTAGTGTCTCTATATTCAGCTATGCCATTGTGCGAACGGCTTTATTTAGAAGGCGGAATAAGCCTAGAAGTAATGTGTAAAAAAACGTCAAAAACAAAAAACAAAAAAGTCCTGGCTGAGAAGGAAAGGGGTGTAAAGCTACTGCCTACCTTGATGCCGTAGTTCGATTCCTCGTATATTATAGAGACGTAGTTCCAACCCAATCTCTTGACGATCTCCACCATGGCCTTGGCTTGGTGATGGTCTGAGGGGATGGTCCGGGTGAAGTACTCAATAGGTTTTTTAATCCAAGTATGAATGAGATATGAGTGTAGGATGATGTGGCGTATACTTGTAGTCTTGTTACTGATTTACGCTGACTTTTGGCGTGTATATCTTAGCTCTGGAGGGAGTATTTGCAATCCGTCCGACCAATTTGAACGGTAGCGCGGTATGCTTATTGGCGACATATGGTTATAAGGCCAGCTGTTCTTAAAAAGGAGCACTAATATCTAGGCTTCTGCATATGTCCCGCCCCACACACACATACACAGAAACACGGACATATATCACTCTAAAGTCACTTTTTGACATGGATATGTCTTAGCTCTGGGGTGGTGTTAGTGATTTTTAAGATGGAAAACATGTAACAGGTTTCCATAGAAACTACCAGAACTATTGTATTGATTTTTAAATATAAAAGAATAAGAACAGCTGTTTAGATAAACTAAGAACATTCCCTTTAGACATATCCATGATCTAACCTATTTCCCACAGTGAAGTAAATACAAACATTTTTGATTTAGGAGGCACTATAATAGATATATCCACCAGAAAAAAATGCTGACGAAAAACAATACTTTCTTCTTATACCATCGTAAAGGGGGAGAGAGTAAAAATTGGGAGCCATTATAAAAAGCTGTAAAGTATATATATTGTACAATTTTAGGAGCAGTTTAACTACTAGAAACGCCGAAACATCGTCACCCATGGTGAAATGTACTTTTATCCTCTCTCATCTTTTGACCTCGACTACGCATAGGTCGTCCTAGTGACGAAGTATACTATTCCTTATAGATAACTTAGGATGGGTAATACAAGTTTGTGCAAAATTAGAACACTTTCGTTTCCCGTGTTAAGGTTTTGGACTAAAAAAATGTTATTTTTTCCAATTCATCTTTAAAAATGTGAAACAAATCTTGATTCATGTCATTTATGGTATGGCAACATTATGTCCACAATTATTCATATAAAATGAATATCCCTTTTTTCATATTTCCAAAAAATCAATTCTGTTCACTCAACAAAACAGTACTTTATAAGGGCGAAAATAATCAGTGAGGTAATTTCACACAATTAAACAAATAACAGCATTTTAAATTAATTGAATAGTATTTAAAATACCCCCGTAAAAGCAGACTTGCGTACTCAGCAAATTTCCAAATCAATATAATAATAATAATAATGATATATGATTAGTTTTATCAATATCTGTCAATAAATGTGAGATTTGCCTATTCTCCATAAGATTAACATAAGAAATAGTATGCAGGTTTGCTGCTGTGAGGAACATTGAAAGTAGCCATTTATAACAATAAAAATTGTTATTTTGACCATTTATAACAAGTTTCATAAAGATAACATATGATTAACAGAGAAAAACATGGGTATGCAGGTTTGCTGCCATGATAAACACATAAATTATGATTTTTTAGCATTTTAAGCTTTAGATCTCAACCATATGAAGGTAAATACTAAATTTAATCGAAAAGTATTGATTGATAAGTGAAATATTAATTTTTCTTTATCCTCAATAACATGGTCCCGGGCTTAGTTATTTCCATGAGACCTACGGTAATAGTTTCTTCCCTATGGGAAATTCGTTAACAACACAAACAAAAAGACAAATAAAATTTAAAAAATCATATTGAATGGTTATGTTGTCAACAAAATAACCTATTCATACGTAATGGGCTCTACACAGTAGTAAAATTAGGTCGAGAAATGAATGAATTCAACCCAGCGTCGTGTATTGTTTGTGTTCTGGAATTAAACCAACAAGACTGAACAGATGATATCTCATGTCATTGAAGTTATAACAACATCATGTCAACAACTCACAGGGGATTAGAGAACTTATTAAACTTCCCCGCCAGGAGGAAAACAAAACAATTACACCTGGATATTACGGAAATAATTTTCAAATAAATATTTATATTTGTAATTAGGACAGGTTTTTACAGTTTTTTGGGTTACATGACATTTGATGTAGTATTACTGTTATAATTGGTAGTCTGTAATTTAATAACTGATCATACTTAAATATAAATACTTCAACCATATCGTAAACTTGAAGAATATTAAACAGGAAAGTGAATACTATTCAGATTAATTTGAATTGATTAAAACTAAACAAGCCAATTAATGAAAGTGAAAGCGTAATGTATCACTGAAATTGGACCCTTAAAATTGTCATTACAGGAATTTGTTTGTCGTTTCAGTGGTCCTGTTTGGGTGATCGTTGTGAGTGAATTACCACAACAAATAAAACAGGATTACGTTGCCTTTGCATACTTTTATCTTTCGTCCAATCAGTTTGCTACGGTTTGTATATATTATTTATAAACACGAGGGCTATTCAGAAAGTAACAAACATTTTGAAGTAAAATAAAACGATTTAATGAGACAATAATTGTAATATCTACATTTGAAAGAGCAAAACATTTTCGTACATTGTCACTAAACAGATTGCGGCACTTATCATAGCGGTGGACGAGCTTTTGAATTCCTTCGTCATAGCATACCGCCGCCTGTGACTTCAGCCTCTCTGTGACATACAACTGCAAGTCCTCGTCACCATAGCACTGTGCTGCTAACCAAGCTTTCATTTTCAGGAACAAGTGAAAGCAACTTAGATCAAGGTCTGCACTGTAGGGTGAATAATGGAAAACCTTCCATTTGAATTAGCAAAGAAGATCTTGCGTACGATTTGCCGAGTGAAGCCGGGCATTTTCATGCAAAAACAAAATTTTGGACGTCAACCTTCTTCTACGTTTGTTTTGAATTGCTCTTCTAAGGTTGATCAAAGTTTGACAGCACCACTCAGAGGTTATTGGCACACAACGTTCAAGATAGTCAATAAGAAGCACACCATGCCTATTCCAAATCACAGTCGCCATATGGTTTCTATTTGTAAAAGTCTGCAAGCATTTTCTTGGGTTTTTTGGGGAACCCGTGTGTCCCCATTTCATAGACTATAATTTTGTTTTGCAATTCACCTGTTGCACCCAAGACACCTGTTACGATCCGATCCAATAATGAATAACCATCTTGATGGTAGGTGTCCTAAAATGTCATTGCCTTTCGCAGACCTTTATGCTGGTCAGTAAGCATTTTCGGCACTCATAGTGCACAAAATTTGTGGTAACCAAGCTTTTGCGTGATAATTTCAAACAAAGTCCTTGAAACCTGTGTGAAATGAAGTGAAAGCTCCGTTATTGTAAAGCGGCAATTTTCCCGAATTTTCTGATCGACTTTGGCAACCAGTTCATCTGTGACGACGCTCGGTCGTCCACTCTTCTCCTCGTCATGAACGTTAGTGTGGTAATTTTTAACTGTGTAAACCGTAATGTATCTGTACTCATAAATAACATACTTGTACAAAGTAATATTCTGAACTTGATTACCAATATACGGATACGGATATATATCCGTTTTAGGGTCCCCTGAATCCAAAAAAGTGGGTTTTGGCGTGATGTCTGTCCGTCCGTGTGTCCGTGTGTGTGTGTGTGTGTGTGTGTGTGTGTGTGTGTCTGGATGTGTACAGTGCCACAGCCTACCCCGTTTGTCCGATTTGGATGAAATTTGGCATGTATATATATATAGTCACCGTATCTCCAGGCGTTTTTTTCATTTTTTTGAATTTTTGATTTTTAAGGGTAGTTCACCCTCAAAAACCCTTAAAAAACGTGAAAAATCCAATTTTCTCAAAAACGGCTCTAACGATTTTGATTAAAATTTGATAGTTTATAGTGCACAGAGCACTAAATAATTTGACACCACCCGCATGTCTGTAAAAATGACGGTTCAAAAGTTATGGGCTTTTAAATGTCAAAAAAATCAAATTTTTAAATTTTCAGCGAAAACAATAAAAGTAAAGTATAACTTGACTGGTACCATTGAAACCAGCTTAAAAAACTAAACAAATTAGTATTTTGAATTATTTGTCTACGACTAACGGTTCCAGAGAAAAGTTAAATTTAGTGTCCAAGATAAACGCAGTACGTTGTCTGAAAGCGCCCAATGTTATTCTTATGGAAAATATAAAAAAATCAATTTCTTCCTTACTTTCCACCCGTTTTCCATGAAACTTGGTATGAAGTGTAAGGTCAAATCACCGAACAAAACCAGCTCAAAAAATCTTGGTATTACCGGGGGGGGGGGGTTCCCCCATACAATTTGAACAATAAATTATTAAATGATATTTAGAATTACTTTGTAGAACATGATAGTTTTATTACAGATTTTTTTTAAAACAATAATATAAAAGTATGGCTACTACCTTATTACCAGCATTAACCACAATTATGGTATGTTTAATCATTTATAGGTTCAGGGGTAAGTTTCATGATTACATAAAATAGAATTTTATGTTATTGTGAACGCAGTACGTTTTCAGCGCTCGTTTTATTTTACGGTGATAAATTTTTTTCTTCTTATTATTGTAACTCTTTTTTGGTCTTTTTCACCCATTGTATATTAAAACCGGTGATATTAATTTTATCTTAGCTTTAAAAATCCCTTGCTTATCAAAAAGTACTTGGACAATTTTAGAATTTGAATTAAAAATGTACATCCGTTTTTGAGGTTTATTGAACAGAAAAATAGATTTTGGATTGATGTCTATCTGAATGTGTACTTACGCTGAGACCCTACTGATCTTCCAGCTTTAAAGATATTTGTATAAAGCAATTTGATATGTAGGCCACATTTACAAACTATTTTAGATTTTAAGGCTATTTAACTCCTAAAAAAATAAAAAAACGTTTTCAGAAACTAGTATGAGTGCCCAATATCCATGAAGTATTTGCCACAGGGAAGTAGTTTTAAGGTCGGGTATTTATCTACCTTAAAATCTATGCAGTTATGTTTACTAAAAGTAATCAGTAAAAAAAGTTAATAACCGATTTATATGTTGCGGAACGTTTTGGCTCAAAGTAAAAATTTCTTTTAACACTTAATTGTGTACGCCTTATGTCGTCCTTAGGGCCGTTAAATGAATTTATATGCAACAAAATCGGGGTTTAGATTAAAGAATTACTTAAGGTGGGGAGGAATCGACACGAGATTTTTCAGACACTAAACTTTCAGATACTTTTGACTTGTGATTCAAATATTTATAATATAGTGATTGTATTTTGATTTGCTAATAAGAAATAATAAGAATATTTAAGGGTCTGATGGAAGAGTTGAAAAATAGGGGCCCATCTTAACCAGGTTTTTTATTAATTGTGTCTTGTTTCCAATCAGGATAACAAAGAAGCCAAACGGTGTTTAGGAGACAAACAAGTTCATCAGAAAACTAAATAAATTTCTTCAGCAAACATTAAGGAAGTTAGTTGCAGGTTTGGTTGTACCGGCCAACGTTCATCGTGTGCGTAAAATGATGTTAAATATTTTTAAGTTCGTAACTTCTGAGTACTACGCAGAGAGAACAGTTATTAATTGTGAATATTCAATATAATCTCAAAATTTATTGATAGGATCCTAAACTGGTGCAAATCCCTTAAATGGAACTGCACAAACTTAATTCATTTTATACTTTTCATAGTCACTTACTAATCTCCACTGTTTATCTTAAAATCCAAAATGGTCTAAAGATATTAACTTCGTTAGGTTTGGTAGCATTTTTGGTGGTTTTCTCCTTACCCTTACTTGGCATTAATTTAGAGACAGTACATAATATTAATTCATAATTCAGAGCGCATGGTTCGGATTCCACGTTAAACTGTAGGTCCATTAATTGCCATCGGCTGTTGGGTTATTAATTGACAGTCCTGCCTAAGGAACTTGTCAGCCTTAGTTAGTAACAAAACTACAAGATCGCGCCACAATCATATTACTCTCAATCCTTATCCATACTTGGCTTAAAATACCTATATTGTAGTATGGTTGCCATTTCTATAATCTAATTTAAAATATCTCATAACAAATACTTACATAATCATGGGGTTTCAGTAAAATAAACTAAAATAAAATAGTTTATGAAATTAATTTCCTATTTAAAGTTTACATTATTTTTACATGGACTATATAGAATTACCTGGAAGGGTTTGGTCTCTGGAAATATATCATAAATAATAATTTATTGTATTGAATATGTATACCATGGATTGTATTAAAATACTTAACCGTTAAAGTAAATTACTTAAAAATTTTTCACATTTTTAATGCTTATTTTTACACGCTTACACTTTGAAACCCAATTTTTAGATTCAGGGCACCCCAAAACGAATATATCCACTGTCAACTCAAATTCGAAAATTTTGACGATAACAATGCTTCCTCCATATACTATCGTATAAGTGGAAGAAAGTAAAACTACTTTCTCTACATACTTTTTACAACGAACACTTAATTCAGTATTTGTGGTAGTTGAACATCCTATACAACTATTACAAATTCAATCTGGTAATACATGAACGAATGTGGTATCATGTGTAATAGGGGCTGAAAACCCGATTGCGGTATTTCAACAGACAGAAGCAATGACAGTTGTGGACGGATTTGGTTGTCAATGCTAATTTGTACATCACAGGATTTCCGAAGCCTACATGCCTGTTTGTACAGATTAAATTTGATTTACGAATAACCAATTGTAATTGTTTCTGAACAAATTATGAGTAATTGATTTAATTTTTCAATTTCTGAAAAAAATTCCGAATAGGTAAAATAGTGAACAGGACGGAACAGAAACTGTGGCGAAGTTTACTATATTATTCACAGTGTGAATACTAACAGAAAATTTTAGTTATAACATTTTTACTTTATTTCCATTATATAAGTTAAAAATCGTGATTTTTTTCTAATTAATAAATAAATATTCTAGGTAATTTGTGATCTATTTTAGAGTACCTTTCAAAGGTACTTAAGTTGACTGTAGATAAGGCTTTTGACTCAATTAAAAGATCAAAAATCCTGATTTTTTAAAATATAACAAATATGATAGATTGAACTAAAATTCACCTCAAAGTGTATTGGTCGTTTGTTTGAATAGCGTCAATATTCCAACGAAACTCACTCAAAAAGGTTTGTGATTTACTTATGGAAGTGTATCCAACAAGTATAAATAGAGTATCTTATGTATCTATTGACTTGTACCTTTTAAATCGCTCTAGATAAGGCTCTCGAATCGTTTGAAAGATCACAAAATTCTGATTCTTAACTCGAAATATATCAAATTTGGTTGATGGTTCAAACATTCAACTCAATTAGTTATATTCATACGCTCTAAATACACAATGCAAATGAATTAATTTACAGGGTGTCCATGAAAAAGGTTTCATGACTTCGGTGAGTGATTAGGTACATTAAAAGGAAGAAAAGAGTTCCAATAGAGGTACGGCCTAAAATGCTTATTTTCTCAAATAACAGCCACTTTGTATTTTTCACAAAATATTTATAATTTCAAACATTTTTAACGGATTATTTTCAAATTCGGTATTTGTTTAACAATACTAGACTACTATTATTAAAAAAATAACTAGCGTTATTCAACCTCAAAGTACAAAATGGCGGCCATTTAAAATGTTGGAACTAAAATACTTTGAAAACGGTAAAAAATACAATGGCCGCCGTTTTGGATTTTGAGCTTGCCAGCTATTTTTTTAATAAAAGTAGTCGACTAGTATAGAACACATACAAAATTTGAAAAAAAATTCGTTAAAAAATGTATAAATAAAAAATAGTTTGTGAAAATACAAAATGGCGGATATCTGAGAAAATAAGCATTTTAGGCCACACCTCCAGTGAAACTTTTTCTGCCTTTTAATGTATCTAATCACTCAATGAAGTCCGGAAACGTTTTTCACGGACACCCTGTATATTTTTAAGAAGTAATAATTGAAAAACTTTTTTTTGAAAATACAATGAGTTACAATTAATATTATTGCTACTCAAAAACAGTAACAATAGAAAACAACGATCGTATTTACTTCCCTGTGGGAAATATGTTAGATCATCTAAAGCACCCTACAGTCGCTATTTTGGAACTGTCAGCTAAAACTGATAACCTGTATCCAAGATTCTGTTTTCAGAGCAAACAATTAATTAAACTGATGAAATTTCATTAAATTAATTGGTTATATGGACTGATGTCATGTGAAACTGACCGCGGGAAGGTTAGAGCCTACAGTTCGAACTGATTGCTATTACGGTGGCTTAATGAAATTCCTGTCGGTCTTAGACTATTTTCAACTGTACATTTCAACGCCAGTAGCTGCAGAATGTGCAGTAGTTGAGGCTATACAGTTAAAATGAAGCTTAATTACATCAAAACAGATTAGTTAAGTAATCAAAATATTATTTCACGAAAAAACGATAATCATGGACTTAATTCGTTACTTTCTCTTTGGAATGGAATGTTTGAACAAATCTTGATTTCTTAAAAAACAAACTAGATCTTCATAAGAAGCTTATGAGCTTGCCACGGCTCCCTTTGGCGCTTTTCGAACTTTGTTCTCTTTACCGTTAAACTTTATGTTCTTAACTAAGTTAGCTCAGACAGCTTCTTAGGAGCTATCACCTTTTGTGACTTACACCACATCATTTTCAAGCTCTTCAAATCTTCTTAACTCAACTTACTTGTAGTTAATGAGTGGTTTGGCTTCTTCCTCGCAAATAAAACTTTCGTACAAACTGATCAAATTGTATTTAGAGTAAAAACCTTACTAGCATTTCTAGTCTTTAATATTGTCTTTAATATTATATACACAGATGGACTGAATATTTTTGAAAAAAATCACAGCCACAATTGCTTTAATGCTTTAAATAATAACCATGCAATAAAATTCTAATATTATACTATACCAGTAATAAAGTGTTAATCCTACAAGCTAAGCCATTTAAACTGGTTGGTGTGTATATAACCCATTTAAATATATTATATTATCTGAAAACGAAATAAAATAAACATACACGAGATAAGTAAGATTTTTATTAGTTAGCATTTTTTACATTTTAATTATTTAAGTCTAACAAGTTCATATGGCAACAGAATCAGACTACATAAACTACACTTTGGGGTGGGGGTTTGTACCACAAAAATAGGTTTAAAATTTATTTACGTATAATTTTGGAAAAAAATCCTCTTTACACACATTTTAGGTAATTGAATCGTGACTATAGGTAAACTGGTTACTGAGATATTAAAAATAATGGTAAACACAGAACATTGTATAATGCTAGGAATCTTATGGAGCTAAAAATAAATAATTCACTTACTTACTTAAATATTCTTTCAAAATTTAGTATGCAAGTCCATCTAGTTAAGTTTGATCACATCAATAAAACCTAAATTTAATGTTTCTTACGGCAGCAAACCTTCGTACTCATTGCCCATGAAGTTCTTGTGGAGAATAGATAAGTTGGTATAGCTCGTATAATTATTGACATAATTTCAAACAATTTTGACATGGATATGTCTTAGCTCTGGGGGGGTGTTGGTTATTTTAAAGATGGAAAATATGTAGCAGGTTTCCATAGAAACTACCAGAGCTCATTGAATTTTTAATATAAAAGAATAAGAACAGCTGTTTAGATGAACTGGAAACATTCCCTTTAGACATATTCATGATCTAACCTATTTCCCATAGGGAAGTAAATACAAACTTTTTTATGTGGTTTTCCTTCGTTAACAGCCTTTATATATACCATATAAAACAACCCTTATTTCAGCTAACCTGCATACTCAGTACTATTCGATTACTGTAAGCTACTATGATGGGAATAATATAAACTCTATGAGAATCGCTCTACTCACGCCAGCATGCAGCGTGCAATCTCATTAAAATTTAATTTTAATAATTTACTTTTGTAGACGAAAGCGTGTAGATTTGAAGGATGGTAGGGTTTCCGTGGTTGTTAGTTTGATTGTCATTTATTGTATTTTATGTGGCTAGCGCTAATGGCGGATGATACAAGAACTAATTCTGTGATTCATGTCAGCCCACTTTCACTTATCGTTCTGCAAATGTGATTCATGTTTGCATATTGTTGTTGTTTTCCTGTGTTGTTTGTGTGGCTGTTGATCTAATTTTGGACAATTTTGATGATGACGAAGTACTGTACTCAATATGATTACGCTCATGAGTTTATATCATAAATAAGTAAATAAATATAAGTAAGTTTTTGTAAGCCTTATTGTTTATTTATTATGGAAACCTTACCATTATTTTGATTTAAATACCTTTAGTACAAATAAAGTACTTATGATGGTAAGTAGAGCCATAATAAAGTTTTCTTTTAAGGATAATGCATTTTAGCTTCAACCAAATATACGAGTTAAGTTACTTCGTATGTTACTATACAAATTATTAATACAAGTTAATTTACTTATACAAGTTTCGGTACAATTTTATTATACATTTTTCCTACAACCCACGCTATAAAAGGCACATTTCATAATGTTGGCAGAACGTATACGCAGTACATTCCCGCACTAGAGTGGATATGATCTCATTGCCACCCTAGTGCGGATAAGTAACCGGCCAAACAGATTGGCGGAACGCTCCAAATCTATATGAAACTAACCAATAGCATGCGCTAAGCGCTCAGTCAGCTGATAGACATCTGTTCCTACAACACTAACTTCCGATTTTGCGTAATGAATCTGAGGTTACCGGAAACCTAAAAGATTTGTTTACATTTATCCCAGCGGAAAAATCAAACATAACCTCTATGAGTATATTATTGTAGGAAATATCTTGTGTATAATACGAGCGCAAACTGGCTGCCCTCGAAGTTCTGCCATTTTTTGAAACTCTCATGCGATATGACATACTTTGCGCATAAATAGCTATATCATTCTTAAGTATTTACTTATTGTTTGGTTATTTATATAATAGCCTCTAAGACTAAAAATTAATAAAAAAATTTCTTTTGGTAAATTAAAAAGTACCGAAACTATAAATCTGACAACATACCAGGCATAAAAATACCAATCAAATAAACACCAGCATTCCTCCATTCTCCGATAAAAGGACGTTGATCAAAACCAAAACTTTAATTACATTACCTGTGATTCATTTTGGCTTAAGGCCAGGCAGTAAATAAATCCCGGATCACTGAATAACGATTTAAAACGTTTTTATTGTGATTTCAGTCTACTCGAGAGAAAATCTTCATCAATACCTGTGATTGTAACTGATTCAATTTTAGAAAATATTGCTTTTGGTGTTTCAAACATTGTATTTATTTTTGGTAAGTTAATGCTTCATGTAATTTTACATAATTTACATGACTAAATATCTAAACACTGACGTAGTAAATATGTAAACTCTACAAGTAAGAAAATACAACAGTACGATAGTACGGAACCAGTATTATGTGTACGTAATATAATGTTACTTGGAGGAAATCAGGTTTAAGCAATCAACAGTTTTAAAATAGCCTATTAAACCCCCGAACTTAAGAGCACAAATTGTAACTACTTCTTAAAATTTCCCTTAGTCTTAGTAGCATTATTTTCCTTGGTACTTTTGAACCATCCTGTCCCAAGGTGTTGATTGGCCAACTCTGTATCCCGTCACAGTACGAGGAAGACAATCTGCAGTCTACGCGTTAATTTACTCACCATCAAGTCCACGTGGATTATCTTCGCCAATTAGAAGAAAGCAAAACTCATAATCGTCCCTCTGATTGGCCGTCCTCAATGGTTGCAGAGAAGGACGTCACCATTGTGGAGACCAACGGACAGGTGTCAGATAGGAAGCCAAGGGGTTCCAATGCAGATATGGCCTAAAACGCGTATTTTCTTAGACATCCGCCATTTTGTATTTTTCACAAAATATTTTTATTTCAAACATTTTTCAACGGACTAGTTTGAAATTTGGTTTGTGTTTTACACTAGTAGATTAGCATTATTAAAAAAATAGCTAGCATGACCAAAGCTCCAAATCCTAAATGGCGGCCATTAACAAAGTATTTAAGTTTTAAAATTTTAAATGGCCTCTATTTTGGATTTTGAGCTTGGATCATACTAGTTGTTTTTTTACTAATAGTAGTCTACTAGTTTAAAACACGTACCAAATTTGAAAATAATCCGTTAAAAATGTTTGAAATAAGAAATATTTTGTGGAAAATACAAAATGGCGGATATCTGAGAAAATAAGCGTTTTAGGCCATACCACTATTGAAACTTTTTTCTTCCTTTTAATGTGCCCAATCACTCACTGAAGTCCTGAAAGGTTTTTTATGGACACTCTGTATATATACTCTCAACTCAAATTTGAAAATATTGACGAAAACAACACTTTCTCAATTTACTATGAATGATGTGAGAAAGTAAACAAATATTTACGAATCGTTCCTTTGCAATTAATTAGTATTTTATTTTCCAAAAATTACCTGGGGAATCTTGAAGAGCCGAAGGAGGTTCGCCACCTGGATGGAGGTGACGCTGGACGCCGCGCCCACAACTCCAGAGATCACCTTCCTCACCTGTGTTTTGTTGCAGAGATACTCAGCGTCGTCTATGTTGCTTATGGAACCTACAATAAACAAGGTTAGTTCCATTGTGGATGGATGTACCGTGTGAGTCATTAAACCTAACAGTTTATACGGTGATAGCGCAGCTGTTATCCACAGAGTTCATTGTTGCAGACAGCTGCTGTTTAGTTTATGACATTTTGAGGTTAGATTCCATGGATCATAATTGGCAAGTGCATGATCGTTTTTATGTTTAAAAATAAAAAATAACGTGTCTTTTGTTGTTATGCAACGAAAGTTTGGTGCTTACTTAAACATTTTGTCGCATTGGCACTCTTTCTTGACGAAATACTATTGTAAAGCTGGTAAGTAACTACCAGAATACGGCTTCTGCCCTCAAAATAAAGCCAAATTGGAGGCCGTGTACTGTTAGAACACCGGAAGTTATTACAAAAGTTTGAAAATATACTGCAGAGCCCTAATCGTTCAGCATGTTAGTTTGTTGCTTTACCAATATCAAACACTTGTCTTCTTAAACCCACAGACATGTGCATTTTGGCTATCTGGAAAGTAAAGTTTTTCGTCAGACTGTTTTTAGATACAAGTTTAGAAGAGCAAAAGTTGTTATTTTTCTTCCTAGGATTACACCTATAGTTTTCTATTATTATGATTGCTTTTTAGCCTTAAGCCGCAAAAGATCATTGTAGATAATAGGTTTGTTTCGAGGTCAGAATTTGATTGTAAATAATCAATACGTAACTGCAGTAATCACAATTGACTTGTGTATTTTGACGTTCCGGATATCGATTGAGACCGGATGTTGTCTAAAAGGAATCGACTATTTAATCTAACTATCAAATATTTGTCATCGTACATCGATAATAATAACTAACACTGGAATTACCTAAACAACCAATCAGGAACTAAGAAATAACTGCTACAACGTAAGTAACATAACAGCTGTTTAGTCTAAAGCGACAACTATTGATGACAAAGTATGACGAAAAATATAGTTCACTACACGGCCCAAAATATGCTTTTTGATACTCACACATTTAACAGCCTCGGTTGTTAAACTTGTGCTTGTATCAAAAACGTCCGTTTTGGTCCTAGTGATAAAATAGTGCATACTATTTTATCGAAGCTCTGGGATGTAGCTGAACTTAGGCAGTTCATAGAAAATATACGAGGTTTCTGCTAATCCTCAATCAATGTTACGGAGAGATTACAGGAAATATAATCAGCTCCAATCCATCATGGATTGTTTGATGGGTGTTTCACGCTCCTTCAGAGATACCTGACACTTAGGCATTTATCCGGTCCTGGGAGCCAGTAGGACATAAAGTTTCTCACCTCTCTCTCCCCTGGTGACCCCGAATATTCTCACCTACCTGTTTGATTCTTACGAATCCTTAATTCTGTTGACTATACAAAAATCAACTATGGTTGAAGTGCCTGGTCAACTTGCAGGAGCACCCCAACCCTATTATGACATTTCTAGGATCTTTTCTAAAAAACTAACTTTATAAAATAAAAGACCCACCTTTAATGAAGTCGACAGCCATTTCGAGTCCATAAGTGTCCTTGTCGCAGTCGTCCAGGACGTGAGCCCCAAGAGTGAACGGCAACATTGCTCGGCTGTTGATGACGTCAAGCGTATACAACATCGTCTCCACAGCCTGCAAGGTCACAACAGACAACACAGCTCACAGATGTCCTTGGAGTTATTTAACCCTTTAAGAACTAAAAGTTTTCAAGAAGGTGTGAGAATTGTTTTTATTATTAGTCAACTACCTTTTAAAATGATCTGGAAATAGCCAAAGTGCACCCATGTACCAAATTTCATCAAAATCGGGCGATCAGTATGGTCTCAGGATTTGTACACAGACAGAAACCAGTCCAAAACTACTTTTTTACTACACTGTACCAAAACCAGCTGCTTTTAACGTTAGTTACGACTACAGAAAGCAATGTTTCCCAGCCTAGGCTGTGTAAATCAGCTGGAGATTTTATCCACACTAGTATTTAGTTACGATTTCTGACACTATTAAGCCTTAACAATACTGTCAATAGATTGTAATACCCCCGTCGCAGCAGACCTGCGTACTCAGCGAATTTCCAAATAAATAATGTAATAATAAAATTATATGTCAAGTTTTATCAATATCTGTCGATAAATATATGAGTTAGTTATTTGCCTATTCTCCATAAGATTAACATGGGAAAGAGTATGTAGGTATGCCGCTGTGAGGAACACTGAAAGTAGGCATTTATAGCATAAACAATTTTTATTTTGACAATTTGTACAAATTTTCATCAACATCTGTCCATAAATAAATGAGTTTTTCAAAATCAAAATTAGTCAAAATCATTAAACAATTTTACCAAAATTTGTTTAATGAAATAACTGGAGATTCGAAAATACATTGAACAACAGCCGAAGCAGACAGAAATTTTGACCAAATGATATTGTATCTAGGAACGTAGATTACCGCCAAACAATTCTAAATTTACGCGTGCAAAGTTTGGGTGCGAAATCGGACTTTCTAATAACCAAGGAGCTAGCTGACTAGCAATAAATGGATGTCTGCAGAGACTCGGTCGTATTGTAGCGGGCAGTCAGGGCTATATTCATATACAATATTCATTTAGCAATATATTCATATGTAATATACAGTAACTACATTTCCTGTAATATCAATATGTTTTCTGATTGGATTATGTTATTTATGTTACTAAAATAACTAATAATCATAACTAATAAAGTTATTTAAAAATGCTACACAAAATACGTTCTGGAACAGTGGTACTTTGTGTCAATCGTTAAAAGGTTTTAAACCCACGCACATAGGTTCTAATTAACACATAGGTCTAATTTAATATAAAAATAACCTCTTGATTAGCATTATACGTGTTAGTTCTATTAAAGGATGAATTGGAAACTCACGTATTCCAACACTACTTAATATATTTACACTTATATTGTAGGCCTAATTATACAGGGTGTTTCATAATTCCCTACCAATACTCTAGGGCATTGTTCCTGGGTAAGAAACATATCTAAATATCATATTTAAATTGTACGGAAATCCTTAGCTACTCACATAGCCTCCATTTTGTTTTTTTTCACTTATAATTTTTTCATTGTTGCATTGTTATGGCAGACTTTAGTCGCATGCCTTGACATGCACTGCAACTAAGCTCTAGCGGTCACCTATCACTAAAGCTACCATATCTCAGTTAATATTTGTTTAATTCAATACAATTTGGTGTCAATCAATTTGTAATTACATTACCTAAAAAAAGTTATTCTTGTAAATTTTCTGTTAAATCAACGGTCACGAGTTATTTGAGAAACAAAATTTTAAAAATCCGCCATTTCGTTTTGTGATTTTGAGAAATTTTCATAATTTTTTTGTAGCTTTGTCTATTTGTCATAAATGTTTGTGCAAAATTTCAATTCTGTACGTTTAACCATTATTCAGAAAAAAATATCAGTAAAAAAACAAAATGGAGGCTGTGTGAGTAACTAAGGACATCCGGACAATTTAAATATTATATTTAGTTTCTTACCCAGGAACAATGCTCTAGAGTATTGGTAGGGAATTCTGAAACACCCTGTATACAAACGGTAAATATAAACTAAAGGTGTTTTGCTCTTTATCCAATGATCACTGAGATATTAAAAAAAACATGTCATGAGTTTGTAATAAACTGCTACAGACTTTTGAGGCTCTGTAATTACGAAAAACATAACACAACATTAGTTAAGTTAAATTAAATAAACGTAGAAAATACAATTGTATATCGAAACTGAAAATAAATTTGCACACACCGAATCATAAATTGAATTATATCTTTAGAAGCATCTCATACTGATCCCAAAGCTATATATAATAGTTTAACCAACTAAACTATTTACTTTAAAAGCTTGACGGATATAAATCTCCATTTTAAAAATTTTGTTTGTAGACTACAGTTTCGTAAAACAACGTTTCAGCGTCTCAGACAATTTACGGCCACAACATAAACGCCGAATGAAACTTCCGTCATAATTTGCTTAACGATCCCTAACTGAGTTTTATCATCAATAAAACCACTTTCTTTGTTTTGTTTTCGTAGACATGTATTTTGTTAAAGATACTGTATTTGTAACTCCAAAAACCGTGTTTACTTTCTTTGTCATCTTATTATATTATCGTGACTTACTCTCAAATTAATTTATATGCTCCTACATGAATTTTAACCCTTAAAGTGCTACTGAAAATCACGGCCCCTGCTCATTTAGTGTATATAAATGAAATTATTATTTCCCAATAGCTTAATTTTTATTAATTGAAGATTTTAAGACTATTTTTAGATATTAAAAAAGGATTTTTTGTCTGGATGAGCCATTTCAGTTAATAATAATTAGTTTATAAATCATATTCAATAAAACATTCACATACACTATTTACTTCTAAAATACAATGAAAATAAACACATATCGATAAAATGTCAATAAATAAGGTTAGCGAAAGTGAAAACAGCTGGCCGTAGTGACTCACGAGTTTTCTCGTTAAAAGCAGTACAGGAGCGCACAAAAACGGGCCAAAGTCGCCTAGCAACTAATTTCAGTCATTAAATATTTCAACACAGCCGCCACATTGGTGTTGTGAGTGCATAGAGGCTAAAACAACACAACCGTGCACTCTATCGGTTGTTTCGTGAACTACAGTGCAGTGAATGTGGCAAAATGATTGATAACTCGTTTACCGCTCCGTGCGAACCTACTGTACTGCGAGAAAAGCCGTCAGCCACCTTGTAAGGGTTAATTGTTCGTTGTTAAAAGCATAAGTTTTTAAGATTCATGACAGCTGTCAAATATCGGAAAAATTGTGTGGTCTCCTGTGATAAATGTAGTCGCAGCTTGGAGAAGCCGCATAGAATAATACCTAGCTGAGTAAGACGTCATTTCATGAGGTGATCTAATTTATTTAACTCCCAAAACTGGTAACAGGGATGCCACTACAAGGAAATATAAAACTATCTGTAAATCGTCTCAAGGAACCACAAATTTCAGACTATTTTACTATAGTTTATCTTTTACTCTAGTTACCTGTATTCCCCCCTGAGGCATGACCGGACCGCAAGTTTCTGTGTCGGATCTCTCATGGACCATCATCAGTCCACCCAGTACTAGGTCTCCAGTGATCTCCGATACACGACGGACAGGCCATGGTGGCTTGGAGGTCTGAGCCAGAGGACCTTCTACCTCTCTGTCAGAAACATCTTGCAAACTGTGCTCTCTTCCTGTTACAGCTTTTGCAGGATTCCTTTTTTTCCTTCGAATAAACTGCTTCATTGTCACGTTTGGAAGGATTTCTTTTTGTAAACCATTTGGTTGAGAAACTTTAAGATTCAATTTTATTTCTGAGCTTTCAACGCTATATAACCGTTCTCTTTCTTCAATATTCTCATTTTCGTTTACATATTTTTGTGTTGACTCATCCGTAAATTTGTGTGTATGAAACACTCTCCTCAAATTACCAAAGTTAGTGTTCATAGACTTTTCAATCGCATGGGACTGTCACCTTCTATCCTTTTTACGTAAATCATATAATTTCATTTTCGGTTCTGCAATGTTTTGAAATTTATATTCATCTGTTTCTCCATGTAACCTTCCTTTAGTAATGGACATGTTTAGTTTCGTAAACTTATCAATTCCATCAAACGCTAGAGAGAAATCCGCGCTGATTTCATTTGAACTCTTCGTTTTGTTGCTGTTGCGTATTTCATTTGAACTCAGTATTTGCAAGTTGTACGAAAGTGATAAAACAAATAGCCATGGAATCATTTCAACTGTAGATGGGTCAATCTGAAACAGAAATAGACGTGTTGTTTAAAATTGTATAAGGAACATTTACCATCACGAAAGTAAACAAAAGTTTCACCACGTTTCGAGATCTGGAATCTAATCCCCTATTCAGGTGAGCTAGAACCTAAAACATTACAAGATTAGTACCATAATTTGGACAAAAAAAGCTACAAAAAGACCACTAAACACAAAAAACATTAAACATTTAAAACATTTGAGCACTGAGAAAACAAGTCGAAGAGTTGAAGAATCAAAAGCTGCCCAACATTGCTGGTCTGGGAGAAAATCACCAATCAAATTTAGAACAAGCTAAGCTTATACACGGAAACCCCATTTTTCAAATGAAACCTAATTAAAAGCTCCTACATAAACCAGATGAACAACCTTTAGTTGAAATTAGACCATTATGGCTGCCAACCTAAGAGTTGACTAAGAAATAAGGTATAGGGATAAAAGTATCTGTCAATAGTTATAATATAAATCCAAAACAAAATTGTTATGGAATGTAAGCCTCTTAAGAGGTATTACGAAATCAAATAGTAACAACTAGTTAGACGAACTACTTAGGAGCATGTCAGCCCTAGTCAGTAACAAGACTACAAGTTCGCGCCACAATCATCCTACATTCATTCCTCATTCATACTTGGCTTAAAATACCTACCTGGGTAGGTCACCATTTCAGTTAAAAGTATAAAGTATGACTATGTTGAGGAAGTCATGTACTTTTGAAGTGTTGAACGACCAATAAAATCTATGGTCTATTGTCTATTTAAAACAAAGGAGGATAGACAATTTAGTTGTGTCTTACGCTGGATAGAGTTTACTTTAGCCGTACAATAATAATCGACAGCGAAGGCAGGATGTTTAATATTCAGCCACGCTGATGAAGGCGCCGAGGAACGCAGAGCGCCGAGTCCTGCTCAATGATGCAAGCGCAACTCCAAACCTCCATTCTGTCATATTTCGCCCTTGTTCGGTTTCCAGTTATATTACTATTTTATGTCAAGTATCTTTGCATTTCTTTTTTTCAATTTTTACTTGCAAAAAATTGTTTTTTCACCTTATATGAATAAAACTAAAGGTTTTTGTATAGTTTCTAAAATATATTTGCTGATGGTGACCATACTACAAGGTAGGTATTTTAAGCCAAGTATGAATGAGAATTGAGTGTAAGATGATTGTGGCGCGATCTTGTAGTCTTGTTACTGACTAAGGCTGACATGTTCCTTAGACAGGACTGTTAATTAATAGCCCAACAGCCGATGGCAATTAAGGGACCTACAGTTTAACGTGGAATCCGAACAACGGCCTCTGAATTACGAACTGGTTTAATTATGTGGATGGTATTTGTGGATTAACGTAGTATTCAATAGTGCGGACGTTAATTCACACAAGAGAACACTACACCCACCGATCATCGCTCACAACTATCCACAATTCGTGACCTCCAAGTAGCTGGATTACAGGATGTCGCCACCATCCCAGAATGCCTTTGGACAAATGATACAACCAAATTGTGAAATATTCTGAGAGTTTTTCACCAAATGATTTACCAAACAGCGTTGTGGGTAGGTCATACTAAACAATTATTTTCCCACACAACCAAATAAAATAAATAATTTTATAATAAAAATTCGATCAAAACTGGTCCTCATGGGTGTGGTCACAAGGTATTATTAGCTAACTATCTGTTTGTGTTTCCTAAGAAGGACAGTGTTGTCATTTGCATGAATACAAATTAATCATTTGTGGAATCGATGTAATTAGATTATAATTTAGATCAGTATCTATACAGTATAGATTATCTATCTTGTCTACTTTAATCGTACTAATGTGGTAAAATGTCTCAGAACATTAATTTATACCTTGTAATTCAGAGCCAAGGAAATATCTGGATTTCAGAATTTCGTTTTAAGCCAGCGTCTTTTAAAAATAAATGTCTAAGGTGGCTGCTTCTTGTGAGCTAACTGTAGAGAAATAAAGACGATAATAAGAATTATGTTGTTACTACGATATGATTTAGCCACCTGGGAGTAGGGAATGAAATAATGTCTTGAGCTGACAATTTACATAATCCCTTGTAAACGCATTAACTAGTTTCTTAAAAATCAATAGGATTACAAAATAAAAATCAAATTTTAAATAAGAATGGTTTCCTAAAATCATTGCAGTTTCACAGAGGCGAATTATTTGAAGCCTCATCAGCTAGGAAGGTTTGTCAGTTGAGTCAGAGGAGATTTCAGGTGTCTCCAAATTATCCTAGGACAGATACGTGATGGTGTAGAAAATTCACCGTTTAACATTTTAGTTAATTTACATGTTTAGTTACTTGGATTTTGTCCCACAAGAACAATGTTAATTTTGTGAAAATATTACTGAACACCTAATAATGACTGAGGTGGTGGCGACGTCCTGTAATCCAGCTACTTGGAGGTCACGAATTGTGGATAGTTGTACGCAATGGTCGGTGGGTGTAGTGTTGTTCTCTTGTGTGGATTAACGTCTGCACTATTGAATACTACGTTAATCCACAAAGACCTTCCTCATAACTAGACCAATTCGTAATTCAGAGGCCGTGGTTTGGATTCCACGTTAAACTGTAGGTCTCTTAGTTGCCATCTGCTGTTGGACTATTCTTAACCGTCCTGTCTAAGGAAAATGTCAGTCTTAGTCAGTAACTAGACTACAAGATCGCGCCACAATCATCCTACACTAAATCTCATTCAAACTTGGCTTGAAATACCTACCTTGTGGTATGGTTGCCATTTCAATAATCTATAATATTATAAAGAAGAGGTGGTTTCTGTATGTTTGTTTGTGGGTTTGTGTGTTTGTGGGTTTGTTGTGGCAAGTGAACGCAAAAAATACTAACCGACCGTTTGAAATTTTAGCAAAGGTAGATTTTAACTCATGCAACACAGGCATACTCACTTCCTTAAAATCCTCTCGGGCTACGCCCTGTGAACGTCCTAAGTTTCAATGTTTACATTTTTAGAGATGAAAACATAAAATTACTTGAATGTCAACAGCTGTGAATACTAAAATTTGACAGTTCGAGAAGAAGGAGAAGAAGAAGAAAGAGCTGCCGTGACCGTCCTAGGTTTCAATGTTTACATTTTCTAATGACAATCCGTTTGCACTATATTTTGACAGTTCGGGAAGAAGAAGAAATAAAGTTGATTTTTCAGATAAACTGCTGGATCGAAATTAGTGAATTATTTGAAATAGCGGAATGGTAGATTTTAATTTTTTTTCCGACGACTGTCTCTATTACATTAATCCTTATCCTCTCCCAATATTTGACATATGTTACTTTGAAATGTTGTAGACACTTCTGTTTTGTCATTTTGTAAACAATGAAGAGCCTACACCTTTCAGCCTTTTTAGCCCGTGCGAAGAACGGGTACTTTGGCTAGTCTTATCTAATCGAATAGTCGTAAAAATATATTTTAAGGTATCCGGATGTGGCAGTCATAGCTGAGTGGGTAGAGTACTGGCCTACCACCCAAATAACCCGGGTTCAATTCCCGGTCATGGCATGAAATTTAATTTCTCAGACTGCCACCGTGCTTCGGAAAGCACGTTAAGCCGTTGGTCCCGGCTACATAAGTAGTCGTTAGGTCACGTTAGAGGCAGAAGTGCGACCTGAAAACTCTAACATTAGACCTTGGCCAGAAGGTTACACGGAACTTTACTTTTTTTTAGGTATCCGGATTAGCTACAGTTTTCCTTCAGAAACGTTGTGTAGTTTTATAAAAACAAAAGCGTTGGAATAAGTCGGATAAGTTACTTCAGTACTAAAAAGCATATATATAAAATCATGTTAGGCATTGTGGTTTCTTGTATGTTGCCAATATAAGAGAAAGGATAGACAAATAAAATATCAGCGATTCCACATCGTGTCCTCGACAGTATTGTCCAACCTGGGCTGTGACCACTCTGGCAAGATTGTTTCCTTAAACTATTGCCTCTGCTTCTCTTGTTTCTTTAACTTTTTTATTGAAATTTCACTATATTTGATATAAACTAAATCAAATTAAATTGACTGAGACCTCTATGCACTCCATTATTTTCTGGTGATCATCAAGCAACGGCAACTTAAATAGAATGTTTGTACTCCAAAAAAGAGCTATTAGATGTATTTTGAAACTCAATCTTATAGATTTATGTTTTAATTCTTTGAAAGAAAAGCAAATTTTAACAGTTCCAAGCATTTATATGTTAGACTTAATAATGTTAAAACAGAACACAATCTTGTTAGAGCTCATCAGCATTATTACAACACTAGAAATAGAAACTTTAATCCCTTTGTTTCTCGTAATCTAAAATTATTTTAAGGTAAGCCTGACTAAATATTTTTTTTAATCAGACAGGAGCTCAAAGGAATTTTTAATCGAACAGTGTTATTATAAACTCTCTTTTACCTCACTCAGACTGATTCTCAACCAGACCACAAACAATCCATAGCCCGGCTTAATATAACCCAACTTAATCATTGTCCATGAGTTTTCCTCTTCTCTCCCTACTGCTTCTGATACTGACAGATTGACAGCATCAATGAGATGTGCCTATAAAGGAAAAATGAAGAATAGAATCCTTACGTAAGAGATTTGACTGGTCCTATGCCTAGCAAGATCAACTGGGACGACGCTGGATATGTATGTATGAATGATATATAGAAACATCTCAAAACCTGACGAAGGGTTTTCCCACAAAAAGGCACTGGTATTTCTCAAATTATTAACCACGATACAATATTCATGAGTTATATATCGGTTTACCAAGATATATTGAATATTTTCCGTAACCACAGTTGTATACTAGCTACTCAATTAAACCAGTATCATAGAGCTATCACTGTAATGGAACTGAATAATATGAAAGCAAATATGTACTGAAGCATTATAGTATTATCACTGTAACTGTAAAAGATGAGTGCGACACTTCTTTTAAAAATACTGATGACTGCTCCGACATCATTTCGCTGCTCGAGTTTAATAATAGTGAACGAAGCATAATATGAAAATAGGCTAAATGAACAAGAAAAAATAAATTACAATTGTTATTCTGCCAAAAAATTACAAAAATGAACCAATATGTTTGAAATTACGTTCCATATTTTACAGTAACTTAATTATTAGTAACGTTGAACAAAAATTAAAACAATTTATATGCTGTTCAGTCCAGAAGGAAAAAACAAATGGCCTTGAATAAAAAGTAAAATATGAATTATTAAAATTAGAAATAAAAATATAAAAAAGAATAACAAAAGTCAATTATTACGTAATCACTTGAAAACGGGAGGAGTTTCTCCACCTCTCGTTCTGAAACGTTGATTGGATAAAACACAGAGCGTTGGAATGGTCCAATAAAAGATATTGAATAATGAATGAAGAATAATTCATAATGTTAAAATGTGTGTAATATTGTCCCAATTTTTGACATGGATATGTCATAGTTCTGCGGGGGTATTGGTGATTTTTAAGATGGAAAACGATGGATTCCATAGAAACTACCAGAACTATTGTATTGAATTTTGAATATAAAAGAATAAGAACAGCTGTTTAGATGAACTTAAAACATTCCCTTTAGACATATCCATGATCTAACCTATTTCCCACAGGGAAGTAAATACAAACATTTTTTATTTACAGTTGACTTAGAACAATAAATATATGTTATATCTACTTGAATATAACACATTTTGTGGAATAGTTCCTCAAGGCTCTACTAAACGTGATTACACAATTTTAAAACTATATTTACCTCTGATGTCACAGAAAAACATGATATTACGTTTTCTGATAGTTTCTTAATTTATTTACTTTAGCTTCCTGCTTCCGTATCGAGAAAAATATAGTTCATTGACATAAAAAATTATCAATCCGTTCGAAAGACGGTACACTACTGGTCGTAGTAAAAAAGCGTGTTTTAGAGTTTCCAGTAAGATTAATTTGAGATGAATATCCCGAGGGTTTTCCCACTCCAGCCTCCAACATCTTGACATTGACATACCTACATCGCTCTAGGAGAAACCGCACCAACCGATCAACTGGGATAGGCTGTGATCGATTCGGAACATCCTGGACTGTAGTAAGCCACTTGGGAACAGAATAACGGGTAAAACTTGATTACTTAATTTACTAATTGCTAACTGGGACCACTTTGGTGATTTTAACGTAGTATTCACGCTACAATAATTATTACGATATTCTATAATATTTTAAAGTCTTCTATCGTAGCAAATGATTCTTTGGGTACAATAAAGTGTTCAAATACAGCCTCCTTTAACTCAATATCTCTTCATATCTATTTTTGAGATAATCATGTAGGAGTAGTTATAAAGTTAACATAGTTTAGATTAGATTAGATTAGACCATTAAAGTTACAACCATACTACAATTTAGGTATTTTAAGTCAAGTACGAATGAGTATTCAATGTAGGATGATTGTAGCGCAATCTTGTAGTCTTGTTACTGACTAAGGCTGACATGTTCCTTAGACAGGACTGTTAATTAATAGCCCAACAGCCGATGGAAATTAATGGACCTACAGTTTAACGTGGAATCCGAACCACGGTCTCAGAATTACGAATTGGTCTAATTATGAGGATGTTCTTTGTGGATTAACGTAGTATTCAATAGTACGGACGTTAATTCACACTAAAGAACAGCACATCCACCGTCCATTTCTAACAACTATCCACAATTCGTGACCTCCAAGTAGCTGGATTACAGGACGTCGCCACCGTCCCAACCTTAGTGGGATATTTAAAATGTAGGTACCACATTTAATTATTAATATCCACATATTCGCTATCAGCGAAGTGTTCTTAAGATTAATCTACATTACAATTACGTCCTAGAGACGACCACCAGGCATGTATGACTTTACGCAAACGATATTTAAATGATCCATCTAATCTATAATATTATAAATAAGAGGTGGTTTCTGTATGTTTGTGGGTTTGTTGTGTCAAGTAATCGCGAAAAATACTGAACCGACCGGTTTGAAATTTTACACAAAGGTAGATCTTAAACTCATGCAACACATAAGCATATTAGTTCCCTTAAAATCCCCTCGGGCTACGCCCCATAAACGTCCTAAGTTACTATGTTTACATTTTCAAAGAATGAAAACATAAAAATACTTGAATGTCAACAGCTGTGAACACTAAAATTTGACAGTTCGGGAAGAAGAAGAAAGAGCTGCCGTGACCGTCCTAGGTTTCAATGTTTACATTTTATAATGACAACATCCGTTTACACTATATTTTGACAGTTCGGGAAGAAAAAGAAATAAAGTTGATTTTCAGATAAACTGCTGGATCGAAATTAGTGAATTATTAGTTCGAAATAGTGGAATGGTAGATTTTAATTTTTTTCGATGACTGTCTCTATTACGTTAATCCTTATCCTCTCCCAATATTTGACAGATGTTACTTTGTCATGTTGTAGACACTCGTGTTTTGTCATTTTGTAAACAATGAAGAATTAATTAACAATAACTTAAATGTATCAGTAGAGCCTACGAACACCTCTCAGCCTTTTTTACCCGTGCGAAGAACGGGTACTTTGGCTAGTAGATCATTAATCGATTAGATAGATTTACATATCTAACAGCCATGTGTGTTATGGATTTGTATTATAATGGTAAATTCACTAAAGATTGATTGGTTTTTACTTTTCCCCACGTATACGATAGAATATGGAGAAAGTATTGGTTTTGTCAAAATTTTCGAATTTGAGTTGAGAGTGGGCATCTTCGTTTTGGGGTCGTCTGAATCCAAAAAAGTGGGTTTTGACGTGATGTCTGTATGTCGATGTGTGTGTCTGAATGTGTGCAAAATGTTTAACATTTAATTTAACTTTGTTTCTATTGTTATTTTCAGAATTTTTTTCAATCGATACTATTAAATGATATTTAGACAAACTTTAAAGGATATGTTTTATTAAAGATTGTCATTTTTAAGTTCACTCAAGGGAGAAAGTATGTGTCAGTTCACTGATACCGTTAATGTAATCATCGTTTCGCTGCTTGAGAGTAATGATAATGAAATAATAAAGCTAATGAGGAAATAAGCGGAAAGAACATTTTGTGGAAACGTCCCTCGAGGGCTTTGCAGTAAAGTTAATTTTCAGACGAGTTAAACATTGCATGTACCCCTAATGTCACAGAGAAACATAATACTGTACATTATTACATTTTCTAATAGTTTCCTAACCTCTTAAATTTAGCTTCCAACTTCCTTGTTTGGATTAAAACCCGTTCATTTGCATATAAAAGAAGATAGTTTTTTTAGATTCATGAGGCTATGGATAACTCGTGGATAATTTATAAAACTATCATGATGAAGTTAAAATCCCCAACAGTTTTTCCTCAATGATTATTAATTTTTATACTATATATTATAAATTGCTTGATAATTTATTTATTACTAGCCAAAGTACCCGTTCTTCGCACGAGTTAAAAAGGCTGATACATTAAAGTTACATTTGATACATTAAGTTATTGTTAATTAATTCTTCATTGTTTACAAAATGACAAAACACGAGTGTCTACAACATGACAAAGTAACATCTGTCAAATATTGGGAGAGGATAAGGATTAACGTAATAGAGACAGTCATCGGGAAAAAAACTAATTAAGTAATCCCGATCCAGCAGGGTATCTGAAAAATCAACTTTATTTCTTCTTCCTCCCGAACTGTCAAAATATAGTGCAAACGGATGTTGTTATTAGAACATGTAAACATTGAATCCTAAGACGGTCACGGCAGCTCTTTCTTCTTCTTCTTCCCGAACTGTCAAATTTTATTGTTCACAGCTGTTGACATTCAAGTAATTTTATGTTTTCATTCTTTGAAAATGTAAACATTGAAACTTAGGACGTTCACAGGTCGTAGCCCGAGGGGATTTTAAGGGAACTAATATGCCTATGTGTTGCATGAGTTTAAGATATACCTTTCTGTAAAATTTCAAACCGGTCGGTTCAGTATTTTTCGCGTTTACTTGCCACAACAAACCCACAAACAAACCCACAAACATACAGAAACCACCTCTTCTTTATATTATAGATTATAACAATAAAGTGTTAAATATTCCATTGTAATTAAAACTTTGTCTAATCAATTTGCGTCAAACTTGTAGTAATTAAATCCGGAAATAGTGGAACAATGGAACAGCTGATACTTGTTTAAACGTGTATACAACCTCATTTGGCTATTACACCATTACTGACCCGTGTTTATCGTTTCAAATTTGGAGTTTAATAAAGCTAAAACGAATAAACAAACTAAGAAATAGTGCGTCAAAAGTTATGCGTATTAAAAATCAATGCGTTAACAGCCTTAGTGGTGTTTAATTGAAAGAAAAGGAAAAAGAAAATTATTCAAGTAGTATATATTTGAATGAGAGAATAAATACAAACGCTTAATATCGTGATATGCTATCGCAACTTTCCTCCTCAAGTTCCTCTGCTATGGGAATTCGAAGTTCATAGTTTCGATGTCCCTGTAAGCGATTCACTAAACTTTGAGTAACTCAAGTTTCAAAGTTTCTTGATTGGAGCCCTCAACATGAAAAACAGTATGCTTAACTTTATGAACTTTTGGAATAAATTTTTAAGTAAAACTTTGTCACTGTTTATTTATGATAATATACTATTGTCATATTAATTGTGTTTAAAATTCAAAAGCTGAATCGTTTATTCTAAAACTATCTTTTTATTTTAGTAACGTTTTTGTGCCTTGAACCTTCGCTGATATCAGTCACTATACATTGAATAGTGACTAATTTAAGCATTTTTATTATTATGTACAGTTGTGATTTATTTTTACATGACTTTATATTTGAAGTGTTTGAAAAACCACAATTTTTGAAAATAGGACAGATAGTTGCTGTATCATAAAGCACAATATGTTATGAATCAATTTGAGAACAGTTTGATAACTTTCACATTTTAAGTAATAATAGGTTTGAAAAGTTATCGTTTGAAGTGTAAAAACAATCAAAAGGAATGATATTCCAAACCTGAGCGAATCATCATTCTGGTAACCTGAGTTAGTTGAAAACAATTAGACTCTACGAAAGATGAAATATCAAGCCATTAAATATATTTATATACATATGAATTGTTAATTATCGTTTTTTAATTTATAGTTTCAACTAAATTAATACATAGTCATGCCAGCTAAAATATCAATGCTTTTAAATAATAGTTATATTACTAGATATTAATTCACTAAAATAGTTCAGCAGTTATGGAAGTAATAAGTGAGTTTTAAATGTAAACTCCGGTCCGTTGATTGCAGTGCAGCGTTAAAAGCAAGGTAAACCAATATGGCTAGGCTCAACCTCGCCAGGCTCGGCCTGATATGACGCTCTTGAGCCGCCATGTTGGCCACCATCGCTATCATGTTGAGGCACTGATATGCACTTAAGCCTCCATTGTCATGTTGGACACCACTAGAGGCAATGATATGGAGCTCTTGAGCATTCGATATCATGTTGACCACCACCTGAGGCACTTGGAGCTCTTGAGCATTCGCCATCATGTTGACCACCACCTGAGGCACTGTGGAGCTCTTGAGCATTCGCCATCATGTTGACCACCACCTGAGGCACTGATATGGAGCTCTTGAGCATTCGCCATCATGTTGACCACCACCTGAGGCACTGATATGGAGCTCTTGAGCATTCGCCATCATGTTGACCACCACCTGAGGCACTGATATGGAGCTCTTGAGCATTCGCCATCATGTTGACCACCACCTGAGGCACTGATATGGAGCTCTTGAGCATTCGCCATCATGTTGACCACCACCTGAGGCACTGATATGGAGCTCTTGAGCATTCGCCATCATGTTGACCACCACCTGAGGCACTGATATGGAGCTCTTGAGCATTCGCCATCATGTTGACCACCACCTGAGGCACTGATATGGAGCTCTTGAGCATTCGCCATCATGTTGACCACCACCTGAGGCACTGATATGGAGCTCTTGAGCATTCGCCATCATGTTGACCACCACCTGAGGCACTGATATGGAGCTCTTGAGCATTCGCCATCATGTTGACCACCACCTGAGGCACTGATATGGAGCTCTTGAGCATTCGCCATCATGTTGACCACCACCTGAGGCACTGATATGGAGCTCTTGAGCATTCGCCATCATGTTGACCACCACCTGAGGCACTGATATGGAGCTCTTGAGCATTCGCCATCATGTTGACCACCACCTGAGGCACTTGGAGCTCTTGAGCATTCGCCATCATGTTGACCACCACCTGAGGCACTTGGAGCTCTTGAACATTCGCCATCATGTTGACCACCACCTCAGGCACTGAAATAGAGCTCTTGAGCATTCGCCATCATGTTGAACTGACACTTGATCATTGCATGTTGACCACCACCTCAGGCACTGATATGGAGCTCTTGAGCATTCGCCATCATGTTGACCACCACCTGAGGCACTTGGAGCTCTTGAGCATTCGCCATCATGTTGACCACCACCTGAGGCACTGATATGGAGCTCTTGAGCATTCGCCATCATGTTGACCACCACCTGAGGCACTGATATGGAGCTCTTGAACATTCGCCATCATGTTGACCACCACCTGAGGCACTGATATGGAGCTCTTGAACATTCGCCATCATGTTGACCACCACCTGAGGCACTGATATGGAGCTCTTGAACATTCGCCATCATGTTGACCACCACCTGAGGCACTGATATGGAGCTCTTGAACATTCGCCATCATGTTGACCACCACCTGAGGCACTGATATGGAGCTCTTGAACATTCGCCATCATGTTGACCACCACCTGAGGCACTGATATGGAGCTCTTGAACATTCGCCATCATGTTGACCACCACCTGAGGCACTGATATGGAGCTCTTGAGCATTCGCCATCATGTTGACCACCACCTGAGGCACTGATATGGAGCTCTTGAACATTCGCCATCATGTTGACCACCACCTGAGGCACTGATATGGAGCTCTTGAACATTCGCCATCATGTTGACCACCACCTGAGGCACTGATATGGAGCTCTTGAACATTCGCCATCATGTTGACCACCACCTGAGGCACTGATATGGAGCTCTTGAACATTCGCCATCATGTTGACCACCACCTGAGGCACTGATATGGAGCTCTTGAACATTCGCCATCATGTTACCACATGGCACTGATATTGAGCTCTTGAGCATTCGCCATCATGTTGACCACCACCTCAGGCACTGATATAGAGCTCTTGAGCATTCGCCATCATGTTGACCACCACCTCAGGCACTGATATGGAGCTCTTGAGCATTCGCCATCATGTTGACCACCACCTCAGGCACTGATATAGAGCTCTTGAGCATTCGCCATCATGTTGACCACCACCTCAGGCACTGATATGGAGCTCTTGAGCATTCGCCATCATGTTGACCACCACCTCAGGCACTGATATGGAGCTCTTAAGCATTCGCCATCATGTTGACCACCACTTGAGGTGTTGTAGCAGGGAATTTTTACCGCACACCAATCACTCAAACACGATTTCAAGATACAGATAAGATTGTTTAAATTCAAACCTCTAAATCACTGTTATATTTTATTTACATATTAATTTTATTAGTCGTATGCGTTTTCGAAAAATAACCTGGAAATTACAGTACAAAAAGTCTAAAAAACCTATTTTTTGTGATTATTGTATTAATGAATTTATAACTGCAAACAAAGAGACTGTGCTAACCCGCTACTAATTACGTACCAGCATAATTACATAAGCCACATAAAAATTAATATATGTATTCAAGTAAAATGTAATGTAACCTAGTCGTAGTGAAATCAGCAGATTTTTATCAACGTAATTATATCAGAACACGTACATTAAAGACGATGTATTGAACGAATACAAATCATTTTTTTAGTAATCTATATCTATAAAAGAGGATGTTTGTATATATGTATGTGTATATATTTGTATGTTTAAAGTTTATGCTCTCGGACACCGTTGGACGATTAGAAATGAAAAATGGTACTCGTAGATAAAATTGCATGGAGAAGGTTTATGGATAATCAATTTTGTTGTTGCTGCATTGGGTATCCCCCTAGATGCCCAAAAAAGGATCCCATACTGTGGTACCAGAACTTTGTTTACATTATAACTATTTTTTCAACAGCTTACTATATCTGTTAGTTGAAGATATACTCTACAGATCGAAGCACTTGCATTTGTTTATGTTTTCTATTTTGTTTACATTTTTGTTTTAAGGTTATGCGAATGACTAAACAGTTTACATTTTTAACTTTGACTTCTTCTTGCACATTTTGATACTGTGTTACATTATTTTAGTTTAAAATGGTATTTACTTATTTATTTAGGTTAAGTTAGTTAAGTTGTATTTAGTTTATAGTGGAATTTCACACGCATATTCTCTAACCGCCATTAACTGTATTATAATTACTAAGGACTGCCGACAACAACCACGGAGGCATGGGGGCGGAGCGCCCAGCTAGCGAAGCTAGTCTTAATATATGAAAGAAGAAGGATTTTTGTTTGTTGCCTAGACACCGGAACCGCTCGAAGATTGTAATAAAACTTTCAGGCATTTTAAAGCATGATTTGAGGTTGGTTTCTGTGAAGTTAGGTGCGAACCCTTCCAAGGGGCTCTGACACAGAGGGCATAAAAGAGTACAATTTCAGGTTTCATGAATTTAGTTTTCACAGAATTAACAGCTGGGATTAAATAATTTGAAAGTTTATTTTAACGGTATACATTATTGTTAAATGATACGAAGTTCCCCGTGTTACACTATTAATATTCTAAAATATTAAAAGAATATTTGTTAGAGGTAGTTTTATAAAAATAGTACGGTATTCGGTTGACAGCCCTGTTCAAGGGACTATCACTGGTGCATTCGTTCTAACGTGCAACAGTTGAGTAAAGAAAACATTAAATTAGGGTAGTTATAGTAGCTATAAATGTAGACTTAAAGAAAAAAAGAAAATATTATATCATGATACGAGAGCGCGCGGGTCTAGGATTGGAACGTGTGGACTTTGGCCTCCGATGTCCCGGGTTAAAATCCCGCCAATCACCAATGGTTTGTCGCTACGTGATAATGTCGCAACCCACTATGTCTACACTGAAGTAATATTTAACACGGTTCTTGGCTTATTTCTCCTTGACAGTCCTTGAATGAGGAAGTGGGGTTATAAAAAAGGAAATAAACCATTTTGAGGGAGTTTTCTTGATTTTGACATGGATATGTCTAAGCTTTGGGGGGCTTAGGGGTGTTGTATAACGTAAAACAAGATGCAGCGAAAATAGTTTCCATAGAAACTAATAGAGCTTTTGTATTAAATTTGTAATATATAAGAATAAGAACAGCTGAAAATTAAATGAAAACATTCCCTTTAGACATATCCATGATCTAACCTATTTCCCACAGGGACATAAATACAATTTATATTGTTATGTCTTAGCTCTAAAGGGGAGTCTTAGCAATTTTCCAGACCAAAATTTAAAACAGTGACGTTATTTGGTTAGTTACGTTTTCTTTAGATATATCCATGATCCGATCTATTTTCCACAGAGAAAGACACACAATTCATTTTTATGAGGCCTTTTCATAATTAAAAAATATTTTTTTGGCAATATAAATACACCTATCTATTAGTACGTAGTAATTATTCGTTGTAAATTTACTCATATCCGCTGAAGAATCTTTTACACTATTAATAAATAGCTCTAGATATATTTGGACAGAACTGCTGTTTTGATAAATAAATTTAAACTAGTGTAATATACTTGGAAATTAAAATACTAAATAATTTATATAATAAATTGTTTTTCATTTGTTAGCATAAAAAATTCGTGAAAACATTTTCTTTAAATAAAGTTTTAATACTATTATACTTGACAATTTTTTATATAGATATGTAATAATTAAACACAATTCTCTTAAGAGTAAACAAAATAAATTTATATAATTGAATTGTTATTTATTTGATCATATTTTTTAAATGAAATAAAAACAATAAATTATTTAACTTATTTTTTGTATATTAAGATACAATACGAATTTTAATAAAAAGAGATAAATTATCTTTTGTAATAATTTTTATATTTAAAAATTTAGATTTTTTTAATTTTACATACATAAAATAAATATTTTGCTTTTAATATTTTCTTTGGTAATAAAATTAAATTAACATTTTTTTTTTATTTTTTAATTTATCTATAATAAAAATTTTTATTTTAAATATAATATTAAAAAAAAAAATTTTTAAAAGATTTAAATATTTATTAATTTTTTAAAAATAAAAAGAAATTTATTTATTTGTGAATTAATAAATTATTTTTTAAAAAATTTTATTGTAAAAAAAAATTATTTGTATCTAGAAATTAATACCATTTACAGTTCTGTATGCTCTTAAATTTCATCTTTAATAATAATGTATCTTAACTCAACCATGCAAGGCTGAAATATGAAAATGCCACTGGGTTGAAAAAGAGACTTAAAGTTTTTATGAATTTTCTATTACAGGTCTTTAAAGTAAGGTATCACTCCCTCCTACTTCCATCTAAAATTTTAGATTTGTCAGTGCAAAGGTTTTTCATGTATATAGACAATCACACTAAATTATCATTGTATCTAGAGAGATTAAACGAGTTGAACCGATAAACCATAAATTCTACATGCCCTCTTTTTGTCCGATAAAATATTAAAGACAGACCGAGGTGTTTAGATAATGGAAGAAGTCATAACTATGAGTTATGGCCCAAAAATAAAGTATCATCTTATGCTCTTAAATTCTAGACTTTAATTTGTTTTGTTTTAATAGATACGGATCAATTAAATAATTCATACTTTTATATTTTCTTGGGAAAATATAAAAGTAAATAAAGTTTATTTGAAATTATAGTCTTTAAAAAATTTTATTATTTTACACCTTTCTTTTATAAAATATAGATCCAGGTATTTACCCTTTTAAATATCAATATAATTTTAAAAATATAAAAGGATTTTGATGGAAAAAACTGCTCAATTTTATAAGATAAAATTAAATTTAAATAGATAAAATTAAAATTTTAAGTAATGATAATAAATAATAAATAATTATGCTTAAATAAAAAGGTTATTCTGTCTCATGCAAAAGTAAACAAATAAAATGAAAATTTGTTTGTGTTAGTGAAGTAAACGATTCGTTGTCCATGTTTTGTATGTGTGAAGGGTCTTTCTTTATTCTTTCAGGAAATCCATTTATCTCAATCTTCAAAATGGATTGCTGTGAAATATACCGGGTTCTACCAACCACATTAGATGTTCATGATAACCTTTTTAATTCTGGTATTTACTAAAATTTATTTTGCTAAGGCTATGAAATAAATCTGTTTTAGTATTCGTAGTGTGTTTAAATATATAGTGGAGCATATCTTAAATCATAATACTGAACTAATCTTAGGTTCAAATTAATTTAATAGTTAACATCTTTTATTTTCTATTTTTGCTATTGATTTTGTATTATTATTCAGCGGTTTACTCAATAAAACATATCTACATAAATTCTATAAATTATGCAGCTCATAAATAGTAAAGACAACAAAAAATAATATTTAATCTAAATTTATTGGATTTACTTACAAAAACATAAGGATTTGAGATACCATTGATATTGTACAAGAATATGACATTTCTGGTTTTCCAAATGTCCTAAGCCAGCAGAGGTAAACATAGTGTAAGAATATTTTACTTAAATTATAATGAAATATTAATAAAATTCTATTTCTGTTTTCATTGCAATTTTTAAATTTATTCAATGTAGGGTATACGTTGGATATTTATAAGAGAACTACCTCATTGCATAAGAATTATTTATAAAAAGACACTTCAATCATTAACGACTTCCAACAAGCATTACATTCATCTACGGGCATTTTAATCTAGTATTTACCAACTTTTACATCCTAACAAATATTAAAAAATATCAGGAATTCCTCTAGTGTCTTTAATACTTAAAGGTTGAATGTAAAAATGTAATACTTTTGTAAACATTTAAAATATTTAAATGAGTATTTTGGTATTAAATAGTAAATTTATAATTATTAGAGAAATATTTCAGGGAATCCTTATCAACTAACGATTTAAGGTTGTAAAAGATGATTGCATAATAATATAGAGGTATTCTAATTGTTAAAAAAACAATAAGACACATTAGAAACAACATGTATATTTTTTTCAATAAAACATGACCTATTTTAAAACTTTCTGTAGCGTAGCAAATAGTTTAAGGAGATTCAAGCAGACGATATTAGTGAAATTATTATTTTAATAATATTAAAGTGAAAAAATATAATTTTCTTTTAATTATACTATTAATAATAATACAACATATATGTCATTCGGGTTTAGAGGTATAACTCACCACGTTTTTCTGAATCGACGGATTTTATTCCAGTGTGTCTAAAACTTAAGTGTGTTGACAAAAACAATATTTACTATACTTCGTTTTCGTGATTGTTTTGTTCAAACACCAACGTCACATCCGGTTCCGTCGACGGCTGCGCGCAGACTGACTCACGGGACGGCCGAGTCCCATTGTTGGATCGTCAGCTGGGACGTTGAAAGTCCCTTATTTTCCCCGACCGCCCGCCCTGTCACATTTTACCCTCTTTCCGGAAATAAATTGCACGCTTAGACGAAGCGGTTATTTACCAGCTGATATTTATCTACTGCGATAAAGTTTCTTTTGCCTCGGATATTAGTTATGTTAATAAATAATTTTACATTAAGGCCGGATTTTAATTTAAAATCACGCTAACGAAGGTTTTATTAGTGATCCATGAAAACTGACTGATGAAACTTCCGTTAAGGAAATCTAATTTCTTTAGTTTTTGTAATTCAGTGTGGCAGTTATATTTTAGTGTTTATAAGGGAAGTTTTACTGTTGGATTGGAATGTAGTTTAGTTTTTGATTACCTTTTAAAATGGCGACCTACAAAGATAGATATTTTAAGACAAGCATAAAAGAGAAATGAGTGTAGTATGATTGTGGTACGATATAGTAGTCTTTTCACTGACTAAAGCTGAAATGTTCCTTAGACAGGATTGATAATTAATATGTTCACAGCCAATGGCATCTAAGGGACCTACAGTTTGTCGTGGAGTCCGAACCACTGTCTCGGAATAAGGAACTGGTCTAATTGTGATAGTATTTGTGGAATGACTTAGCATTTAATAGTGTGAACGTTAATCCACATCAGATAATATCCCATCCACCGACCATAGCTTATAAATATCCACAATTCCTCCAAGTAGCTGGATTACAGGTCACTAATATAATGGTTAAAAGTTTTGTTTTATTTTGCTGAAAAGTCCAGCCTACCTTCCAGATAGTTACCAAAACTGGTATATGTATATATGTTTCGATAATCTATTTATAAAATCAGTTTCTTCCAGATTATTAAAATAAACCTTTATCCTTATTGGTAGACGTAAAAAATACTCTTCAACGTGTTTGCTTTCAAATAACAAATCGTAATCTCTACTTCTAGAATTCAGCCTTTCAACTTGATATTATTATCCAATATAATAGTAAAATATTTAAAATATAAAAGTCACAATTCTTTATCAATGAATGACAGACGACTTTCGACTCAACAGTAAACAGTTAACGGAAGATTACAAGGATATAGTTGATCAAATTGGGCAGTTAATACCTAACGAAGACTTGCTCTTAAACCAGTTTTAACGGCGAGTAATGATACAGGATAAGAGCAGTTAAACCTAGGGTTAACGACGGTTTTAGTTGTTGGTCAAATAAAGTCTAAATAAGAAAAGTATTTTATTTATCTCAAATAATCAGTTTATTTCAGTACTCAATGTTATAAGTTGCGTATTTTATGAAACATGAAAATACTACACCTTGAAAATTAAAGGAAACGTTAGTATATTATTTTGATAGGTGAGTTAGTTATGATAATGAAAATGAGTTTCAGTCCTAAAAGAACTTAAACTCTGGTTAAACTGAAGTTCTTATCCTACACATCAGTGATAAAGGGCCTGCGGTGATCTTTTGAGTGATGCATGAAGGGGGAGATTAGATTTACTTAACGGAACTGACATCTCAGTGAATCAAAGGATCAATTCATGAAAAAATCAGTTATAACATTATTTCCAGCAACAACAGAAAGTAAAGAGTTCAATAAAGTTATACAGGAAATTGAATTTGTTGGGTTAGTTTATTTTCTCGAGCTGTATATTCTCAGAGTAACGAATTTCCGGTTCCTATACATAACGTGTATTGATTTTTGTCGAAGAAGGTTCACGAATTCTAACGTAAGTTTTAAATGAAAGTTTATGAAATTGCTCGTTATAGATAATGCTTAAGTAAAAATGTCTACGGAACTGAATAATACATCATTGTTTAAAATAAAACCAAGGTCACTATCTAGTGTGGACATAAAGTTAACATTACTGTTAAATGGGACTTGGGTGACCTTCCTTTATAATTTTAATTAATAATTGTAGTTTATTACTATAAAATATACAAACAGAGTGTACAAGACTGGAATGGTGGCGACATCCTGTAATCCAGCTACTTGGAGGTCACGAATTGTGGATAGTAGTGAGCGATGGTCGGTGGGTGTAGTGTTTTCTTGTGTGGATTAACGTCCGCACTATTGAATACTGCGTTAATCCGCAAAGACCATCCACATAATTAGACCAATTTGTAATTCAGAGGCAGTGGTTTGGATTCCACGTTAAACTGTAGGTCCCTTTAGTTGCCATCGGCCGTTGGGCTGTTAATTAACAGTTATGTCTAAGGAACATGTCAGCCTTAGTTAGTAACAAGACAACAAGATCGCGCCACAATCATCTTACACTCAGTTCTCATTCATACTTGGCTTAAAATACCTACCTTGTAGTATGGTCACCATTTCAATAACCTAACCTAAGAAGAGAACACGTTTTAATATATTTGAGGTCTTAAAAATAGAGTGTACCTTGATTATAGCGGACATACATAAATTAATTACTTTTCACAGATGATACTAGAAATACCACATTGCGCCTTTTAGAATGCAGTAGGCAATTTAAACGCAGCTATCATATTGTATTGGACACTTCGCAGGCGCTTACGCTATTGCTGAAATACTTATCCTGACATAACCTGATCGACATAACATTTCAGGAAGTTGCTCTATATGTTTCGTGGGAGGATTTAGTGAAATATAATTTGTGAAAACTCCATATGATTCAATTTTATGGAGTTTCAAGGTTCTATGAGTTTAAAAATGTTCTACAATCACAGCAATTGATTTCTAAAGCCACAGATGTTGGTTTACTTTCCATTAGCAATATTCTTTATACTTTTATCCAATGCCGTGTGAATCATTCAATTATGTAAAACTATAAAGTAAATATATACTGTACAAAATCAACAGATTTATTCGCCAGGTTAACTAAGTACTTATATTTGTAGGTTATTTTATGTATTAGTAACTAATTTCTAATTTATATTTACGTCATTTAGATGATTTAATTTTATACAATATATGTTTTTGTTTTACTTACTTTTTAATATATTAGTATGTTTTGTTAATTTAACATTTAAAAGTTGGAGATACATTTAGCCCTGAATATGTTAATTTAATATGTGTGTAATTTGTGGATTTTATACGTGAATGTGATTTTTTTCTTAAATTTCACCTAAATTAAATGTATCAGGTAAAATACGCATGTAGCGTTAAGAAAAACAGCATTGTGAGTGTGCGTATTTACCAGGCTGTAAAAAGAGTCCGACACAATTTTTCATAAATTTTAATGTTTTTCAAGTCCACATGAATACATTTATTTCTAATACAATTTAATGTCTGCATATGGCGTTGATATGTGAGCACAGTTTTAATTAAATTATTTTTTTTCGTACGGAATAAATCCAGTGACCCCTACGTGAGTCTTTGAAAAAACTAGTACAAAAAGGAGGTTATGTTTGATATTTTTTTCATAATTTTCTGAAGCAATCCAGACGGATTCATACAATTTGCAATTGCAATCTTCTTAAACAACTACGCCATCAACATAATTATTGCTTAACATTTAAATAATAAATGAATTACAAAAATTTAAACCCCAAATACCAAAAGAAGGAACATAATGAAAAACAAAAGATGATCATTAAGGGTATTAGAGTGCTTAAAAGGAATATGGAGGTGATCAAGAGTAATGCTATTTGTCAAGGATAAAGGGCAATAAAGGGTTATTTAGTGGGAAACCTTTGGCTTTAGCTGTATACGACAAAACATTGAACGCATAAACGCCCTCGGGTGAACTTTGAATACACCCAAATGTACTGTCGTTTACATATACAGTGCGTCCTTAGGAACTCTTCAGCCACAACGTTATGCTATCTACTGCTACCACCTCACAATCTCAACCGATTTATGTTTCAATTAAATTGCACTCCTTCTCTGTAGCTGTTTTCAGATTGTTAAAGGAGTTGCATTTGTTTTCATCAATTTAAGATTTATATAATGTGTTCATAAAATAATTGTAAGGTTTAAAAGAATATTGTGAAACTATTTTAAACTGTAAAACAGTTATTAGAGAAAATAATTATTTTATATTGGTACCCCTGCATCCGGGAATTTACTCAGATTTGATTATATTTAAATCAGCTGTGGTCATTGTTGTGCTGGGATAGTAGCTGTAATCCGGAAACTTGGAAGTAACGAATTGGGGATTATAAGAGATGACCTGTGGATGCAATATTCACTAATGTGGTAAAAGTCCACATATTTGAATACTTAAGTGCACGCACAAAGACCATACTCATAATTATACCAGTTCGTAGTTCTGAGGCAATATTGTTGCAAAATTGTTGATCCATCGTCAAACTGTAGGTCACTTAAATTTCAATGGCTATTGGACAATGAATTAACACTTGTTTAACATTAAGTCAAAGAAACACGTCAACCTTGGTCAGAAACAAGACGACCATAACGTACCATGATCATCATACATAACCTGTTTCACATTCATAATTAGCTTATAATTATAATTCCTTTGAGTTGAGAATGGATATATCAGTTTTGGGGTTCCCTTGATTCAAAAAAGTGGGTTTCAACGTGATTTATTTCCGTCAGTGTGTGTGTGTGTGTGTGTGTGTGTGTGTGTGTGTGTGGTGTGTGTGTGTGTGTGTGTGTGTGTGTGTGTGTGTGTGTGTGTGTGTGGGATGTACGTGTGTGGAGCCACAGCCTACCCCGTTGGTTCGATTAAGAAGAAATTTGGCATGTATGTATATATTCACCGTATCTCCAGGTGGTTTTTCAAGTTTTCGATTTTTATTTTTAAGGGTAGTCCAGCGCTAAAATCCTCGAAAAACGTTAAAAAAGTGAAAAATCCAAATTTCTCAAAAGCAGCTCTATTTTCATTAAAATTTGATAGTTTGTAGTGCATACTAGTGAGTACTAAATAATATGGCAACACCCGGATGGCTGTAAAAAGTACGGTTCAAAAGTTATGGGCTTTTAAATGTAAAATAGACATACTCTTAAGTATGTCTTTCCGGAAAAACAATAAAGGTAAAGTATAATTTGACTACCACAATTATATTCGGCTTGAAAACAGAATAAATTTGTATTTTTAATTATTAGTCTATGACTAATGGTTCCAGATAAAAATTAAATTTATGGGCAATGGTAAACGCAAAACGTTGTCTGAGAGTGCCCAATGTTATTCTAACGGAGATTATTAAAAAATTGTCTTCCTTTTTTCCATGAAACTTGGTATGCAGCGTAAGGTCAAATCACCTAACAAACCCCACTTAAAAAGCTTAGTATTAGTGGAAGGGGGGATAGTCCCCCATAAAATTTTAACAATAAATTTAACTTTGTTTCTCTTGTCAATTGATGAGAAATTTGATGATTATTTTTAAAACAATAAATTATTTAATGTTATTTAGTTATTAATTTCAAAGAATATGATAGTTTTACTAAAGATTTTTGGTTTTTTAATTTACTTAAGTGAAAATGTATGAGTTTACTGCGACAGTTTATTTTTAAATACGAGTATAGAGCACTACTTGAGTAACGAAAGTAGACTGGGAAGGGAGAACTTCTCGTCACGCCCCAAGGTGGTTTACTTTTATCCATCCTATTCTCTATATTGGATTTCATCTTCGCAGTTTTTGGTTTAGGGAAGGTATTAAAACTTGGATCATTGTAGGTTTATAAACATAAACTAACTTAAATATACAAAAAGTAAGTTCCATGTTTAATTATTCAAGGTCGTTAAAATAAATTTAGTTAAAAAATATTTATTTTTATGTGAAAGATTATTTGAGTTTTATTGGTAACACTGTATTTAAAATGCTTAGGAAACAACAAAATTACCTACCTTATTTAGTTTCTGGAATATCTGAAAATGGCAATTTTATAAAATATTGTAAATTCATTAAAGGTAAATTTAATTAAATAAGGTTTAAGATCACATCGAAATTTAACTCAGATGTAAGCTAATTTCTGAAGGTATAAATGAAATTTTGTTTGCATTACCGTATATCTTCTTAAATATTAATAAGCTACTTATAATATTACAGAAAAAAATATTATATTAATAAATTTAACTTCTTAATATCGTCAAAGTAAGTTTAATGTCTTGCATATGTATATTTAAAGTTTAAGAATGTTTATAACATCAGTTTATGAATTTAACTACCAATAGAGAATTATTCTATTGAAAAAACTGGTATACATTTGGTTATGGATTTTCTATATTTACGGGAATCTATACCTATTTATATTATTTTTTTAAATGACGAATTAAGGCTAGCTTAATGTTGGACAAGTTTCTATGAGTTTTAATGTATTTTTAAATACTCCATATATGTTGTGTATGTATTTTATTAAACATTTTATTAAAATAGTAATCTTGGTTTGTATCACTCGGTATTCAACATTTTGACTGGGACGGTGGCGACATCCTGTAATCCAGCTACTTGGAGGTCACAAATTGTGGATAGTTGTGAGAGATGGTCGGTGGATGTGGCGTTCTCTGATGTGGATTAACGTCCGCATTATTGAATGCCACATTAATCCACAAAGACAATCCTCATAATTAGACCAATTCATAATTCTAAGGCCTTTGTTCGGATTCCACATTAAACTGTAGGTCCATTAGTTGCCATCGGCTTTTGGGCTATTAATTAACAGTCCTGTCTAAGAAACATGTCAGCCTTAGACAGCAACAAGACTAGAAGATCGCGCCACAATCATCTTACATTCAATCCTCATTCATACTTGGCTTAAAATACCTACATTGTAGTATGGTTGCCATTTCAATGATCTAATCTAATCTAATCTATTCTGGGCAAGTAACATAGTCAGCTGAGCACAAATGAACTTGTTCTGCACTTGAATTTAGTAGATAATGCACCTTTTGTGGTACAGGAACTGCTTGATAATTGTTAGAATCAAACTTATATATTTTATAATAGAAAACGAAATGTCTTAAAGTAGTACTATTAATCCTGTATAAATTATATTTAGTATGTAAACTATATTGAATTATTTTACAAATATCTTCAAGAAATGTCTACCGTAATAGTTTCATCCGACATAGTACCTAATATATTTTGAATTATATTAAAAAATATTATTTATTTTAAAATAAGGAAAGGGTATATATTATTTGTTTACAACAAATTACATAGAGCCGAAAGTTAGAGGGGATGGTGTAAAGCGTGTGGCAGAGGCATCGGTGCGACAATACGATAAAGGTGCTAAACAGAGCACTACAGACCCTTCCCACTTTTATCTCTTTATACAGCGAGAACCTGGCTCAGAGTATACTAACGACCAGGGTAATTCGATTAAGAGACTTTCAAATGAATTTATTATCAGAGATAATTGGTCTGTTCAATTATGGAAACCTGTTTAATGTTTTGCACATAACATTTCCGTAGGATTTAATAGTTACGTGCATACTTGGAATTTAGGTATCTTTTCATTTTTACATAAATATTTTTACGATATCAGTGGACTAATACATACTTTCTCTTTAAAATAATTTTAAAAACGACAACCTTCAATAAAACTATATTTAAAAATATTATTTCTAAATTAGAGAACAAGAGAAAACAAGTTTAATTAATAGTTAGACATTTTGGGGGGCATATCCCCCCCACCCGTAATACGAAAATTTTTTTGAGTGAAATATGTTGTGTAATATGACCTTACACTGCATACCAAGTTTCGTGGAAAACGATTGGGAAATAAGGAAGAAATTTATTTTTATATTCTCCATTATAATAACATTGGGTGCTCTCAACCAACTTACAAAGTTTACCATGGACAGTAAATTCAACTTTTCTCTGGAACCGTTAGTTGTAGACAAGGAATTCATAATACTAGTTTTTTAACCTAGATAGCCTTAGTCGGTAACAAGACTACAAGATCGCGCCACAATCATCTTACACTTATTACCCATTCACACTTAAAATATGGCTTAAAATACCTACCTTGTACTGTAGTCGCCATTGCTATCATCTAAACTAATCTAATCTAACCTATATTTGATACTAAAGGAAAATAATGTCCTACACATGTGACGAATATTATTTACTTTTCTTAAGTAATAATGTAACGACGCACAAAGGACAAACATTAGTTTTGTAATAAATTTGTGAGCCTCTTCAATTATAATCACAATTATTGGGGAAATTTTGTCCAGGTGGAAAAATAGAAAGCGAAACGTAAAAGAACCTACCTAAGGTAAACAACCTCCCTCTGGGGAAATATGCAGGAGTGGGTAACGGTAATAGAGGGCAGTGTATTTATATTTCCGTTAAGGACGGGTTAAAAGGATGTTTGAAAAACTGTTTTTTTTATTTTAGTCATTTTTTTAAATTTTCACTAATTTAACATTTATTCTTATGTTTACTAAAACCAGTTAAATGAAATAATGACATTTTCACATTTTTGTTACAGTGTTAGCTTATTTGTTCTCTCTAAAGAAACTAAAATATGAAGTAGAGTACAAATCACGATAAGGTAAAACTATGTCCAAATAGTAAAACAAATTTCTCCAGATGAGGTTATATGTCTTTATTTTGATCATGTATGCTGTCCTACAATACCTATTGTTCTTTTACTTTTTTGACATGAATTTGATTTACTCTCAGGAAAGGGGGTTGGAATTTTATTAGACGCAAAAAGTGTAACGTAATAGACGTCATTGATCACGTGACGGAATATTTTCGTTAATATTTGTTAAGAAAATAAAGAAGAAAATTTAATGCTTTATGGAAACTGGTATGAAAATAATTATGTAACAATAATCATAGTAATCTTTAATATATTTATTCCACAAATCCATGATATAAACTATTTCAGACAAGGAAGTAGTTTATATAGATAAAAATTAGTTTTTTGAATGTACCTTTAAGTTGTAAATATATATATACACAGACCAGGATATGTGATATACAGGGTGTCCATGAAAAACGTTTCATGACTTCGGTGAGTAATTGGGTACATTAAAAGGAAGAAAAAAGTACCAATAGAGGTACGGCCTAAAATGCTTATTTACTCAGATATTCACCATTTTGTATTTTTCACTAACTATTTTTTTCAAACATTTTTAACGTATTTACACTAGTAGAATAATATTATTAAAAAATAACTAGCATGATCCAAGCCATTTTAAATTTTACCGTTAGCAAAATATTTTAGTTTTTAAATGTTAAATGGCCGCCATTTTAGATTTTGAGCTTATATCAGGCTAGTTATTGTTTAACCAAAAGTAGTCTACTGGTTTAAAACACATACAAAATTTGAAAATAATACGTTAAAAAATGGTTGAAGTAAAAAATATTTTGTGGAAAATACAAAATGGCGGATATCTAATACCACCATTGGAACTTATTTCTTCCTTTTAATGTACCTAATCCCTCACCGTAGTACTGAAACGTTTTTCATGGACACCCTGTATATTCAAAACCAGTTGCATTGTCAGGATTTCCAGTAATACTACGGCCAATTGAATTGCAAAGACCCCAACGATAAATCAAACATCGACTTATAACAGGTGCACGTTTAATTTATCAACCCAGACTGCATTGTTCCACCTAATACGAAATATCCAATTGTATTCGTGTATTGTTACTGTACAAGAAACTCAAACTCAAATGTTTTTATTCCAAAAAATAAATTTAAAAACAATAAAAAAACAAGTACAAATTCTTTTCAAATCATACAATATTTTTAAAATTTATGTTACCGCTTGTATAATTTTTCCCCCAAAATGAAAAGCTTTTTTCACAACATTCACACGATCCACTGTAATTTATAAGCAGTACAAATAAATAAAGTAAAAATAAATGTAAACTAAAGTAATAGAGTAAAGTAAAGTAGCTTTATGAGTAAATTAATCACACAACACTTCAATGTATTATTGAGCAACAACATATTCGTCTATTAAACATTTATTGCGCAGTTTGTAGTTTTAATATTAATCTTCATCCACTAGACATTAACATGGTAACAAAAAGAGCAGTGTTTGCTTTTAAGATCTTTATATCCAACAAGAATAAACACATACACACTAACACACACACACAAAAATAAATATAAAATTTATTATTCATGTATCAACCTTTTAGACATTTTAGATAGCAAAAAGAAAATGTTTATACAACAGCTGATTATTACTATAATAAAGTAATTTTTAAAAACATTATCATGTATTTATAATTTCAACAAATAAACATTTGATTTTTAATCATACATAATCACAAAAAAATTCTTTATTAAATATACAGGAATTAGATACCATTGAGTACTTACTATTTTATGCTTGCTTCTTTCTTGCTTAATGTTCAAATAAAAACAGCTGCTGTTTATAAACTTAAAAGGTAAATACATATGTGGAATCCAAAACAAAATTATTTCCCCATAAGATTAACATGGAATCTTTGAAGGAGTATAGGGTAGAGATTTATGGGAAAATCATCACAAAAACTATTAGACTTTCCTATTTTAGGACTAAAGAACCAGTATACCAAATTTCAGCCTCCTAGGTAATCAGGAAGTGGGAGAATTAGTGATGAGTGAGTGAGTGAGGGCTTTGAATTTTATATATTAAGATAACACAATGATTTGGTGAAGTAAATTTCTTGTATCTCGTGAAGCATTTCATAAATACCAACCACCTTAAATGCAAAACCTACCTTTATATTAAATTAGTTAGTTATAATATGTGTGAATTAATAGTAAAGTCATTCAAAACTCTTTACCCGATTTGCCCTCATATATATTTTTTCATGATACAATTGATAAAATGTATTAAATGTGATTATTACATTTATTCCGCGTGTATTGTTCATTATAAAAATCAAAGATCAAATGTTTAATGTCAAATATAGCCTATTTCCCACAGGAAAGTAAATACAAAAATTCATCCAGCGGATTTTTGAAAATCTCAATTGTATGTTTTATGAATATTAATTTACAAATTTTTTGCTTGAAAATAGTTTATGATTTGGTTGTTGAAGTGGGCTATCAATTATAGTTTATAAAAATGTCAAAATGAAACTTTGCCCAAAATTACTTTTATGGACCTAGCTGTAAGGATTACTCAGAAAAAGTTACATTAGTAATTAAAACAGAGTTTTCGGAAAAATGGATCTAAAATGTATCATCAGCCACAAACCCGCGCTTGCAGGGTTGTAGAATATTACAGTATTTTCATATCTGATATGAATGATTTTTATTGTGTTATATATCAAATTAAAGATCAGAAAACAAGCTTAAATAGTCATTAAAAAATCTATAATTTTTTTAGAAATCTGCTACTTTTTTAAATAGTTTAAAACTAGAATGGTCAATAATAACAATTAGTTCTTTGACTTGGGTTTTAGAGTCGTAATAAAAGAATACGGGTTAGAATAATATTAGGCTAAAATGGAACGAAAGGGATTTTTTACGGTGGGCTTCACCGACGTAAAATCCCTTCCAATACTCGGCTTTTTATGTCACACCAAGTCCCTTCTTATCTGATCCCGTACATTTGGATTTAGAAGAATATATTATTTGTGAAATTTTGTTAAAACCGTAATTCTTGATTAACCTTCACTGTTGGATATTTTCTTTTGAAAAAAACGTTAAACCTTTTCACAAGCGGTATAGTGTAAGCTTTGCAACTCTGTATACCTTGTACTTTTAAGCAAATTAAATAATAACTCATTATTCAGCATTATTCAATACTGTCTATTTAAACAAAATATTTTTGTATTTACTTCCCTGTGAGTAATGGATTAGATCATGGATATGTCTACAGGGAATGGCTGTTCTTATTCCTATTTATTTATTGAATACATTTTAGCTTTGGTAGTTTCTATAGAAACGGGATCTAAACACTTCCGCTGCAATTTTTTTGTTGGACAAATCTGCTAAACCCCCCCTTCCAGAGCTCTGACATATCCATTGTCCATTTTCTTTTATTTAGGTAGATATTTCTATCAAATTGTTCCTTTGACAAAGATAAAAAAATAAAAAAGACAGACCTGCGTTAGGATTTAAATCAATAATAAATAATTATTAGTTTTAAAAAAAATCTGTATACATATATTTATTTTAAGATTAACAAAAAATTATTTGTTATGTAACAGAAATCATATCTCACGATTTTTAACACTTTATAATTAATAAAACAGTCATTAATATTTCTATCTTTTTTTTAAAAAATCATTGTACATTATACAATATCGAAAATATTTTTTTTAGATGAATATAATATAAAGATATAATTATCTATTTTAATGTGAAATAAGTTTTTCTTATTTTTAATAAATATAAAATACAACGCATTTATTTAGATTTTTTTATACTCGGTAACGTTAAAAAGAAAAACTTTAAGCTTTTTGTAGTTTTTAAGCTCAATGGTCAAAATATTAGTATGTTTTTTTAATATTTGAAATTAATAAACGTTACCCCTTTTTACAAACAAAAATATTATTCAAATTTGGTTTACAATCGTAGCATTTTAATACATCTCTAACCAAATTTGTCTCGATCGCACCATTTTTACGCGAGTTATGTGCTAACAGAACTTTTTCTTTTTTTTTTATTTTACATTTTTTTTTAAAAATAAAAAAACACTTTTTTTTGTTGGACAAAGAAGATAAAAATTCCAGAGCTTTATTCCATAGACCATCTTTAGTACTTCTATAAATTGCGTAAAAACCGTGATGTAAAATGTTTGTATTTACTCCCATCTGGGAAATAGGTTAGATCATCTATATGTCTAAAGGGAATGTTTTCAGTTCATCTAAACAGCTGTTCTTATAACCAAAATATCAAAAAATGAATACAATAGCTTAGGTAGTTTCCAAGGAAACGGGATCCAAACAAACACTTTCGTTACACATTTTGCTGCGTTACACAACGCTTATACCTCCCCTCAGAGTTCCATATCAAAACAAATCCTATTTCACTTTATTACCATGGATTCAACAGTTCTGGTTTATCATAGCTTTTACCTTTGTTTGAGATAACACTAGCAATGTATTACGTATACAGTACCTGAAGACCGAGCTTTGCTTGGGTAGAATAAGACAGTTTTATGGAAATAAATATAATACTAATAATACAAATAGTTTAATAATTAATTATTGTTTTACTTATGTCAGCAACAGAACATAATGTTGTTAATTGCTTTCTTGAAATAAAAACAAAAATGATAACCCCAGTTGTTTATTAAATAATTAACGCATACATTTTTTTACTAACCTGCATAAACTCTAAACAAAAATTTAAAGGCCTCGGTCGGGGATCAAACTCAAAACCTTTTACGCATGAGTCCGCCGCGTTGGCAATAAGCCATTAACCTGCGATGTGATTCAGCATCTTTTTTGTTGGAGCTATCATAATTATTCTTACGACTTAATAAACTGTGGTCAACTGATTTTGTTAGATACGGAATGAGAATTAAGAAGCAAAAGGGAAATTTAATTTACATCAATTAATTTGTTAAAGTGGCTTCAAGCAATACAATGAATAAGTTTTCTATCAAAACACGATAGATTTTGGAAATACTTTTCTCTGCTTTTATTTCGCACAGTTATTTTACCCTTTAGTTTTTACAAATTGTTAACTAATTTGATTCATTCCTTAACTATGTTTAATGTTTTACATTTGGCCATCTTTCGCGATGAGTTGTATAAAAATTGTTTACAAATATGACAGACGTATGTGTATTTCAGGCTGTGTCTGTAATAATCAATGAACTACAATATAAATTACGTGTACCCGTTAGAAGTACTAGACTAGTCAGGCTACATGGTTGAGAGACGTTTTATTATTTCGATTGAAGAGTAATATCGAACAGCTGATGCATATATTTGATGACATTGCAGCTGCAAGTATCGAGGCCGGGACCATCTTGACGATGACGTATAACCAATTTTCGTCTCGCTTTTACAGTTACATTAAATTTACGCGCGCGCACCTGTGACGTTTTATAGATTGAGATGAAAACTGGGATGTATACGACATTTGACAGCATCAATTCCTTACTCATAAATGTGTAAAATTGCAATAATTGCTTAGCAGTAACTATTATAATTTGAGTATGGGTTGAAATTTAGCAAAATTTCTAACCTGTATATATAAAATTAATGTATGTATGTCCTTTACGTGTTGCCAAACTACTCATCCGATCGCCTTGAGATTTTAGGGAGTTGCTCCATATGTGTCCGGGAAGGTTTTAGTGATAACAATTTTTCGAAAACTCCGTAAGTTTCCTTTTAATAACGTTTTAAATGTCTAATGTTAATGTTTAAGATGGTAAGCTACAGCTGTCGGTTCACTTTTGATTAGCAATATGCTTTACTATGCAATGCCATCTGAATTATTCATTAATGTAAAAACTATGAAGTAAATATGTGCTGTACAAAATGAACAGCTTTATTTGACACGTTAATAGTTTACGATTTTTGAGGATTGTGTATTTATTTATATTTTCCTGTCTGATTAAAAGTCACGTGTTTATATGTTGGTCAAATAAAAACTAATTACAATGTTTATACATTTTACGTTTATTATAATAATTAGCTGTTGTATATCTTTACTATAAAAGCTGTATTGCAGTTAGTGTTGGTTTGGGTTTAGGTTGGATTAGAAAATTGTGAATCAATCCACTCAGATTTATTTGTTTTGTGGTAATGTTATTAGTATGTATTATTGTTTCAGTATTGTTATTAACTATTCCACGACCAAGAATATTTACACAACGAAGCCGTAATGCTATTAGACAGAGCATGGCTAATCTCAAAGTTAACATGTATTTACTGTTAGACGTTACGAAGATCGCCAGGTCAGCTATTAATAAATATTTATAATATCAATTTTGTGAGTAAGTTAGTTCAGTCGAAACATAGAGTAAACAACTCCAAATTCGTACAGAAGATTTTAGAATCCAAAAGGATTGAAGTTGGCCTTTGTAAGTATAAAAACCAATACTGGATACATTTGGGATTTTTTACCACAATTATAGCTGTAATTCAAGTGGGTATTGGGTATTGGTTGGTTAGGTTAGTGTGGGATAGTACAAATTTCACGCATTTAGTTCTCGAGTACTTTCTGGACAACTCAGACTCCATAAAGGTCAAGTGCCTAGGAGTGTGGGAGGCCAACCCCTTGACTGTTAGTTGGGTTGAGTTTAATTATAGTTTATTTAATCATTTTCATTTAGGCTAAAACTGAATAAAGTTGAATTAGCTCCAGTTTATTGACTCTACACTTGCAGTGATCATAACAATTGGTGTGTTTCAGTCAAACAAAGGATTATAATGTCTCCGATGTTAATGTAACGATGATGGTAAAATGTTAATACACTTGGATTTAAAAAAAACATACTTTAGATTATATTATGCTATTGAAATGGTGACCTTACCACAAGGTAGGTAATTTAAGCCGAGTATGAAAGAGGATTGAATGTGAAATGATTGTGGCGCGATCTTGTAGTCTTGTTACTGACTAAGGCTGACATGTTCCTTAGACAGGACTGTTAATTAATAGCCTAACAGCCGATGGCAACTAAGGGACCAACAGTTTAACGTGGAGTCCGAACTATTCCCTCTGAATTACGACCCGGTCTAATTATGAGGATGGCCTTTACGGATTAATGTAGTATTCAATAGTGCGGACATTGATCCACACAAGAGAACACTATAACCACCAGTTTTGTAGAAAAAATTACTAAGGAAGATCTTTGGGCATATTAATGAAGAAACACATGGAGAATTAGAAACCCGGTAGCTCCAAGAAGATTACAAGGACCCCAGACATTGTTGCTATGGCAAAAAGTAGACGCTAGAAATGAGCAGTACTTACAGAAAAGAGAGAAGGATGTATAATTAAGAGGGTTAACGAAGGACAACCCCACGGCACTCGCCCGTTAGGAAGGCTTAGGTAACGATGGAAGGATCAGATCAGGAAAGGCCTCGATTAACGGGAGCTAGTTCTGACCTAGCGTCAGGCCGACAGCGTTAGAGGGAGATTAATGGGCAAGGCAAAAATCTTCTTCAGTTCGAGTGGCCAAGTAGGTAAGGTAAACATGTTAATGACTTTAATGTTTTCACTAATCACGGATTGCTGATACATCATCTAAATACTATTATATTTACCAGAAGCAATGCCGTTTCAGACACAACTAGTTTTTGCCTATTTCATCTGGTGTACAAGGATATTAACGATGATACTCCTCATCCGAAAGGTCGTCAAATATAAAACAAAACGAAATATTTTGTGTAAATATTGTAACATGATGTGTTAAACTTGACGATCTTTGGATGAAGAATAATAATTTATATCCTTGGTTCCCTGATAATTTATATATAAAAAAAGTTATTATTGACTTTCCTGTGGGATATAGGTTAGATCATGGATATGTCTAAAGGGAATGGTCTCAGTTCATCTAAACAGCTGTTATTTTTACATTAAAAATTCAATACAGTAGCTCTGGTAGTTTCTATGGAAACCTGTTACATGTTTTCCATCTTAAAAATCACCACATTCCCCCTCCCCAGAGCTAAGACATATCCATGTCAAAAAACTGATACTACTTACATTTGCAACATCAGGAATGCTTCAGATAAATATATTCAAAAAGGTAAAAATTAGTTACGATTGTTTAATAGAATAGATTTTATTTTTCTGGTAAATAAAATACACTTGCTAACAGTTACAAAGGTGGCAAATTACTATTAAAATAAATATAAAGTGCGCTATTTCTTAGAAATAATTGTTAAGAGTACTTTAAAACTAAACTTATAGGTTATAAAAATTATACTTTAGGAAATAATTTAGAAAAAATGTGTATTTACATCCCTGTGGGAAATAGGTTAGATCATGGATATGTCTAAAGGGAATGTTTTCAGTCCATATAAACAGCTGTTTTTGTTCTTTTATATTAAATATTTAATTAGCAATGGTAGTTTCTATGGAAACCTGCCACATATTTTCCATCTTACAAATCACCAACACTCCTCCTAGAGCTAAGACATATATATGTCATAAAACAATCTGATTACCTCTACACTCCAAAATAAATCTTCTACCTTCTTTTCGAGAAATATGTAGGGCCTCAAAAAGGAAGAGCCTGCACGGAAAACTGATTGATATAATATTATTGTATTAGCATACTGTTTATATCAACCACAACTTGTCTATGTATTAAATATATTATATGTCTGGTTATAAGTTTTTATAAATTAACATTTTATATTTATTATGTCTTAAATACTCAATAATATATATTGTCGATACATTGTTGTTGAACATTGAGTAGTGTGTGCATCCAAATGTGAACAAACCGATGCGACGCCTGTGTTTATTCGTGTGGTATAATGCATGATGCATATACGGTTAGATAATAACTCCATCTTATCCACTATCCAGCTAATGATCAACAGTATCGGTGGCACATACTAGATACTTACTTCCTCCCTTAAGTCAATTTAAACAATAATCATTAATATAACCATCATATTCATTAACGTTTATCTAAATACCATTTAATAATTTATTGCTTCAAACATAATCATCCAATTTCTGAAAATAACAACAAGAGAAAGAAAATTCAATTAATTGTTCAAAGCCCATAACTTTTGAACCGTCATTTTTACAGACATGCGGGTGGTGTCAAATTATTTATTACTCTGTAATAAACTATCCAATTTTAATCAAAATCGTTAGAGCCGTTTTTGAGAAATTTGGATTTTTCATGTTTTTAAGGGTTTTTAGGGGTAAACTACCCTTAAAAATAAAAAATTCAAAAAATTAAGAAAATATACCGTGAATATATAGTGAATATAAATGCTACATGTCATCTAAATTGGACCAACGGGGTTGGCTGTGGCTCTGTTCACATCCAGACACACGCACACAGACACACACATACAGACAGACAGACACACGACACAGACATCAAGTCCAAACCCACTTTTTGGTTTCAGGGGACCTCAAAATGGATATATCCACTCTCAACTCAAATTCGAAAATTTTGACGAAAACAATACTTTCTTCATATACTATTTATAAATGGAGAAAGTAAAAACACACCTTAATATTCATAATTAACCACTCAAAGTCACAAGTGGATGGTTGCTGTCACTAAACTTCCAGGGGTGAAATGAAAGAGAAATCAATTTTATAAAACCTATAAAACTGGGTGTAATAAATAACCCCTATGAAAGAGGTGAATGGAGAGGCATTAAAAGGATTTATGAAAGTCAATCTAGTGTTCATTGAGTTTTTAGATGACACATTGTTTCCGCACACAACACAATGCGATGCCCTGCATATGATTAGTAGTATCAATAGTGTGAATAGCTAATTAGGCACTTCAATCAAGTACGGTTGTCCTCATATGTTGCCATATATCACTGTCAACAACATAAGCTCATTAACCTGATTCTGTTAACACCCAATCCCAAGGGACATGGTCGCGTCACGTATCCAATAACTGGGTGGAATGTAAATCAAATATATCGCGTGGTAATTACCTACAATTCGGTATAATATGTGTGTTAACTCAGAAACAATGAGATATTGAACCCAGGATTGGCAACAACTACCTCATGCATTTGTACATAAAATTAGAGTTTTGTTTTTGCGTTAATTCGTATTATGATATTTTTTCTTATTTTTCCGTTTTATAAGCCAGAAAACCCTAAATGGATATCTGTCAATCCCACATTTTGTAACACCACATAAAATTATTTGTAACGCTTCTAAGTGAAAACTGGACCACCCACTGTGATGAGAGTTATTTTCATTTTTCCATAGCTTTTATAAAAGGATTTTGTCTACTTTAAGATGACCTATTAAAATCAAACAATGGGATCTAAAAAACCCAGTGTTAAGCAAAATTAGAAAGTGAATATTTAAAAAGCTGTACAGAACATGTGATCTGTAAAAGTGATAAATATATAAAACATTACCAACAGCTGTCAAACTAAAATCAATATTAGCTTGTCTACATTGATTTTTGATTTTTAAAAATTAAAAATTTTAAAAATACACTTTACCATATTAAATAGGCCTATATATTAAATTCATATATATCAATATATCAATAACATATCAAATTTTAATAATGACAGAATGTTTTTTATTTATGCTTATTATATATCTAATTTCTAACTAATGCTAAATAACTAAGCTGAAAACTTTTATTTTTCTTTCTATTAAATTGATTTAGATTTCAGTTTTGAATTTTCCAAGGCAATAACTATCTTTCTTCTAAAAATTAAATTATACAATCTGTACAAAGTATGGACTGCTCATTACTAATATGAGAAAAAGTAATCACTTCTAAAAACCTAGTTTTGAACGATATTAGTAATGTTTGCTCTATGTTTTTGCTAAAAATTTGATCTATTAATGTGATTAACTGAAATAAATAGCCAGACGTCATAATAAAATCAATAATAGATTTATGCAGTGATTGTTGATTTTAAATTGAAAAACTTATTGATTAGCATTATACGTGTTGGTTTTACTATAGGACGAATTAAAAACTCACGTCTTCCAACACTTCTTAATATATTTACAGTTATATTGCAATTATATACAAACGGTAAATATATACAAAAGGTGTTAAATTGGCAATCGTTTTTGTCCAATCACACCGGACATTATCAGGTCCCAAACGAAGACTGGATGAAACAAAATGGCGTCCCTGATTAAATACTATTGGCTACCGGAAGTTGGCTACTGGCCTATGATTTTAAACCTGTTTTGAAATGATTATTTGCTGAAATGTTATGTAAAATAAAACGTAAACAATAATTTACTAATAATTCAAGTTTTCTAATTTAATCTAAGCTATATCATTTCAAACTATTATTAATTCAGCTGAGAATTTGTTTTTCAATTTTTTATTATATCTTTCCTATTTTTATTTCAGTTGAGTATTTCGAAATTATAATAAGTATGTTTCTTCTACGAAAAAATAACAATAAAGACATATTTTTTTTTTTTATAAGGAATTATTTATTTTATTGATATTCAACCGTATGTTTTGGAGAATAGTATGTTATAAATACAAAAGCATAGGTTTGACACTCTGCTGAGCAACTCTTAGCTCGATAAAAAAATCAAATACAAAAATTAAAAAAATAACTTGTCAACGATATACAACTAATTACAATATTTAAATAACATAAAATATAACTCGTGAATATATTTTAAAATTATACCTCCATACAAAGAATAATATTGTTTTATTTTTCAACTTAATTACCAAATATTGTAAAACATATAACGTGAAAGGAAAACAATACGAAGCTTCACTAAGGGAAGACGCGATGTGATGCTTTATATTGAGGCAATAACGGAAAACTGTTCAACAAATAAAATGTCTCAGAAACCACCCTCCAATATGTTCGGCTTCGGGTCTTTCGCTTCAACACAATTGTTTGTTAAAATATTAAACTTTTATATTAATACTAGTATTTGTTAAGTGTAAAGGGTTATTCATGAAGATATGCGATAGCTTTGAGAGCTTATTCGACATGTAAAAACAATGAAAAAACCTACATAGACATAGGTCCGGAAATGCGTTGTTAGCGACTTATGGCTGGGGCAAAATTTCACTCAGATTTCGGTACCTTGGGTTTTTGGGGAAAGCCGAATTGGAACATATTAACTGGGTTATGTCTAAAGCTAGCAGTACACTATCGCCGAACATTCACCCGAATGTTTCGCCGAATGTTCAGGTCAGATTTCGACCACGAATGTGCAACACGAACCCTCCCGAATTAACCAAGTACACCATCGGCTAACTTCGGCCGAACCATGCTGAACCGAGTACTGCGTATTTGCGGCAAAACGTTCGCGCCAAACTTTGTGCAACATGGACGCTGACATTGAAGTTGCCGCTGTGTTTCTGTTATATAGTTATGCTTATTTCAATTACGTATATACACACACCAAGACGAAAATTACACACAGAGTGCGTCCGTGACAACACGAATGACAGCGAGTGTGTACTGGCTCAAGTTCGTGCCTGTCTGCGCTCGGCATTCGCCCTTGTTCGTCTCCTTTGATTCGTGGCGGGAGACCGCCAAAACACGCCGAACACGAATGTTGGCGATGCGAACTACCCCGAGTGTCCACGAGCACACCGGGTACACTATCGCGCTCGTCTTAGTTCGCCTACATTCGGCGATAGTGTACTGCTAGCATAAAGGTCAAACTGGAACACCCATTAGTGAGGATTAAGAAGGGTCGACTAGAAGCCTTCGAGAACGGTACAGCCGCCTGGCCAGGTACCGGCCTGTACCATATAGATGTGAGGTACAATACCAGCACGTAACGTGCAAACATGTAATAGCAAGGCAAGGTAGATCAACCAATCAGCGTTCGAGTTTCGTAGATTCTTCTAGATCCTCGAACCGAGGTTATAAAAGCAGCCCTAACTTCGATTCAGCCTTCTTGTTCATTTAGCCTTCTGACATTAACGTTGTGCACCACTGTTCAATAGTTTAGTTTTTCTTATACCCAAATTTGGGTGAGTACCTTATTAAATTTGTGTTAGTTCTTTAAATATTTACAAGAGAAACGATTTTCATCAAAATTAATTATTAAATAGTCATTAAAACGAAAATATTGCCTTGCTAATTAATTTGAAAGTAGTTGAAATACGGTTAATTGATAATTTTGAAGCCTTTAAAAAGTAAATGTAATAAAATTCAATTTATAACTGTGTAAATGAAATTACAATAATATTATTTGTTACATGGTATTAATTTTAGAGTATGGCAAATATTCAAGAACGTTTGAGAATAATAAGTTAAAATTTTATTTTGAATAAAGAAGAACAACCGAAAGAACTAAAATTATATTTTATTTAAAATCCTTCAAAAACTTTTAATTTTACTTCAATATGGATTATTTTAGTTGGATTTTTAAACTCTTCTTCCACGCACGGATTCGCAGTCTATGCAGAAAATGTTTTTTAAATATTTTATTATGTATTAATGTTTTTTGGGAAAAATATTTTTATTTGATTTTCTGTGGCTTCCTAATCTTTTTGTCAACATCTTATCTAATGATGAAAAAACTTAAATTTCACACCTCACGTTTTTATCTTACAATTACTATTACATGTGCTTTGTGATTTTACTCAGATTACATCTAATAAAACAATTACATGTTTGTGTTAGTTTATATTTTACGTGATAACCAGTCGTAAATTACATTTTCAGACGTTCAGCTCGGCTAACCCTAAGGGCTACGCTGGATTAGTTCCCATGAATAATCTATTTTCACTTGGACTTGGTAACTGTCACTGTTCTAACTGTTTATACAACGATTCTCTCATGGCAGTATAAATTTAAAACTTATGCTATTCGATTCGTGATTCAACTTAAATTAAATACAAATTTTAAATAATCGTAATGAGTTTACAGTAACTTCGTCCAACCGTTAAATTTTTTAAGACATCACCAAATATATAATACTTTCATATTTTTAAAATTAAAATTCACTACACATTATACCATCATTAAAAAAAATTAAAATACAGAAAAATACATTTATTTTGAGAATATTTATATGAAGAAATAATTAAATTGTACAATTTTTAATTATGAATTGATTAACGAGTATAATACAGTATCGAAAAGGTTATAATGTAATTAAATTGATAAGTATAAATATGTAAATTATTAATAGTCAATCAATAAATTCAAAATTTTAATATAAATATTAAAAATTGTAGCAAAAGAATAAAATAATAAGAAGATGTTTTTTAAACAGAAAATAACATGAAATAGATAAATACAGTATAAAATGATCTGAATATTAAAATAAATTTGTTCAGATATTTATTATATTACTAGTAAATTCAGTATTACAGTTAAATGTTTTTAGTCCTACTTAAATAAAAAGTTTAGCTACAGTATATATATCTTCAGTAATATGAGACAGCCAGTCAATTATTAACTACATAAAAATGAAACACATAATAACATTACAGATTTACTCGAAACTTGAAGAGAGCTCAACAGTAAAAAAAACAATAATAATAATTTTGATATTTCAGAATAACATCAACGAAAAGCAACAAAAAGATTTTGTGAAAAGCTCAAACAATAATATGCCGAAAAATGTGTAATATTGGAGATGGAAAGAAAGACAAGATTAAAATAAAACAATTAATGTTTGTGTTAGTAATATACGTTATACAGTCTTAAATACATTTAGACGTTCAGCTCGGCTAACCCTAAGGGCTACGCTGGATTAGTTCCCATGAATAATCTATTTTCACTTGGACTTGGTAACTGTCACTGTTCTAACTGTTTATACAACGATTCTCTCATGGCAGTATAAATTTAAAACTTATGCTATTCGATTTACCATAGTTCGTGATTCAACTTAAATTAAATACAAATTTTAAATAATCATATTGAGTTTACAGTAACTTCGTCCAACCGCTAACTTTTTTTAGTCATCACCAAATATATAATCCCAGTTTCATACCGTTTCAAGTTAAAATTCACACTACACATTACACATCAGTGAAATTAATTAAAAAATACGTAAGAAAAAGCATTAACACTGAACATTTATTTATATTGAAGAAATAACTGATGTGTAAATTGCTATGTGAGTTTTAACTTTACAAGGCTTGAAACTGGGATTATAAATACAGTATCAAAATGAGTCGTCTGATTATTATTAAAATTAAATTGTTTGACGGAGATATTGTAACTTATTATTAGTCTATGTAAATTCAAAAATGTTTAAAACATCGTATAAATATTGAAACATTTCTGTAGTCTGAACTTGTTAAGAAGCTTCTTAAATAAGGAAGAATTTTTAAATGGAAAAAATCGAACGATAAATATAAATATAAAAAAATCTTCAGTCCATATCTATAATGTTCATTAGCAACCTCAAATGTCAAGTATTACTATTCAATCTTGATGCTAAAATGTTGTTGGTCCAACGCATTACATTCAAATTGTTATTACAGTTTTAGCTTGTATCGTCAAAACTTGAAGAGAGCTCAACAGTAGAAATTAAACAATAATAATAATTGTTGATATTGGGGTCAGTTACAGTAACATTCAAACGAAAAACAACAATAAAAAGATTTTGTGAAAAGCTCAAACAATAATATGCCGAAAAAATGTGTAATATTTGGAGATGGAAAGAAAGACAAAAACTTTCTTACTGAATAGATTAAAAAACGTTAAAATATTAATATATTTACTTCCCATTAGGAAATAATATAATATAATACCTTAGATTATGGATATGACTAGAGGGAGTGTTTAAGTTTCTCTAAACAGCTGTCCTTAAAACAATAATCTGATGTCACTTCCGTTTCATATTTTGATTTGACGGATTGCCATTACTCCCACTCCCCCAGATCTAAGACATATCCATTTCAATACAAAGACAAAGCATTTAATAAAAATATACATATAAATAACAATAATACCTTTAAAAATTGAGTTATCATGTTTGTACACCTGTTTTCCAATAATTGACGAGTCCGACAGGTTAAACAGCTGACCGCAGTGCGTAACAAAGCTACAAATGTCTGACGTCACGTTCTCTCCGCTCTAAGTAGAAGTTTCCATTTCGTAACCTCCAGGACAAGCCGGGTTTACAGCAAATAAGGCTGGTGAGGCTTTTCAACAAATTGCCAGCAACGATAAACCCCCGGCCTGTTTTAAACGTGCTACAGAGTGCGCTGTGTGTCCCTCTGTGGAGCCAGTTTACTACATTGGTACATAAAATAAACGTTTTAGCAAGTATAATTAATTATTAGCTAAACTATTAAATTACAAAAGAATTATATAATTTAGAGCTGGCTAGTAATTATTTACTGAGAACCATGAAGTGAATAGAGTAAAAATGAAAATTTTAAACACAATTTCAACAGATCATTTAAATTTTCCTCAAGAATCACTGATAAAAACACAGTAAGGAAAAACAAAAGGTACTTGCGATTTGAAATCTTTTATTAAATAAAGCAAAACAATATACAGTGTGATTCAACGACTGCTTTTTGGCCTAATGGTAGTGGTGGTCTACCATTTTGAGCCCAGAATCGGTGCGTTTTTCCCATAAGAATAACATAGGATTCAAGACGTCACATGAGGAAAAAAGTTCTGAATTTCTAGCCTTAGAGATTTAAAATAGTGGTATACACCCAATTGGACAGGTGAGTTGTTTACAATAGAAGAAGTAAACAAGTTAAGATATATTACTTTAATAATAAAAGATGACCGAGGTAATATAATTAGAGATGTATTTTATAATGAAGAATTATAAGGATATTTCTTTCGTAGAAAAAGTAATGAACGAAAAGTAAATAAGTTGTTTGTTAAATGGTTGGGATTTCCTACAAAACCGTGGATTAATGAGAGTTATATTATCAGATAAATCCATAGTCAAAGAAAAGTGACAAAACCATTACTGGTAAAACTAAATGATTTTTAAAATTTTAAAAAATTTTGAAAATTTAATCTTTAAACTTTGAAATTTTGAACGGATCAGGTGCTGCGTAAAAGTTATGATCCCCATGAAAGCCTTGTTATAACAACGTGCCGATTCCGGTCTCCAAACGGTAGACCACCACCTACTTATATTATATTAAAATTTTCAATAAGTAGCATTCTGAGGTCATTAAATTAATTTCATTAGGATAGTGTTCTACAAAATATCTAGTAGTATTCAAACAATGCTTACCCGATGATAATTTCATTCTTTGTTTGGATCCTTGCAGAACGATTTACAAATCCATACATGGTAAACAAATAATAAAATTTATATGTAAAAAATATCAACAAATAAATTACTTATACCTGATAGTTTAAACCTTATAGCTTTTCAGATGAATAAAGTTTATTTTCTTTCTTTACAGTATCTTTAACCAAGAACGAGAAACAATTGGTAGCTTCTCTCTAAACAACGTAATCCACCGATCAATAAGAGAACGAGAAGGCAGACGGATTGAAAGAAAAGGCTTTAAATAACCTTTCGCTTAAGAGATTTACCCAAAAAAGATTGAATTGAGTACATTAAAGTAGTCACTTTAAGCTTAATAGTTATGTTTGCATGTTTATTTCTGTCATGAGGACAACCGTGTTATTATTCTGCTACGGTATGAGCAAGCTATAATGTTATGTCAACCAATATTGTATAGTTATAAAACTGACTCTTCCATCAATAAATAAAACAAACGGTTAAGTCTACTGACACATACTTCATCCCTTAAGTAAATTTAAAAACAACAACCTGTAATAAAACTATTCTTTAAAGTTTATCTAATTATCACTTATTAATTCATTGTTTCAAAAATAGTAATCTAATTTCTGAAAATAACAATTTTGAAATCAAATTGATAGGCTTAGAGGGGGCGTAACCCCCCTCCGGTCATACCAAGCGTTTTTGAGTGGTTTTTGTTGAGTGATGTGACTTTACGCTGCATACCAAGTTTCATGGAAAATGATTGGAAAATAAGGAATAAATTTATTTTTGAATATTCTCATTTAGAATAATACTGGACACTCTCAAACAACATACTACATTTATCATGGACAGTAAATTTAACTTTTATCTGGAACCTTTATTCGTAGACAAGTAATTAAAAATACTAATTTGTTTAATTTTTTAAGCTTTTTTCAATGGTGGTACCGTAATTAAATTATACTTTACCCTTATTGTTTTCGCGAAAACTTAAAAATTTATTTGTTGACATTTAAAGGCCCGTATCGAATAATATAATTATAAACTCTGATTTCATAAATAATGAATTTATTTATATAAAATAGAATATAATAATTACCCAAAATTGGACAAATAGTGGACCACTGTTGTCATGCCACAAAAATGCGAACAATAAAATAATTATTTGTTTATTCTTTGTTTTTACTCTCAGAAATTGGATAATTATTTTGTTATTTTTAGATATATTTAGATAAATATTAATGAATATGGTAGCTTTATTAATGGTTGTCATTTTTTGAAGGAGAAAGTATGTGGCAGTTCACTGATACCGTTTATTTTTCCATAAATTACATGAAACCAGATTATAGGGGAACAGTGAAACAGGTAATGAGGTTTTTATTCTTCAAAATCGGGCATTGAAATTGATTGTAGGGATAAAAAACAATATATCACTTAAGCCATATTTTATAAAATACTAGCTGACCCGGTGAACTTCGTAACGCCTAATAGTAAATACATGTTAACTTTAAGGCCATGTTCTGAAATCGAATAACACTACGGCTTCGTTGTGTAGATATTCTGGGTCGGGGGACCATGCAGAGGGTTTATATTTTAAATAATATTTAGTGTGTTTTAAAACATAGAGCATTAGGAACAATGTTCGCATGTATACTTAGAAGATGTACAATCTTAGTTTACTTAAAAATATAATCGAAAAAAGTATAAAAAGGTGTTTAATCATAAGTGATACAAATTCTTGTAAGTAATACTCCTTATTGTCTAGAAGAGTTTTTGACACGGATATGTCTCAGCTCTGGGGGGTGTGTGTTAGCAATTTGTAAGACGAAAATTTGAAACATAAGAACAGCTGTTTAGATGAACTGAAAACATTCCCTTTAGACATATCCATTATCTAGCCTATCTCCCAATGGGAAGTAAAAACAAATAATTTTTAATGGAACTATAAATGTTCAATGTCTAGTTTGTTATTGTATTAGCAACACCTATTGTCCATGTTGGTAAGTACATTAATTGAATATAATCCAGATATTAGTAATAAGGTATGAATATTGTTACTTTTTTTAATTTAAGTGATTAATATATTTCAATAAGTTCTAAATGAAGATGAGTTAATTATTTAGGACTGACAAAAACTAATTGAATTTCTAAGAGGAATCCATTACTGCGACAATTAACATTATAGTGCAATTACCTATGCAATTAGGAATAAAGTAATGGCTCCACTTTTACGGAATTTAATTTTGCTCAAGAAAGAATTAGTTACAGTTAATTGTTTTTACTTTCTCCCCTTATACACAATGTATAAAAAGTATTGCTTTCATCAAAATTTTTGAATTTGAGTTGAGAGTGGATATATCCGTTTTAGGGTCCCCTGAATCCAAAAAAGTGGGTTTCAATGTGATGTCTATCTGTACCTGGATGTGTACAGAGCCACAGCCTACCCCATTGGACCGCTTTAGATGAAATTTTCTATGTGTGAGTGCATTCACCGTATCTCCAGGCAGTTTTTTCATTTTTCATTTTTAAGGGTAGTTCACCTTAAAAATCCCTAACAAATGTGAAAAATCCAAATCGCAAATCTGTAAAATGACGGTTCAAAAATTATGTGCTTTTAAAAAATGTAAAAAAATATATGTTTTTTTCGTAAAAAGGTTAAGAATAATTTGACTGGCACTATTGAAACAAACTTAAAATACTAAACAAATTCATATTTTAAACTATTTTTCTACGACTAATGGTTCCAGAGAAAAGTAAATTTACTGCCCATGATAAACATAGTACGTTGTCTGAGAGCGCCCAATGTTATCCCTATGGAGAATATTAAAAAATTAATTTCTTCCTTAAATCCCAATCGTTTTCCATGAAACCTGGTATGAAGCGTAAGGTCACATCACCCAACAAAGCCCACTCAAAAAAGCTTGGTATTACTGAGGGTGTTCCCCATTTACCGCATGTCATGTATTATGTATAAAAAAATATCTTATCATTTCATGGAATATTTATTTTTACTGTCACATTAAAAACTGAACAAGAATGTGGCATTATAACATCTGAAATATTAATAAAATATACTAAGTATTATTTATAAGTTGATTTTCTGTTGAGTTTTCAAATTTACAATTTCCATAAACTATTTGAGTATTATAATATATTCCATGAAAAATGAAACGATAAAATTACAGTACTTTTTTAACTAAAGAATACACACTTCCTATGAAAGTGGATGAGTAGAGACAGAAAGGAGCTCAATAAAGTAAAGCTATTAATATGCATAGGCTGGCAAACATTGAAAACCTTAGCTTTTAGAGGTGCTATTTTTGCATTTGTTTTACAATGTTTTCCTGGAGAATCTCTCTATCTTCTCTTTAATACATTCAAATCCCACTAGCTATTTTAAGTAAATTTTCCGTTGTTATATTTGGAAGTATATAATAACATTACTTTATTATTAATAAACTGTATACTATTCAAACGATCAATTTTAACGTTTATGTATGTTATGTTAGATTAACTGGCTGGATGGTTGAGTCTGAAAGTCACCGGTTTATTCCCAGATATGGCCCAACCGCCTTTTATTTGTAAGATATTAATTAAACATCCTAACAAAAAAAGCTACATATTACCATCAAAATCATCTCATTTCTTTTTCACTCATGTGCCCTGAAAGATTTGGCTCCTATCTCAAGAATTATTGATAGTTAATATGTATTGTTTTAAATAAAAATTAACTTTAATTTATTTATTCAAAATTACTTGATAGCTCCATCACGATTTTTTTGTCTTTGAGTCTTCGTGATGAGTGGACGTGTATGTTTGTTATATGAGTAATGAATATGAGTTGTTATTTGAGTTAGTGAATGGTTTGTAAGGTTTTTTGACTGCTTTAGACTTTTTTTGATTTCAGCTTTAGATTAGATTAGATTATTTCAAATGGCGACCATACCACAAGGTAGGTATTTTAAGCCAAGTATGAATGAGGATTGAATGTAAGATGATTGTGGCGCGATCTTGTAGTCTTGTTACTGACTAAGGCTGACATGTTCCTTAGACAGGACTGTTAATTAATAGCCCAACAGCCGATGGCAACTAAGGGACCTACAGTTTAACGTGGAATCCGAACCACACCCTCTGAATTACGAATCGGTCTAATTATGAGGATAGTCTTTTGTGGATTAACGTAGTATTCAATAGTGCGGACGTTAATCCACACAAGAGAACACTACACCCACCGACCTTCGCTCACAACTATCCACAATTCGTGACCTCCAAGTAGCTGGATTACAGGATGTCGCCACCATCCCAGTCTCTTTGTACCGGCTTAGTCTGGATTATGTATTAATGTTTTAGACATTAGTTCGCCTGAGGACAGGATAAAACTCCAGATCCCGAAACGTTGTAAAACTTTGTTTTACTTAAAATCGTGTTGGAAAATGTCCTCAATAAAAATCTAAATAAGTTAAATCCACCATCACCAATAATAAATTTCAAACAAAGTACTTAACAACTGTTCCCACTGTCATAAATTTTAAATTTTCTGACTGGTTTTAGCTCTGACTGGTTGGTACTTCTGCCAAGAAATCTATTTCAAATTCTTATTTCACTTCACGCCATATTAGTTTTGTCGCAACATGGTTCAACACTTTACACGTGGCGGACCAATATTTTGAGTTCGTGACTCTTGTACAAAAATGCTCATTGTTCGAATAAAAAGAATCGATAGTTGTAAACATTTACGTTAAAAAACGTCATAGGTGTGGAAATTCTAGAAAGTGTGTAAGTTTTATAATAAATTAATGATTATTTCAAAAAAAGAAAATTAAAGTTATAAAAAAAGTTCACTTGGAACTGCTTGAACACTATACCCAATATTTGTCTTTGTCAATAAACTTATTAATCACAATAAAGAAAACTTTTATAAGTTTTATTAAAATTTAGACTGATTTTTTAAGTGTAAGTTCAAAAAGAGATAACGATAATATGTAAATACCTATTGCACTAAATTGTATCAATTAATAATAGTTAAGAGTATGATTAATATTATAATTGTATAAACAAACTTTAATATTTAGTCGGTAAGATAGATCACAAGGATTAGTTTTAGTAAGGTCTATAGTAATATGAAGCTGTTTTAACCAAACTGGCATTAGGAGATTCTCCAAAACTATCAAGATAGAGACTCCAAAACTATTCCTTTGCAATAAATACGATCGAAACATCTCTCCAACGAGAGGTGCGATACGTAAGAAGAGACAAACATCCTGTATTATTTGTCTTCCACTTCCTTTGTAAGACCGGAAATACTTGACGACGCACTTTAGCTTATCTCTGTTCAACTGATTTTCATTGTGTCCTACTTTATGATTTTTAAAAAACCAAATGAATTTAATATATTTAAATTGAAATTTTAGGCTTGTATTGTAAAAATATGTAAAGCAATCTGTTACTACATAATTTGTTTGAGTTTATATTTAAAAATAGCCAGGAGAAAATAAAAAAATAACGATAGAGTAACCATCTACCACACATTTATAATAGATTAGAATAGGTCATTGAAATGGCAACCATACACAATGTAGGTATTTTAAGCCAAGTATGAACGAGGATTCAGTGTAGGATGATTGTGGCGTGATCTTGTAGTCTTGTTACTGACTAAGGCTGACATGTTCCTTAGACAGGACTGTTAATTAATAGCCCAACAGCCAATGGCAACTAATGGACCTACAGTTTAACGTGGAATCCGAACCACGGCCTCTGAATTACGAATTGGTCTAATTATGAGGATGGTATTGGCGGATTAACGTAGTATTCAATAGTGCGGAAGTTAATCCACACAAGAGAACACTACATCCACCAGCCATCTATTAAAACTATCCACAATTCGTGACCTCCAAGTAGTTGGATTACAGGACGTCGCCACCGTCCATCTGGTCGTAACTCAAAAAGTATACATTTTTGGAGTTTCAAATCTATACTCTATTATACTATCTATCTATACATTTCTTGACATCCTTATATTTTTGTTGACTACTTTTAAATTTTACACCCCAGATAAGCCGAAATGGGTCCTATCTCAATTTCTGTCTATCTGTCAATATACAGATAGACAGAAATTGAGTCAATATTAGTTTGTTTACATTCATCATTGATTTTAAACCTGTTTTAAAATCATACGAAATGAAAACTATATCTCGTCTTAATCCAAACTTTACTTACTGCAAACAAATTACAATCTATTCAAATTTATATAATTTAAAATAAATAAAAAATGACTGAACTGACTGATATTTTATTTTTTTCATTTATTTCTTATAATTTTGTTCATTTTACAGACTCGTTTTAATTTTTATTTACCTATAGGTAAACATTTAATCACTGAGTCAAACACCCGTACAAAATACAGACCAACTACTAGTACATATGTCTATTTTGGGTACAGAAAATCTATAAAATTTGACTACCAAATCAAAAAAGGAATAACAATTTCCCTCAACTCATATTCTTATTTTTCTGATCCTTGTTTCTCTCCAGTAATCATGCACAGCCAACAATCTTTCCAAGAAACCCTTTAATTAAATACGTGAGAAGAAATCTATAAAGGAATTCTTTGAACTTAAATTGAAACCGAGATCAAACCTGAGTCGACTCACCGTACGTTTCAATTTGAAGCGTGCAAACTTCAATCCATACTGCATTGGGTGTTGTTGGTAATAAATGAAATGGGAAAGCACAAATTGTTATAAATAGTATACTTATTTTATCACTAAGACCAAAAATGGGCGTTTTTGATACGAGAGCAGGTTTAACAGTCGGCGCTGTTAAATATGCGAGTATATATCAAAAAGCCAATTTTAGGCCGTGTGATGAACTACATTTTTCATCATACTGCAAATAAAATGAATCAAATTCGCAAAACAAAAATTATTACCTGATTTAGTATCAATAGTTAGTTGTCGACCATTTTTTTGTCACTTTTGACTAATCAGCTGTAATATTACTTATGTTGTAGCAGTTCTTTCTTGATTCCTGATTGGTTGTTTAGGTTATGTCAGTGTTAGTTATTATTATCGATAGTTCAGTATTCCTCTTCGTACAATTTTTTAAATTCACTTGGTAATAATTTATTTTGTATTTCTTGAGTTTTCTCTAATAACATTACTCTCCATGATAGACTTAGTGTAGCGTCTATTCACTTTCAGACAACATCCGGTCTCAATCGATATCCGGAACGTCCGAAAAATTCAAAAAAATCGATAGTGATTGTTGCAGTTACTTTATCGATTATCTACAATCGAATTCTGACCTTGAATCAAAAGTATCATCAACAATGATCTTTTGTGGCCTAGGACTCAATAAATCATCATAATAATAGGTTTAGTCCTAGGAAGAAAAATAACAACTTCTGCTTTCCTACACATATGTCTATAACAGCTGTTTTTGAAGAAGTATGTCGAAAACTAATTTGTTACAGCACCATATTAGCAAAATGACAATGCGGCTTTTTACTTATAGGGAAAATATCCTATACAGCAATGCAACTAACTGAATTGCTTGGAATTATTTATTTGTTAATTTTTATAATCCTAACTTAAAGAAATTATTTATATTTTTTAAACAATCACGCTATTAAGATAATTGGACACCAGGTTCATTATAAATTATTTTTATTGAAATAAACATGCTTTTTAAGGAATAGGTCACCGGGTTCAATTATAAATAATTATTTTTAAAACAATCACGCTCTTAAGGGAATTTTGGGCACCAGGTTCATTGTTTTGCAAAAAATAAAATGAAATTGATTTTATTTTCTGATGTAACTTCCTTATTTGCTTAACAGAATTAAACTATTCGAATTCACTACAGAAGTTGAAAACAAAGTTCAGAATTGTATTTTCGTTATCAAGTGCATTCCTTTGCAAAGCACGGAATTCTCTGGGATGAGATTATAGAAGTTTGCTTTTATATCAGAGATGGAAGATGAAAATCATTATTATCTGAGCAATACGATATTTAGTTCCGAATAATAAAGAAAAATCGTAAGATGTCTCCTTACGTTTCTGGATGTCATTACTGTCCTATATTGCAATGCAACTAAGTGAGTTGTTTGGAATTATTTATTTATTCATTTTAACGATCCTACTTTTAAGAAATTATTATTGTTGAAACAATAATAATATAATACTTCACCATTGATAACAGTCTGGGCTGTTTTCATCTATACATCAATACAAAACGTGAGCTATTTTCATTCATACATAAATAAAAAATTTACCAACATGAAATATAAATGATAACCATGCAGGGTCTCTGAGCTTTTATGAATATAAAATTTTATCATCGATTAGTTTGATTATATTTACGATTATTTTTTACTCATACGCTTAATAAACCAAATATGTCACTAGATATGGCAGTGAAGGGAAATTTTGACGCATGTATATCACCAGGGGGTACCAACTATTATTCCAATTAAATGGAAGGGTACCAATATTATGTATAAAAATGAATATAAATATACAAAAGTACTAACCTATATATTAGGGGTACCAAACTTAAATAACTACAGGTGAGTTATTATATGTATACGGAAGCAAGGGTACCAACATTATTATATGTTAAAAAATGTATAACAATATATAGGTGTACCAACCTTAGATTACCAGGTGTAAATATACCAATTCATTTATAGTGGGTACCTCTATAAATATAAAACATAAAAAATATCTAAATAGTATATTCCGTCACTATTCCGGAAATTGCCTGTTATCGGTGCGTGATAACAGTCAAGAAGCACTTTCGGAAGTGCTACAAAAAGTACTTTTCATCATAGCACCTTTATACTCATAAATTTATTCATCTTACATATCCCGTATACATATTATTACGTATTACACGTAGTATTATACGTATTACATATCTTACATATCCCGCGTCGTCCCGGTTGTCCTTTCCAGGCATGGGACCAGTCAAAATTTCCTTTTCCTTTATGGGCACATCTTGTCGATGCTGTCATGTTTCTCAAGACAGTAGGCAGAGAAGAGGGAAAAGAATGGATTAGCAGGATTTAATTTGGCCGGGCTATGGATTGTTTATGGTATGGTTGAGAATAAGTCTAGGTAAGATAAAAAGGGAGTTCATTAAGCACTGTTAAAATTATTTATCTGGGCTATGTGAGGTGGAATTTGATTAAGTAGCTTGAGTCCAATGTATTCAGGCTTATTTTCAAATAATTTAAGATTGTGGGAAACGGATGGGTTAAAGTATCTATTTCTAGTATAAGAATCTAATTTAGAATTTAATCTAGTATTATCTTAATCTAATTTGAAAGTGTTCTCCAAAACAAACAATATATAGTAAATTGACGTGTTTACTATTATTTCATTAGTTTGTTTTGCTAAAAAGATCACTATTTGGCTTTGAAACAAAAAATTAGTAAATAAGTTTATAGCAATACTCGTAGTGTCAATTTATGGAAACCTACTTGCACTGGTAACTTTTCCAGTTTTTCCATATCGTTTACTAGAGTAAACCGCACGAAAATAGTCCGATGAGGTTTTGGACAGTGGTTCCCTCCTCACCTCCTCTTGCCCAGCAGTGTTGCCATTTCTCATTTATATCAGCTGACGTAATTATGCGTAGTAGAAATAGGGCAATTTACACCACTAACACTCATCGACTACTTTTGTATAAAGGAGTTATTGATTAGTTTCCATCAGAGCTGAAGTTAAATGCTTTATACATATCTTGTATAAAAAAACAAGAGGTGTAGGTTATACATTTAAGTTATTGATAATTTTCTTTATGTTTACAATGTATAAACAGTGAAGTATTTTATCTAAACATGCAAAGTAACAATGTCAAATAAGAGGATAGCATTAACGTAATAACAGGCATCGGGAGATTATAATCTACATTCTATTTCTAATAAATTCACTAATTTCGATCGATTTATGAATTTTTTATTTTATTTTTCTTAACTGTCAAAATGTTGTAAAAGGATGTTGATTAAAAACTGTAAACATTGAATCATTTTACAGCAACCATGTCGTCTGCTTCTCGAACTGCAAAATTTTAGGTTCAGTGGATACAATTCTATGTTTTCATTTTCTAAAAAGTACATAAATTAGGATTCACATAGCAAGGATTTAAATGATACTATTGTTGCTTATTTAGGTTTTGTGTAAAAAAACTGGTTCATAATGTATCAACTTCTAAAAAAATATATAACAAATAAAACCATCTGGGCCATATTAGATTTTATTTACTAAATAAGTTCTTCGCACTTAACTGAGAGGTGGGCTCTACAGATACATTTGGTTATATTTTTAACTTTATTGAAAAACAATAACAAAAAGAATGGATGATAAATTAGCAGGATTTAATTTGGCCGGGCTATGGATTGTTTATGGTATGGTTGAGAATAAGTCTAGGTAAGATAAAAAGGGAGTTCATTAAGCACTGTTAAAATTATTTATCTGGGCTATGTGAGGTGGAATTTGATTAAGTAGCTTGAGTCCAATGTATTCAGGCTTATTTTCAAATAATTTAAGATTGTGGGAAACGGATGGGTTAAAGTATCTATTTCTAGTATTATAAGAATCTAATTTAGAATTTAATCTAGTATTATCTTAATCTAATTTGAAAGTGTGTCTCCAAAACAAACAATATTATAGTAAATTGACGTGTTTACTATTATTTCATTAGTTTGTTTTGCTAAAAAGATCAACTATTTGGCTTTGAAACAAAAAAATTAGTAAATAAGTATATAGCAATACTCGTAGTGCCAATTTATGGAAACCTACTTTCCGCACTGGTAACTTTTCTAGTTTTTCCATATCGTTTACTAGAGTAAACCGCACGAAAATAGTCCGATGAGGTTTTGGACAGCTGGTTCCCTCCTCACCTCCTCTTGCCCAGCAGTGTTGCCATTTCTCATTTAGCCTATCAGCTGACGTAACCGTATGCTGTAGTAGAATAGGGCAATTTGGCAACACCACTAACACTCATCGGACTACTTTTGTACGGGTTACACTAAGCCCGTATGATATTGATTAGTTTCCATCAGAGCTGACAGTTTGGAAATAGCAGTTTATTATTAGGGTGGTATGAGGGAAAACCTTTAGTAATTTGTGGGATTCGACCCTGAGACATTGAAACCTGTGAGTTCTCTGATTGATATTTATAGTTCTGAGTACTAGATAGTTCTGTAGTAGTTGATAGTTATATTTAGTTATAAGGTTTAAATATAGATATTTTATTTTTGTAAACCTTTTCTTAAAATATAAACATTAACGTCATATGTAAGCTTTAAATATACAAATATTTAAACGTATGGTTTAAATGTGAAATCAAATGTTGACTTAAACATAAAAAACTATAATGAAGAAATAGCCAGGGAATTTAATTTCTGCAGATCCATAGTCAAAGAGTATTTGTAATAATTCTTTCAATTGTTTAGAATTTCTAGTCTTAGCTAGCCAATATTCATTTTTTAAATTAATTTATGTCAAAAAATTATCATGGTTTCTTAAGAATACTTCGCTTAGAGTTGAAATGTTACAAAAGAATATTTTTTTTTATAATGAGGCATTTGTCTTTATCCCATCAACTGTAAAATGTAGTAGCAGTGAAATGTATGTTATATAATAATTATTAAATATAATAAAATCAAACGAAAAGAGTTTTTAGAAAGTTAAAAGTAATAATGAAGTCTTATAAAGCTAGTGAATACCTATATGATTGGTTATATATACCATTAGTAACTAAGACATATTTAGGAATCTAAAACTTGTTTTTTGCCTTAGATTAAGGTAAAAAATACAAAATGTGTATGGTGAATTGATAAATCTATGAATTACCAAATCCGTAGAATCTTAAAATGCTTGACAATGACATAAAATATGAATGAATCAATGCGTTAAAAAGATGTGTAATTTTAAACTACTTATAAACTATGTAGCAGACGTTTGACATGGTGAATGTAGCCGTGAAATCTTAACATGAATCACTCTTGATTCCAGAGCTTTCCGAGGCTTCAGCTGCCTCTTCTATTCAGCATGAAGTAGATAAAAGGAAAATGTTTAGTTGGCTAGGGCTTCGGGTGCTTAAAACCTTATAATATTTTAGTGACTTAACAGCTTCTTACCCGACATCAACAATTAACAACGCCACTTAAAATTCACTCTAATATATTTTCACTTATCTTGTAATTATATACAAACGGTAAATGTATTTAAAAGGTGTTAAAATGGCGATCGATTTCGTCCAGTCACACCGGATATCATCAGGCGCTAACGGAAACTGAATGAAACAAAATGGCGTCCCTGCTTAAATACTATTGGCTACCGGAAGTTCCTGTCATGGCGTCAGATGTAGCGTTTATTGGCTGGCTTAGTTCTGGAAACGGATTTCTATACGATCTTGCAGAAATGTATTTGTTCATTTATTAATTTTTCTTTATCTTTAAATTTTCTTTATAAAAATAAATAACACTTCCCATGCATTCATCCCATTTCCTTTTTACAAGTCCTGACAATCCGAAACTCAGCCAGCCAATAATACATCCGACGCTATGACATTCGACATCGAAATAACCCGATTTATTCACCTAGAATATGAAAAAGATTTTCCCGGACAGTTGTTTTAGAGTATAGGATAGGATTCTTAAGGGATTATAGTTGTATATAACGGACAAATTATAATACAATGTCAGGTGCAAAAATATTACTCTAATATGTACTTAATACATACATAGATAAATCAACATACTTTAAAGTATTAGTCAATTTGGTTCACACGATTTTTTCTAACAGCTAAGTTGGTAACTATGTACGCAAATATATCATTTTAGTTGGGAAATGCAGTAATATATAAACCAGAAAGTTTAACGTTTTACTTTTTACTTCTTTCATCAACTCAATTAATCATTGTACAGCTGAGAACCAAATTGTAACTCTAACCGTGTTATTCAGAGAGAAATATCGTCAAATGAATGTGGGCTGAGGTCCATTGTACTCGAAGTCTTATGTGAACTCGCTAGCATCGTTTCAGCCCGCTTTTGTTCTGCGTATATGGGTCACGAAACATGTAACTAATGTAAAATAATAATAATATTATTAGTTGTCTTAATGAAAACCTTTTTTATTTTTAAAAAATAATTTAGTATGACAGAAACATATTAATACGTTTTTAGTAACCAATGAGCTTTTATGTTGAAACTGATGTCCTTCGCTCAAATTTTTAGGCTATGTGAGTGAGCAAAGTTTAGCTGAAAGAAGCTCAAACTTAAAAAAAGTTCAGCGAGAAATAACTACGATCATGTATATATCTGAGGGGAATTATCAGTTTCTCTAGACATCTATTCTCATAACCACATGACGTCACTTTGGTTAAACTGTATCCATCTCGCAAATTACTCACACACCCCCTCCAAATCTTTGACATGTCCATGTCAAAACTTTACAAAATTAAATATTCAATATATTATATGGTGAAGCCTACACCAGTTATCCAACATTTATGTAAATTATTCAGTTTGTGATAACGTCATGTCAGAAGATTTTAAATACCTATTTTTTACGTGGTAAAGGTCTTCAGAATGAAATAAACATATCGGACAAAGAAGTTTTTTATATCTGTAAAAATTAAACTACAGTTTTGTATTTTATTGCTAGGAATTATAATATTTTTGGTTATAATTATAATAATAATAATTCTTTATTCTTCAAAAAAGTATAGAATACAGTACATTACAGTAGTAGTCTTATGAAATTCACATTTCAATATACTACTCAAAGGATAAACAACTACATAAACCAAATATACAACAAAATTAACTACTAGCGATTATTTAGACATAAACATTTATGATGAATAACTGGGTTGCCCAGAGGCTATGCCCGATTGGGGTCCCTTCACTACATGTACATAAATTCTAAGGAAAGAAAACAGATGTGTCAAGCTGTTAATTTTTGTAATAAAGATTTAACAATGAAATGAAAAAAATTTGAAAAAGCAAAAACTGCTAAAAGTAAAACTGCAACATATTAAACTCAACTTACAGCAGATGAAACATAGGTAAAATATAAATTGGAGAAGTAAATTTGGAACTAATTCTATAAGTTATTCAGTAAAATTAAAAAAAGGAACAAAATATTCAGATTTTTATTGCGGACATTTTCCATCACGATTTTATGTAAAACAAAGTTTCACGACGTTTCGGGATCTGGAATCTGATCCCGTCCTCAGGTGAACTAATATCTAAAACATAACACAATTAACACATAATCCGGACCAAACCGGTATAAAGCTGAAAACATAAAAGTTTAAAGCAGTAAACACACTTAGAAACAAACCATTCACTAAACATTACACACAAAAGAAACCAAACACGTCCACTCGTCACGGAGACTCAAAGACAACTGACGGAGTTTTCTTTGTAGTGTAGTGGTAGTTATGTAGTTGTGGCGTTTTACTAAAAATATTGCATTCCACTTATTTTTTGGCAAATTTTATTAAAATTCTATTGATTAGTGCAGAAACAATCATTATAATTAGACATTATGTAATATTGTATTAATATTATTTTTTTAATTTAAAAATCGTACTCGCCAAAAAAATTCAAATTTTCCAAAATTTGTACTTACGAAAAGCCTTCTACATCCATGCGTCACTTGAAAGCCCCTCTAAAAGGAACAAAACCTCACGTTTTCCCCATGGGTTCCCCCATACAATTCGAACAATTAATTTTATATTTGTCTCTCTTGTTTTTATTTTCAGAAATGGGATCATTCATTATTTTTGAAACAATAAATTATTAAATTATATTTAATAAACTTTGACGAACATGATAGTTTTATTACGGATTTTCTTTTTTAAATTTACTTAAGGCAGAAAGTATGTGTCAGTCCACTGATATCGTTTATTTAGTCCTAGGCCACAAAAGAACATTATTGATGATACTTTTCACTATAGATTTTTTGTGTATTTCGGACGTTCCGGATATCGTTTGTGAAACTGGTATTCCACTGATAAAATCGAACTATCAAATGGTTGGTATCGAACTATCGATAATATCGATACTATCGATAACTATCGACTTACATAACCTAAAAACAACCAATCAGGAATCAAATCTGAATTGCTACGACGTAAGTAACATAACAGCTTATACTCTTCTTAAACTAGATCAGGTAGTAATTTATGTGTTACGAGTTTGTTTCGATTTATTTACACTGTGACGAAAAATATAGTTCATCGCACGGCCCATAATTAGCGTGTTGATATATACTCGCACACTTAACAACCTCGGAAAACTTGTGCTCGTATCAAAAACGCCCGTTTTTGATCCTAGTGATCAAATATACAAATTTAAAGCTCGTTTTACGGACGCTGGAGTTATAAGACATGGCCGTACGTCCGTGTATAGTCGTTCAATTCCCCAACTCAGCTTGTTAAGCCCTTAGCTGCGCTGGATTATTTTTCTAAGCCTTTGTGCAGGAACATCGCTATACAACAGGAAACCCGTCATTCGCAGGGGGTTTTTTATGTTCCACATATCAAAGTTAGACGTTTTCTGCTCAGATAAATCATGTTCGTTCATTTATTCTTTTTAGTTCTTCCATGAAATATTCGACCTTTTTGTTCGACTATCTCTTGCCCTCAATTGTTTAATAATTATGTAGAAGTAGTCATTTACTATTTTTTTATTTAACTACAAATTAATTCCACATAAACGAATTGTCACCAAAAAAACTCAAAATCAAATGAGAGACTGGGGGGATATTTACATTTAAAAAAATAAAAATTTCTTCAAATACGTTTGCATATCGGATAATCATCACTTCGTTAACGTGAGAAAAAAACTAACAGGTAATTAAATTTGTTTAATCAATATTATTTTACTATAAGAATTATTAAAACTGGGATATTACAATATTTTTAGAATATTTTTATTTATTTACTATTCAAATCAAAAATCATTTTTGCACGTTATAGTCATGTTTACAGTATAAAAATGTTTGTATTTACTTCCCTGTGGGAAATAGGTTAGATCATGGATGGATATGTCTAAAGGGAATGCTTTCAGTTCATCTAAACAGCTGTTCTTATTCTTTTATATTTAAAATTCAATACAATAGTTCTAGTAGTTTCTATGGAAACCTGTTACATGTTTTCCATCTTAAAAATCACCAACACCCCCCAGAGCCAATACTATAAGCTAGACTATAAGCTAATACCATGTTAGAATAAAATAGGTATATTGTCAGCAGTATAGTAGCCAAACAGTCTATTGGGGTGCTACAATTTAAATTTAAAGTGATTTTAATTTCAATAGGTACATATTCTTCTGTAGTAATTAAAATGTTGGAAGGTACCTAAGGTATAAGATGTAGGAGTCATCTTCCGAATTCCTTATGAATTTTATTTGACATGTCACATGACTAGCTTCTCATAAGGAATTCTCATCTTGATGGGACTTAACATTTGAAAATTTTGAGTTTCAGCAAAATCTCCCATATTTAAGGGGCACTCAAAATTTCTCAGCGGTTATTTATTTCTTCTAACAAATAAAAAACGTAACATAGGGGAAGGGACTTTATAACCACCCTGTATATTAATGAACAATATACGCTAACAAATGTCACTTCTGCAGAACACGAGCAAGCGGGACAGTACAACTCCTAAGTTAGAGAAGCGAGTTACTAAGAACAAGCCTGCATAAGTTACTCTAAAACTCACTACAAGACCGAGCTCCGAAGTATATGGAAATGTTAACCCATCTACTTTTGTCGTGCCGTTTCGCTAAGTGGTTTAAGTCGTAACTTTTCTACTACATTATTCAAAATGGGTTTTACATGACAAATTCAAACTAAAGCTTTTTCAATTTAAACTCCGTTTTTAAGAATTGAAATTTATCTTAAACTAGCTGACCCGGCGAACTTCGAAACGCCTAACAGTAAATACGTGTTAACTTTCAGATTGGCCATGTTCTGAATAGCATTATGACTTCGTTGTGAAAAATCAGATATTCTGGGTCGCGGCATAGTTAATAACAATACTGAAACGATAAAACATATTAATAACATTCCCACAAAACAAATAAATCTGAGTGGATTGATTCACAATTTTTCTAATCCAACCTAAAATCAAACAAAACCTAACTATAATATGGCTTTTATAGGAAAGATATACAACAGCTGATTATTATAACAAACGTAATATGTATAAATACCGTAATTATGGCCGACATAATTATAAACACGTGACTTTTAATCAGACAGAAAATAAAAATATAAATACATAATCCCCAAAAATCGTAAACTATTAACGTGGTGAATAAATCTGTTCATTTTGTACAGTACACATTTACTTCATAGTTTTACATTAATGAATGATTCAGATGGCATTGGATAGTAAAGCATATTGCTAATGGAAAGTAAAACAACAGCTGTAGCTTAAGAAATCAAATGTTTTTATTGTAGAACATTTGTAAACAAACTTAGTCCCCATAAGTTTAACATTAGAAATTTAAAACGCTATAAAATGGAAACTAATTGAATTTATGGAAACTGAATATGCCTAAAGCATGACCGGAGCAGAGACGAATCCAAAAAATCAAAGATCATTAAAATCGGTCCAGCCGTTCTCGAGTTATAATGCGTGTAACTAACACGACTTTGTTTTATATATTTAGATACGTAATGTTTTTTGTTCACTGAGTACTTACTCTAGACAGGTTTATGACGTTCCTTGTTTGAAGCCACCAATTCTTTTATCGTAGTATTTTATTTTTGTAGATTTCACTTTAATTATTATTATTACCTTTCTGAAATGGCGATTTTATAGTCTCGTTACTGACTGAGGTTGGTATGTTCCTGAAACAGGACTAGTAATTAATAGGCAAACAGCCAATGACATCTAAGGGTTTAAGGTAAAATCCGGATAACAATTTTCCCTCTGAAAAACGAACTGGTCTAATTCAACAATGTGGACGTTACTCTACTACAGAGAACATCACATCCACCTAACACAATTCGTGACCTCTAAGTAGCCGGATTACAGGAAAAACCACCGTATTGTAATGGTGGTACAGTTAGTAACACAAAAGAACAAACAGCTATACTGGTGTCTCAACTAAAGTGAACCAATAGCTTACCTTTTATACCACCACTTACTTTAAACTACCTAACAATACTTTTTATACTTCTACAGAAACTCAGGGATCTTTTGCGATTCAATTTTCCCGCCCTTTGCAAATGGTTGAAAAATAATTGTACGAGGATGATGGTTGTAGTGGTACCTAACTAATTTTATCTTCAAAATGATAACCAATCGTAGATCATATCTCTGATCTATCTCTAATATTAGGCCGCTATAAATTTCCAAAGTTTTTCCGAGTCGTTTTCTTTTCTTAACTTCGCAAATTAATATTCAATCATTAATTTCCTGACAAGACAACGTTTTCAGCAAAACGAGTGTAAGTTGTCTGCAATGCTGCTTTGATTTGGGAACATCTTTTTGTCGTATGTATGCCTAAATTGGTGCATATGCTACCATATTCTTAGGCCTCTGCGTTTGTCATTCGTTTCTAAAACACTGCTACATTTTGACATGGATATGTCTTAGCTCTGGGGGGTGTTAGTGATTTTTAAGATGGAAAATATGTAACAGGTTTCCATAGAAACTACCTGGGCTATTGTATTGAATTTTTAATTTATAAGAATAAGAACAGCTGTTTGGATGAATTGAAAACATTCCCTTTAGACATATCCATGATCTAACATATTTCCCACTCGGAAGTAAATATATTTTTTGAACACGACATTACAAAGACGGACTACAGTGCACTAAAGCACCCTTTAGATTCAGCTTATTTAGCAACATCCGTTTTCTTATCCTCTGATAAAAAACGCAAGCATAAAATGCGGCGTAAAGCATTACACAGCTTTCATAAAAGAAGGATCTACGAAACAACGTATAGTATTACATGATGAGAACTTTACACAGCTCATTCTTCAACATCGATCATTCTATGACATCTCTACGTCAGTCATTTCATAGTAAATTGCATTTCCAATTCAATGATGTTATTTTTCCCTGTTTCTGTATTAAAAGATAGAGATCTGAGTTCCAGCAAGTGCGTAGTAAACGCTCGTGTTTGAGTAATACTTCTTTTATGCGTTGCATTGTATGATAACGTGTAAAATTATAAGAATTAGGCCGATATATTAGAGTAAAATCGTAGCCGTTTATATAAAATAGCTAAAATTAATGCATTTTAAAAACATCTCTTCGTGATAACTTATAAAACCGAAGTCAGATTAATTTTACTCATGAAAAGCCTAAAATGTAATAAACTCAATTATTAATTTCCTATACATTCATCATAATGTAGTATAATTCTATCATAAATTAATCTTCATTTCATTAATAGCTTCCCTTAAATACTGATAAATATATTATATAATAAAGGAAAAAACAACTTTTCTCTTTTTGAATGTATGTCTTTAGACTGGTGTATGTCCTTTATGTTTGCCAAACTACTCATCCGATCGCTATGAAATTTTAGGAAGTTGCTCTATATGTGTCCGGGAAGGTTTTAGTGAAAAAATATTTTCGAAAACCCCATAAGTTTCCATTTTATGGCGTTTTAAATTTCTAATGTTAACCTTATGGAGAGTAAGTTTGTTTACAAATTGTCTACAATGAAAACATTTGATTTCTTAGCTACAGCTGATTGGTTTACTTTCCATTAGCAGTATGCTTTACTATCCAATGCCATCTGAATCATTCATTAATGTGAAACTATGAAGTAAATGTGTACTGTAAAAAATGAACAGCTTTATTCACCACGTTAATAGTTTACGGTTTTGGGGGATTATGTATTTATATTTTTATTTTCTGTCCGATTAAAGTCACGTGTTTATATGATAATTACAATGTTTGTATTATTACGTTTATTATAATAATCAGCTGTTGTATATCTTTCCTATAAAAGCCGTATTACAGTTAGGTTTCGTTTGGGTTTGGATTGGATTTGAAAATTGTGAATTAATCCACTCAGATTTATTTGTTTTATAATAATATTAATATGTTATCGTTTCAATATTGTTATCAAAATCAAAATATAATTTCACAATGAAACAACTATTCGACTTGAAAGATTTTAAATAACGTATTTAACGAAACCCGTCACAGTTTATATTTATATAAACGAACCTTTAAAAGGAACCTAACATTAAATTAGTGAGGGGGAAACCTGGGGATCCTAGTTTTATTCCAGACGTAATGACCATTATTAGTCGATTTAAAGAAGTAGGAATGCCTAGAGTTGGATTCCCTAGTCTAATTAGTAAAAGTTTCACTAGGGAAGAAAAAACAAAATTAATACAAACTAGAAATGTTATTTCGTAAGCGTGGTTTTGTTTCCAAATCTATAACCTTAACCCTGAACGTTACAGTGAGGGTTGGCGAGGGAGAGGTCCAGAGAGCGCCTCCAGTCCGCCCTTAACCCTTCATCCCCAACCCCAATCTCGTGTATTTCCCTTGTGACATTTTTGTCAACAGTAGATAACGATAGTTGGCAGTTAACCATTGTGGAGTACTTTACCGAAGAAATATTTCTACCACGCTTGGTGTTTTGTACAGTGTGTCAGGCTTACGTGACGTATTACAGATGTGTAAAGTCACTAATCTTGAAACAAATCTAATATTTCCACGGCTTCATTACCTATTTTGACACTTGAATACGATTGATGTTTCTTATTATTGAAGTAAACTAAATCTTAGAAGTAAAAAAATCTCTGTAGTAAAAATAAAAAGCTTATTTTGTTGACATGAAGTGGGCGGAAAACAGCTGGTAACAATTAATATGCAGTCTCATATGTGCAATAAAGGAATAAAAATTACATTTATTTGGATTCATAGTCATTCTGGCATTCCAGGAAAGTGCAAATCATTTGAATACCATCTACTGTCCACCTTTTTGTGACTATGGACCTGTTTTAAAAAGAAGGCTCTTAATGCCTGGAAATTAGAGTGGAGTTGGAGTGGGGGTGAAGGGTAACAGACTCTTTAGGCTAGGCCCAAAGATTCTTCAACAGCCCTGGTTCACTAAAGTCAACAGAGGAAGGAAATATATATCAACTTTCTGTAGGATTTGGCTTGGCCATTCTTACCACCCAACACTATAGAATTAAAACCGTGATACCACCAATATGTGAGTGTGGAGAAGACGAAGCCTCAACCAACCATTTTATTTTTGCGTGTAGCTATAGTGAAGAAAGAAGAGATTTCCAAGTAACACTCTTCGATGCTGGCTCGAAAAAAAATTTCGGACACTTTTAAAATTTATTCTTCAAGAAAATTTAATATTTCAATACTTTGGACTTACTAGGCCTATTCTAAATTAGTGTAATATTTTCAATTGATCGATTATTTTTTGTCTAAAACATGTCTGGCTTGTCATGTTTAGTTTTTAGCCTATGACCATAATAAATATTTTAAAAAAGATGTGGAATATTGGGGTTCATCAGTAAATAGCATTAATATAGAAAACGTGTCACATTTAGGTTATTCCATCTCTTAAAATACGTAAATTTCATCTTCCTCACACATACTACAAGTAAAACTTAACTGAGAGATATTTCAGAAATAAGTGTGATATATTGAAAGATTTTAACAATTTCACTGTATACTGGCAAGTTATCATTTTAAATTCTTAACTATTACACCATTCATACAGAAACAAAATGCCTCTTTCCAAAGAAAATTGGCTTCCTTCTTTCCAAAAATATCCCTTGTTCACAATACAGTTACAAACTATCTCTTGTGCAACAGTTCTTCTCATTTATAGTGAGTATTATTTTTTATCGTTGAGGTTTAGATTTTTTTATAATTACAGTTTGAGTTTAATTTAAATCTATTTGTATGATAAATAGTAAATTAGAGATTTTCAAACATTTCACTTATATGGACAAGAACCACATTAGAATTGAGTGACTCAATTTTTGAGTTCTTTGTTCACTGATTTCTGCTGCCATAATTTTGTTCAGTGATTACTTTCAATTAGACAAATTAGAAAATTTAATGATTTTGACATAGATATGTCTTATCTCTGGGGGGAAGTTGGCGATTTGTACGATGGAAAATATGTAACAGATTTCCATAGACACCACCAGTGCTATTGTATTGAATTTTTAATGTAAAAGAATAAGAACAGCTGTTTAGATAAAGTGAAAACATTCCGTTTAGACATATCCATGTTCTAACCTATTTCCCACAGGGAAGTAAATATAAACGTTTATTTTAGCTGATGATATTTAATTTGTATAAGAATTTTACTATAACTTATAGTTCTTCTTGTTGAGTTATCATTTAATCAATTAAAATATCGTTATAAGTTTAATTTTGAATCTTTTTTGGCCGAATTAAACACTAAAGATGCTTTTAACACTGTTATAATGGTATTGATATGGTTTAGGTAGATTAGAGAGAAGTGTGTAACTACAGGGTCAACGGTTACTAACAATTTTCTAACTGTAATCCCATTCATAAAACGACAGGAGGAGTTGTGGTTTAGGTTAGGAGCTGTTCCAATTCTTCTAGATTAGATTATATTAGCATTGGAAATAGTGACCTACCTAGGTAGGTATTTTAAGCGTATAAATTATTCATGAGTGTAAGATAATTGTGGCGCAATCTTGTAGTCTTGTTACTGACTGCATGTTTCTTAGACGGGACTTTTAATATCCCAACAGAGAATGACATCAAGTGACCTACAGTTTAACGTGGATCCCGAACCATTTTTGCCTCTAAATTACGATCTAATCTAATCACGAGGATGGTCTTTGCAGATACACGTAGTATTCAATTCTGTGGACGTTAATACACAAGAGAACATCACATATCCCAACCATCGCTCATAACTATTAATATTTATTGACCTCCGAGTAGTTTTAATTTTCTGTGGACTTAACTTTTTTCGCAACCAATAACAGTCGATTGTTTATCAATATCGCTAAAAAATTCAAATTTTGATTTCAAGCTTTCAGCTTTTTACTGTCTTCATTTGTCTCTTATCGACTAATAAAATATTCATATATCATATCATTTTATAATGTACTAGCAGTAAGCTCGTCCTACAGGTTGTAGGATTCAGTTTAAAGAGGAAAGATCATCATACCAAAATGTAAACCTGAAATCCTAAACAAATCAATACAAAGAAAATAAATTAATACCCAGCTTTATTGTTTTGCATTACTTTAAAATTAAATAGATTAGAACATTTATACCATTATTATAATTAGTTATACGTTAAAATAACTTTTTAATATAGTATGATTTCGAAATGGGTTTAAAATCATGACCAATATAAACTAACTAATAAAAAAATGGAGTCTAGAAAAGCATGTCCAGTTTTATCGAAATTACGGATTTAATATGAAATTATATTAATAAAACTTAATGTAGTTTTAAAGCTTGCTTTTGAGAAGGTTGTTTTATTTCTTAAAATACTTTTAATCGTGTTGTTTTGCATATTTCCACCTCCAATAGCAAAAATATTATTAATGGTTCTTGTTTAGAAAGTTGCATTTTTTAAGAAACTAAGTTGGGGAAAAGTTCTCTATAAACTCAGTTTCAAAGTATTCCCCCAACACCTCCAACTAGTTGTAAAAAACTTTGGATGAAAGAATTCCCTAGTTTTCTCTAATAGCACTGAATAATATAACACTACAAAAATGACCCTAAATAAATCAAATAAAGTAGTAAAATCAATGAAATGCAATGTATGATTGAAAACTTTAAAATGTTCACTCATTGATTGCCGTTCTTTATGAATTGTGATTAAAGTAGTCAAACCTTAGCATATAAAAGATTATATGCTAAGTGATTCTATGTTACTATTGTTTTTTCTTATAGAGCCTGTAGGCCCGTAGCAATAATGTGGTACTGTAATTTTATCAGACACTGACGGCCGCCATTACATGGACAGTAACAACTTATTTTCCTCAACGTTGATAGCTTGTTACAGTGTCATTATAATTTGATGCTCCCAGTTACAACCGTGTTTCCTAGCCTCGGGTTAGTCACATCCATGCAGACCAGCTAATCCCCATACTAAAGCTTATACATAAACGTTTACCAAGCTAAATAGAACTATCATTACCATTGGCTGTAGTATTATCAACCGGAAATAGTTAGAAACTTTCCAACATCGTAGTTGGAGTGATAAGTCATCGTGGTTTATCTTATGACACTTAAGAAACTATTTTATAATATGAATAATTCTGCATCAGTTCATGGACCATTTACTAATATTTACGAGTATTTTGATTTGAAAGCTGCCACTTTTATAAATGACATGTTGTATAAAACTTGAAAAATATGTCTAATATTGCTCAAAACTGGATATTTGTGGGCTTATTATTAATTTTCATAGTACGTGGATGAGTTTAGTAAATAAATACCTTCTAGAGTAATAAAAATTCGTTTCGTGGATGCTCTCGTTTCACAAAAAATCGTTACAAAAATCTTATTTGCGTCACAGAAAGACAGAAATTAAGACTCATATCGGCTCTTCTGGGTCATGAGACATAATAATTATCAAACATATCATAATTCTAACCTATGTCCGTAAGATAATAACGTAAGAGAGATTCTAACCTAGAAATAACGTAAGAGAGATTCTAACCTAGAAATAACGTAAGAGAGATTCTAACCTAGAAATAACGTAAGAGAGATTCTAACCTAGAAATAACGTAAGAGAGATTCTAACCTAGAAATAACGTAAGAGAGATTCTAACCTAAAAATAACGTAAGAGAGATTCTAACCTAGAAATAACGTAAGAGAGATTCTAACCTAGAAATAACGTAAGAGAGATTCTAACCCAGAAATAACGTAAAAGACAGGCATCGGGAGAAAACTTCGGCATTCGGGAGAAATCTACCATTTTCGGCAATATTAATTTCCAATCAGCAGCTGAAAAGTAAGCAGTAAAAATGCACTTTATATCTTCTTCCTGGACTGTAAAAAGTAGTGAAAACGGGTGGTGAAATTAAAAACTGTACACATTGAAATCTAGGACATTTACAGCAACCGTGTATTATGCTTCTCGAACTGTCAAATTTTAGTATTCGCAGCTGTTGACATTCAAGTAATTTTATGTTTTCACTCTCTGAAAATGTAAACGTTGAAACTTAGGACGTTCACAGGGCGTAGCCCGAGAGGATTTTAAGGTAATAAATATGCCTTTGTGTTGCATGAGTTTAAGACCTACCTTTGTGTAAAATTTCAAACTGGTTGGTTCAGTATTTTTCACGTTTACTTGCCACAACAAACCCACAAACATACAGAAACCACCTCTTGTTTAAAATATTTTTGACTACAGAGTAATCAAAACAACTAATGTTATATAAAGTTAATAAGATATCTTTTAAATGCGAAAGAAGTGTGAACGTTTTTCAAACAAGTTTTGGACATGAAAACCTCAAATTGTACAAAAATAAACGCAACGGAATACAAGAAAACGGAAGAGTTGATAATGGTCATGATAACGATGTGGAAACGGTGACTACGCTAGTCTTCAAAATGAGAAATAAACCTTCTGATAATCTACCGCCGAATATTTATACCGACCGAATATTTAATATAATAAAAATTATGATGCTGTCTGTATAAGTATGTTTTCTAATGCGTTAACTACTCAGAGAAAATTTTAGGAAGTTGCTCTATATGTGTCCGGGAAGGTTTTAGTGAAAAAATATTTTCGAAAACCCCATAAGTTTCCATTTTATGGCGTTTTAAATTTCAATGTTAACCTTATGGAGAGTAAGTTTGTTTACAAATTGTCTACAATGAAAACATTTGATTTCTTAGCTACAGCTGATTGGTTTACATTAGCAATACCGTATGCTTTACTATCCAATGCCATCTGAATCATTCATTAATGTTAAACTATGAAAGTAAATGTGTACTATAAAAAATGAACAGCTTTATTCACCACGTTAATAGTTAACGGTTTTGGGGGATTATGTATTTATATTTTTATTTTCTGTCTGATTAAAGTCACGTTTATATGATAATTACAATGTTTATATTATTACGTTTATTATAATAATCAGCTGTTGTATATCTTTCCTATAAAAGCCGTATTACAGTTAGGGTTCGTTTGGGTTTGGATTGGATTTGAAAATTGTGAATTAATCCACTCAGATTTATTTGTTTTATGGAATGATATTAATATGTTTTATCGTTTCAGTATTGTTATTCACTATGCAGCGACCCAGAATATATAACCTTTCACAATGAAGCCGTATTGCTATTCGACTTCAGAACATGGCCAATCTTAAAGTAACATGTGTTTACTGTGAGGCGTTACGAAGTTCGCCGGGTCAGCTAGTGTTATATAAAGTTAATAATATATCTTTTACATACGAAAGAAGTGTGAACGTTTTTCAAACAAGTTTTGCATGAAAACTTCAAATTGTACAAAAATAAACGCAACGGAATTCAAGAAAACGGAAGAGTTGATAATGGTCATGATAACGATGTGGAAACGGTGACTACGCTAGTCTTCAACCTTGAACCAACAAATAATCTACCGCCGTTTTAAAATATTTTGAGTCCGACCGAATATATTTTATAAAATCTGAGTAAACCCCAAACTTAAACTGAAAAGTTTAAATACATAGAGGATTAAAAGCGATCTATGTTATTAAAACTTCAACATTTATGGGATGTTCTGGCTAGCGCCTTCCGAGTTAGCGACGCAAAACAGATGCAGCACCCATTTTGCCTATTTTGACATGCAGGCTCTGAGTGTAGAACTCGTCGCTGCTTAGCCTGCGTTAAAATATTTAAATCTGAAGGAGTGATGAAACATAAGATTTAATCAAATAAGAACAATGTTAAATTGTGACATCATTACTGGTTACACGATTGTCTAAATAACCCCGTCGCAGCAGACCTGTGTACTCAGCGAATTTTCAAATTATTAATAATAGTAGCCCATTCTCCATAAGATTATCATGGGAAAGATAGGATGAAGCAAAAATTCACGTCTTCCAACACTACTTTATATATTTACACTTATATTGTAATTATATACAACGGTAAGTATATACAAAAGTGGTTAAATTGGCGATCGATTTCGTCCAGTTACACCGAACATCATCAGGCCAAAATGGAGACTGAAAGAAACAAGATGGCGTCCCTGCTTAAATACTGATACTGAAATACTTCTCTCAACCAAGACGTTATTCATGTTAAAGAGTGTGAAGGTTTGCTGCTTTGTGGTCCACTGACGGTAGGCGTTTCTAGCATTAACATCTTTTATTTTGATCATTTATACAAAGTTTCATCAACATCTGTCCATAAATAAAGGCGTTTAATCCATAAATAAAGAAGTTTAATCCAAAAATATTGATTGATTAGTGAAATATTAATTTTACCTTATTCTGTATAAGATTAACATTGGATCCCAAAAACACAACGTACTGTGTATATTTTTATATCTCGGTAACCGTTGGAGATAGATCAAAACTTTAAGGAACTAAATTGTGTAGTTTGTTAAGCTAATTCTAATGGTGAAAGATAAAATGAAATACCCCCGTCGCAGCAGACTTACGTACTCAGCGAATTTCCAAATCAATAACATAATAATAATAATAATAATGTATGCCAAGTTTTATCATTATCTGTCGATAAATATGAGAGTTGTTTGTCTATTCTTCATAAGATTAACATGGGAAAGAGTATGCAGATTTGCGTCTCGAGGAACGTTAAAGTGTGTTTCTAGCGTAAAAAATTATTTTTTTTAACCATTATACCAATTTCATCAACCGTCCAAAATAAAGGAGTTTGCCTTTCTATATATTAATATGAAAATATGGAGTTAGCTGCCATGATAAACACACTAACTAGGATTTTTAATCATAAATGGATGGATCTCAACCACATGAAGCTAATATACAAGTTTCCAAAAATATGTAATAACGTATATAATTTTTCCTTATCCTCCATAAGATTAACATTGGAGTCCCAAAATACAACGTACTGTGTTTAGATTTTTTAATATCTCTGTAACCGTTGGAGATGGAGAAAAACTTTAGGGAACTAAACTGTGAAGTCTTTTAAGCTGATTCTAATGGTGAAAGATAAAATTTTAAATTTCTAAAAATTACATGGGAAAAACGCAAAAACCCTATTTTTGGGGTACAAAACCCCCCAAACTACCCGTTCCGATTGACCGATATGTGTGGTTTACGAACTCGTCCGAGCAAATATAGGAATACACGTCTCTAGCTAATTTGGTCTCGATCGAACCATGTTTACGAGAGTTGTCGTGTTCACTAAAATGTGTGGGAAATTCACTAAAAGTTACTTTTTAAAATGTCTTTTTAGGGGGAAATATTTATCTTTCTATTCCAGGAAAGAGTGAAAACTCTCCAGTTCCTGCCCCGTAAATGACACACATCTCCCCTAACTACCCTGACCTAATATATGATCTTCACCTCCGCCCCAAACAGAGCGTAATAATTACTCTCATATTTTCATTCATATTCATGGTCATGCTTGATCAAATTTCGCTCTGGTTATATTAAACATACGTAGATGAGAATCCCATTCGGTTGCTCACGTTTACCGTATAATCTCTCCTAAAGGAATGGTAAACTGGCCTGGGATCCGATGCACGATGTGTTCAGAGGAACCATCGCATATTCATTGCTTGGTTAACATACTTAATGCTGGTAGAGCGATGCTACCGTAAAATGGGTTTGCGGGGAATGCCCTTTTGATACACTCACGTGACCAAAATGTATGGCATAAATAGAGCTGTTTCACAACGTAAAAGCACTGAGAATAAATTTCATTGGTTAAAAAAGAGTATTTCGTCACTAGCTCCTAAAGTGTCACTTTTACTCTCTAGGTAAAGTTTACAAAATGAGTAAGGATGAAAAGTAAAATTGTGACTCAAGTGATGAACGCCTTACTTTGTATTATATTAAGCTCAATACTACAACTATCGGTGGACTAACACTTACTTTCTCCCAAAAACCAATTTTTAAACGATGACCTTCAGTAAAGCTATAAGACTTTAAAGTTTATTTAAATATTATTTTATTGGTTGAAAATAATCGTCCAATTCCTGCAACTAACAATATGAGGAAACTAGTTTAATTAATTGGTATATATTCGGGGGGAGAACCCCCTTCAAATCTATTATAGAAAAAGAGGTGACTTTGGGTTATATTTTAAGTTATTTTTCAATACGCAAATAATTATTATATTTAATCGTGTGTGATTAATATTTTAAGTTTTAAGTAGTTTTAATATCTAATTTATTTTCTTGGCTTGATAGTTATTTTATTAAAAAAACTGTTTAAGTGATTAATCTTATTTCAGGTTCTATTAATTAAACAAGCACTTAAGCACAACATTGAATTAGATGGTATTACATTTAATATGATCGTTTTACACCACATCGCTCCTATATTGTATGAATAGACATCACACCGCATCTATACTGTATGAATATACACACCACACCTGTACTGTGTGAGTAGACAGCACACCACACATATACTGTGTGAATAGACACCATACCACACCTGTATTCTATGAATAGACACCACACCTGTAGTTGTGAATAGACCCCACACCACACCTGTACTGTGTGAATATGAACCACTCCACGCCTGTCCTGTGTGAATAGACACCACATCAAACCTGTACTGTGTGAAATACACCACACCACACCTGTACTTGTGAATAGACACCACATCAAACCTGTACTGTGTGAAATACACCACACCGCACCTGTACCTGTACCTGTGGTGTGATAATACACCATACCACACCTGTGCTGTGTGAAAATACGCCACACCACACCTGTACTTGTAAATAGACACCACATCAAACCTGTACTGTGTGAAATACGCCACACCGCACCTGTACCTGTACCTGTGGTGTGATAATACACCATACCAATCCTGTGCTGTGTGAAAATACGCCACACCACACCTGTACTATGTGAATAGACACCACTCCACACCTGTACTGTGTGAATAGACACCACACCACACCTGTACCGTGTGAATAGACACCACCATTCGTAAAACTAAACATTTTACTATGTTTTAGTTAATAAACAAAACATAAAACTATAGAATTTACTATGTAATAAGGATTAACCTATGGGTATATTTTATTTACATTTAACCATAAGAAATTGAAACTATTAACCATTTAAGGACCAGGGCCATTTTAGGTAGGTTTTGTTTTGACTGTTTTAGCCACTCCCAGAGGTTTGTCAGCTGTTACAGCGGAAACTCAAATGCTGTGATAGCCCGATGAATCTTATATGCCGGTGTTTAAGTATCACACCACATATAAGTGAAGGAGGTGGAGGACTTAGTGGGTAGGCACCGCTTAACAGCGGAGTCCCATTATCACCACAAGAGCGGGGCAATCATTACTCAGAGTTGCCAACGGCAAAAAAAGGAAAAAACCAGTTGAAATTACAAAATATTATTTTTCCGTGTAATAAAAACCAAACAAATATGTAATGATGAAAACAAATAGATTGTATAAACCCCAATGTAAACAAAAATGATTGAACATTCTTGTAAAATAACTGTACTTTAAGGAAGATTAAAATCTTTAACAAAACTTATATTGTTTGAATTTTACTCTAATGTTACACTTTAAAACTCCCCAACTGAAATAAATCATCCACACTATTTTAAGTATTACTACTATTTCCATATTATGCGACACTACCCGGTCACAATGTCAAGAATAAATCTGAAAACTTTGTAGTCTCAAGAGTATAAATTTTACACAGAAAACTTCTCTCCTTAATGGGGTAAAATTGATTTATATGCAACTATTGCAGGACTATTTCTATATTTCTGTTACATGTTCATTCCTGTTTATGGTTTATTAATTCACATTTAATTAATCAACGTCACAAAAAATTACGATCGAGTGAGTTGGAAACAAATAACCTGTAATGTTTGGGAAAAAGCGATTTAAAATAGTCCTAAAATGTCATTTAGATAGATACTTTACATTATTAAAGGGTGTAATTTATATAAATATATATACAGAGTGTCCATGAAAAACGTTTCAGGACTTCTGTGAGTGATTGGGTACACTAAAAGGTAGAAAAAAGTTCCAATAGAGGTATGGCCTAAAACGCTTATTTTCTAGATATCCGCCATTTTATATTTTTCACAAAATATTGTTTTAATATAAGATATTTGTGGAAAATACAAAATGGTGGATATCAGAGAAAATAAGTGTTTTAGACCATACCTCTATTGGAACTTCTTTCTTACTTTTAATGTACCTAATCACTCACCAAAATCCTGAAACATTTTTTACGTACACCCTGTATAACCGTCGGATAGTCCAGCAATTTTTTAATCCGGATACGGGCCCGGTCCCGAGGTGTCCGGATTAGAGGGGTTCGACTATTCCCCAAGGATTCTTTTGAAAGTAGGACGAACTACAAGTCGCCCAAGATGTATTTCAACTCAGTTATGAGAAGCTAACTTAAGCCCTGCATCACAATGAAACTTTATACTGGCAAGTCCACGGCAGCACTCCGTCACATGTTTCCTGAGGAATATTGTTAAGTGGTGAAAAGAATGAGTGAGATGAGGCGAATGAATCATGTCGGCTGCTTTGTTGTCACAAATGGCGGACGATTATCTCCTGTTATCATTCTTTGGAACACTGACAACAAGCTAGCTACGAATTTATCTCAAAAATGAAAGCTATGCAAAATGTTACTGGACGAAACAGTTGTCTACCTCGTTCACGATTATAACGATGAATCTTTCCTGTAACTGAAATACAAATTTAAAAAGATAATATAAGAAAAAAATGTTTATATTGTCGTCTATTGCTTGTTATTGATTTCATTGCAGTGTTTGATCTTGTTTTTGTATTTAATTGTGTGTTTTTTCATTAATTTTTTTATTTGTATGTTGGAAGATAATGTTTTTTGATTATTTTTAGTATTTGTGTTTATATTCTATGTACTTGATGTGATATATTTTAGAACAATAGCATATACTGTCATCTTAAAGTTTATTAATTGTTACATTTTAACAAAGCCTCCAAACAGGCTATGCCTTGGAGGAATACTAAATAGGTTTTGCCTTAATATCTGTCTGTTTTTGTATCTTTTAGTAACGCTACGTGAAAGGGGAGCAAGCACAATGATGAAACTTGTTTCATTATTCTATATCTTTTGGAGAAGGTTTTTCATACTTAAAACTGACCCACGACATATTATAATAAACTAATGAGCTCTCAACTCTCAGTTTTCAGTAATTTTAGCAACAAGTTAATCAACATATTGTTATTTATTATCCCTAGAACTGGCAAAGTCGTAATACACGATGCACAAATTAAATAAGAAGTGAAAGGTGGAGGCATCTGTCGTCAATTTAGTGAACTTGTTAAACACCAGCGCCTTCGTGACCGTGTTGCCCTCTGGAAGCTGATATATGAACTGGCTCATGCAGTTCACTAAACTGCCACTAGGGTCTTATAGCCAAGTAAGCGCTTTCTACTCCTATGCACTGGTGGTAGGACCGGTTAGAGCGCTGCGCTGACGAGTGTAACGTTCTAGCCATTTGGAAGTGCTAGGTTTCGAATCTCGACCATGGTCACGAGATTCGACTTGGGCATTTGTAGGCTTAATTGGGATTGCAGTGGACACCTGTTTTGCTTTTGTGGTTAGTGCTTATAAGGGGGGCATGCTTTATGCTTGTTTTGTTTATACCTAATATTTTAAAAATATATACTCGATTTAGTGAATAATACAGTTAAAGGGGAAAATACTTGCCAGTTTTTGGGTTAAAGAGATTTAATATTAATAAAATAAATCATCAATTGCCAAATTAAAATCAATATTATTTCGTTTAAATTGATAATTGATTTTAAACCTTCTTAAAATGTATGATACAATAATAAAACCTATTATATGACTATTATAGGATACTACAATTAATAGGATTGCTTGATGGAGACCAAAATAATACAATTTTACAATTTGTATTATTTTCTAATAATACAATTTTACTAAGTTAACTTGTTTAAAGTTAATGCAGAAAAATTTAGCTAAAAAATTATTTTTCCCTTTATAGCTATTGTAATTCGAGGCAAATATTTAGTCATAATAATAACTATATATTTTCGTGTAAACTATAAGTCTTTCGTGTAAAATCTGTACAAAAGACGATGTGTAGCTTCTAGTCCTAAACAGTTTAATAAATTTAATAGATTTGATTAAACACTTACTAGATATATTTTAACCAAGGTGTACAAGGATGCAATATAATAATAAATTATATTCATTTTAATTTGATTACTGTATTACTTAAAACAATAAAATAAGTTAATCCCCAGTAATGTGTTCTCCACTGAAATATTTCTAAACATAGAGTAAAGCTTACTGCTGTACACGTCCCAAACTTTTGATGTATCACGGGTTTCAGCCTAACAGGTTCCAAAGTTAACTCTTTTTTGTTTTTTAATGTCTAACGCAGCACAAATACTACGATAAAGTTTAATTTTTCTCTGAGTTATTTTTTATTTTTTGCAAGGCCGGACTACACCAAATTCACGAAAACTGTGGTTTTTATAATCCTCCGTTAAATCTGACTGATTATTTAAACCAAACGAATCCAACTAAACCAACAATAACTCGTTATAACGAGAGTTTAAGGACTATACGCACGGTTAGTTTGATGTGTCACATTGATGAGTTAATTTTGACATGGATATGTCTTAGCACTTAGCGGCAAGACCAAAATATGAAACGGTGACGTCATACAGTTATACTGAAGGCAATAATTGTCTACGCACGATCACTACGGTGAGTTAGTTGGGCAAAATATTACCTAAAAAATAATATATACTCAAGCTATTATGTTATATATTTTTACATACTTAAAGTATTATATTACTGTATATACTGTATTTATAATACACGTAAATTATCACCATAAAACGACGCAATGGGCCTGCAAAGTTTCACTACGCAGATGACTGATGTGAACAACTGCACACACGCTCACTTTGACTGCCATCAATTGGATTGTCACACCGAAATGATGAAATCGTCCTTCCATCAGTTTCATATTTTGGTATGAGCTCGCAACGATTTTGCATACACACGGTCATTTGGGGAATCAGTTTGGATTGTTAAAACCGAACCGACCGTATGTAGGGCCTTTTAAAGTAAATTGAGTTCGTAATGGACGTCGTCCTGCAATCCAGCTACTTGGAGGTCACGAATTGTGGATAGTTCTGAGCGATGGTCGGTAGGTGTAGTGTTCTATGGTGTCGATTAACATCCGCACCATTGAATGCAACGTAATCCAATAAGACCATCCTCATAATTAAACCAGTTCGTAATTCAGAGGCAGTGGTTCGTATTCCACGTTAAACTGTAGGTCCATTAGTTGCCATTGGCTGTTGTTGGCTGCTGTGATTCCAGTTTTCGAAACGTTGTGAATCTTTGATTTATCATTTATGATGGGAAATATACGCGATTAAAATTATTTAAATAACATAGACCCAACATCATCAACAAAGAATTTCAAAGGGAAAAATAATTTAAATATAACATTTCTATTTACCATGGTTCTGAATAAAATTAACGTTGGAGACGTCCAGTAATCCAGCTACTTGGAGGCCACGAATTGTGGATAGTTGTGAGCGGTGGTCGGTGGGTGTAGTGTTCTCTTGTGTGGATTAAGGTCCACACTATTAAATACTACGTTAATCCGCAAAGACTATCCTCATAACTCAGAGGCCGTGGTTCGGCCGTTGGTGGTTGTTTAAACTGTAGGTCCATTAGTTGCCATCGTCTGTTGGGCTATTAATTAACAGTCCTGTCTAAGGAAGATGTCAGCCTTAGTCAGTAACAAGACTACAAGATCGCGCCACAATCATACTACACTCAATCCTCATTCATACTTGGCTTAAGATACCTACATTGTAGTATGGTCGCCATTTCAATGATCTATCACAATGACAATTAACTCTTTAATCGATGAGTTATTATATTTTGAGCTGTTTAATATCTACTAAATACCCTGACACAAGCGAAACAAGCCAAGTTGAGCGGCGGAGCGGAAGAGGGGGAGGGAGTGCCGATTATGTGTGATTAATCATTCTATTTGTACGCTGCCTCCACCAAGCACATTTGGAAACTTTCTAGAATTAATGGCGGATTTTTAACGGGCTTTCTGTCAGTTTATCAACTTAAATGTTTAATATTAACATCAGAGTAATCTATAAGTCTTTAGTTAGCTTTAAAACATAAAACCTGTCATATTTGTTCTAGTAATTTACGAAAAGCACCCTCGTAGTCCATTTAATTAAATTTTCACTATCTTTTATATATTTTAAATTATAGTTTTGTCTGTAGAATGTTTCAAAACAAAATTGTTTGTTATATTTACATTTTATACCCCATAAAAGCCTAAATCTCTATTGGGATCTGTATTTCTTTATATAATGTAGAACAAGGTATTGTTGTTACACTACTCCGTAAAACCAGAGCAACCGCTAATATAATGAAACCTATTTTCATTATTCTATCCCTTTTGAAGAAGGGTTTTAGCGAATTTCCCATGGGTAAAAAGCTATTACCGTAGGTCTCATGGCAAGAACTACGCACTGGACTATGTTACATTTTCGGTTTGAGGTGCCTAGAGTCTAAAATAAAAGTTGTTAAAAATTTTAAAATGGGTGCGTGTCCGTGAATACGATAACTCTCGAAAATATAGTCTAATCTACACCGAATTTGGTAGAGATGTGTATTCCTACATTTACCCGGACGAGTTCCTAATCCAGATGTATCGTTCAATGAAAACGGATAGTTTGAGGAGGTTTTGTACACGAAAAATATTTTTGCGTTTTTCATAAGTATTTTTTTCAAATTTCAAATGTTATCTTTTACCATTAGAATCAGTTCAAAACATTCCACAGATCCTATATATTTAAAAGTATAAACACAGTACGTTGTATTATGGAGCTCCAATGTGAACCTATATTTTTAGATGAACTTGGTACCAACTTAGCTTCAAATGGTTTAAATCCATCTATTTATCCATTCAATCTTTATAACTAATTACTTTATTTGAATAGATAGTTGGTCAGTTCAAAGTTTATCCATCCTTAGCATTATCCAAACGGTATAGGATAGTGGAAGTAAAATTCATCAAGTGGGTACTTCCGTTTTCACGGAGAAACAGTTAACTTGTTTAGCTTTATACAATACAGATTGAATGAGTCTTTTCTGGGTAAGTCGTATAATCGTAATTCCTAGAAATTGATATAAAAATAGGTTTTAATTCCACATTATTATTTTCGGCCTGACGGCCGTGGGATAAATGGTAGTGACGTCATAAAACTACGATAAATAAATTTACAATATCGTTGGCAAATGTTTTACGCGTGAAGGCTTGCTCTCGTGGGAAATCAAGAACTCAAATTTATAAAACAACTCAAACTTTTATTGCTAAACTAATGTTGGCGTGGGAACTATTATTCAGGAAAAATGCACCCGTCACAGCAGACATGCATCTTCGACCATATTTAATTTCTTCAATAATAACCTATAGAAACAATGCTTGGTTAAAAAAATAAGCCTTAATCCACGGTCCATGATCTCTCACAACTATCCACGAATTGTGGATAGTTGTGAGAGATGGTCGGTGGATGTAGTGTTCTCTTGTGTAGATTAACGTGTGGATTAACGTCTGCACTATTAAATACTACGTTAATCCGCAAATACCATCCTCATAATTAGACAAATTCGTAATTCAGAGGCCGTGGTTCGGATTCCACGTTAAAATGTAGGTCAATTAGTTGTCATCGGCACACTCATCAAGCAAACGTTGCGAATCGCCTCGCATTGAAACACACAGGGCGCTAGTGTCCAGCGAAACATTTTGCCTCGCAACACTTGCTTCAGGTGAAATACTGCAGCGCCCGGCCTAATAAGTACACATAAACAGGTTGAGTGAATGTATTTTACTGACATAACCTTTCATAAATAAACGGTACCAGTGAACTGACACATACTTTCTCCCTTAAGTAAGTTCAAGAAAGACAATCTGTAATAAAACTATCATGTTCTTCAAAGTTCATCTAAATAAATACCATTTAATAATTTATTGTTTCAAAAATAATCATCCAATTTCTAAAAATAAAAACACGAGAGACAAAGTTAAATTAATTGTTCAAATTGTATGGGGGGACAACCCCCCCCCCCGTAACACCAAGCTTTTTTGAGCTGGTTTTGTTCGGTGATTTGACCTTACGCTTCATACCAAGTTTCATGGAAAACGGTTGGAAAGTAAGGAAGAAATTGATTTTTTTTTATATTCTCCATAAGAATAACATTGGGCGCTTTCAGACAACGTACTGCGTTTATCGTGGACAGTAAATTTAACTTTTCTCTGGAACCGTTAGTCGTAGACAAATAATTCAAATTACTAATTTGTTTAGTTTTTTAAGCTGGTTTTAATGGTGCCAGTCAAGTTATACTTTACTTTTATTGTTTTCGCTGAAAATTTAAAAATTTGATTTTTTAGACATTTAAAAGCCCATAACTTTTGAACCGTCATTTTTACAGATATGCGGGTGGTGTCAAATTATTTAGTACTCTGTACACTATAAACTGTCAAATTTTAATAAAAATCGTTAGAGCCGTTTTTGAGAAATTTGGATTTTTCACGTTTTTTAAGGGTTTTTAGGGGTGAACTACCCTTAAAAATCAAAAATTCAAAAAAATGAAAAAAACGCCTGGAGATACGGTGACTATATATATACATGCCAAATTTCATCTAAATCGGACCAACGGGGTAGGCTGTGGCACTGTACACATCCAGACACACACACACACACACACACGGACACACGGACGGACAGACATCACGTCAAAACCCACTTTTTTGGATTCAGGGGACCCCAAAACGGATATATCCACCCTCAACTCAAATTCGAAAATTTTGACGAAAACAATACTTTCTCCATATACTATGTATAAGGGGAGAAAGTAAAAAACAAAACACCTTATTATTTTGTTTTGTTATCAAAACAATACATCTTTTAATGACAATTTTAGAGGTTGCCTAGCAACGTGTCAGCTGATCGCCGCAACATTGTTTATCGTTCTTATGTAGGCCTCCAACGCTCAAAAAGGAACCTCATGGTCATTAGCCCAATGATTAATAGCTTCTTCATTAAGTAATATATGAACAAAAACACTGAATGGGGCCTGTCCACATAAAAGTACAATACGTAGCTTATACTTAGCTACGCAGCAACTTGATAGAGCTCTAGTTCTATAGAGAGGTGATTGATTGGCAAAAAAGATAAATTTTAGAAAAATTACAGGAAAAATAGCTCGTTTTAACAAGTTGTATATACATATTCTACATTTATTAGAGAAGTTTTTCTAGTCCGTACCAAAATTTCTTCCCAGTTAAGTCGGTAGTTCTAATTCAGTTGTAAGTTGACCTCCGACATATTCTCTGTTGATAGGGATAAAAAATGGGACGAAATTATTGGGTCGCACCAAATCGTCCTTTTAAACAAACACAATCCATCTACATAAATAGAATTAGATTTTTGTCATTACATTGTTTTCATTTATGATGTATTTGATATTTTTGCGTTTTTTCCAAGTCTTGGATTTTGATTAAAATTTCATGGTTTATAGCTTTTAAGTCCCAAATAATATGACACCACCCTGGGTCTTTAGAACTGATAGTTCAAATGTTATGAGCATTTAAATGTCAAAAAACATTTTTTTTTAATTTTCGGGCAAAACAAAGGTTAATTGTATAAAATAATTTGACTATCGCTATTAAAACTGGCTTAAAAATAACAAATTAGTATTTTGAATCATTAGTCTACGACTAACGTTTCCAGAGAAAAGTTCAATTTAAAGTCCGTGGTAAACACAGTACGTTGTCCGAGATCGCTCAATGCAGAATATTAACAGAGAGGAACGGATTATAAGGAGAGGAGGCACCTTATGGGACTTCGTGAAGACGATAAAATCTCAGGAAAGTGTTGCCATCTGTCAGATTTAGCGGTGAACTAGGTCTCTGTGACACCGTCAGGTGTATGTTAAATTATTTGCGACACTAGTGCCGTCTGAGGATCCGTTCATCTATGATATTAATAAAGCAATTTCTTCCTTTTCTCAACCATTTCCTATGAAACTTGGTATACAGTGTATACCAAATAGCCCAAAAAACCCATTAAAAAATTTATATCAACTTTGGAGAAAGGGGGTAATGTTAAAAAAAGTCTAACAATTAATTTAACATGTTTTCCCTTGTTGTTCGTTTAAGAAATCGTATGGATATTTTTGAAACAATAAATTTTAAATGATATTTAGATGAACTTTAAAGAATATGATAGTTTTAGTAAAGGTTGTAGTTTTTGACATGGATATGTCTTTGCTCTGGGGTGGGGGTGTTGGTGATTTTTAAGATGGAAAATATGTAACAGGTTTCCATAGAAACCACCAGAGCTATTGTATTGATTTTTTAATACAAAAGAATAAGAACAGCTGTTTAGATGAAGTGAAAACATTACCTTTGATATATCCATGATCTAACCTATTTCCCTCAGGGAAGTAAATACAAACATTTTAATTTAATTAAGGGAGAAAGTGTGTGTCACTCCACTGTTACTGTTTATTTTAACTATCGAATGAGAATAATGGATGATACAATAATGACCAACAACACGTGCACCTGACACGTAGACAAGGACACAAGGACGCCATCTATCAACCGCAGCACGTACCTGAGTGTGCCAACATGCTCTTAGGGCCTACAACAACTGATATTATGATTTACAAAACTATTATAACACCATTTGTTTGTGTTCTATAAACATTTTATCTATATCTATAAAAGGGGATGTTTGTATATATGTATGTGTATATATTTGTATGTTTTAAGTTTATGCGCTCGGACACCGTTGGACGACTAGCCATAAAAATGGTACACATAGATAAAAATTCATGGAGAAGGTTTATGGATCATCAATTTTGATGTAGCTCAATTGGGTTTCACCCTAGAAGCCCAAAAAGGATCCCATTCTGTGGTACCAGAACTTTGTTTACATTAACTATTTTCTTTTCAACAGCTGATTGCTTTACTACATCTGTTAGTTGAAGATATACTCCACAGATCGAAGCACTTGCATTTGTTTATGTTTTCTATCTTGTTTACATTTTGGTTTTAAGGTTATGCGAGTGACTAAACAGTTTACATTTTTTAACTGTGACTTCTTCTAGCACATTTTGATACTGTGTTACGTTATTTTAGTTTATAATGGTATTTACTTATTTATTTAGGTTATTTATTTAGTTTATAATGGAATTTCACACGCACATTCTCTAACCACCATTAACTGTATTATAATTACTAAGGACTGCCGACAACAACCACGGAGGCATGGGGGCGGAGCCCCGAGCTAGCGAAGCTAGTTGACTATAAAATTTGAGTTTTGTCTGAGAATCGCTTACAATTATAATATTTTTTATATTGTTACGTTTTAGAACCCATAAATGCCGAAAATTGGTCTTATCTCAATTCTGGGGGTGGTCAAATTGACACACGTTTTGTGGGATCTGGCGAATGGTTCACCTGGTACTCTTCAGGGCTAAGGCACGTAGAGAGCATTAAGAAGGGTCAACTGGCAAAGCCGCCCGGCCAGGTAGCGGCTTCAAAATGAGCTATAGGGGAATTTTGAACACTTTGAACTACCTCACGTATACGATTTTAGGAAACAAGATGTTATGGGTTTGTAAGCCCCAAAAGATTTATTAGTAATTTATAATTAATTGTTTTAACAATATACAAAATGAATGTATGTGTTATTTAGTAACCTGAAACCATAGTAAAGAATAATAAAATAAACAGTATCAGTGCACTGACACATACTTTCCCCTTAAGGAAATTGAAAAACGACGATCTGTAATAAAACTATCATGTTCTTCAAAGTTTATCTAAATATCATTCAATAGTTTATTGTCTCAAAAAAATCATCCCATTTCTGAAAATACAAACAAGAGAGACAAAGTCAAATTAATTGTTTGAATTTTATGGAGGGACCCCCCACCACCCCCGGTAATACCGACCTTTTTTGAGTTGGTTTAGATGGGTGATTTGACCTTAAGCTTCATACCAAGTTTCATGGAAAACGGTTGGAAAATAAGGAAGAAATTGATTTTTTTAATATTCTCCATAAGAATAACATTGGGCGCTTTCAGACAACGTACTTCGTTTACCATGGACTGTAAATTTAACTTTTCTTTGGAACCGTTATTCGTAGACAAATAATTCAAAATACTAATTTGTTTAGTTTTTTAAGTTGGTTTCAATGGGGCAAGTCAAGTTATACTTTACATTTGTTGTTTTCACTGAAAATTTAAAAATTTGATTTTTTAACACTTAAAGCCAATAACTTTTGAACCGTCAGTTTTACAGGCATGCTAATGGTGTCCAATTATTTAGTACTCTGTGCACTATAAACTGTCAAATTTCAATCAAAATAGTTACAACCGTTTTTGAGTAATTTGGATTTTCACGTTTTTAAGGGCTTTTAGGGGTGAACTACCCTTAAAAATCAAATATTACAATATTAAAAAATTAAAAGAGTCTAGAAAATCCGTGAATTTATACATACATGCCGAATTCCATCTAAATCGGACCAACGGGGTAGGCTGTGGCTCTGTACACATCCAGACACACACACAGACACACGGACGGACAGACATCACGTCGAAACCCACTTTTTTGGATTCAGGGGACCCCAAAATGGATATATCCACTCTCAACTCAATTTCAAGAATGTAGACGAAAACAATACTTTCTCCATATACTATGTATAAGGGGAGAAAGTAAAAAAAGATTCGATAGGTATTTACCTAATTTTTAAGAGTGTATATACATACAGTTAATGACTGGTTTAGTTGGCATTTCCGTCCTTATGTGTTTGCAATAGCCGTTTGAATTTTGGTAAAGCAGCTTGAGGATTGTATATTTATTTTTCGTTTTAGCGAATTAATGACAATAATAATTTTTAAACCATTTTATCGTAGACATTTATATTGTCATCAATTTCAAACACACCATTCCAAATTTGGTTCAGTTATAACCACATGGGCGTTTGTTATATCGCTTTTACTAAAGTAGCATTATTTTCATCTGACTTGCTTTTAATATTTCCTATGCAATTCTTTTCTTTCTGATATATATGAAGGTGTTACGTAACCTTCTCTGTTAATAATAACAAAGTGAAAACTTTGTTATTATTCTCTCAATTTTGTCCGCCACTTCATATCTTGTACTTCATCCAAAAAAGAAATCACTGCCTAAGTTTCAATAATGAGACTTTTATGCCGTTGTTCTTGTTCTCTTCAACCGAGGGATTGTACTTAGATGACTTACTTATAACGTTAGTTTCTTCCATATAAAAGGATGTGTTAGTTAAATTAACTAATCTTGTCTAATCTAATCTAATTGTTGCTGCACCTTTCTTGGAATACTAGATTTCCTCTGAGATCCCATAAGACAAGTTAATTTCTTGGAAATTACTTTCACTCTATCCAATCGTGTTTTATTTTCAGTTTGAATTATTTTACCATTTATTCCCCTGTATTCTGATTCTGATCCTCATAATTAGACCAATTCATAATTCAGAGGCCGTGGTTCGGATTCCACGTTAAACTGTAGGTCCTTAGTTGCCAACGGCTGTTGGGCTATTAATTAACAGTCCTGTCTAAGGAACATGTCAGCCTTAGTCAGTAACAAGACTACAAGATCGCGCCACAATCATCCTACATTCATTCCTCATTCATACTTGGCTTAAAATACCTACCTGGGTAGGTCGCCATTTCAGTTAAAAGTATAAAAGTTTAAATTATAAAGATTTCGTTGTTAAGGTACTAAGAGTATCTTATTATTCTTTACTAGCCAAAGTACCCGTTCTTCGCGCGGGCTAAAGAGGCTGAAAGGTGTAGGCTCTACCGATACATTTAAGGTATTGTTAATTAATTCTTCATTGTTTACAAAATGACAAAACAGGAGTGTCTACAACATTTCAAAGTAACATATGTCAAATATTAGGAGAGGATAAGGATTAATGTAATAGAGACAGTCGTCGGAAAAAAACTTAAAATCTACCATTCCGTTATTTCAAATAATTCACTAATTTCGATCCAGCAGTTTATCTGAAAAATCAACTTTATTTCTTCTTCTTCCCGAACTGTCAAAATATAGTGCAAACGGATGTTGTCATTAGAAAATGTAAACATTGAAACCTAGGACGGTCACGGCAGCTCTTATTTCTTCTTCTTCTTCTCTTCTTCTTGAACTGTCAAATAGTATTCATCACAGCTGTTGACATTCAAGTAATTTTATCATTCTCTAAAAATGTAAACATTGAAACTTAGGACGTTCAACCAGGGCGTAGCCCGAGAGGATTTTAAGGAAATGAGTATGCCTATGTGTTGCATGAGTTAAGATCTACCTTTGCCTATTTCAAACCGGTCGGTCCAATATTTTTCGCATTCACTTACAACAAACCACCCACAAACAACAAACCCACAAACAAACATACAGCCACCTCTTCTTTTATAAAATTATAGAAGAAAAGTAATAACGAATCTTATGTTCTAAGAAATTTTTTCGATGTTAATAACGACAACATACATGTAATATCATTCTAAGTATAATAGATTAATTATTAGACGCATCTTGTATCTGTTTGTGCTAACATGTTCCTTAGGCAGGACTGTTAATTAATAGCCCAACAGCCGATGGCTACTAATGGACCTACAGTTTAACGTGGAATCCGAACCACGACCTCTGAATTACGAATTGGTCTAATTATGAGGATAGTCTTTGCGGATTGTAGTATTCAATAGTGCGGACGTTAATCCACACATGAGAACACTACATCCACTCACAACTATCCACAATTCGTGACCTCCAAGTAGCTGGATTACAGGACGTCGCCACCGTCCCAGTCATACTCAATACTTTTTACTCAATAGAAGACAAAGTGAAACGAAAACTTTTATCCACGTTCTAAATTTATGTCTAACACCTTTTAATAACTGTGGTAAGAAATAATACATAAAAACCCAAAGTTAGGCTTTTAATCTATAATATTATAAAGAAGAGGTGGTTTCTGTATGTTTGTTTGTGGGTTTGTTTGTGGGTTTGTTGTGGCAAGTAAATGCGAAAAATACTGAACCGACCGGTTTGAAATTTTACACAAAGGTAGATCTTAAACTCATGCAACACATAGGCATACTCATTTCCTTAAAATCCTCTCGGGCTACGCCCTGTGAACGTCCTAAGTTTCAATGTTTACATTTTTAGAGAATGAAAACATAAAATTACTTGAATGTCAACAGCTGTGAACACTAAAATTTGACAGTTCGAGAAGAAGGAGAAGAAGAAGAAAGAGCTGCCATGACCGTCCTAGGTTTCAATGTTTACATTTTCTAATGACAACATCCGTTTGCACTATATTTTGACAGTTCGGGAAGAAGAAGAAATAAAGTTGATTTTTCAGATAAACTGCTGGATCGAAATTAGTGAATTATTTGAAATAGCGGAATGGTAGATTTTAAGTTTTTTCCGACGACTGTCTCTATTACATTAATCCTTATCCTCTCCCAATATTTGACATATGTTACTTTGAAATGTTGTAGACACTCCTGTTTTGTCATTTTGTAAACAATGAAGAATTAATTAACAATGTATCAGTAGAGCCTACACCTTTCAGCCTTTTTAACCCGTGCGAAGAACGGATACTTTGGCTAGTAACTTATAAAATTGGACAGTAAATAATCAAAACAAAAACATTACAATGTAAAACATATGATCAGCTGATAATAAATTAACTAATAATTCACAACAACTAATAGAGGAATGAAAACCAACATATCCATTGTTTATAATGGTTAAGTTGAGACGTGATTCCTGATGATAACAAGGGGCTTTATTGTACTATAAACATAAACAATCATAAGACTACTTTGATTGAAGAAGAATATAGGACCTCATAAACTTTCACAACCAAAGATCAACAGCCAAACTTATCCAATTGTTATTCGGTCGCCCTATCAATAGCTCTTGCCAACTTTGCTTTCAAGGAAAAACTTAGAGTACCCTAAAAATCATCTGCTTCTATCTAACTTGAGAAAGATCGAAATTGGTTTAACAGTTTTTTAGCGAATTTCCCGTAGGGAGGAAGAACTTATTTCTTAAGCCTGGGACCATGTTACTTTTTTGTTTTGAGGTGCCTAGAGACAAAAAAAATAGTCGGTAAATTTTATATAAACGATAACTCCCTTCCGATCGAGACCAAATTTGGTAGAGATGTGTATTCCTACATTTACTCGAACGAGTTCGTAATTCAGGCATATCACTTCATCGGAAGAGGTATTTTGGGGGGGTTTCTTGCATTTTTCACATGTAATGTATAAATATTTCAAACTTTATCTTATAAGATTAGATTCAGCCTAAAAAACTACACAATTAATACCTTAAAGTTTTTCTTTATCTCCAACTTTTACTGAGATATTAAAAAATCTAAAAACAGTTTATTGAACGTTGAGGCTCCAATACTAATCTTATGGAGGTAAAAGAAAAATTATATTTCCTTTACTAACCAATATTTTTAGTACTTAGCTTCATGGGCTTAGGATCCATACATTTATGCTAAAAAATCGTAGTTTATGTGATCCTCACAGTAGCAAACCTGCAACCTGGTACTCTTTCCCATGTTAATCTTATGGAGAATAGTCGAACTTCTTTATTTATGGACTGATATTGATAAAACTTAAATAAAATAAAAATAGTTTGTAACAAAAATGCCTACTTTCAGTGTTCCTCATAGCAGCAAACCTGCATATTCTTTCCCTAATCTTATGGAGAAAACTCATTTATTACGGATATTGGTCAAACCTGTTGATATATTATTATTGATTTTGAAAATGAACTGAGTATGCATGTCTTCTGTGACAGGGTTATTTAATATTTTATTCGTATTTTATTTGTAATACAGTACTATAAAAATCTTGAATAGAAATATGTGTTTACTTAAATGAATTATAGCATTGAAAACTATTTATTGGTGCAACTACTTAACTACTTATTGGGTTAGATACACTGTAGATATATTGGAACCAGCTGTTTGAACTAGATATTGGACACGACAACAATGGATCAGCTGTCACACAGCTGACTGGTGATATAGAGTTGCCGCCGTCTGCAACGCACCTGGTCTCGCCACCTCAATGCGGTCTAGTTCATTCAAAATAATGGAATTTATTAAATTACTACCTTACAGATATTTTTGGTGCTATTTAGGTCTGACTTGGAAAATTAAACATAATACGTATAAATATTGATAACGTATTACGTAATACGTACGTAACCTACGTAACATTTTATCTTAAATGTAAAAATACTGTATAAATGTAAAATATTGCAGCAGACCTGCGTACTAAGCGAATTTCCAAATCAATAATATGACAAGTTTTATCTATGGCTGTCAATTCCACCATTAAAACCAGCTTAAAAACGAAACAAATTAGTGTTATGAATTATTTGTCTATGGCTGACGGCTCTCTAGAAAAATTCAAATTCAAATTTCAATTGAATCACGCGTTTCAGGCATTAATTTATAAAACACGTTCCACAGATAAAATTTTAAAATTATTGGACTTGTTGCTTGCATTAAATACCTATTATTAAACAGGAAAAGAATCGTCATGTTTAATATACATAAAAGGAAATACTGAAAAAACGACAATATAAATAAGTATTTCAAAAACATCTAATGAAATAAACTTGCTTATACGTAATCAGCATTTTGACATAGCCACATTAACATTGCTTAGTAAAACTATTTTCTAAGAAGTCGTGGTTTGCTATTTGGGTTTACAATAGATCTATTTAAATTTTCATCAAGTAGCTTGATTATAAAAATTTTAAAAAGTTTCAGCCGAAAACTTTCAGAACCCCTTGTTTTTTGACTATGAGACATTACTTCAACATTGTTTTAGTTAAAAGTAAAATAAACTGAGTTACTCAAATTTATCGAAAAAGCTAGATCATCCCAATAGCTTCGTCGTTAAACCTTTAGACAAGAGTTAACGCTTATAGAGATTTAAAAGAATCTCATATGTTTTTATATCCTTTACCAATTTATGTATGAAGTGTTACAAAATTTGAAGTTTTGTCATGGATATGTCATAGCACTGGGGGGAGGGGTGTTGGCAATTTGTGAGATGAAAATTTGAAACAGGTTTCCATAGAAACTACTATAACTATTGCATTGAAATTTGAATGTATAAGAACGAGATCGCACGCAGTGCCATGGCGTGAGAAGAGTGAATTTCTTAGAAATTTTACTCCCATCATAGTAATCGAATAATACTGATGCAGGCTTGCTGCAATAAGGGTTGTTTTACATGGTGTAAAGTAAAAACAAATACCAATTTTTTTTGAAATTACATCTATAAGAATTACATTGGCAAGGAAGCAGCCATGAAAAAGGAGTGAACTTTATAGTTTCATGGAAAAATTCCTAGCCTGCTTAAAAGCAAAACAAGAAAAAATTAAAACACAAGGTTTGAAGGTTATGTACATGTTATGGCGTATTGCGATTTTGTGACATACTTTTAAATCACGTGTACTAATTTAATTATCAACTATAATTTTATAGAAGGAAATATTTCAAAGAGATTAAAAAATGGTAAGTTCATTTAACAAATAATTACATCAAATAGAACTCTGAATATATTTATTTATTTTGTTAGATCTTTGCTTAAGATTGAGGTTATAACTGCTTTGATATTAACTATTATATATTTTGATACCTTGTTTTTATACTTCTTCATATACGTGAAGCTATTAGAAGTTATATAATTCAAGAAATTCTTATCTCATTTGTTTTTATATTCCTGGTCCTGTGGCACTTACACTTAGCCTACGAAGTTTTTTTTGCAAGAACATTTTATGTTAAAACCAACACTAATTTTAAAAGGGGTGTGTTTTTTAAGTAAACCCCATTTTTCCCAGACACTAGTAGTTCCTATGCGTACCACGAAGAGTGAGAGTGTGTCATGTTTCTGTTAACCTTTGAATCAATGGTAGTCCTAGGCCTATTATTCAGTTTCCGCTTAGTAGCTTAACCGTAAGGTTCTATCCATTCAATTTAATTTTTTAGACTATCAACTCAATCTCTTCATGTAAGCTTTGCAGTTATGGTTTTTTTAGTCAACAAGGAACCTGTCATGGACAGAAATTTATGGACACATTTGCAAAGTGTCTGCATTACAGTGATACAGCAATGTGCAAAAACAGTACATAAGTGGGTATGAGAATCCCAAAAATGTCTGTCCTTGATATTCAGTTCAAATCTTGGGTTTTCTCAAACTCCCCTGCTGCTCCCCACAGGAGCACAATTTCCTAAACATAAACAATTTTGCAATAACATTTATCACAATACATCTGAAAATTATTGTAAGAACCCTGATATTGTGTTCTCACAAATCTTTTTTTTAAACTAAAGCCATCAAATCGTCTGTAATTGAAGGGGGAATATCTTCACTTTTAATTTTTAATATCATGCCACTTGCACCATATCGACTACTTCTGTTAAGATTTTTCAGTTGCCCATTGATTGACTGATCCAACCCTTTTTTTAGATTTAATCTATTTAGGATTATAATTTAACTGTGTTAACACTTATAACGTAACATAATTTTTAAAACGCTAAGAGAAACATAAGGTCAATTTGACCATTAATGTGTTTTATTGCTGTTTAGTGTGTTTATTATTGTTTTTATGTATCACTTGGCAATCACATGAGTAACAAATGATGTTTTACAACATTTTATGACAAATCATATGAAATAAAAAAAAGAGAGCAAAAATCATGTGACAGTAAAAAATGAGACTCCAAACTTCATGCTCTAAGACGACCAGCTCTGGCCTTGGGAAAAAAATCTGTATAAGATTGTTGCCCAAGGCCAGAGCTGGTGGTCTCATAGCGGGTAATCTAGCTGTTATTTTATTTCTAGCAGGTGTTCTTTTGTTTGTTGCGTTTCACCACAACCTTTTACCGATTATACAAGGTATATATATATACAGGTATAATACAAGGTATATTTGACCGACGATTGCCAGCTGTAAGCGAAACACACGGTAAATCTGACCAACCGTATTCACACAATGCGTCTAATACGTACGACAACCTCACAACAACTTGTTGGAAATGACCAAATATTACGGAGAGGGGTTTGGGGGAAGGTACTGGGGGTGACAGCCGTCAAGGTCAAGCAGTTTAGCCACTATTACTAGTAAAATTATCGATCGGTCAATTTGTTTCGTTTTAAGTGTTAAGGTACATTTTATCAATTTTTAAAACCTTATGGTTAGAACCAGGATAGCCTATAGAATGTCTTTAAGAACTAATTATACCTATTTTAATTTAGTGATTAGTAGGGCCTAATGGTATATGATTCTAATAGTGAATTGTCTATATGTCTTGCCCTGTATTTCATAGTCGATGTGGTTTTCAGCCAAAAAACAAGAAAAAATGGATTGACAAGAAGAATTCTGTAACCTTCCATCTGGTCCATCGTAGTCAGCAAGACCCTTTGGCCGCAGATGATGCAGCTCCACAACGAGTTTTGTTGGCTGCATCTTCTAGTCAGGTAAGATGAGGAAGTAAAACAAAACCATGGACAGTTTGTTATTGCTTACTACACGTTATCCTTAACCCAATCGAAAAATATAAATTACTAATCAAGTACAAAATATTTTGTCATAATTCTGGATGAAATATTAAACCCAAAATATCCATTGGTAATAGGAGGGGTTCAAATTGAAAACTCGGGAAGTAAAAGTGTTTAAAAAAATACCTGTAAAAAATTATCAACACACAGTAAATATTAAAATATCGCAGTTAGTCTAAAAAATTCTGTTTTGTTTAAAATTTAAGATTCTTCTGGATTTGAAACTGAGAGCCAGATATTAATATATGATTCATCTATAAGCTAGGTCCATGATATTTAGCCTACCTTCTACAAAACAAAATTAGGGTCATTGCATACTTTTTCTAGAGTTTTGAGGTTCTTCATAACCATGCTGATTTTAGAGACCAGCTTACAAGCTCTGAATAATATTAAGTTATGATTTAATAACTGATAACATTTCAGTACTAATGTTTATGTTTTAGGGGAAATGTAAGAAGAATAAAGATGAAGAAGTTAAGTACGGGATTTATTTTGATGATGATTATGACTACCTTCAACATCTGCGGGAAAGTGACTCTTTAGTTGCCCATTGGGAACAAGCTCCCGAAAAGGAAAAACCTAAGAAGGTAACAATTTAGTAAAATGTACCATTAAGAAACAAATCTTAGATAATTTCATTTTCATTTGAGGGAAAATTATGAACTTGTTAAAAAATAAATTAATACATTTTTACATCAATACCGTTTGCTAACTAATGTGTGATTGTTGTGTGCTATGCTGTCCAGATGATATTTATTGTGAAAGATTGTACAACAGAAAGCCATCGCTAACGGGCAAAACTCCCTCCAAAGAATATAAATGTGACAGGATTGTCATATAAACCGAATAAGTTCATTCTGATTTCTGATCTTCCTGGATGAGGGTGTGTCACACCTTTTTATGTTTTTCCCATTTTTGTAGTCCATCCTTTTTTTTGGTAGCACTAAGGTCTATTTTCAGGGTTAAAACTTTTAAGTTTTTCATTTTATAATTATTATGTTAGCATAACTAATAGGTCTTGTATGTACAGTAAGGTCTAGTTTATCAGAATTAAAAAACATTATAAATAACATTACAGATGTGTATTTTATCTCAAGCTTCTTCAAAATTTCAGGTACAACCGTAGTACCTCGTTGGACACAGCAAGTGTTTGTATTACAACGATGAATGCATAACATGATTAATGCACACTCTGTATGTGGATGGGTTGGGGATGTTTCCAAGCGGAGCGCTACAAGCACTGAGCTCATGCGGGAGCTGTTACTGTTTGACATTTCAATACTGAACTGTCAAAAGCGTAACTGTTTGATTTTGAGGTTAAATGTATAAGCACTTAGCGCATGTGCGAGCGGTCACCATTTGACATTTCAATACTGAACTATCAAAATGTAGGTATGTGAGGTTGGATGTACAGTGGTTGTTTGTTTTGGAATTGAATTGAATTTTACGGTAAAAGTGCATACTGAATCTGTAGTCATGAAGACGGTTGTTTTAACATCAGAGGACATTTTATTTTCTACCTAAAACTAATAATATTTGAACTATAATTAAAAATAAATTTTTAACGTGTTAAACGTTTGCGCGATACTTCACGGCTAAGTTGTTGTTCAAAGGTTTTATGCAGTCTGCAGCACTAATATTGCAGGTGTTATTCACGATCGTTGTATATGCTATCCGGATTGGGACCCTGCCACATTAATCTGGATAAACCAGACTTTAGTGTATAATAAATATAAAAAAACATATATGTATATATTGTAATCTAATAAATACAAATCTCATTAATAAATTTTCTTTTCCAATTTAGGAAAATAATATTAAATTGCCATCATCAGTGTTTGCGTCCGAAGTGGAAGAAGATGTTGGACTTCTCAATCGTGCTGCACCTCAGTCAGGTGAGCTACAACGGCTAGACCTAGTTACTCCTTAGTGGATTATTATTGGCTATTGGCTTATTGGCAACTTTAACAGTATGCCTGTTTACTGGCAAGGTAGATCAGGTAGCTCTAGTCCAGCTGTTGACAAAATTGTGTGTTTGAAAGCTAATCTTGTATTTTGAAATCTCTCATTAATAGACCAATTCAGTAAGGTTATTAAAGACTTATTTTGTTTACAAGGTTGTTTTTAATTATTTCCAGTATATTTGAGGTTAGATTTGGTTTATCCGCAATTTCGATTGTACACGATTGCTCAGCCACGTATTCCCATGGATAATCGGGAGTCTACTGTGTATATTATTTCTAAATATTTACTAGCTTTCTCCAAATAGTTAGACATTGTGTAAGTATTAGATTATGTGTGTGTATAATTCTATTTCACACAGTTATTTGTTATGACCTTTATTTTCTTAAATAATTTGCTTTTTGTATGTTTTCTTCATTTATCTACATATTATGCTAGCCGTCGGAAGGAAAGTGAGGAGTTCCATCATCGCCATGCAGTGCATGTAAGATAATACAAGTAAGGTAGAAAGAAAAGCATGTGTTAGGTGATCGGAAATACTAATAAAACTTTAGTTTATTTTTAAGTGATAATTCATTCGGAAACTGTTATGATATTCAGTGGAACTGGTATGAAGTAATATCGTCAGTCTGTTCTGAGATCCAGTTTTAGTGAACACCTGTTCTGATTGTTTTGTTTGTGAATATTTATTTTGAGTATTGAAAATGTTGTTTTAAAATAATGAACAAGTCTATTACAGAAACTTTGATGTATTTCAGGTCTCCGCCTGGATTTGGATCCTGATATTGTTGCTGCCATGGATGAAGATTTTGACTTTGATAATCCTGAAAATCAGCTTGAGGATGATTTTATCGAAAAGGCAAATGCTTCGGGTGATGAATTGTAAGCTAATCTGTGTATACTTCACAATAACTTAAATTATTAATTCCTAAATACACAATTAAACATATAAAACTCCTTTATTGAACTTTTTACTGCCATCCAAGGCATTTCAATGTTTCTGTTCCTCTAAATTATTATATTTAGTGTTGTATAGTTGTTCAGAAGTATTAGATAAACAAATATTTTAATCACATCCCCAATTCACAAACCTCCTCTGTTACTTGCCTTTTACATCAAACTTTGTGCCACTCTTAGAATGAGATTTTTGAAAATGACATGTCTAATTTCAAAAAGCTTTCATTAATGTTTATAAATGATATTGATGAGTTGATAATGTTGTATTTAAGATTGTAGACTTTAAAGTTTTGGAAGTGTGCCTGCCAGAGGTACAACTTACAAGCTTCAGTAAGTCCTGTTAGTAAATGTTATTAGTTACTAGCTGACCTGGTGAACTTCATAACACCTAACAGTAGATACATCTTAACTTTAAGATTGGACATTTTCTGAAGTTGAATAGCCTTACGGCTTCGTTGTGTAGATATTCTTGGTCGTGGCATAGTGAATAACAATAATGAAACAATAAGACATATTAACAACATTCCCACAAAACAAATAAATTTGAGTGGATTGATTCACAATTTTCTATTCCAACCTAAACCAAACCTGTACCTGTACCAAACCAAAAACAAACTGTAATACGGCTTTTATAGGTAAGATAATTATACAACTGACATATAACAGCTGATTGTTCTAATAAACGTAATATGTATAAAAGTTGTAATTTTGTATGTAGCCAATACATCAGACAAAAATATAAATACATAATTCCCAAAAACGTTAACTATTAACGTGGCGAATAAAGCTTTTCATTTTGTACAGCAGACATTTACTTCATAGTTTTACATTAATGAATGATCTAGATGGTATTGGATAGTAAAGCATATTGCTAATGGAAAGTAAACCAACAACTGTAGCTTAAGAAATCAAATTTTGTTAAAATTTGTAAACAAACTTAGTTCCCATAAGGTTAACAGTAGAAATTTAAAACACCATAAAATGGAAACTTATGGAAGTTTTTGAAAATTGTTTTTCACTAAAACCTTCTCGTACACATATAGAGCAACTTCCTAAAATTTCATGGCGATCAGATAAGTAGTTTGGCAATGCATAAAGGATATATATACATACACACATATACATACATACATGAATACACATAAATTCATTTTTATATAGAGCGATGAGTTTCAACCCATTGAGGTAGAAGTTGTATCAAGCATGGACTGACCCTAAGATAGCAATTTAAATGGTCTATTTTGTGGTACCTTTGAAAAAGGTTGCTTGTAAAAATCGCTTACATATAAGATAAGTAGATATGCCTAATTTTATTCTCATATGCTGGTAATAATGAAGGAATGGTATCATTTTATTTTTATTTTCCAAAAACCATTTTATTAACCCTCGCGCTGCCCATGCGACCGTATCGGTCGGTATGGGTCCAAAAATTTTGAAACGCTAATACGTCAATTATTATGACCTCCAACGGTATTAAAACCTATATCAATCGAAAGATAAGATTCTGAACTTCCATTTTCATATATAAAACAAGTCAGTAGCATTAATATGTAAAAATACCGACGGTTAGTAAAAAAAATTTCTTCCGCGGAAAGCGACAACAGGAGACTACGACGTTTCCAAAACGTCAAAACTCAGTTCGTTCAAGTCTCTATATCTCGGGTAAATTTTGTGTTAGCGATTTGAGGTTGGTACCACTGCACGCAGAAAGATCTGCTGAAAATAAATATAATAATATTTATACCGAAACACTAATTAGAAGTCCTGTAGGATTTTTCAAAAATAGCTGTTTTTGTGAAAACTGGGGAATGCCCAAACGACCGATTCGGTCTGTATGAAAAATGCGTATTAGACATAGAGGCTAGAATTATTACTAATCATGTCATATATCATTCTAAAGAGGAGAAAACGTAGATGATTTTTGTTGCGTGGGTGGTCACACTGGTGACACATTGCATCTGCTAGTGACGTTGCGAAATTGATGAAGACGACGGAAAATTTTGTATATAGGCCTAGGCCTAGTTATGTAATTTTCACATAGTACACCTTTATAAAAATAATTTCCCCCTATTGTTATATATTTTTATGTAGGAAAATAAGTTGCCTACAAGTTACACATAGTGTATTTGTGCTAAAAAAATTTATAAAAAAATGTTTACTTGAAGTATAACGAAAGTTAATTTTAGCTAATTTTGATTTTTTTTATAATGTTATAAAAAATCCTGATAATAATTTTTTCCATTAAAATTTTACATTTATTTTATAGCTAAACTTATTGTAAACAAACTTAGTTCCCATAAGGTTAACATTAGAAATTTAAAACGCCTTAAAATGGAAACTTATGGATGTTTTTGAAAATTGTTTTTCACTAAAACCTTCTCGGACACATATAGAGCAACTTCCTAAAATTTCATGGCGATCGGATGAGTAGTTTGGCAACGCATAAAGGACATATATACATACACACATACATACATATATGCATGCATACATACATACATACATGCATACATACATACATTCATTTTTATATAGAGCGATGAGTTTCAACCCATTGAGGTAGTAGTTGTATCAAGCATGGACTGACCCTGAGATAGCAATTAAAATGGTCTATTTTGTCGTATTTTAGAAAAAGGTTGCTTGTAAAAATTGCTTACATATAAGATTAGTAGATAGGCCTAATTTTATTCTTATATGCTGGTAATAATGAAGGAATGGTATCATTTTATTTTTATTTTCCAAAAACCATTTTATTAAATAACAAATATGTTAAAAACTTAGAATTTTTTTAAGTAAGTGGTTATATTTTTATTGAGATATTCTTTAAAACCATCTGAACATGCATTTTCTTAAACTTCAAAGTATTTTTTACATTGAAAATAAAAACCATGCATCTATTATAAAATATTTATTTTATAAAAATAAAATTAATAGAACTCACAAACCAGAAAACAAATGCTTTGACCATCAGCTGACAAATCAAAATATTGCCAAATGACAACTTAACACGTTCGCTGCAGACCACTCGGATCCGAGTGGTACTGGTCCTGGCGCACGGAGCGGACCACTCGGATCTGAGGGGTGATATTTAGGTTAAAATCAAGATGGTGGATCTGGCGATGTAGATTGTGCTGCCATCTGGTAGGATCTGAGAGAACTACGACCAGCTTTGTTTTAACACAGTATCTATTTCTTTTTGGGTCAACTGGTATTTTCCTATTGGTTGAATAAGTTACACAGGCCGCTCCTCACGAGGAACGGGATTTCGGGCGCGCTTGCGAATGTGTTAACAAGCTAGCCAGACGAGCAAAACAATATTTATTAAAGGTTTTGAAAGACAGCAAAACACCATCTGTTGGTAAAATTTGGAACTACTTGGAGAAATTTTGCGTATTTACTATCACAATTTTGTCTTGTGACATGGATTTGGTCCGCGCTAGATGCCACAAGTCAGGTGTGTGTCTACTCCAATTGGTTAAGTATTGTGTCTTAGAACATTAACAGCAGTTGTGATCAAGAAAAATGCAAAAAATATCTCAAGTTATTTATATTACCTTAAGACCTCCATCAAAAATGTATTAATATAATCTATCTTTAGATCAGTGGAAGAGGATGACTATGAAGATGATGATGAGTATGAAGATATGAGTGAAGACGAGGACAGTGTCAGTTCAAGGATAGGAGGTCGTAGCAGTGAAGGTGAAACAGATGACTCTCTTGCTTCATTGAATCATGAAGAGACCAAGTCAAGGTTTACCGAATTCTCTATGTCCAGTTCCGTCGTACCACGGAACGACCAATTGACTTTGCTCGATGACCGTTTTGAGAAGGTTTGTTTAAGTTTGACATATAGAATTTTTAGATCTTCAAACAATATTTGTGGACTTACATTGCATTACATCAATTTAAATTTACTCATTCTATCAAAATATATAATTAGTTGATTGGGCACAACAACATTTTGATATACAGTATTTATCAACAGTTTTAGACTGCCAATTATAGATTAAATTAGTATTTAACAATAGATGATGAAAATTCCTACTTTTTATTTTCAGATGTTTGCGGAATATGATGAGAATGAGATCGGAGCTTTGGATTGTGAGGAGATCGAAGGAGATATAAATCCTGCAGATGACATGGTTCTGAGATTAGCTGAGGAGGAGTTCGATAAACGCTCTAAGGTATGGATCAAGGGAATTACTTCTTAGTGCTCAAGTTAAGTCTGTGTGCAAAATATTCTTCTACGTAGTCAATATTTGCTCCTAAAGATTCAATCGTGTTCTAATAAAAGTTCTTGATAGTATTTGTAGTGTATTTATTGTTTCACCATAGCCATTCTTATTCCACAATTTTTTTTGTTTTAGATCCCAGACCCAGAAAGTAAAAATATTGTGCTATCAGACTCTGATTCTTCTAGTTTGGAAGATGAAAGATTTGTTAGAGTTGAAGAGAAAGAAAGGTGGGACTGTGAGTCCATTCTGTCCACTTACTCCAATCTCTACAACCACCCAAAACTGATCACAGAACCTAAGGTATGTGTTGTAGTTTTTCTAGCGGCTATGTTCGAGTACTTTGTACTTTATTATGAACCACTGGTTAGACTTTTTCCATATTTCCCAACCATTTTCCATGAAACTGGGTATGTAGCGTAAAGTCACATCATCCAACAAAACCCATTAAAAAAGCATGGTATTTACAAGGAGGGGGCACTGCCCCCTCCCCTAAAAATGCTAGCAATTAATTTTGCAATTTAATTATCTATGTGTTATTGTTATTTTCATAAATTGTGTGATTATTTTTAACCAATAAATTTTTAAATGATATTTACATCAACTTTTTAGAATACCGTTATGCTATTTTTATCAAAGATTGTCATTTTTAAATTTACCTAACCCTGCGTTACCCAATATACACCAATACCCACACTTAGACTCAGCGACTGTGTTTCATTTTTACCGATTAAATTGAGGTTGTGCAATAAAACCAAACTATACAAGTAAAAAGCCTTTGATTGGATAAAAGATATTTCACAACTGTTTACATATTATATATCCTTTCATGACATCTATCTACAAATTATTAATACAAAAGTGTTGATAACCATTGTAAATTGAAAAACCTCGTTTTTCGCAGTTTTAAATTTATTATGTGGATAAATTTATTAATTATTATATCTGGAATAATTAGATGATTTTACAGTGAAAAAATATAAAACGGAAAAAAATTTAAATTAAGGTTAATGTAGCCATCTATCTGTTCTTAACTGACCGGGTTAAGAACACTACCGGTTAAAATACCTCCTTCTACCTCAAGGTAACACCTCAAACTGAGGGTTGTCTCTTTAATCGGTGCAAATGGGCAGACACTGAAGGTAGCTTGGCACACCAAATCTATTTGTGCACGGTGCCCGGAACGGGACACCGTGTACGAGTAACGCAGGGTTAACCCTAGAAGTGGCAAGCTTTTTACTCTTAACTGTAACATAAAAATAATTACTAATATCTTCTTGAAATATCAAAGTTTAAACAAAAAAAGCTTAAAACAGGCCCCCCCCTTATAACCACTAGCCACAATAGCAAAACAGGTGTCCACTGCAATCCCAATTAAGCCTACAAATGCCGTCAACTTCCATCCAAGCCGGTCACCGTTTATTTAAGGTGGGCCCTCCACTCCGCTTTACCACACATTTGCAAGCCAAATTGGGATTGCTCATGGTCGGGATTCGAACCCTAGCACTTCCGAATGGTTAGAACGTTACGCTCGTCAGCGTAGCGCGTTAGCCGGCTCGGACAATCAGTGCCTAGGAGTAGAAAGCGCTTACTTGGTTATAAACCTGCCCGGTGGCAGGCTCGTGTACTACGAGAGCAGTTTCGGTTCCAGAGGGAAACACGGTCTCGTAGGCGATTGTGTCGAACAAGTACACTAAACTCACGACAGATGCCTCCACCTGCCAATTCTTATTGAATATGTAAATGCGTCGTAAATTACGACTTTGCCATTTCTAGGGTTAAGGGAGAAAGTATGTGTCACTGATACCGTTTATTTCGGTAATAAATTAAGAGTTTAGAAAAAGGTTAAGGAAAAAAAGTTAATAAATTAAGGTTGGAATAAATTTGGTCGTGTTACCAGGTAAATAAGATAAAGATCAGCAGCCGCACGGGGATGCCGGTCGCAGATAACAGACTGACTGCTAAGAACCTGGCAAGGCTGGGTGGGGATGAGGCGGGAGCTGGACCAGGGTCGGTCATCTCCGCCCTCTCCACACTCTCGATACGAAATAAGGATGAGACACTCGAGGAAAAAAGACAGAGGAAAGCTGCTCTCAAGCAGTACAGGAAGGTAAGGGAAGATATATATTTACAACAAAATTGACCACATTATGTGTTAATATTGTTTTGCATTGCATCAGTCACACAAATACTCACTTTTCCATCCGCTCGAGTTTCTGAAAACTGATTCAGACCATCAGAGTCCTAATACACTAAAACCTTGTTTATCCGGTTTTTATGGGACCAGGGACATTTCGGATAAGCGAATTTTTCGGATAAACCGTTTTACCGACTTTTGGAAGAAAAAGCTAAATAAACTCCTTCAGTTTCTTCTATACCTTATCCTTAATATGGGAGCACTTAACGGATGGATTTCTTTGATTACACTGTTTATACACAGTTGACTTTTTTTTGACCGGCAGTATTGAGAACGGTTAGCCGAAAACGCCATGTAGTACGGGCAGAAAAAAATGTGCAGTAACAACCGAATTCGGCCGAAAACGACGCGCAATTCCGGCCAAATACAGTACGTGCCATTTAGGTTGTCCCAAATCTTGCTGTACTTTCCCAGGAACAATTTTTATTTTTCTCTTGGAATCATTTAGGATAAGTGAGTACCGAATAAACAAGGTTTTAGTGTGTAATGAGAGATTAATATTCAAAAGGCTAATCTGATTAGACATAAACAAATTCTGTCTGAGCACGAAAAAATAACACGAGGATAACTCGTCCGGCCAGTAGAACAGATGTTTCGAGATCAGTGATGTCAACCCACCAGACAAAAATTTACCAAAGAAATAAAAAATTATTATTAACATTAATATTTATTCAAGGCCTATGGTAACTATAGACAGTCAAAAAACAATTATAAATACCTAAATGACGTTTTAATTTTTAGACTTATATGTATGTCAAAAGCTCGAGAAGGGTTAAGTTACTTTCAAAATACGTTGTTTAGGTTCCATTCAAATTTTACAAGCCAGGAAATGCTTAAATTTGGCTGATATAAAATTGTATTTATCCATAATAATTTATTCTGATTTTAAATTATCCTACTTTGCCCTTCAATAAGGTCAGGATATCCCTGACCTTATTGTAATGAGCTGAAAGCTAACTTCAATATTGTTTTATCATCTATTCAATAATATGTTATAAACAAAAAGCAAGCATTTCTTTGAACTTTTATTTATTATTTATACTGAAAATTATTATTTTATTATTTTTTTATTCCCTTTTCCATGTGCTTCTTGTAAAACTGACAATAGAGTTGTTGGTGAAAAATGAACATGTAACAAGCATAGTAAATAAAAATACCCCCGTCGCAGCAGACCTGCGTACTCAGCGAATTTCCAAATCAATAATATAATAATAATATATGACAAGTTTTATAAAAATCTGTCCATAAACATGCGAATTATTTGCCTATTCTCCATAAGATTAACATGGGAAAGAGTGTGCAGGTTAGCTGCTGTGAGGAAAACTGAAAGTAGTCATTTCTACCATAAATTATTTTTATCTTAACATTTATACCAACTTTCATCAACATCTGTCTATAAATAAAGGCATTTGCCTATTCCCTATATGATTAATATGGGAAAAGAGTATGCAGGTTTGCTGCCAGGATTAACACATAAACTATGATTTTTAAGCATAAATGGATAGATCTCAACCACATGAAGCTAAATATCAAGTTTTATCCAAAAATATTGATTAATATGGGAAATATTAATTTTTCCCTATCCTCCATAAGATTAACATTGAGCCCCACAATACAACGTACTGTGTTTAGATTTTTTAATATCTCGGTAACCGTTGGAGATAGAGAAAAACTTTAAGGAACTTAATTGTGTAGTTTTTTAAGCTGATTCCAATGGAGAAATATAAAATTAGAAAATTTTAAAAATTACATGTGAAAAATGCATAAAACCTTATTTTGGGGTACAAAACCCCCCCAAACTACCCGTTCCCATTGACCGATATGTCTGGTTTACGAACTCGTCCGAGCATTTGTAGGAATACACGTCTCTACCAAATTTGGTCTCGATCGGACCATTTTTACGAGAGTTATCGTGTTCACAGACACATATATATATATATATATATAAAAATGTTAACGACTATTGTTTTTGGACTCTGGGCACCTAAAGAAGAAAAAATAACATGGTCCCGGGCTTAAGTCTCGCCATGAGACCTACGGTAATAGCTTCTTCCCTATGGGAAATTCGCTAAAAAGGTAAAATAAATCCTGTGGCTTTTACATCCCTATGAAGGGATTTTCGCCCGCTAGCAACAGCTTTTGTTGTACGTTCTAGTACAATGAACGGCATGTGGTCAACATAGCGCAATCTTCACCGCCTTAGTGCTAGCTTTCTATACCAGGATGTGCCTCTCGAATCGTTGCTTCCTAATTGCCTCATGGTTCTGGGTCAACCCTGGGGGGCTTGAGTTGCAGATACCAACTGCCAAGCGTGGGATTCGAACCCACGACCTCAAGCTTCAGAGACCGGTGATTTAGACCACACGGCCATCCGAGCCCCTCTAAAGCATAAATACTCAACATAAATATTCTTATTTATAATTAAAAGAAAAGTTCCTTCTGCCTGATGGGAATAACCATATATCTAATATTGAGTTCTTTTAAAAAAATAAGCTTACGATGCTATCAATAATTTCCAGTTTGTTTGCTTTAAATTCATTATGTTTTAGGATCGAAGACTTGAGAAAAAGTTAAACAGCAGTGCGTTCAAGGAAGAGAAGAAACGACAGGAAAGAAATTTAATGAATGCCAGAGTCAATACAATTGCTGTGCATCTGTGATTTATATATGTAATCCATCCATAAGGCAGAACACATTCTTTATTTCTGGGGTATCAGAATATCAAGCTTTATTTGTAAAGCTTGTTTCCTTATGATTGAAGTAATTATTAATTAATTGTCATATTTAATTTTATCATTGGTTCCACTCTAAATTCTTATATTTTTATTCATTACCTATATTTCTTCCAAACAAATTTTTTGATCATAAAGAACAATTTTATTGTTTCTAGTAGGAATTAAAAGAAGAAAGGATTAAGGAAATTAAAGAATATACGTTCTGTATAGTTAAAGCTGAAGTTTTATATTGTGTGGATCAGAAGCTTAGATTTATTTTCATTCTTTACTTAAAACAAATGTTCTAATTTTGTCAGCCCAAGTTTTAAAATTTAGAATTAGATGTATATAAGTGAACTTAAGCTTCTTCTGCTCCTCAAATTCCTGAGTGTACCTTTTAATCAGCATAAAAATCATAGTTTGTGCACCATAATGTTATAATAAACCTGAATTCAAGCTACGGAAACGTCCCTAGTTACAAAATCGAATTGGTTAGTTAAAACCATATTTGAGGAAAATATAATTTTGTTGTATTTTTAAAAGTCATTAAAAGCTGTTTTAAAAATTTTAAGTTGTTTGTTTTTTAAGTTTGTAAATAAATATTTTGCCAAGACAAGACTTAGTGTTACTGTGAAAAAACCACGTCTCCTTTAAATTTGATTTATTTTTGCAAATACATCTTTTTTTTGTTTGAAAGTTTCATCAAAGGATAGGCCTGAATTTTTGTAATTTTGTTTTAAGCTTTAACATATTGTATGAATATCATACCAACAGTTATCATCAGAAGAACCATTTCAGTGACTGAATCACACTCAAAATCATAGAAACCAAAACAATCAAAGTGCTGAGCATTTAGTTCTAGTTCTTGAATGAAAACTAAAATCTGTTGTCTCTTAAGCAGAGATCCCTGGTTGACAGAGATTTCTCTGTCCAATTCATTCTGTAATTCCTCAATCTGTACAGGAATTGATGAACATATATACACAACCCTTAGCAAGCTGAGAGTCTCGATTAGCATAAGAATCAGGCTGTTCCAATCACGCTGAGAAAAGTGTTTGTTTACACCGAGTCCCAGGTCCAGCCAAAGAAACGCCATTAGTTTTGAGAGATTCACGAAGTGTTGAATGGCATGCATTGTTACTATCAATGAGTAGAAATTATCAATCCTTTCATTAATTTCAATCAAAGCATGTAAGTAGCTGAGCTTCTCCAATGGCCCTCCTGATCTTATCTTAGTTTTTGAAATTTTTAATCTTCCACACAGAAAGCTTTTGAGCATGGCTAGATGACAGAACAAGCCGAAAACTAATGTCAATGATATAAATGTGCAAAAAACTTTCAACTTATTACCAAATGTGAATATCATATGATACAGATAATTTAGTATTACAGTAAAGTGGATAACTGTTGTAAGGCAAGCTTGAAACTCATTCTCAGGGCGAAAACTTGGCTCCTGTTCATCCAGTTCTGTAAAATCTAGCCAAGTGACTCGACCTTCCACGGCTGACACATACTTCAAACAGAATAGTCTAGTGAGAGTCCCGAAAACACTACAGACTGTATCTATGAATGAGATTACATCAAATACCACAACATTATTGTACAAAACCACGGTAGACCATAGCAGACACATTTTGAAAAATAACATCTCGTACTTCCTTTTCAAGCCTCCCCCAATTTTAGAAATGAAGAAGGGCATTTCATCCAACACCTGGATATATTTACTAAATGGAATCATCTTTGATTTTATTTTTTCCTGAAGATGAACAGTTGGTGTTGATGAAGGATTTTTACAATTTTTCAATACCACAAATTCATTTAGCACTCTCCAACGTTGTTTGACCAAGAACGTTATTCCTTTGGTCCTAATCAATTAAATAGGTTCGTAATACAAATGCAAGTTGAGAGCTGAGACAAGTGCTATTCAAATATTCTGGAGTTTACATATGTCAAATTTATCTGACATTTAATTTGTTTTAAGTACTAAAAGAAACTCAAGCTGTCCTACGGTTAACACGTTCACTGCTATGAAAGAATTTGCAGTCCTTACCTCAGGAGCTGAATCATTATTTTTTCAAAGGCATTTAAAATTAAGTATATTTGTGCCACATCTTTTACTCTATGTAAATTGTAGTCAATGTATATGAAAATTATGTATGGACGCCTATGGGCATCTGCAGCCCCCAGCATGATATTTTTTAAAGTTTTGGAGATGAATGCTGCAAGGGCCCATAGGCATCTTTGCATGAATCAATTGCTACAAAGACCTAAATATGCTTTTGAATGAATAGTGGAGCATCTGCATTTGAGAAAACAAAATTAAAGGTCACATTGTAAGATTACAAGTATATATCGCATATATTTTACAAAGGAAATAAACCATAAATACAAGTATTTCCATATGTTCTGGTTGTATTTTCAATATTACAAACACACGCAATGCTACGAACGATCACCACCAAAACATAACCATACTTAACAATAATACACCGTAGCAAGAAAACACATTACATGAACGATCAGCTTATATTCTAGCGCCAAATGTAATGTTGCGCGAGGCGCAGAACAGCGTCCGCCCCATGCGTAACCAGACACAGCTTGGATGCCGTTCTGGCACCCATCGCACTCAACTAGTTAAAAGTTAATTTATTCATGGTAAATTCCATTTTCGTATGATAACATGCAGAAATGCAAACCAATATTATTATCACAGAACAAATCAAAACAGCATTGTGAATATTCAACAACGTTGTCTATTGTAAAATTTGTTACTTAATGACAATAAATATTTATTTATATTATGGCGACGCTTCATCAGCCCTTGGGATGATTTGGGTGGACAGCTGCACTGTCTACACAGAAAATATATACCTTTGGACTTTTTCCTTATCATTTGTTCAAAATGTCAAAGACTTTAAATCGTTGCAACTATTTATATTAAAACTAAACATTGTATCGTCTGTTTTGGTCAAGTTCAAAGATAATTTATTTGCAGCATATCAATCCTATAATATATGAGTTCCATGTTTAATCCTAGTATTTATTCCCTCAATCGTGTTTTATTCCCGCAGTCGTCCTGTGATCCAGCTACTTGGAGGTCTTGAATTGTGGATAGTTGTGAGAATGGTCGGTGGGTGTAGTGTTCTCTTGTGTAGATTAAGGTCCGCACTATTGAATACTACGTTAATCCTCAACAATCCTCATAATTAGACCAGTTCGTAAATCAGAGGCAGTGGGTCGGATTCTACATCAAACTAATTTTATTATATTTTTAAGTTCAGAAGTTTAAAATTGGAAATGGTTAGTTAAAATTGTATTTGAAGAAAATCTAATTTTATTATATTTTTAAAAGTCATTAAAAACAAGTTGTTTAAATTTTTAAGTTTGAAAACAAATACTTTTCTAAAATAATACTTTTTGAGACTGTGAGAGAAAATCTTGTATCCTTTAAATTGAATATATTCCTGCAAAAACATATTGTGTTTAAAAGTTTCATCAGAGGATAGGTATGAGTTTTTGTATGTTTGTTTTAAGCTTTAACAAATTGTATGAATAGCATGCCAACAGTTATCATCAGAAGAACCATTTCAGTGACTGAATCACACTCAAAATCATAGAAACCAAAACAATCAAAGTGCTGAGCATTTAGTTCTAGTTCTTGAATGAAAACTAAAATCTGTTGTCTCTTAAGCAGAGATCCCTGATTGACAGAGATTTCTCTGTCCAAATCATTCTGTAATTCCTCAATCTGTACAGGAATTGATGAACATATATACACAACTCTTAGGAAGCTGAGAGTAACAATAGACACAAGAATCAGGCTGTTCCAATCACGCCGAGAAAAGTGTTTGTTTACACCGAGTCCCAGGTCCAGCCATATAAACGCCATTAATTTTGAGATATCTATGAAGTTTTCAATGGTATACATTGTTACTACCAATGAGTAGAAATTATCAATCCTTTCATTTATTTCAATCAAAGCATGTAAATAGCTGAGCTTCTCTAATGGTTCTCCTGATCTTATCTTAGTTTTTGCGATCTTCAATCTTCCACACACAAAGCTTTTGAGCATGGCTAGATGACAAATCAAACCAAAAACTAATGTCCATGATGCAAATGCGTTAGAAATATTCAACTGAAGACCAGAGAGGTATGTAAATAGATAATGATACAGACCATTTAGTATTGCAGTAAAGTGAATAACTGTTGTAAGGCAAGCTTGAAACTCATTCTCAGGGCGATAACTTGGCTCCTTTTCATCCAGGTCTGTAAAATCTACCCAAGTGACTCGACCTTCCACGGCTGACACATACTTCAAACACAGTAGCCTTGTTAGTATCCCACAAATTTTGGAGATTGTTTCTATGAAAGAGATTATATCAAATACTAGAACCTTATTGTACAAATCCACGGTAGACCACAGCAGACCCAATCTGAAGAAAAACATCTCATACTTCCCTTTCAAGCCTCCCCCAATTTTAGAAATGAAAATCGGCATTCCATCCAACATTTGGATATATTTACTGAACGAAATCATCTCTGATATTATATCCTCAATAAGATAAACTGTTGGTGTTGAAGTATTTTTCAATTTTGTTCAATATTTTCGAATTCATTTACCACTCTCCAACATTGTTTTAACATAAAAGTTATGCCTGTTTTCTCCTCTCTTTGATCGTAATCTATTAAATGGGTTTGACATATAAATGTATCAAGTTCAGAGCTGAGACAAGGGCCATTCAAATATTCTGGAGTTTACATATGTCAAATGTATCTGACATTTAATTTGTTTTATGAACTAAAACTTCTTGTGCTGCCCTAAGGTTAAAAGTTTATTTATTCATGGTGAATTCGATTTTCATATAATGACATGTAGAAAATACAAACCAATACCGTAGTATTGTTACAGAACATATCAACAAGAGAACAATAAGGTACAATGTAAGCTGAGATTTAATGCAATGTGAAAGATATAATACAGGGATTGATTATATTAGATTAGATTAGAATTGTGTACTTATAATGTTGGCTATACAATATAGACTAATGCAATATAAATGAGTTAAATATACAATTTAATCTACTAAGATATAAGTCTTTAAATTAGACTGAACTGTCTATTTTTAGATATAAACTAAATACAATTCATGAAATGTAATTAACTGTAACTGTAATTGACTGTGGATGTAATTAATTGTACCTTGAACAATAATAGTTGTTCAAACTGAACAACAAAATTGAATCGAAATAATAGTAAAACTAAATTATTCAATTTTCTTAACTTTAGCCTTACAGATTTTGTGTATTCTAACTTCATCTTTATGTGTTATAATTTAATTGCATAAAACGGTTTTGTTTGCATTAAGAAATAGAAGACATTAATTGCCCTATACTATTGTAACATTAAATAGATTAATTTCTATTTCTCCCTAGCTCTTTCAAAGCGCAGATTTTTGGAATGTGGTCGTAAATATGGTAGGAGATATTCCAAATAAATTTAAATCAGAGCTTACCGAGTTTCTTATTCTCAACAGCTATAAGAGTGAACTGTTGGTAGGCTCAATTTGGTACTGTAGTTCATCCTGGAGAAGATTTCAAGGAATCTGACAGATAGCCTGAAGTCTATGAGCGAAAAGACCAGAACAGTCCAAATCCCTCATAAGAAGGTAAAGAAACCTCATGTCCAGAGGGTCCCTTCGTGACACCGGCGATGGAATTTGTGCAGGTCAGCCATCAATGGATGAACAGAGACCTTGTAAAAAGGGTAACCAAAACTCAGATGGAATATTCTTGAACCTTATCCAGCATCAGTTTGTAGCCAAATTGAAAAGGGGTCCAAAAAACCTAGCATATTCAATATGATTTGACAATGGAAGTACAGTATTGAGAGTTTGGAGAGTGTTTAGGGGAGAGTCCACACTTTGAGGTCCAAATTAAGAACAGTTCCCTATGACGGCCCTCACATTACTATAACGGAAATACATGGACTCAATTATTCAAAATTAACCAATAAGTTAAGTAGTTTACTCTATACATGCTAATTGAAGAGATAGTTTGTGTTGGCCAAAAAATATTGATACAAGTATTGTATAGCTTTAAGGCATACTATTAGCATATTTTCAATCTTTTTATCAGTCCTCCCCGATTAAAAAATATCATGAAATATTTTTTACAGCACACTTAGCTTTTAGAATAAATTGAGTCATCAATTGGCTTAACGTTGAACGTTAAACTTACGCTAAACTTTGAAGATTAAAAATATGACCAAAATTATGGATTATTCTAATCGATTTATAATAAATCTAAAAGTATGAGTTAACTATAAGAAAATAAATTGATTGCAGTATTATACCTTGGATTTTATAATCTCCAGGAAAGGAAGTCTATGATAGTACTATTAAGGACCTAATGTTCATCCTTAATTTATATTTATCTGTTATCAAGCTTCCTCAACCTCTTAAAAAATACAATTAAATGGAGCAAATACGGTGGCGACGTCCTGTAATCCAGCTACTCAGGTTACGAATTGTGGATAGTTGTGAGCGATGGTGGTGGGTGTAGTGTTTTCTTGTGTGGATTAACGTCCGCACTATTGAATACTACGAAAATCCGCAAAGACCATCCTCATAATTAGACTAATTCGTAATTCAGAGGCCGTGGTTTGGATTTACATTGTGTATGGTTGCTATTTCAATGATCTAATCTAATCTAAAGATAAATGGAAATAGTAGAAAAGGGAATACTTTTTACCCGGGAGAGAAAAGATTCGTGGTCAAAGTGGAAACACTGGACTTCACTCAACACTGTCACTCTCCCTGCAGCTGTACATACTTTTATAACGAGTCGCCGACGTGCGTGCCGAATTGTTGGAAACTCTTGGAATTAGGTTATGGTGAATTGATTTGGAAGGAATAATCATTAAAATGGAAAGAATTTTGAACAAACTGGTTTTCCCAGACAACGATACCATATCTGAGGTACAACCTGTATGCACATGTTTTGTCTTTCCAACTGGGAAATATTTAATTAAATATGCCATAACTCTTATTGGTTAACCTAGCCTGTCAGTACTTTTTTAAATTTAGATTTTTAAAATATCCACTATAACCCATATTTTAGGGATATCATAAAATTTTTATGGTTATTTTAACTTATCATTTAGCTAATTAAATTTGTTGTGAACGGCCAAATAATGAAGTGTGAACCTAACGTATCAAGTAAAGCTAATCCAAGTAGCGTTGTCTTTTAAATATTAACCTCAAATCGTAACTAATTAAATCCAAAACTAACTAACTAATTTGATGAAACTCTTTGGTACTCAGGAAGGTGTAGTAGATTCCATTAAATTGGACTACTTCTTGACAGGTCACCACAGGAAAGAAAGAATTCACAATATAAGTTGAAAATTTTAAATCAAAGAAATATTATGATAAGCATTTATGAGAAAATACCTACCGAATCTAAAATTGATTGCTCGACAACGCTAGAAGCTTTTTTATTTTAAGATAAAAATTAATCTTTGAGCTTAACTTATTCCCACAATATTGGAAATAGCCATACTTTAATTTTTATTTAAAGTACGGTAGCAAATAAATCAATAAAACTATACTGTGTTGTATTTATTTCACTCTATGATTATACATGGTAGAGCCTACCTAATTTATAAAAAAATCGTGCCAATCTATATTTCTCAATATTGCTATTTTAATTTGAGAGATGACACTCTGAGAGTATCCAGTCTATTGCGAAGATAAGTGGAATTTGGGAAGACTATGAGATGGGTAAAATTGAAATTTTTGGGAAATTCGTTGTCTAGCTTGAGATGTGTGGTAGGAGGTTAATTTTTCTTATCTCAGGTTAAGACAGGGTCATAAATAGATGACTGTAGGATAAAGTAGGTATGAACATTTAGATAGAGTGCCGGTAGGTATTATGTCACTTCACTTGGTCGAATATTATGACTTTTTGTAAATAATGGAAGGGATTTTAAAAAGAAATATAAATCTTAAAAAATGTTTATTTGTCACAAGTCACAACCATAGAGGAGATAGTCACTATAATCATTGCAGCATTATCACAATATACATTACCGACCCTGACCCACCTTGTGCTGAGTTAAGGTTATTGATTTTAATGCTACAAAATAAATTATGGTATACAATCCAATTACATAGTAGAATCTTACTTATGTATACGTGGTTTATAAGTCTGTAACATAAATTGTAATATAGGCTAGTAGGCCCTAATATAAAAACATCTAATTAAAAACATACTTGAAGATGCCATACATTATTATTTTTTTAAATTATTATTTGGACAGAAGACAGGGATGTTGGCGTCATCCTGTAATCCAGCAACTTGGAGGTCACGAATTGTGGATAGTTGTGAGCGATGGTTGGTGGGTGTGGCGTTCTCTTGTGTCGATTAACGTCCGCACCATTGAATACTACGTTAATCCACATAGACCATCCTCATAATTAGACCAATTTGTAATTCAGAGGCCGTGGTTCGGATTCCACGTTAAACTGTTGGTCCCTTAGTTGCCATCGGTTGTTGGGCTATTAATTAACAGTCCTGTCTAAGGAACATGTCAGCCTTAGTCAGTAACAAGACTACAAGATCGCACCACAATCATCTTACACTCAATCCTCATTCATAATTGTCTTAAAATACCTACATTGTAGTATGGTCGCCATTTCAATAATCTAATCTAATCTTTACTAAGTCTCAGGTACAAATTCATAGAAATAAATTAGGCCTAGTTTATATAATTCCTAAAGGCAACACAATATCCTACAATACATTTACTGTGCGTACACAGATTATTACACTGAAGGTCGGCTCTATAAGAATATTTTACTATTTTATTTTTAGGGCACAAATGAGCTGAGAGAAGCTTTCAAGAGCCCTGATGCTGTTCCTAGTCTGTGTTCAGTTATTGGTTCATCACCTAATGTGCAAATCCGACAACTGGCTGCAGTAATTTTAAGGAAGAAACTAGTCAAGCATCGCTATTGGTTGAAACTACCGTTGGAGACTAGACAGTTGTAAGTAAGGAAACTTGATTTTGATTGAGTTTGGGATGTAAAATATTGAATATTATTTTATTTCCTTTACACATTCTTCACATTCACTTCCTTAAGAGATCCCGTGACCTCGTAATACAACTTAAATCTGATAAGGTACAACGATAAGGATCAATCTGATACATAATATTCAACAAAATTCTGTTTATGCCGAACTGTTAATCTGATGTGATAATACTACTCCAAGATCATTCACTTTGTCGTAATATGGCAGAGAACTATAATTGGATCAATGGAGTCAAAATCAATTGAATTGTGATGTCGAGTATGGCAGATTGAAATCGGTTTAGTGTTTTCGTGATTTAGTCTCAATCCATGTTTTTCAGTCTAATAAAGATTATCTCATTGATTTTGAAGTTTTGTGAAACATTTTGAGAGTTTTTGAATACTTATGTAAGTTAGTCTGTGGTAGTTACAAGTGTATGTTAAACTTAAAAAAACTAAATGTTTTCAGCGTGAAACAGGGTTTGATGCAATCTTTTATAAATGACCAAGAAAAGTCAGTGAAATCAGCAATTGGCCAAGTAATTGGTGTTTTGACAAGGCACGAGTTTCCTGAAAATGGTTGGCCAGAACTGATGCAGTTTCTACAACAGAAAACTCTGAGCGATGACATAAACGAGAAGGAGGTACTGTAATGTTTAAGTAATTAACACCATTCTACAGCTAAACTTTAATAACATGGTGAATCATCTGCAAATTTAGTCTTGAAATCCTAACTCAGTAGCCTAGGTAGTAACTTATTATTTTCTATATAAAGATGTGATTAAGTTTAATGTACTCAGAACACAAAACAAAATATCAGATACCGAAGAAAATAATATCAAAAGTCTCATCCTTCATACTTTATCAATCATCATCAATCTTCATCTGCAACCTTTCCTCAACAATTATATAAGTATTTTTAAATAGGTTAATACACAAAAAGTGTATGAAATGAGTAGTTTTGTTTGTTTGTAGTATTGTTTGGTAGACATTCTGAGTGTTCTGTTATCAGCTGGGGTTTTTCCTGCTGCAAATTCTGACGGACATGGCCGCAGACCAGTTCCTTGCTCACGCCCATTCTTTCGCCAGCCTCTTCACCACCACCTTATGCAACCTGCCGGACCCAGGATCCAACCTGGCGTGGCTCACCGTCCTGTGCATGACCAATTTTGTGCCTGCCATCCAGGGCGATCAACATGTAAGTTTATACATTTGTTTTAGGGTCTCCTGAACCCCAAAGAAGTGGTTTTCAAAGTGATATCTATGAGTGTGTTGTGTTTATATATATATATATGTACAGCGCCACAGCCTACACCATTAGTCTGATTTAGATATCATTTGGTATTTATATATTGACCGTATCTCCAGATTTTTTGAGTTTTTTTTTATTTTCGATTTTTAAGGATAAGTCACCTATAGTCTCTTAAAAACGTGAAAAATACAAATTTCTCAAACATGACTAACCATTTTGATTAAAATTTCGTGGTTTAATAGTGCTTGGAGTCCTAAATAATATGACACCATGTTGGTATGCCTATAAAAATGACAGTTCGAAAATTATACTTTTAAGTGTTAAAAAAATAATGTTTGAAATTTTCTAAAAGAATGATAAATTTATGAAGTTATTTGACTTTCACTATTACCAGTTCAAAAATTAAGCAAAATATTAATTTGATTATTAGATTATGACTAGAGTAAACCGCACGAAAAAACCGCCATTTTTCATTCAGCCTATCAGCTGATGTAACCATATGCTATAATAGGATAGGGCAATTTGGCAATACCAAACTGACTCTCTGCGGCCCATTTTCGTGCGGTTTACTCTAACAGTTGAAAGTGACAGAAAAGTAAATTTACTGATCGAGGTAAAAGCAGGAGCGCCCAATGTTATTTTCATGGAGTATATTAAAATATTAATGTCTTAATTTTTTATCAAATGTTTTGTATGAAAATTGATATTCAGCTTACTGCATCATCCAATGAAACATGAAACACATACAAAAAAATCTTTCATTATCTAAAGGGGGTTGGGATTTAACCCCAAAATCTCTAAACTAGGAATAAGGGGATGTGTGAAAAAAATTGGTGGGTATTTACAAAACAATACATTTGTTTTGTTTTTAAAGGGTGTAAGTATATGAAATGTTAGTAATTTTTCAGTTTACATTTAGAGGAGTAATGTGTTTCAGTTTACTAACAGCGTTTGTTTGTAGATGGTGAACGCATACCATGCCCTGATCCCGTCAGTACTGGCCACAGTGCAAGGCTTGGCATCCAAGCGGCCGGACAGAGCCATCGAGGCGTTATGCCTCATCGACGAGTTGTGTGACGAGGCGGTGGTGGTGTTGGTGCCTCATCTGCGCCTCGTTTTGGAGACTTGCCTTCAGCTGGCATTAAAAATAAAACTTTTGATGGTATAAATGGCTACTTTAAGTGTTCCTCACAGCAGCAAACCTAATCACTCTTTCCCATTTTAATCTTATGGAGAATATGCAAAAATTCTCATGTTTATCGACAGATTTTGACCAAACTTGTCATATATTATTATTATTATATTATTGATTTGGAAATTCGCTGAGTACGCAGGTCTGTTGCGACGGGGATATTATAGATTTCTAGAGAACTTGATTTAATAACTTAAGTCTTTCTCAGACCAGGGCCTCAAAAGCTATTGGAAAAAATTGGAATCAATATATGGCAAATTAGTATATGGTATGGTCTATATGGTAAAAGTCTGGAATAAAGACTTACACCTGGTGTTGGTATTTTTTTAATTTATGGAACCTTCACTTTGAAATCACAAATTCATTTACGAAGTAGCCTTAGGCTCCATTTTGTAAAAAAAGTGTTTATTAAAACATGTATGACATAGTTTTTTCTAGATTTACATTCTAAAGTCCATGACCAGATTTCTAGATTCATCAAACTCAATTTCTAATTATTGATGTATATATTTATGTACCATATTTATTTATTTATAATTTTCCTAAAGGAAATAGAGCTATTACCGTGCATGACAAGACCAAGTCCAAAGACCAATTTTATCTTGTTTTAAGGCCACTCAATGTCAAGGAACACTGAGGTAGAGTATAGAAAATGGTAAACACAGTGTTGTTTACTAAGAGAGCTCCAATGTAATGTCAATCTTGCTTTTTATTGGAAGTATTGTTAAAATACTTGATAGATAGTTAATCTAGTGAAGGTATGACTGTATGTTGAAAAATCTAAATTTTTGACATGGATAATTATAAGCTCTGGGAGGTTGTTGGCAGATTTGTGGAACGCAAAAAGTGCAGTGGAAGTGTTAAACAGAACATAAGAACATCTGTTTAGATTCGCTTAAGACATAGCCACAATCTAATCTATTTCCTACAGGAGAGTAAATACAATCATTTTTGTAACATTTTTCTCGTGAAAGCAAACCTAGGTTTACTCTTTTCCCATCTGTATGTATATATCATTATTGTATGATATATTGTTGTGTAATGTATGATATATATATATATATATATATATATATATATATATATATATATATATATTATTGAATGTAACCTATCATTAAGAATAGTTTATATTATAATAAGTAATTCCTTAATCAGTGGAAAGTGTGCAAGTCCACTTTCTGGGGTATTTTTATGATTATTTTCCTCTCCAGCAAATAGTCAAGTTGAAGCTAGTGGAGCCCATTGTGGACGTGGTGTTTACACTGATGTGTGTTGCTCCGGAAGACGAGGACGAAGAGGAGTATCCGGACATGGAGTCCAGTTGCCCGACCACTGTTGCCAACCAAACACTCGACCTGCTGGCCCTACACCTGCCCCCTGATAAGCTGCTGCCTACTCTGGTAAGTTGGCAACACAATGTAAAGAGGCATCGTTAATCACAATGAACTTTATAAAATAAAAACAAAGTAAATTGTTTGATTTCTTTGTTAATAATAAACATGAATGTATTTGTAAAAGGTGATCTTTTGTTGCTATTCAGAATATCCTGGGTTCCTATTTAATAGAACATAACAAAAACACATACAGGATTATATAACACAAATAACTAAGAAAATTTTGTTTTAGTAAAGTTACTACTTACCCAAATAGCCCATTAAAGCCAAAATTGAAAGTTGTAGCATTAGAAAAACGTATTTTTCCCTTTTATGTGTTTTACGACCATATAAAAAAATGTAAATTTGCTTAAAGTAAATTGAATTTCAAAATTTGTGAATCACATAATTCTTGAGCTATTGAGCTTTGAAAATTTCAAATGGCCACCATTTTGAAATAGTAAAAAGTAGAAATTTAAAGTGCCCAGAAATAGGTCCTATTTTTGTAGTATTCATATACATACCATGTTTGAAGTTTGTTCTTCAAGTGGTTCCAAGAGTAGTCCGCCGCGAAAGTGTTAAAAAACCTTATATTCCAATAAAAATCTGATCAAATTTTAGTTGTTACACTGTCAAGTGGTGGTTGGAAAAGTTATAATCTGATCCTGTTTCAGATGCAAAAGTATGTAGAGCCCAGTATACAACACCAGGACCCTCGTGTGCGAGTGGCCGCGTACATGGCCATGGCTCTGGTATCCGAGGGCTGTGCTGACTATATCAGACAGAAGAATATTCAAAAGTTCATATCTTATGTGCTCGGAGGGCTGAAAGACCCGGCACCTTCCGTCCAAAATGCTGCTCTCTTCACCGTCGGCCAATTCTCCGAACATTTACAGGTACACTAATCCCTTCAAACTTACAGGTACTTTTTGTGGCGCTCATGACCGTTTTGTGCAAACAATTTCGAAAACAATATATCTTCACTATGAGACATCCTATTCACGTGATTCATGATAAAATATGAGTTTTCAGTAGGCTAGGCTACAGTCCACTTCAGTTCTACAGCTCACAAATGATGAAAACACAAAATAAAAACTATAACTGGTTATTTCCTGCAAAAATAAACCTAGTTATTCACTTTATTACATTGTATTTATGACCAAAATAACTTCTTAAATAACTTGTTCTCAACAACAACAAATACAGAAGACGATAGTAATATAGGGACTTAACAGTTGTTTTAATTCTTCACTCTACACTATTTCTGTCTCTCTCCTGTTGTTGGAAATACATGAAAACTGTTGAAATCGTTGTACTGTCTACAACGTATTCAAAACGACAAAGTCAAAATAGTTTGATAAATTGCCAAGGGTTAGCAGCACATGATTGGTCGACATTGTGCGTATCTTGTACATGTCACGTACGGTGTACGTCAAACTGCTTTAAAGGGTTAATGAACTGAAAATTCAAAAACAGCTTGGCACTATCCTCTTAGGTTTGTAGATCAAAGATAAACGATATAAGTAAATTATTGTATACAATGAGCAGACAATTCCTAAACCAATGTCTCTACAACTTAACCAAGGTAACTAAACATAACCAAAGTACTCTATAACTTAGTTCGTACTATTCAAGGGACCAAACAATTATCGATGCTTTATCAGAGTGATGATATAAAAGGGTTATCAATCTAATTATCAATACCATATAAATAATAAAACATTTTTATTTAAAATACAAGTGCATTAATGTGATTTTTGGCTAAATTTAAATAAATTTATGATCAATACTCCTGTTCTATTTAAATTTTACTTAAAATATTTATAGCATCAAGTTTTTTTACTAGATGAACACAGTAAAATGTTAAATAAATAACAATACAGTGTGATAATTTTCAATTCACTGTTCAAACGTGTTCACAAAGTGTTAAGTTTTGCAGCGAATTGAGAGAACACTAACAACGGTACTGTTACTGTCTCCATTCGGCATGTTGTTTATGTACATCTTGTTACATGAAAACAAGACAATGTCAGTGTTGAAAGGGGGAGGGGCAGCGAGGGAGGCTTGGGAGAAATGTATTGAAAATAGGTTTACATGCCGTTACACACCTGCCCTATACTTTGTCACTTGTTTTAGCCATTGTTGCTTGTTTTCCTTCATTGCTTGTGGTCATATTTTGTTGACATTAAATATGAGATTTTGGAATATATTGATGATTAATTCGAATTTTTAGCAATGCTAACTCTTCAAGTTGGAGTCTTTAAGGAATGAATGACGTTATAATCGTGTTAACGTTATGGTCCAGGTTGTAATAACCAAATTGCACTGTAGTTTCAAACACACAAGCAGAAATTAATAGTTTGATCTGTGTTGATACTCTCTATTGATTTAGCTCATCAGATCTTCAACCTGATTGGCAGAAAATGTATCAAATAAAATTATTTTATTAAGGCTTGATTGAATTTGTTTTTTTAGTCAATAAATTGTGTTTTTTGTTCTTTCAACAGCCTGACATCAGTGTACATGCTTCAGAACTAGTACCATTCTTGCTGGAACATCTCCAGAATGTGTCAAAGAAAGGCGAAGAACCTTCCCAAAAGGTGGAAAAAATGTTTTATGCGCTGGACACATTCTGTGAGAACCTGGATCAGGGTTTGCTGCCATTCCTCCCCATGCTTATGATGTATCTGTTGCCCCTACTGTCTGCTCCACATCCTGTTCGCCTGCGCGAGCTTGCTATCTGTACTGTTGGGTCCTGTGGTAAGATTATTCTTTTTTCATCCGAAATTTCTCAGAATTAAATCAATTGTTCTTGGGTTTTGATTAAGTATTTGCAAAATTCAACTGAATCATAAAAACAAGAACCACCTTGTAAACGATCAAAAGTTATAACAGATAACGATAAAAAACTATGAACTATTGCAATAATTATTGAAAAAATTTATCTGAAAAAAGCGCATAAGAGTATTTTTATCTATATTTTATTAGTGACATCTGGCTAATGAAGATATGACTAATGAAAAATCAAATAAACCATGTAAGTTGGAGGAAAGTGAAAGAGGATGTAAGTTAGAGGAAAAATCAAATAAACCATGTAAGTTGGAGGAAAGTAAATCAATCAATAAAATGAATAGAACTGTGTATAACTTGTAAATATGATTTTTAAGGCCCAAGAGTCTGTCAGATCAAAGCCCTATACAAATTTGATGGTTTAAGATTTGTTCATTTATCAGTTTAAGTATAAAATTAAAAATATTGCAATTGATTTATTAATTAAAAGTATAACCATTATTGGTCATAGCGAATTCATAAATTAATCAAACAGTATGATGAAAAGTAATTGATTTTTTACTGTCCAAAATTCAAAATTTTTTAAGTTATGGGATTATGCTCTATTTTAATAGTTATGTTCCTCTGAATTGTATGAATAGTATGATACAAAACTGAAGGGGCATTATGTTAAGAATACCAAATCGTAAAGAGAGATAGTAAGTTTTATTTTCAGCAAACGCTGCGAAAGAAGCGATGATGCCCTACTTCCCAAACATACTAGAGAGCCTGAAGCTGTACCTGACTGAGCTACAGCCCACAGAGACCATGTGTCTGCAAGTCCAGTCAGTTGGTATGTCCCATATTCATATTGATTCCTGATTTTTTTTAAAGTTCAAAGATTTTGTTAGATATTTAATAGAATACTTAAACTTAAAATGCACAAAAGCTTTATCAAGACTGCTAGAATTTAATTACTTATTCTTATTCTTGAGACACCGAACCGAGGTACGAGGGTATTTTAAAGTGAAAAGTATGTGTCACGAATGTAATGGATTTTTATGACATCTTACCTTATTATTAACAAAGTTCAGCTGATTAATTTTTCCTGAATCATTAAACCTTCAATCCTGGGATTTTAAGAGCCCTTCCAACACGCCTGGACGGCATTATTTTGGGATTTGGACCACCTACTACCAGCAAACCTGAGCTGTAACGAATAACTGTTCATCTAAACACAATGCAATGTCCTTTACAAACTAATATTTTATCGAAAACGTCCAACAATAATCTAGATCTTGGCAGTACTCACAGTGTCAGTTTACCAGGAAATGTCTTCTTGAATTAAATTTTCTATTTAAAATTTACTATTATGAAACTAAATTTAACACTTACAAAACATAAAACACTTGTAGAGGTAATAACTAATTATATTTCATTTCAAAATACTGTCAAACTAACACAAAAACATTGGCTTCCCACATTAAATCAGACGACACGACAGTATTCAAATCAATTGGTTATCGTTTGCTCTTCCAGCTGAGATTTTTTTAGTTTTCTTTCTTTCAAAGGCAGCAGAATGACAAAAACAATAATGCTAGAATGGTAGACAGTGTTCTCCAATATTGAGAAGCTCTAAATAGTTCACAAAAATGCTGTAAGGTAGCAGCAAATGCAGTACTGACAAATGTGTGTAGCGCTTGGAGGCTGGCGCGTCATTGACACCACTTGCACAGGACGTAACCGTCGTTAAACAAGTCCTACCCCATCAAGAACAATGGGAAGTGGATCCGGTATTGAACCAACACAAGATTTTGCTCAGGATCAAATTAACGACCTTCAGCTTATTTATTCATTTTACTACTGCTTCCTGAACCATTTTATGAATTAACTAGTTACAAAACGTACTTTCCGTCGAGAGATTAATTATTTTTATAGGCCTATACGTTTTTCAAAACCTCATGGTGTCATTATTAGGTTTTTCCTAAAATGTTTTATCTTCAAATCTTAATTTGTCATGAACATTTAAACACTTAATACTGAAAAACATTTAGGCCTAATATACAAATCTTTATAAACATTTTGTTGCTGCACCGGCCGGCGATGGACTCCGACTGAGTCCATAGATGAGTCTATCGATGGCCGGCGCAGCATTTTTAACTTCAGCAAAAATTTCAATCTGGTACAGTAACTCAACAGAGTACAGTACAAACCTCTGTCTAGCATGGTTAGATCCCAACTGAGTTGCGTACATGCTGACAGCTGACACCAACCCCTAGTGGTTACAGACGAAATCGTAATATACTTCCTGGGTAGCCCTTGTAACTTGTATTAATTTGATTAAATAACAATAAGTATAATCATGATTTTTCCCTCCTCTGTGACTACTTTTGGTCAAAATATGCTTGATAGTTAGTGCTTGAATTTAGCTTATACCTCTCTTTTGTTCTTCATACTACAGACACATTAGGCATCCTGGCTCGGACGATAGGGAACGATAATTTCCTGCCGATGGCCAAAGAGAGTATGGAGCTGGGCATACAGCTGATCAGCAAGACGGATGATCCCGACCTGCGCAAGTCTGTCTATGGAATGTTTGCTTCTGTCGCGTGTGTACTGAAGCAGGATATGAACGTTTTCCTCCCGACCATCATGGAGGCCATCATCAAATCCGTCAAGAGTGACAGCGGCATGGTTGTGAGTATTAACCTCTCAAAGTCCACGAACCCACCGGTGCGTCTAATGCCCGTTTCTTTACATTAGATTTAGTCAAATAATTCAAATTTTTTAAATCACCCATACCACTCCCCCTTATAACTACTAATCTAAACAGGTGTCCACTGCAATCCCAACTAAGCCTACAAATGCCGTAAACTTCCATCCAAGCCGGTCACCATTTATTTAACCCTCAAGAGGGCATGCCCCGTAGTGTTTGTTAAAAGAAACACGTATTTCAGGTATTGGTAGCCGTGTCAGGCTCCGTACCTCACGCGCCTCATTCCAGGAATACCCCGAAACAATTTACAACCTCCACACTCCTTTTGTTCCCTAGCGAGTTGCAATACAGTGAAGCGATGTCAGTTTGCGGAGGCTTTCTCTAAACGGAATACACATACGAACGTGTGTGTGAACACAAATATAATTTTGTTTTTATTTAATTTATAATACTGTCATTTAATATATTTGGTTTGCATTGATATTCAATTTTATTATTGTGGATATACTCCGCATACGCCCTCTTCCGTAACACAAATCTTATGCTAGAAAATAACTAACTGTGTTTATTACTATGTTTGTTACTCAAATGTATATTTTAATTAATTAAATTAATGATGCAACTTAGAAATCCAACTCGACCGGAGGTGGCAGAGTAAAAGGAGAGTGTGTGAAAAATTTTAAGTTTCTAACTCATCTTAGAATTAGTATCCCTAGTGAGCTACACATGAGGCTGTGTAATACTTAGATAATAGGAATCCACTGGTTTAACCCTAGAAATGGCAAAGTCGTAAATCACATATTCAATAAGAATTTGCAGGTGGAGGCATCTGTCGTCAGTTTAGTGGATTTGTTAGACACTATCGCCTACGCGACCGTGTTTCCCTCTGGGGGCCAACAACCGAAACTGCTTTCGTAGTACACGAGCCACTAGGTCTATACAAGTTAAGCGCTTTCTTCTCCTAGGCACTAGAAATGGGCGAGGCGGCTAACGCGCTACGCTGACGAGCGTAACGTTCTAGCCACTCAGTGCTAGGGTTCATTGACCATGAGCAATCCACAATTTGGCTTGCAAATGTTAATGTACGGAGTAATTAAACAGATTAACAAAAAAGAACCCGGCTTGGGTGGAAGTTGACGGCATTTGTAGGCTTAATATTGCAGTGGAATGTTTTGCTTTTGTGGTTAGTGGTTTATAAGTCATGTTTTAAGCTTTTTTTGTTTAAACTTTGATATTTCAAGAAGATATTAGTAATTATTTTTATGTTACAGTTAAGAGTAAAAAGCTTGCCACTTCTAGGGTTAAATATCTTTCCAGTATCAATGCCCTAGCACTTTTAAGTTATTATGGACAATTTTACTGCAGAGCCTGAAAAAAGATGAGAACAACCCAAGCGTCGGACTGTTCGAAAGCATCAGCGACACAGAAGAGTCAGAGGAAGACTTGGGCAATACTTCGGATGTTAGCAGCGACAAGGACGACGACGACAACGGTGAGTCTACATCTGACCTCAGTTGTCAATGTCATTTGGACAATTGGACAGATAACTCCCCATCAAAAACTCCATTTCCCCCAAGGACTGTGGAGGACTTAAATTATCAAAAGAAATGCCTGAAGACCCTTAATGGTTCTGTATTTATTTATTTAATTTATCCAAAAATCAGTAACATAAATCACTTGCAGTAGATTCTCAGCTGTGAAAACCTCACAGCTTTTTCTGATCTCTATAGTCTTTGAAAATTGTTTTCTATGGATTTAGCTGATTCACGGAAGAGTGAACCGATTTGGATTAAATTTTTGCTAATAGAATTACCTGATGAACATCACTCAAAATAACTAGGACTTAAATACCTAGCAGGAGAAAAATGGGTATTCCACTGGAAATATTAAAATTTTAAAGCAAGATTAAAAAGAAATTGAAAAGATATTGAAATATATAAATTAAAATTGAAGAAAAATTGCTAATATTTATTCAAGTACGTATATGTTTTCCATAGTTTTTTTCAATAGAAATAGAATAGAAATAACTGTCTTATAGCATGCAAAGAAGTTATTTAATTCATGAGTTCATGATGAGCCGCTGGGATATCTAAATTTTAGGAGTTTACGCGAAAATAAAAATTTGGCACTGAAGAAAATACCTAGTTCTATAAAAATGAACTCTTATATTACATGACCTTTGCAATGCAATGTATATTGTTCTACTGCAATAAAGAAATTTATTTATTTATTTATACGATAGTCTTGAAAGGGAAAATATAAATAAGTTGACTCCGTTTACATTGTTTATTCCTTTTTACAATTTATTTCGATAAAATTGGTATCATTTGGTTTAAGAGGATGTAATCAGTTAACTATGTTTTTTTAAAGAGACAAATCTAGTATTTGAACTCATTAATTTATGTAACAATTTGGTTTTGAAAATTTCAGCCACAATATATAATCACTCACAAATATAATCTTTTCTAGACTTAGACTTCCAGATCTAATCTCGTCGATCTGTAATCTTACTCTCTCTTCTGTTTATCTGATATTCACTACTCAGCTGCTCAACAGTTCAGCGAGTTGGGTTACTTACTATGTAATTAACTTAATGAATTTATTAAAAATCATCCATTCAAAGTGTTGAACCTCCCCGATTTTGTCCAGTCCTTTTAATATATTTACAATCAAACTTACAAATTAAACTAATACAGTTTTATTTTACAGCGTTCACTGTAGAGAATTCATACCTCGAAGAGAAGGAAGAGGCAATAGTAGCTATTAAGGATCTCGCTCAAAACTGCATGTAAATATTGTTGAATATTTTGAATAAATACTAAGGGATATAAAACATCCACTTTTTGGGTTAAAAATTAGTCTTTATTTAAATCATTACAAATATTTAAATATTCCATTCAGTGTCACTAAAACACCAGCAGTTGATTGTGTCTTTAGTTAATCTTATTTCTAAAGGTTTCCAAAAGTGAAAAATATGTTATACACAATACCTAACTCCACAATTACACATGACACACATTAACCCATTCCCGTCTAAGGATGCACATAGCACGTCCATGTATTTCGCTAGACAGTTGACTAAGGGCGTGCACTATGCATCCGCGGGGCGGTTATGAGCAAACAATGTGCGTTGCCCGCTTATATTTTGACGTAGATTTTTTTTCTGCCGTTAGGTGTGCTAGTTAATTTCTCATCAGAAAGATAGTATTAGCGTCCTCTTTAAAAAAATCGTATTTAGTGTCCAATGTTCCATGTTGACAGTAAATTATTTTCTCGTTCACACAAATCGTTCAGCGATGTTATTTATTGATGAGAATACAGAAATAATGATTATTTTTTAAAGATTTATCATTAACTATTTATTACTGCAGGTAACTAGAAGTAGATGTGCGAAGTTAAATAAAGAAATCATTTGAAAACAAAATAAGTTTTCATGAAACAACAGTACCTACTTATTTCTAAGCCTACCGCTTGGAACTGGTGAAAAAGTACAGTAATAATTATTTTTTCCTGCTAAAAGTGATTATATACACAGTTAAAGGGTATAAGTAACAGGGTAAAGAAATCAAAACATATAATTCATGAAGTTACTGTTAAATCTGTCAAGGTAATAGTGACGCTTAGTGGTAGTGAATAAGGCTCGATTTGAGTTCAGACCGGAGGGCCTCAGGCTTCAACTGGTCTGTCCGACAAGAATGGGTTAACGACATTATTTGTGATAAGTATGTATTTTTTACTTAATTCAATACAAAGTAGAACTTCAAATATCCTAATTATTATTCAGCCAAATTATTTAGGCTGGCTCACAGAAAACAATTCCAATTCATTATTTTACTTTAATAGCATATTCTTTATTTTCACATAATTTTATTTCTGTATATTGTATTTTTCAAGTTGAGGTTTTTTCGTGATAGTAAATGTTTACAGTTTGTCAGGTTTCATCTGAGCCCTGAGTTGTGGATGCGCAGTAGACTACGATGCAAATATGGTGGTGGGGAGGATCGGCTGGTGTGTTACTTATCAGCTGACAAAGAAATGAAATAAATCTAAATATTAACATAACCATTTGAACTTGTGTGTTGCACAAATTTGCTCTCGCACATCTCAGGACTCAGATGAAACCTGATAAACTGTACTTTGTGTTTTAAGAGTTTCGAATATTTTCCAAGTATGGCACTGAAACTTTGATGGTTTTCCTAGTCAAGTAACAATTAAAAATCTTGAATGCCGTGTGCTATTTGAATCACCTAGACCTACTTCCTCCAAATCTGGTTTAACTTAGTAGCTGTTTAAACTAAAGCATGGAGTATAGTCGACTGTAAAATTAAAAGATGTTAGAACTCTCTAATCTCTTTTTTTTAGGTTTTTCACAATAAAACCTGTATCAGCTATAATTTTTTTTGGTAAATATTTTGCTATGTTCTAGTTTAAACTAGCTACTGAGTTTGGGTACTGAGTTTAGCTACTGAGTTGAGTAAACTAGATTTGGGGAAAGGGGCCCTAAGAGGGTGAGTATTATTTAAAAAGTATTTAACCTTCAAAGTTTGCAAAAGTGCCTTCTAACTGCACGACTGTATTTCAGGAGTATTAAGATCGTTGCAGCAGGTTTTCATTTCCAGGGAATCGTTCCTGCCGTACGTGGACACGTGTTTCCAGGAGATTTTTATTTTACTGAACTTCCCACATGACGACATTCGCAGCGCAGCTCTGACCACCCTCTCTCAGCTGTGTGACAACATAGATAAGATGAACTCGCAGGAAGGCCGGCAAGGTAAATGTCACTAATAGTTGAAGAGCTTGATTTCAAAAGCCACTAATTTAACTTTAAATTAAAAATTTACTGAAATTTACTTTTTAACCCATTCCAGTCAAACAGAACGGTTGACGCCTGAGGCCCTCTGGTCTGAACTCAAATCGAGCCTTGTTCACTACGACTGCATGTCACTATTAGCTTGATAGATTTAACAATAACTTCTTGAATTATATCTTTTGATTTCTTTACCCTGTTTCTTATGCCCTTTATGATTTCATTTTTTTTTTTTTTTTTTTTTTTATGATGACGAGTTTAATTTTTGGTCAGAATAATGTAAAACGTTCTGTAAAACAGCCCTGTGTAAAATGAACAGAAAAAACTAAAACCAAAATATACATCTGCAACTTAAAATGATTCATGTCTGCCTAATGAGCTCCTTTTTTATATTTTATGAGCTGTTATGGGGGTATGTTGCAGGGTTGTTGAATGCACTGAACATGTTGGTGCCCAAGTGTGCAGAGATAATCCGCACGGACCGGGAGCGTGACGTGGTCATCGTAGCACTAGAGGTGTATGCAGAGCTGCTCAGACAGATCGGTGCTCCGGTCAGTTGCGATTATTTTCCCACTAATTGTCTCAATTTATAATTAACTTAACAACCAAATGAACAGGCTTGTTGTCTCTTCCATAATTATGTGTTCAAGAGGTATTTGTAAGTTATATTTGAAAATCTTGACAGATCAATAATTTGAACTACCTACAGTTCAATTGGTTCGGATTTTCGACGCTCTACGGTAGTTCTCTTGCTGAATTATTACAATAGGGAATTTCAAGAAACTTCGTACCGGAATGTCATATCCTACCAAAATAATGTAATCCATGTTATCAAGATTCTTTGAATTCTTTCATAAGTTGAAATATTGATAACTTAGGTATTGGGCTTACTCTTTTTACACATTTCTCTGTTATTCTATAAAAATGTATAAAGTAAATTAATTAAAAATAAATAAAAATATAAACATTGAAAGAGTTGTGATACGAATTATCTGTGTAAAAACCTTTAGTTAATCTGAATTCAAAACACTAATATAATTAATCTATATTGCATAAATAGTGATTAAGTGTCTAATGTCTGCATGAATAATGTTCAGACTTTACTGAAAATAAGATTAGTATAGTAGAGTCTCTGTTAACCGAGGTAATTGGGACCGAGAGTAACCTTGGATACGGTAAAACTCAGATTACACGATACATAACCTAAAAATCGATAATACGGCTATAAATAGCTCAAAATTTACTAAAACTTAAAGCTATTACATGAAGTTTAGTTTAAGTTATTTGTACAAGAAACATCACAATGTATGTCATATTAATCCTAAAACGTGAATCCACAAAAAACTTACAGAAATAAGATGGCATCACAATAGCCTAAGTCACTCTAAAATTATTGCAAACATTGTGGTTAAACCCAACCTAAATATGAGAGCGAACTGTAACACACAACACATTGTTTTAAATACAAAACTCATTTATTAAAAATTAAAGCCATGTCACTGTGAAGAAATGGCGTTTTTGGGCCCGGTCAGACCAATGCGTACTGATGTGTACTGCATGAACACAACGCAGTTGTACAGTCGGCTACACTTTGCTAAAGAAAAACTACAATTATTTTCTTCACTTACTGTAGTTATTGTCACAATTCAGTTCAGCGTGCGTATTTCAATAATTGAAAGCGCAAATAATCGTGTGTTTGTTTGTGTTTTGCTTTAAAATTTATAAAACTCGTCCGAGAACAGCCTTGGTTAACCTGTTACATCGGTTAAGACGAAATCGGTTAACCGAGACTCTACTGTAGTACCTAGCCTAATCAAACAACTTTGTGAGTTGTTTGATTAGGCAAATAACAACTGATAAAACTTGGTTTACTCAGGTGCTGGAAGGCGAGGGTCATGCGGACGCCATCATCAACTGTGTTAAGGATGTCCTCAACAGCAGGGTGAGCTCCACGTTAAAATAACTATCAATCAAAATTTGTCAACTAATTTATATTTTATATTTATTATTTTTATATACTATATGCTAGTGATGTGGGGTCAAATGGGTTTAGCTATTAATTTGGTATTGATTTTTATTTATTTATAGGGTAAAGACATTTTTTTCAGTCTGTTGCTCTAAGTATGATTATATCATGTCTTTATTTTTGTTTTAAATCATTTTTTAATATTCTAAAAATATTTGGTTAAAATATTATTAGGTATTTTGATTTGGTCAAAAATGATATCGATGTTTCTCCATAAACAATTATTTTAAATTAATTTTAATTTTTTTAATTTTTTTTTTTAAAAATATTTTATTTTAAATTCTGAATTTCCGATAATAAAATATTGAAAATATATGAATAATAAAACATAGATTTTCTACAAAACAACATGAATGTGACCATTTAGTTACATAGATTTTATTTTTAAACGATATTATTAAGTTTTATTATAAAAAAAATTTACGATTGGTTATATAGGTAAAGAACAAATATGCGCTATATCATGAGTAAGTATAGAGCTAATTTTTAAAAATACAGGAGAACAAACACAATTTTTTCATGTAAGACACTTTTTATTTGAAATACACCTAAGTGTTTATGACTGATAGTACAATGGTGCAGTGACAGCATGAGCGTTTCTAAAATACTAATAGCTAAAACAAACTACTATGTTACCACCGACCAAACTTTCTCATTTAGCTATATGTTGCCTTCATTCGGCCCATTTTCTTGACTTACAGGTCTTGAGAAGTACTGAATCATAGTACTTAAATTTTTTACCTTTGACTTTATTATTAATTATTATGGCCACAAAAACTGAGTTTATTATTTGTTCATGACAAAATTGTTGATTTAATTATTGTAATAGGCTATTATAATAAACACATTGTTTTGGTAGTAATGTTATCAATCAAGGAGGAATATCAGATTGTTTTGTATTTAAACAAATTATCATTCAATTCAAATCAAATATTCAAAATTTCATATTCATTTAAATAAGAAAAATATTGCTGCATATTATCTTAAAATGTTACACAGTAATAGAAACAACATTGTCTAGATTAATTAGGCCTATGAATTCCCAGGTATTTACCCATTTTGGGTATTTACCCCAAATTTTAAATTCTTGGGTATTTTACATCTCTATATGGGTTACTCATTTTCTGTGATGGGTACATATTTTCATTGTTAAGTCAATGTTCCTTCATTAATGTTTCGATCCATTACATTTTTAACCTTTTTTTTATTTGTTGTATTTCATTTTATTCTTTTTTCTTTTCTCAAAATGAATTTTTATAGTAAAGATAATTCTGGAATAATATTGACATAAAAATATTAATTAAAATTATCAGAATCATAGATAATTTTTCAAAAGCAAACAACATGTGGGAGTTTATACTGTCAAATTCTTTCCTAGTTATTTTTTACTCTGATAAAAGTTTCAGGTAAAACAGCCTGAAAATTTACGCTGCTAGTTTGTAATGTAAAGAAACTTTCTGAAAATCTCTCATGATACATACACTATAAAGTTGAGACACTGTATACTATACAAAATACATGAAAAACTTGAACCAGATGTTCTGTAATCATGATAAGAGGACTGGCTATTGCAGACTGAATGCCAAGACGTGGGAGGGGATGAGGTGGAGGAGGAGGCAGAGGGTGATGAGATGATTGTGGAGAGTGCTGGGGAGATCGTCCCTCTTCTCGGGAAAGCAATGACTCCCCATGAGTTCTCCCAGCACTACACGCAGTTCCTGCCCATGTTCTTCAACCTGACGAGGAAGCAAGCTTCGGACGCGCAGAGATCATTTGGCGTGGGTATGCTGGCGGACTGCATGTGCGTGGCCGGCCCATGCCTCCAGTCTTACGCTCAGCAGCTGCTCACGCTTCTGCTCACTCTGGCCAGAGACGCCAACGCTGAAGTTCGTAACAACGCCATCTTCGCTTTGGGCGAACTTGTCTTCCATGGCCGAGACGCTGTTTTCCCGTATCCTTCTCAACACATGTTACTTTGTAACTCAGGTTTACTTTGGAAGTTCCAAGGTTCATTTTATTAATTCAGTTCACTCCTGAATTATTTTTTTGTCTTTTCTAACTTTAAATTGATAAGACTTTGTAAATTCTGGCTAACAATTGGTTTGTAAATTTGAATAATCAGGATACCCATCTGAGTGTGGATCTCGTTCTTAAATAGCTTTTTTGTATAACTGTTTTAATATAGAACTGCTTTTGGGATAGAAAAAAGACGCTATAATTTTCCTTGACATACCAAAGCTACTATGGAGAGATCTTGCAAACGTTATCGTCAGCTGTGGCTAGCGAGTCGAACCCCGGAGCTCTGGACAACATCTGTGGTGCCCTTGCTCGGCTTATCATCACCAACACTGAAGCCATTGTGGCTAGCGAGTCGAACCCCGGAGCTCTGGACAACATCTGTGGTGCCCTTGCTCGGCTTATCATCACCAACACTGAAGCCATTCCCTTACAGCAGGTAACAGTTCAATACTTATGGTGAAAATTGGCTTAGTTTTGTTGTTGACTCTCATCTAATTTCTTTGAGTGGTTGATCAGGCAGTTTTAGAAACACAAAACTGATTTTATATTATTTAGGGAACATTCCAGGCTGTTTTCTGGTATTTTAAATATTAATTTACCTTACTTAATTCGACTTCAAGGTCCTAAAATTTTTTAGATGTAATACAAATTTCTTGGATTACCATCAGTCTAAACTACTAATAGGTTACAGCTTCGAAAAAAATTTGTTAACCCTTAGAAGAGTAATGACGTTTTAAAAACATCATTTTGTCATTTTGTATTAGATTCAAAATACCTTAAATGAGATGCACCATAGATCCACACATAACGACACATTACACTCTCTGCACTTAAAGTTGTGTCTTTCTTCTTTAGCAAACGAATAACTCACAGCTACTGAGATACTTAGCGTCAATAACAGGTGTGTGAAGAACGCTTTAGTGCACTTTTATTTCCTGCCGCGGCCACCATTATATGATACCCCTCCCCCGCAGATTATCTACTGAATACACCAATACACACATGCTGCATAACTACGTGTCTTTAATTATTGATTTATATCTATTCGCACAAATTTTGTCAAATTATGTTTTAACATCAATACTATTTCGATGCAAAAAACAACACTTAGCAATAGTGATTAGGCGACTATTTTCGGGATTTATAATCCCCCATTTTCAAGCTTTTTAAAGTAAAAGTTCACACAACACTTTAAATATCACTGATATTAATACAACAAAAAATAAACAAAAATATTTACATGTGAGCGGCAATTGACCACGACTTGACTGCTCGATATCTGTCTGCTGACATTGACTTTGGAGTGGGGGAAGCAAACAAAGCAAAGGGAGGTAAATGTAAATATTTTGTTAATATATTTTTGTATTAATTTCAGTGATGTGTTAAGTGTTGTGGGAATTTTAACTTGACAAAGCCTAAAAATGTGATTATAAATCCCAAAACTAAATGTTTAAAGACTATAAAAATTGAATTTTTGCCGAAGGTACTGTTATCTGTTTTTAGTCTTTATATCAATTCTGAAAGCAAGAATTATTAAATCAGTCTAAAATCGTCATGTGCTATTTTCGAATTTCGTTATTACTAGTTAATTATGTATGGATTAATGTTGGTGGAATACAATGAACTGTAACTTCAACTATTTTAACTGTTGTTTTAACACATTTGCTGCGGCGCCTGAAACCCCCGTTCATCGGGCAGAGAGGCCTCTGTAGCTTAAAGGGTGGGTGGTGTAGTGGTTATAATACCAACCTTCAAAACTGAAGGTCACTGGATCAAATCTCGCAAGGGTTGAATCTGGACCCAGTCGCCATTTGTCATTGGGCTATTAATTTATGATGCTTCCTAACAACAGGTCAACGTTAGGTAGGTACAAGACCTAGGTTTGGACTGTTCCCCATCAAAACAAGCCTCTGGCGTAAAAATAAACAAAATACAAAAATCAACCGATAGGAAAATTCCTAGTGACTCATACAGAAATAGATACTGCGTTATAACAAAGCTGGTCGTAGTTCTCCCAGATCCCCACAGGTGGCAGCACAATCTATATTGCTAGATCCACCATCTAGATTTTAACCGAAATGTCATCACTCGGATCCGAGTGGTACTGGTCCTGGCGCATGGAGTGGACCACGGTCCGCAGCGAACGTGTTAAGTTGAATTATTTTATTATAACCCTTTTGTGTTGTGTTTTGTGTTAGTTTGTAGAAAATTTAAACATTAAACATTTAACAAAATTAAATTAAAAAAGTGAAAGGACGTGAGAAAACAGAGTAGTGAAGATATTTAATTTTCTAAATGTACTTGATGTACATAGGTGATTCCTGTGTTTGTCCGGTACTTGCCACTACGGGAGGACTACGAGGAAAACAAGTGGGTCTATCAGTGTCTGGCCCAGCTGTACCAGAAAGGTTGTGAACCGTTGGTGCAAAACCTGCCCGCAGTCGTCACGTCATGCGCCCACACGCTTCACAACAACCACATTGAATCTGGTACATTATAAGCAACTTTAAACCATTAACTACCTCTGTTTCTCTCTCATGGAGGCAGTTACAGTCGAAACTTGATATAATAAATTCCTTGATTAAACGAAATCCCCTTGACCTGTGTGTAACACACAATATACATTTTATCTCTATATTACGAATAAACTGTGTTCAAAACTTTGTAATTGCAAAATTTTAATAGTACTGGAAAACATATTTACCTCTACATAACGAATTTTAGTGTCACACTTTTATACAGGGTGTCCATGAAAATCGTTTCAGGAATTTGGTGAGTGATTGGGTACATTACAAGGAAGAAATAAGTTCCAATAGAGGTATGGCCTAAAATACTTATTTTCTCAGATATCCGCCATTTTGTATTTTTCACAAAATATTTTTTAATTCAAACATTTTTTAACACATTTGGTATGTGTTTTACACTAGTAGATTAGTATTATTTAAAAAAATAACCAGCATGATCCAAGCTCAAAATTCAAAATGGCAGCCATTTTAAATTTTACCGTTAACAAAGGATTTAAGTTTTAAAATTTTAAATGGCCGCCATTTTGGATTTTAAGCTTGGATCATGCTAGTTATTTTTTACTAATAGTAGTCTACTAGTACAAAAATAATAAAACTGTTAGTTTACAAGAAAATCTTACTGAACTTGGGAATAAGTAAAATACCAAAATCAAATCAAACACATAACCTTGATTCTGAGCCGAATTCGTTTTATAATTGAATTTAGGTTAAACACATTTTTTTCTGTGGAGATTCCACTTAGGCTAGAAAATTATATATCAGAACTAACTTAATTTTATAAATATATGTATTTATGAGACTTTTATACTTTTGTTGACTAAGATTCTAATTCTAATTTATCATTCTAATTGATAATCTAGGATCTATCTTGATGGAGCTTGTTACAATAATGAGTAATATTAAGAAAATGATCAATCGGTCTGGGAACATAGGATTAAAAAATAATAGGACTTATGATTTATGATAACCATTCATGAATTATACTTCTAAATTTTGCAGATTAGTTTTGCTTTTGTTTTATATTGAACTTATTAAAAAGATTAATATTCTGTTCCAATTTGTTTCAGAAAATCGTCACATAATTTTAAACTTACTCAAAAGCTGTCACCAAGATTTTCCTGCTGAGTTCAACTCAGCAGCGAATTTGCTTCCTGAGGATGTACGAACGACCTTACATCAGGCTTGCACCTCCTAATACTACTTGTTCATGTTTATATGTTTTCTATTTATTGAAGAATTTGGCTTTGTTACTCTGTTACTCTTATTTTGTAAATAAATGTTGCTTTGGACAATTTTCCACATCTTGGCACCAATGTAGCTTGTCTTCTTCTCTGTAGATGTAAGTCTACAGAAATAGTCTATTGAAATTTAAATATTAGGCCATTAGTTTTTGATTTTCTATTTTCTTATACAGTAGGCTCCCGATCTATGGCAATGGGTGACTGAGTAATCGTGTATATTCGAAATCAGGGATAAAGCAAACCTAACCTAAAATATACTGGAAATGGTTAAAAATGACTATGAAAGCAAAAAGTCTTGAATAACCTTTGCTGAATGTTAGATTAATGTGAAAGACTTAAAATAAAAGATTGTATTTTAATAAATGCACAATTTCATAAACTTGTCACCTTAGTGTAATAAAAGTCCAATATGTGAGATAAGTGAACTGTGTGTGACAGGCCTGCAGATTAAGTTGCAGTCTGTATTGCATACAAGGGAAAAAGTCCATTTTTTTATTTTTGTTTCTTGGCATTTGCTTCAGTACCATGAGATTGCACAGCGAAGTATCATGTTCCCCATTTCCAAAAAGTCCATCTGTATGACGATGGCAGTTGCGTACGATATTCTCTCAAGGCCAAATATTTTGCGAGTGGTAGATATAATTTGACTGTGTGAGGATGGGTTTTTATGCGCTAAACTTCATTTGCCATATTTGCTAACTTTATTTTTCACAATTGTTGATAAGCCGCAATGCGGTTCATCCACTTGTGGATAATCGAGAGTCTACTGTATTTATATGATAAATTACTGACCCTCTCAAATGAATAGCTGGTCTTTGGTCAGTAAGGAAGTTAAATGTCTTAAAATTCATTACATTGCTTACACTCATATTTACCTTGAAATATGTATCAGAGTGGTTGTTTCATGTATATAGTTTATTTAAAACATAAATTAATGCCTCCTCTACTAAAGCTCTGTATAACAAAGGATAACAAAAAATTTTTCTGATACGAAAAACTTAATTCACGATTAATTAACGCCGTCTTGATTCAAGGTATGTCATATGTAATTTTGAAGAATGCCTATTTATTGTTTGAGAATTGTTACAGAGATTGTTTCCAGCATATCTTTCCTCAAATCAAATTTCTTCCAAAAATCGCAGAGCTCTGGAATTGTACCCCTTGCACCGAGAAATCAACCAATTTACAATCATACTTTTAATTTTGTAGTTTTCTTTATAATAATCTGCGGTTGGCTAATATATTTAATACTTATCATTTTAATATAAACACTTGAATTATTTGATAAAGTTTTGCAATAGAAATTAAGAAACAGTATAATGATTTTTTAACGCTATATTATATTCACAATTATTGAAAAGACAATCTTATTTAAAGACAAAACAGACGTACATGAATGTTTTTAATTATAGTTTTGCACTTGGTATTTCCTCAGTTCAAAGAAGGAGATGGTCCAGTCAGGATCAGTAAAGTCCCGGGTGAAGCGAGCGACCACGTCGATGATAAGGAGTGCTGTGTTCTCTGGGTCTTGCCACTTCATTGCCATGAACCACATGTCAATGTCGCAAACTCGATTTGACCTCAGTGGTACACTACGTATGTGAACTTTAGTAGGCACAGCTAACTTTATATCCGTCAGTTTCAAAGCGATATTTCTAACGATTTCATCATTCCACAAAACCAAAATGTCTCTCTTTAATTTTGACAGAGCATATGGAGTGAGCAAACCCTCTAGTTCCTTGAAATGTTCTTGCTTTATTTTATGAGTTACTGAAGTGATCGCATACGCTGAACCCCAAAAAAAATCTTGCTGTGTGAAGTTCCTATCCCATTTCCTCAGCTTCAACATCTGCCATTTAATTTTCAACCATTGTAAAGGATTTTGGTAATAATATACAGCAGGGAAGTTCCTTGGTCCTCTTTCATTATAAGAAACATTGGAGGTATGTACAAGTTTCCTAGCTTGTGTAAAGCCTTCGTGCGATGTTATTCTTTTGAAACTAAATGTCAATTCTCCATACCTTTTCGGAAAGTATCTAGCTAGCATGTTTGAGGGGCCTGTTGGAAAATAACCTCCAACATGATAAATGATTTAAATATGACACAAGCTGCTGTTTTTTCGATTCATCAAGAGTTGTGTTGTTTTTGTTGATACACAAGGTTGTGGAGTTTCATATTATACGTGTACTAGAATTTAGGCCATGAGTTTCAGGAATGTATATCACTGGTAATTTAGCTTTAATTTTGGATTGCTAAGCAACCAGTGATAATAGAAAATATTTTGAACCTCTAAAAATGATCAAACTTTCAAAGGACAACTACCGTAGCGAATGCAATTTTATTTAATAATAATCTTAAAAACCTTAAGGTCTGTATGTATATATATGCTGTGTCCACACCCCACCATTACTAAAGGCAACCAACTACTCTGTAAAAAAATGTGTGACAAGATTTTTTTTAACAACTTTTATTTACAATCTGTTCACAGGACCTAAACCTAGATAGTTTTAACCAAGATAAAACATATGTTACTTGGTAGAACTTTAAATATAATAATATTTTTCAAATATACCAATAGCCATTAAATTACTTTACCCTATATTTAAAATTGTCTATTGTGATGGAATTGACTATCATGAAATTTTCTCAAATTTGTTTCCTGTTTCGTTTCCAACAAATTTTGTATGGGACCCCTTGGCGACTAGACTACCATCCGATTTTTTCTTAATGTAGACTTCGAGGAATGCTAAAGTCTTGCCAGCCCGTAAAGTGTTTGCTTCAACGACAATATCCTCGCCAATTTCAGCACCTTTTAGAAATCTATAAAAAACAAAATCATATTATGGAAGTTGATCAAACAATCTTGAAACATACATCTACAATAAATAACCATCCTCATAACTAGCCCAGCTTGTAATGCAGAGACTAAACTATGGTACGGATTCTATGTTAAACTGTGGATGTCCCAAAGATGTTATTGGCAATTAATTAATCACAACATCCGACTTCTAAGTAGCTGGATTACAGGAGCGTGCCACAACTCAAATGTCAGCCTTGGTCAGTAATAAGACCACCACCTTGGGTTATCTTGCTAGTTTAGTAGTTAGCGTCATGAACTTCGGTGCAAGAGGTCACAAGTTAAAATCCTGGGATGCACATTTGGGTTTAGACCGCATCCCAAAGAGTATTTGTGAATAACCACTCTTTGTTTCTGCCTCTGGTAAAAAAATACTACAGTACAAGATCGTGCTACAATATTCATGTAACACTCATTATTTATACTTGGCTTAAAATACCTTCCTTGTTTGGTCACAAATTCCGTGGAAGTGAAAGTGTGTGGGCTGTGTCAATTGAAGATAGAGGTTGGCCGACACAGCAGTAGGTAGGACAGTAGTGATAAAAAAATGATAAGCAATTATAGGGTCATTGCTGACCTAATGAGAATAAAAAGCTATCACTCAGAGCGAATTTGTAGGTCCTAGACACCTGAAAATGCCAAGAACACCATTCTTCCAAGTTAAATTCTTCTTCACGCCTAGAGGAGATATAAACTCCCAATTGTTGTTATTATTCATAAACAACATTTTCTTCAGCATTAATCTGGCATTTCACATGTTTCAGCAGTATCTATTTAGTTTATTATTATTAGGCCTATTATAATCATAGCATTCAAAGACCTTTTTCTTTTGATACAATATCATACCCAAAGTTACATTATTATGTGTTATGTCTGATTAAAAAGATTTGAGAGACGAATTGTGACAACTTACGACACATGTAAGTCAACTGATACTCCAACCGCTTGTCTCTTGTGTGTTGCCAAAGCGAGACTTGATACAATATCGACAATAGTTGCAGATAAACCTCCGTGTAAAGTTCCATGGCTATTCGAATGTTCTTCAGCAACTGTTAGTTCAGCCGTACAGCTCCCGTCATTGGCTGTAATTAGCCTCATCTTAAACAAATAATAGAATTAAAAACCCAAATTAAACTATTTTATAAGTTACTTATTACAATTGTGGTGATTACAAAAGATGATAGGCCGATTGTCAATAAATTTATCAAAAAAAAAATGAAGGCCAATTCAGACAAGGTTTGAGTGCCCTGCCTCTATCATTGTTGCTGCCTATTACTATTTTTTGTATTTAACTGATTCCTTTAATATTAATGTAATAAAGTTTTCCTTTTTAGCGAATTTCCCATAGGGAAGAAGCTATTACCGTAGGTCTCATGGTGAGACTTAAGCCCGGGACCATGTTATTTTTTCTTCTTTAGGTGCCCAGAGTCCAAAAACAATAGTCGTTAAAATTTATATATATATATGTGTATATATATATATGTGTGTGTCTGTGAACACGATAACTCTCGTAAATATGGTCCAATCAAGACCAAATTTGGTAGAGACGTGTATTTCTACAAGTGCTCGGAAGAGTTCGTAAATCAGACATATCGGTCAATGGGAACGAGTAGTTTGGGGGGGTTTTGTACCCCAAAATGGGGTTTTTTGCGTTTTTCACATGTAATTTTTAAAAATTTCTGATTTTATCTTTCACCATTAGAATCAGCTTAAAAAACTACACAATTAAGTTCCTTAAAGTTTTTCTCCATCTCCAACGGTTACCGAGATATTAAAAAATCTAAACACAGTACGTTGTATTGTGGGGCTCCAATGTTAATCTTATGGAGGATAGGGAAAATTAATATTTCCCATATTAATGAATATTTTTGGATAAAACTTGATATTTAGCTTTATGTGGTTGAGATCTATCCATTTATGCTTAAAAATCATAGTTTATGTGTTTATCATGGCAGCAAACCTGCATACTCTTTTCCCATAATAATCATATAGGGAATAGGCAAACTCCTTTATTTATGGACAGATGTTGATGAAAGTTGGTATAAATGTTAAGATAAAAATTATTTATGGTAGAAATGCCTAATTTCAGTGTTCCTCACAGCAGCAAACCTGCACACTCTTTGCCATGTTAATCTTATGGAGAATAGGCAAATAATTCTCATGTTTATGGACATATTTTTTTTTAAACTTGACATTTATTTTTTTAAATATTATTGATTTGGAAATTCGCTGAGTACGCAGGTCTGCTGCGACGGGGGTATTAATTTATGTAAAATAAAGTTTTCCAAGTGTAAAAAATGTGTTTTGTTTTATAACGGAATTATGTTTAGTTTACAATTTAAAATTGCAAGGAAACACGTTTGTGCAAGTTATGTTACCAAAGCTCCTATTGAACTCAATTCACGATATAAGCTAAGTCAACATGTAAATACAATGTTTGATTAGCAATTATCCTTAAGTTTAATAAAAAAAACTACAAAAGAACTCCATATTTTTTTTATTCTGTAGTAACACAAAATGACAAACTCTGGGTCCACAAAGTGTCATAGGTTTTGTCAAGGTGTAGTGAGGTTTTACTGTGAAAATGAGATTATAAATTCCAAAAATATTTGAGGTGTACCCACAGGAGTGGATACATCTCAAAAGGCCGTGTAAGTACTCTGAGGCTTAAAATACATAAAAAATATGAGGAATGGAAATAATAACATGCACAGAGTATGAGAGTAAAAGTGTGAAAGTATGTCAGAGGTGAGAGTAGTGAATAAAGTTTACGTCGAAAGGAGAGTGGCTGTATAATATGTCTGAGTGTGTAATTGTGTAAACATATTTCCTGCTATACTTGGAACTACTTATTGATCAAGGAAACCACAGTCTGCCTAAATACTATGACTGCTATGATTAGAACAAGAACTGACTAAAGAAAAGATCCTAAAAAAGATGGGACTAGATAATGAAAATGAAAGAGAGGTCACAAAAATGCTAAAATGTGATAATGTCCAATTAAGTATATAAATTTCACATTTGTGTTTTCATTTCCTAAATAATGGAGTTTAAATAATAAATCAATGTAAATACAATGTTTGATTAGCAATTATCCTTAAGTTTAATAAAAAAAACTACAAAAGAACTCCATATTTTTTTTATTCTGTAGTAACACAAAATGACAAACTCTGGGTCCACAAAGTGTCATAGGTTTTGTCAAGGTGTAGTGAGGTTTTACTGTGAAAATGAGATTATAAATTCCAAAAATATTTGAGGTGTACCCACAGGAGTGGATACATCTCAAAAGGCCGTGTAAGTACTCTGAGGCTTAAAATACATAAAAAATATGAGGAATGGAAATAATAACATGCACAGAGTATGAGAGTAAAAGTGTGAAAGTATGTCAGAGGTGAGAGTAGTGAATGAAGTTTACGTCGAAAGGAGAGTGGCTGTATAATATGTCTGAGTGTGTAATTGTGTAAAAGTGTATTACAATCTATTAAAACATATTTCCTGCTATACTTGGAACTACTTATTGATCAAGGAAACCACAGTCTGCCTAATAGTATGACTGCTATGATTAGAACAAGAACTGACTAAAGAAAAGATCCTAAAAAAGATGGGACTAGATAATGAAAATGAAAGAGAGGTCACAAAAATGCTAAAATGTGATAATGTCCAATTAAGTATATAAATTTCACATTTATGTTTTCATTTCCTAAATAATTGAGTTTAAATAATAAATCATTATTTACTGTAAAAAATACATAGATTTACAATGTATGGGTTAAAAACTTTTTGGAAAAGTTCAAGTTAGACGTTAAAATTCTTTCATATTGGGTACTTTAGTATTATACCGACCACACCTGTACGTCGGCGATGTATGTTCAGTCATTTTGCTTTCTGCGGAGTTAGGTAAGGTTAGTGATATTATTAAACTATGAATATATGTATATTATCAATAGCCAACCTTGCGTAACTCCGCAGAGCGCTGATGAAGAAAAATGCAATACTTATGATTAAAATATATGTTTATTCATTATAAAACTAATAAACCATTTGGGAGAATGTGGGGTTCTGCAAAATTGAAGAAAATCAGATGAGGGACAGCCCAACACCATCCAGTCACATCCTATCTGGCAGAATATACATGTGGCGGCTAAAGATGGGAATTCGTTCCACACACTCTTCGCCGACATCGCTAAGTTTTGGGCGGTGCAGACATACGAACAAAGTCTTGCAAGTATATTATTTTGTTATTGTTATTCTTTTATGTCCATTATATCACATGACTAAACGTATATTATTTTATTTTCTCTTCATAGTTGTGTTTTGTATAAAACGAAAGCCCCACAAATTGCAGTAAAATTGTCATATTTGAAGAACCATCTGTACAATTATGTAAAGTAATCTAAATATTGTATTTTAGCAATTCGCAATGGTGAAAGATGTAAAATTAATTTAATTAAATTGTTCTAATAACAAATAGATCCAAACAGACTAACGTATTTTAGTGTGTTTTGCCCCTTTCTATTATTATTATTATTGTGCAGGACCAAAATATCTGCATTGCCTAATTTAAATTTGGAATAGAGGCCTGCATGTTGAACAATTTAGTAATGATATGATTGGAACTTGGAGATGTCTCTAAATAATTACATACTTACTGTTATTGAAAAACCTTTCAATGGATACTTACTTTATCCAATACCCTACCGAACTGATTTTTGTCTACCATAAACCTAGACCAGATCAATTTAGCCGTTTGGCTTATTGTCATTATAAAAATTATTATTTTACGGGTTGTATTAACAGTATAACCTCAACCTACGATTTGACAGACGACAGTTGAGGTTGAAAATAATTTTGACTCAGACTTATTTAAAAAAATCTTGTTTGCCATTGGCAGGCTCAACTTTGTTAGCTACGTAGCTTTTTAGTAAACTGATTGTTATTTTTTCTCATCTAAATTTTGTGGTCATACGGGGATCGAACCCGTCACCTCTTGCACCGAATTACAAGACCCTTATACTAACAGATGACCTAAAAAAGTATTGGACTTATTTGTTAATAGAGATGACTAATTTTTTTGGGTTTATTCAGGTTTGTTTGCACCAACTTTAAAAATTACCCTATAGTCTTATGTTTCTTATGTCTTATTCAATAGCATTTTTCGAATTATTTACTAGGCAATATTTCATCAAAGTTATACGAATTGGAGGAAGTTATGAAACTTTAAATAAATGCCTAGTATCACCTCAAATAAAATTGAAAGAAACATTAACGTTTTGTTTTTCATTCGCCTGTGATGGAAATCATTGTGGTCATTTTCCTTTTTATCTACTTAAAAAGATTACCCAAGGTCTCCCTTTGACGAACATGTGTTTATATAAACAGATGAGCAGACATTGAGAATTAGCAGACAATGCAAATAATACAAAGTAAATTTGCAAACGGTGCTGTGAGATGTAATTGAACGTAGATTATCTTGTTGCGTCTGACTTTTTTATATTAGTGTTTAAAATAATAATTTTGTTTGATGTGGTTTCCGATTATTTAGTTCTTCGGTTGTTATTCCCCAAACTGAAGTTTGATATAGGTTGACCTCTTCTAAGTTAGATTGACAAAGCCGGTGTTGTTTGGGTTATTGGTTCTAATAAAAATGACCTTGTTTATCTTGTTGGTTTATTTTATAGCTAAGATCAATGAGATGCCAATACCATCTCTCATTGTATTATTATAACTAGAACCAATCTAAAATGTTTAAAAACTGTGTTAGTCTTACATGTGCTGCAAATATAACCAGGCCCATTGCTGGAAGCACACCATGTTTCCTAAACAGTTTGTGTTCAAGACAATTTCATTTGTCTTCACAAGATTCAAATGGAAAATCCAGAGCATTCAGCCTTGACCAGTCTTCGGAAAAATTGCCGGATTCTGCCAAAGTTGTAATATGTGGAGGTGGCGTTCTAGGTGCATCTGTGGCTTACCACTTGGCTGAGCTGGGTTGGGGAAAACAGACAGTTGTATAATTCATGAATCTCAAATAAGAAATACCATTTGGTTTAACTATTTTATAACCTTTATATTAACTAAAAATAGTAAGTAATTTCACAATTTAAAATTAATTTTATAAACTTTTTTATAAATTAATTTAACTTTTTTAATTAATTATTTAAAACACAGACTTTATACATTTTACTAATACTCAGTGTATTACAACCAAAAAATAACAATACAAAAAAAATAAGTTAGGCCTAGATAAAAGGCCTTTTTAGTCTTAAAAGTTCTGCTTACTGCACTAACTTATCATGAAACAAGGTTTGAGACAGAACTTACTTAACTTCCCCAATGTATCCCCCCCCCACTACTGACATCCAAAACAACAGGTATTCCGAGTTTCAGGCCGATATATAGCAAACTCACACCGATATATAAAAAAAAAAATTGTGGCGTCATCCTGTAATCCACCTACTTGGAGGTCACAAATTGTGGATAGTTATGAGCGATGGTCGGTGGGTGTAGTGCTCTCTTGTGTGGATTAACGTCCGCACTATTGAATACTACGTTAATCCACAAAGGCCATCCTCATAATTAGACCAGTTCGTAATTCAGAGGCCGTGGTTCGGATTCCACGTTAAACTGTAGGCCCCTTAGTTGCCATCGGCTGTTGGGCGATTAATTAACAGTCCTGTCTAAGGAACATGTCAGCCTTAGTCAGTAACAAGACTACAAGATCACGCCACAATTATCCTACACTCATTTCTTATTCATACTTGGCTTAAAATACCTACCTGGGTAGGTTGCCATTTCAATAATCTAAATCTAAATACAAAAAAACTCCATGTATTTTATAAAACTTAAAATGAAAAGTGAGCTCACCCCTCCATCATCCACAGATTAATTACCTACTACTTAAATCAAAATTTTTAATTTTGATAATAATAAACTAATAATAATTAATAGTAATTTTGATTTTAAAAAAGACTGTTATAATCAGTCATGATTGTTTATGTTTGGTTATTTATACATCTAAAATCATTTTACATGGATGTACTGTTTTTGGTGCCGTATGTTTAATTGTTTAAAATATTGTTATTGAATTATTATATTGCTCTTCTTGTTAATTAGGTGTTTTAGCGAATTTCCCATAAAGAGAATATTACCGTAGGTCTCATCAAGAGTTAAGCACCATGTTATTTTTCTTCTTTAGGTGCAAGACCAAAAACAATAGTCGTTAAAATTTTTATATATATATATAATATTATATATATATTTATATATATGTATGTGTGTTTACAATAACTCGTAAAATGTGATCGAGACCAAATTTTAGAGAAAATGTATTCCTAAAAATTCTCGGACGAGTTCGTAAACCAGACATATCGGTCAATGGAACGGGTCTGTACAAAATGGGGGCGTTTTTCACAGTAAATTTTTTTAAATTTCTAATTATATTTCACCATTGAATCAGCTTAAAAACTACACAATTAAGTTCCTTAAGTTCTCTATTAACGGTACCGAGATATTAAAAATCTAAACACAGTACGTTGTATTTTGGGGCTCAAGTTTTTCTTTTAATAAAAAATTAATATTCCCATATATAATATTTTTTGGATAAAACTATATTTACTTCATGTTTTGATTCATCAATATTACTTAAAAATCATAGTATGTATCATGGCAGCAAATGCATACTCTTTTTCCCATGTAATCATTGAATAGGCAAACTCATTTTTTATGGACAGATGTTGATGAAGTTGGTTAAAGTTTAAAAATAAAAATTTTTTATGGTAAAAATGCCTACTTTTCAGTTATCCTCACAAGCAAACCTGCACACTCTTTCCCATGTTAATCTTATGAAATACAAAATTCTTGTTTATAATAATAAACTTGTTATATAATTATTATTATTATAATTTTGATTGAAATTCGCTGAGTACGCAGGTCTTGCGACGGGGGTATTTGTCATTGTATAGTCATTGCCATAGTTTGGATGTCTAAACTAATTGTATTATAGTTTATTATTTTTATACTCTGTGCATTGTAATGCTAGCGTCTAATATGTTTTTTGCATGTATGTACTCAGTATACTTTTTTGTTCAATGGTTGTCCGTTTATAAATAAATAAATAAATTTTACAATACAATTGTCTAAAATGAGCTGTGACCTAAAGTAGGCCCTACCGTAGTTAAATGTGCTACCCATCGATAGTTGAGTATATTACTATTATCATGTAGTAAACTATGAAACAATTCCCAGATATAATCACCTCTTTAAGCTTATATATGTATCTTCAATTCCCATTGACATTTATAGGTTGGGAGGTGGTATGACCTACCATTCATCTGGCCTAGTTGGAGTGTTCAAACCAACCAGAGCACAAGTTCGCTTGTGTAAAGAGAGTGTCCAGCTTTACAGCAGCCTCTCAGCTCAAGGAGTAAAACTTGGATGGAAACAATGTGGTAGTCTCAATGTTGCAAGGACTAGGGACAGGATGACTCATTTTCGAAGAATGAAAGCAGCTTCAGTGTGAGTATAACTCTTTTGTTTTAGAAAATTTACTACACAAGGAAATAAGCTATTAATGTGGGCGATACTAGTAAGCCCTTTACACTAGCCCTAAAAATTTTAAAGAAAATAATCTGTATAGGTTGGGCGTTATTTTTATGATTTCAATAATAAAAAACACTCTTAACATCCCTATAAATATTAAAAATAGTACCTATTATAAGTGGTGACTGTGAGCTCTCCTAATAATTGTTATCTAATTCAATAATCTGTGCTGAAACATTCATTTGTTGAAGGCCCTCTATGGTCACATCATATTAGAAGTAGGGATACAAGGTAGGCCTACATCATGCTATAGTAATGAGGATACAAACATTTAATTAAGTTTTGTAAACAAACAATGAAGACGCACATTGCTTGTCCTAATGGATAAGTAAATAAATAATAAAGGCTACAAAAAACCGTAGCCTTGTTTGGTAACTGTAAATGGAGTATTGTTTGTTTCTTACATATTTGGTTTGAATTTATTAGCCGATGCCACCGTTATAGGTTTGTCCATGTAACTAATGTTATTATGGTACCAAGTAACTTATATCTTAAACTTATCTGTACTGACTCTAGGACCTTGTTGATATACCATATCACTGCAGTTGGAAAATTACATAAAATTATCCAACACATTTTCATTTATTCCTATAAGTTATTTATTGACTTATATGTTGCAGAGGTGTCGGTATAGAGTGTGAACTTGTGACTCCAGAGCAAGCGCAGAAGTTATGCCCCATTATTCAAGTGGATGACCTCAAGGGAGGGCTGTGGATTCCAGGAGATGGGGTGTGCAACCCCTATGAAATGTGTATATCGCTTCTTGACCTGGCTAAACAAAAAGGTAGCAGAAGTAAAGAAACCATGTATTTTTAGTCATGTCAATAAGTCTAGGCATATGTGTAAAACATTTTTAAGCACACCATAGACTTTTTCGATTAAATGTATTTTGACACACTTTTTTCTATAGAGAAGTAAATGTGTTTCTTATACTCAGGGATGCTGAATATATCAGAACCGGCAAGTTAGACTCGGAGAAACTCTAAGGTACTCTGAGGAAATTTTGGGCAACAAGTATTTATTTTTTTAATACTGCATATAGTATTTTACTATGATGAAATGATTGTCATAGTATTTAAGATCCTTAACAATATTCCATAAATATTTTATTACCTCCGTGTGCCAATGATTTTTCGGCAAGATGCAACAAAGTGGCGTGGCAGCAGCTCCAAGTGCTGAAGGTGGTTGAATTGTAATATTGGTGTAATGTACTAAATGATATAAACACAGTTTTTTGTAGTTTCCTTGACTTACAATGGAATAATGCATGGCTTTATTCATTAGTTGTTCACCAAAAAGGCAATTTTTTAGCAAAAAGTTCACTAGGGAAATTTTACCACCTGAAGGTAAATTTTCAGGGGTCAGATTATTTTCTGCACGCCTGATTATAATAAGTAGCTACTGTTCTAGTCCTTCTAATTCACTTTTTATGTTCTGAATTGAGTTTGAACTTTGTTACAAAAATGCATTTTTACACTCTTCTTCTTATTCGATTCATGTTGTTTGTGCCTGTAGAAACCATCATGTGACCTTTGGTTCACAGGAGTGCAAGTTTACGAGTTCTGCGGTGTGGACAAAGTGCTGTCTGATGGCAGTCGTGTGACAGGCGTGGAGACCAATCTGGGACTGATGCAGTGTGAGACGTTTGTCAACTGCGGAGGCTTCTGGGCCCGACATATAGGTCAGATGAGCGACCCAGTGATCAAAGTGCCATTACACCCTGTGGAACACTACTACCTTCATACGAAACCCATCCAAGGGCTGGATCCAATGACTCCAGGTAAGGCACTTATTTATACAAATGTTCTTCTTGTTGCTAGATGTCAACTCTTTTTAGGAAATTTCCAATTAGAAATTAGGCTATTACCTTTGTCCTCATCGTAAAACCTAGACCTCGACCAACTTACTATTTAGTTTTGGGGTCTCCAAATGCCAAAAACATATTTGTTCGAAACTTTACATACAAGTTAAATTTGGTGCTTGTGTATAAATGATAATCTGTGGTATTAAGCTTAGAAACCATATACATCGGTCTATCCTAAGGAGGTTTTGGGATGAGTGGATTTGTACACAAAAAACCTTATTTTTAGCTTAGTAAATTCTTTAACCCATTTTTGTCCGAATTTTTATGAGACGCCTGAGGCCCTCCTGTATGAATTAAAATAGAGCCTTGTTCACTGTGACTGTGCTGGAACAACGGGCAGCAGTTAAAAATAATAAATACGATGATTTAAAGAAGACGCCAACACTACCTATCGGTTGAGAAATGAACAAGCACATCTAACGGGGGAAAAATAACTACGTTGAAATATAAGCAGGCGACGCACATTGTTTGCTCAGAACAACTCCGAACATACAATGCACATCTTTAGTCATTTGTCTAGCAATATGCGTGGACATACAATGTACGTCCTTAGTCAGGAGTTAGTTCAGTCCTTAGTTAGTTCCAATAATTATTTCTAATGATTAGGCTACTTTTGGTTTCAGTAATGCGAGATTTAGATGGCCAAGTATACCTGAGGGAGCTCGAGGGAAGTTTGCTTGCTGGAGGTTTTGAGCCCGTTGCCAAACCTGCCTATGAAGATGGGAGCGTGCCTTGTAAGTGTTACTGTTTAAGGTTATTATTACTAATCGTTACAGTTTATGTTATGTCTAATAAAGACAATTATAATCCCAATTAAGTGATCTTGATAAATATCTTTCTTTTCTTTTCGTAAAGAGTTTAAATTTTAGGTCTAACTCATTTTTTCTCCAAAAATACTTACAAAGTGATAGATTATATCTTTTACCTTTAGCTTATTGAATAGAAATTTGACAATGTATTAAAAGTAACTTTATCGTTATTTTTTTGTAATTGCTAATCATTAAATTGTTTACAAATGTCCCTCGCATAAAAATTCTGCTAGATAATGTTCAGAAATATAAATAAATTAACTTATTATTACCTATTCCAAAACACGTTGTTTATTCAAACAAGTTTTAGGTGTCTATGAAACTTAAAACAAAATTTATGTTTTCAGTAGAATTCTTGGATGTGGAATTTGGACTACCAATGAAATTCTCTCATCCTGATTTTCCGGAACCGAGTAAAAATGGTATCAAAAATTATTTTTTGGCTGTTCATGGACGATTACATTTTGTCTGTGAGGGGGAATTGTACATTTTAAAAATTGCTGTTGTGTCGTCTCTGATATGTCGTTAGTCGTCCGTACAAACTTGTGTCTTTTTATAAGGAAGTTTTAATCATCATATAATTCTTGGGCTGCTGTAGGTATATTTCATTTCAAGTACACACATTAATTACTTATCATGGTTAAAATATTTTCTAATTAAAATTTATTCGTTTATTTTCTCATGACAAAAAGTACAAGTTTAATAACTAAATTAAAACCCACGACAAATTGACATCTTGTTTAACAGTCATGTATTATTCTTGCATCATGGTCGGAGTGGTGGTAAGTGAAAATGATCTTTGCATTATTTGGCATATTCCCTTAGTTTTTTTTTTGCTTTGATCAATCTGTATGACTTTTAACTTGTATATTCTCAAGTAAATTGAGTTGATGAAATCATTAGGCTCTACACTCCTATTATTTTTTATTTCAGTGGAACTTGGATAACTCAAACTTCTTTGAAATTCAAATATTTCTCGTGGTCCCTAGCATTTTGTATTCCAACAATGCTAGAAAATCATGGACAGTTCTAAGTTTACAGTAATTAACAATTAAAAACTAATATCCGGATCTAAATAATTTTAAGTTTATAAAAAAGACATTTTTCAATCGATATTCAGCAAAAATTTTACGTCAAACCAAGTGTGCGCCAGCGTTAGCGTTCAGATTGGTAACTTATGCCTTCACCGAGAAAGATTGGGAGATGAAATCGCTGGATCGCCTACAGAAGAAGAAAGGAATACTGGTGCCTAATGCAGTTGACGCGTTGATTCATGTATAATAGCTTAGAAAGTTAATAATTGAAAGTAGAGTTAATGTAAGTGATTCTGGAGGTTTGAGAATCTATTATTTAATGGCAGCCAAGAGACTTAATTTGTGGACAAACATTTTTCCTCTTAAAAATATACTCTAATAGATTTATTTTTATGGTTTCAGTTAAATTCAGGTTGTACTCCATGTGTTTTATGTTACTTGTTCAGTACTCTTGTCGGTTAAAACAGTATTTAATAGTTGCCTCTCTTTGGTTCATGGGATTCTTTTAAAAAATTCCCTATGAATTTTATCAAGGTAATAACCACATACTTTGAGTTTAGTTTGCACCAATGTATCCTATATAAGTTCACATATTGCTGGATAGATTTAAGTTCAGTAATGATATGTTATTGCCAGATAAAAAGAATAAATTCCAGTAACAGGTGTAGCCGATGCTTTGACACGTAGGCCTACACTTGGTTCTGACGTCGCACGACTGCTCTCTGGGCCTGATCGTGTGAAGTAAAAAAAGAAAAAAAGTATGATAAGTAACAGCACTATGTTTCGTAGATAATTTTAATGAATTATTCTACAGGAATAGTTGTTTATTTATAAATGAGTTTATATTCAAATAGTGTTAATTGAATATAGAGTTTTTATTTAAAATGCGTAATCATTACTTTTGTCTATGTTTGTAAGAACTTCTTTGATTCCAATTTTTGGGTAATTTGAAGTTTTTAGCTGGTCCCTTTAGGTTCGAATTATCCAAGTTACACTGTATCTTAGTCACCCTATATTAATATAATCTTTGTTGTTTTGGTTCCTATAACACCATTTTGCTGTTTTGATGTGAAGCATGTTAGAATTTTAATCACATTTCCACTACCTATTGAATTGGATGTTTACAATTAGAAAAGGGTTTTTATCTAGCGGTTGATCCAAAATATTTGGTTTACCCTGGTGTACTATTTTTGTAAGCGAAATAGTCATGTTTTTTAAAGTGTTAATTTCTAAGCTATTTCTTTTTTGGAAGGGTTTCACAATCATTACAGGTGACATGTAATTGTTGATTGTTGTAAATTGTTGAATCATGAATTGTCGAGGATCTGAATACAGACACTGTGATAACAGTCAGCAACTCATGCCTTAAGAGGTCTGCCTCAATCTATAGTCTAAAATAAGGGCAGAATATTAGAAAATATTTAAAAATAACATACAAGGGTCATTCAATAAGTAACAAGACAAATCACTTAAGTTCAAAAACTGTGTATTCAATCAGTACGAAAGTTTGGTTGATTGAAAAAAGCCCTCTTCAGCCCTTCAAACTTGTCCCACATTTTTATGCTCCGGAAATGCACTTGGCAAACAATTCATTGGGTTGATCCAATTTTGCACAAGGTTTTTGACTTTTTCATTGTTTCGCTCATAGTCTGTCTTTAAGGGGTCCAGTAAGATCGAAGTCTAACGGAGGAAGGTGGAGGCTGTAGGGGGATATAAAAGGGCTTCTCACAGGGTTCAAGGGTTTGTAGAGTTTTTCTCGTCGGCTGTACTGCCGTCTGGGACAGGCATTGTTATAAAGGAAAACCTTGCCTTCAGTCAAGAGACAAAGGCTTTTCATTTGAATGGCAGGTCTTGTTATCCAGCATTTCACTATTGTAATTAGTGTTACTGTTCTTTGGGCTTCAAGAAAATCAATGTAATAGATCAGCCCCTTCAAATACCAGAGTATAGGAAGCACGACTTTGTAGATAAATAGCTGATTTCTAATTTTTTGACTTTGTATATTTGTTGTAATCTAAAATGAAAGATAAACATAATTTCAAATTTAGTTTGAAGTTTTTTACCATGTATGTATACCAGGAACCATGTAACCAGGAATGCTTATGGATGATTATGTCTTGATATTTACTGGGACAGTGGCGTCGTCCTGTAATCCAGCTTCTTGAAGGTAAAGAATTGTGAGCGGCGGACAGTAGGTTTAGTATTCTCTTGTGTGGA